>CM067319.1:21373383-22624845 GCA_034231615.1 Meghimatium bilineatum
TGAGGCTACTTCCAGTTACATGAGTTTCGTTCCTAATCATGAATGAGGCTGTTACTTCCAGTTACATTAGTTTCGTTCCTAATCATGAATGAGGCTGTTACTTCCAGTTACATGAGTTTCGTTCCTAATCATGAATGAGGCTGTTACTTCCAGTTACATTAGTTTCGTTCCTAATCATGAATGAGGCTGTTACTTCCAGTTACATTAGTTTCGTTCCTAATCATGAATGAGGCTGTTACTTCCAGTTACATTAGTTTCGTTCCTAATCATGAATGAGGCTGTTACTTCCAGTTACATTAGTTTCGTTCCAATCATGAATGATGCTGTTACTTCCAGTTGCATGAAGGTCGTTCCTGATCAAGAATGAGATTGTCACTCAAAATAACATGATATTCGTTCTTAATCAAGAATGAGGTTGACACACATGGAGGTCGTTCTTAATCAAGAGTGAGGTTGTAACTCCCAATAACGTGATGTTCATTTCTAATCAAAAAATGATGTTACCTAAGTTACTGCAATTCTCTCTTAATTCACAGCTGTTCAACACGAAAGGGGACCAAGAAACTCCACAATCAGGAGACAGGTGGCCATGTATCTTAAAGAATCTGCTGACTGCGGCGGATTACTGAGGCCAGGATCATTCACGTAAGTTAAAAATCTGCATGTCATAAATAAACCATTAACTTCAAGTGTGTACAGTTTTGATCTGTATAAATCTGTAACAGGATATATGCTCAAGTGATTACATGTGTTTTAAAATCCAAAGCAGTACCCCTGTAACGCTGATGGTTTTGGGGTTTCATTGGTCATGAATGGACACCAGCACGCACACATTATGATATCATGGATGGACACCAGCACCAATACAGTTTGATATCATGGATGGACACCAGCACGCACACAGTATGATATCATGGATGGACACCAGCACGCACACAGTATGATATCATGGATGGACACCAGCGCGCACACAGTATGATATCATCGATGGACACCAGCACGCACACAGTTTGATATCATGGATCGAACTAATGTTGCTCGCAGAATTGCTAAAGTTCGAAGACCTGACAAAATTTACAATTTGAGAACACTTCGTGTAGATTGACATAGTAGGCAACACTGGCATACTAAGCAACAGATTCGTGTACGCATACATAGTATTCAACAGCTAAGTGTAGACTGATACAGTAGGCAACATCTTAGAGTAGACTGATACAGTAGACAATAACTTGGTGTAGACTGACACAGTAGACAATAACTTGGTGTAGACTGACACAGTAGACAATAACTTGGTGTAGACTGACACAGTAGACAATAACTTGGTGTAGACTGACACAGTAGACAATAACTTGGTGTAGACTGACACAGTAGACAATAACTTGGTGTAGACTGACACAGTAGACAATAACTTGGATGTTCGACTTGACTTATTTTTGGCTTGCTTCCTAATACAGAAGACCATGTACTGATTTCTTAAAGGGGGTGATGGGGATGTTAACCACACCTTCTCTCAACCTACCATATAGAAATGGTCATTAAATGCCAATAAATATACATCAACTGAATCAACCTATCTGTCAACCTATTTACACACGTGAACTGAAGGTAATTGTCCAAGGGTTCTGTTGTAGGCACAAGTCGAGACTACATTACTTATGTTGTAGGCACATGTCGAGACTACAGTACTTATGTTGTAGGCACAAGTTGGGACTACATTACTTATGTTGTAGGCACAAGTATGGACTGCATTACTTATGTTGTAGGCACAAGTATGGACTGTATTACTTATGTTATAGGCACAAGTCGGGACTACATTACTTATGTTGTAGGCACAAGTATGGACTGTATTACTTATGTTGTAGGCACAAGTCGGGACTACATTACTTATGTTGTAGGCACAAGTATGGACTGCATTACTTATGTTGTAGGCACAAGTATGGACTGTATTACTTATGTTGTAGGCACAACTCGGGACTACATTACTTATGTTGTAGGCACATGTCGAGACTACATTACTTATGTTGTAGGCACAAGTCGGGACTACATTACTTATGTTGTAGGCACAACTCGAGACTACATTACTTATATTGTAGGCACAACTCGAGACTACATTACTTATATTGTAGGCACAACTCGAGACTACATTACTTATATTGTAGGCACAACTCGAGACTACATTACTTATATTGTAGGCACAACTCGGGACTACATTACTTATGGGAATACCCACATGAATAATGTAATACAGAGGTATCGAGTATTTATTATCCAAGTAAAAGACATAATGCAGCAAATGGAATTTCAACCAGGTCTGCTCATCATCATCGGGTACCGTCTCCGCAACGAAGGTTGGCTATAACAAACCTCCAACATCCCGTGTCTCTTGTTTTTGTGGTGCACTCTGCTAGACTCTTCTTCTTCTTCGTTCGTTCTCAAACTCCTGCAGATTAGCAGGATGTAGTCCGGAGAACGGAATGCGCTGTGTCATGGTTTACAGCATTCCTGCGATAAATGTGTCTTTCGGCCTGACACATCCGACTTCAGCATGGCTTTGGGTCACTGACCCTATATGGGATGGGACAGCCAACTCCATCCAATAACCTCCTTAGTCGCCTTTTACGACATGCGTGGAAGGTAAAGAGTGTTGCTATTCTCTGCTCCCTTTTTGGGCCCCGGCAACACAAGGTTGACTCTGCTAGACTGTAACCTGTCCATCTTGTGATACTACTCTCCCACTTGTATCTCTGCCTACCTCTTGCTTGCTTCCCTTTGACTTTATTTTACAAATATTTTATTTGCCTGATCTTTATTTCTCTTAGTAATTCTTTCTTCATATTAAGTGTTTTTAGAGCCTCTTTGTTTTCTTCCCTTTCCATTATGTTTTCCCTATTCTTCTATATACCCACATATCAAAGGCGTCAATTCGGTCTTCTAATTGTTTATTTAATGTCCATGTTTCTGAGCCATACATTAATATAGAATAGACGTAGTATTTTATAATTCTAATTTTCAACTGAAAACTCATATTTAAAACTCATTTATAATTATCATTTCTACTTGTTGTACTTGAGTGTTGACTCAAGTTGCGAGGCGAAGTGCTATCTAAGCAGACCTGGTTCAAATCCCCTTTATTGCATTATGCCTCTGGGAATACCCAAGAAAATCATTGAGGAAGGAAGATGTGGTCAGTGTCGATATAAAACACGATAGTGATAATAAGTAATGATATGTCTGGATCTCATTGGTGCTATGGTTACGCCGTACGTGAGGATGAAGATGATAATGTTGGAGGTGATGATAGTAATCATGATGTCGTCAGTGACTGCGTGGTTGTATTTGCACGTCATGATGACGTCAGTGACTGCGTGGTTGTATTTGCACGTCATGATGTCTTCAGTGACTGCGTGGTTGTATTTGCACGTCATGATGACGTCAGTGACTGCGTGGTTGTATTTGCACGTCATGATGTCGTCAGTGACTGCGTGGTTGTATTTGCACGTCATGATGCCATCAGTGACTGCGTGGTTGTATTTGCACGTCATGATGTCGTCAGTACTGCGTGGTTGTATTTGCACGTCATGATGTCGTCAGTGACACCGTGGTTGTATTTGCACGTCATGATGTCGTCAGTGACTAAGTGGTTGTATTTGCACGTCATGATGTCGTCAGTGACTGCGTGGTTGTATTTGCACGTCATGATGTCATCAGTGACTCCGTGGTTGTATTTGCACGTCATGATGTCATCAGTGACTGTGTGGTTGTATTTTCAGGTCTCAGTGCTTTCAATCATATGCTAATTACGAGTCATGCATCGATGGAGTAACCGTTTCTGCTGTATCCACGCCCACAGCTGGTCTCCTTGTTCCGGTTCTTCAAAAAGTAAGTTCGCATTCTGTTTGTATATATCTACGTGTCCTGTCTTTAGCAGAAAGGATTTTTAGTGTCAGTTTACCTATCTTAGGAAGTTGTGTCTATTTAGGAAGCTGTGACACTAAAGATTTTGTCTATTTTCTAGGCTATGTTTCTCATGTAAATATAGTTTAACTATTTGACAGAAAATATGGACTGGAAAAATATAACCTAGAAAATGGACACACTCTTTAGTGATACCCAGCTCTTAAAGAAAGGCATCCTGACGATTTACAACTGTTTTTAACGAAAGTTAAACCCGATAATAACAAACTTTTAACAGTGTATCAGGCTCGTCCTTCACATTAATTTCTTATTTTTGCTTTGTATCTTCACATTAGTTCAACATAAACACGTTTGTAACATATTTTATGGTATTTTATTTGTTGCAATAATATTCTTACTAATGTGTAATCCAATTTTTTAATACGTATTCCGAATTTTCATATTGAAACCATTGTTTCAAACTGTACATAATGTTATTAGAGTATACACTATACAAACTTTACATATGGGTTATGTTTCATCAAAATCGGTATAGCAATAATTATGTTCAAGATGAAGCACATATTGGCATATGTGTCATTAGCCGATATTTACGTAGAAATTATCAAAATGTAAACAGAAAACTGTTCTAATGAAGGTAAAGGCGTTACAACATTATGTCTTGCAAAGTGGGCTGGGGCTTAACAAATGCCTGATCATTTATTAAAATACTAAAGATTATTCTTAAAAAATTCAAGATAAATCAGAGGAATTGTTAGCAGAACATGCTGGTTTCCGTAAAAAAAATAGAAGTACAACAGAGCATATTTTAACCTAAAATTTTAACCATAAATTAATATTTTGATATTGATAGAAAAATATTGACAACATCAACCGTGCTTTGTATCTTAATGTCATTGATTTCACAGAGACATATGATCGTGTGTGACACCAGTATCTGTGGCAGCTATGGGGGAAAAAAGAAGGAGGGAGGGGTTGTTGATTACCTAAATAAACAAAACTAATCACTTTGATTGTGTGGAGATATCGATGATCTTTTAGTTGGTAAACCGGCAAGGGAGCGACTATTTGCCATAAAACCATAAGGGAGCGGCTATTTGCCAAAAAGCCAGTAAAGGAGCGGTCATTTGCCATAAAACCAGTAAGGGAACAGCTATTTGCCATAAAACCAGTAAGGGAGGGGCCATTTGCCATAAAACCGGTAAGGGAGTATCTATTTGCCATAAAACATGTAAGGGGGGCCACTATTTGCCATATTCTTAGAATGTTTCGTGCCTGTGTTGTTCCGGCGCCCAAAAAGAGAGAAAATAATAGCTACACTGTTACCTGTCATCTAAGTCGTCAGATGCGACTAGGATATTTTGAGTTGCAGTTGGCTGACACAGTCCATACAGGCCAAAGTGACCAAGAAGCCATGCTGGCGTGGGATTTGCCAGATCTAAAGCTCAGTTATGGCATTTAAGCTTTAAACCATGAAACAACGCAACTCTACCTCCGGATCACATCCTGCTAATCTGTAGGAATTTGAGAGTGAATGCAAATGAAGAAAGAGTAGTACATCTTAGTATAAAATGTAATACTCCACACAGTGATAAGATGGAGGTTGGAGTGTGGTTGAAACCCCCAAAACCATCCGCATTCCAACCCGTACATACGGCCTTGGAATTGATATTTGTGAAACTACCCATTTTACAGCATCCACACCAACTGTTGGCCACCTACACCAACAATCTGCAGACAGTTTGTGAGGCAGCCGCACGATTATTGTTTCTAAGCGTCAAATGGGCCAAGACGCTGCCCGCCTTTGTGACCCTGCCTTTCAGAGATCAGGTTCTTCTCTTGGAAGAAAGCTGGCGAGAATTGTTTGTGTTGGGCTCCTGTCAGTTCCAGCTCCCATTAGAAGCTGGATCACTTTTAGCGGCTGCAGGTAAGCATCTTCGTTTGTAAACAAATACGTAGTTTCTTTATCCATGAATGTAAACAAATACGTAGTTTCTTCATCAATGATTATAAACAAATACGTAGTTTCTTCATCAATGATTGTAAACTCTCTTGCAGTAAGGATACTCAGAAATATGTTCGTCCTTGTGTTGCCGGGACCCGAAATGGAGGCAAATAATAGTAATAATGTTTCCGTCCCATGCACTTCATAAGAAACGAATATGGAGGTTGTGGGGTGCAGTTGGATGTCCTATCCGTAGTGACCCAGAACCATGCTAAAATCAGATGTGTCAGTTCGTCAAGCGTATATATCGCAGGAAAGCTGTAAGCCATGTCACAGCGCATTCCATTCCTCACATGTACACTACATCCTGCTAATCTGAAGGAGTTTGAGAGCGAAAGCACAAGAAAAATTTCATCATTTTCTAACATTTTATTTCAAATGCCGATATTATCCATAGCAGATGTTATTACCCAAGTCTCAAAACCATATGTGACCACTTGGAACATTTCTTCTTCTTCTTCTTCAAAGTTCATTCTCAAACTCTCTCTGGAATCTCTTGTAACCGGATAATGTTCATACTAGATTTCCAGCCGAATGTAATCCAGAGAATGAAAATGTGTTGTGCCACTATTTTATTTGCGACAATGGCTCGACACACCCGACTTCGGCGGGCATTGGAAAAATAAAATTTATAACCAGTTATAACTTTGTTATCCTAATGAATATAATTTGACTTGTCTATTTTATAGCTATAATGTCTACGTTCTAGTGCTATATTCTCAAATTCTTGCACAACACATGGCAGCTCTAATTCCTGCTTTCTAATAATATATTCTCAAATATCGGTGCAATACATGGTAGCACTAATTTCTGTTTTTAAGGACATATTCTCAAATGTCGGTGCAACACATGGTAAATCTAATGTCTGTTTTAAGGACATATTCTCAAATATCTGTAAAATAAATGATAGTTCTAATGTCTGTTTTCTTATAATATATTCATAAATATCTGTACAATACACGTTATGTCAAACAGGAGCGACGAGCAGTTCCTGTTCAACTAACAAGATGGCAACTATGATGAACGAAATACGGGTGCTTCATGAAACAATTACCAAGTTCAAGGTCCTACAGGTCGACTCCACAGAATATTTCTGCCTGAAAGCCATTGTGCTATTTAAAACAGGTAGGTCGTGAACATTAGACTATTACATCGTCTTAGTTGACACTGTCTTTCACGGATTGATATTTAATTGTTATTGGTTAGAGGACTAAATTAAGAGCAAAAAATAGTAGCACTTTCACCTGCCATAAGATGCTAATAAGAATATTGGATGTCAAATATTACACCGTGTTCTCATGAAAGCTCTACAATGATTTTGTCTGTCGCTCTGAGAAATCCCATGATTATTTCTCACAAAAAAAGTAGGGAATATGGAACTATCAGCATGTTTTTAGAAAACCAATTTTGACTTCATCCGAACAATAGTAACACAACAACGATTCTAACATACATGAAAATCGTGAAACTGAACCAATGATCTAATGATCTTCCGTAAATTTAGTATATACAGTTACCAATAATCTAGAGAAGATCCAAAAATCAGTGCCGTAGTGACCATAATAAGATAAAATTACGTGAATTAGTTGAAATCGTAATGTCATTGCGCTTACTGTATTACTTCCCTCGCATTTGCTACTGCGCTCGCTGCGTTATTTCTGCTATAGGCATCAAGAAATGGGATAAAATTGCTACATTTGTTACAGCGCTCGCTGCGTTATTTCTGCTATAAGCACCAAGAAATGGGATAAAATTGCTACATTTGTTACAGCGCTCGCTGCGTTATTTCTGCTATAAGCACCAAGAAATGGGATAAAATTGCTACATTTGTTACAGCGCTCGCTGCGTTATTTCTGCTATAAGCACCAAGAAATGGGATAAAATTGCTACATTTGTTACAGCGCTCGCTGCGTTATTTCTGCTATAAGCACCAAGAAATGGGATAAAATTGCTACATGTGTTACTGCGCTCGCTACGTTATTTCTGCTATAAGCACCAAGAAATGGGATAAAATTGCTACATTTGTTACAGCGCTCGCTGCGTTATTTCTGCTATAAGCACCAAGAAATGGGATAAAATTGCTACATTTGTTACAGCGCTCGCTGCGTTATTTCTGCTATAAGCATCAAGAAATGAGATAAAATTGCTACATTTGTTACAGCGCTCGCTGCGTTATTTCTGCTATAAGCATCAAGAAATGGGATAAAATTGCTACATTTGTTACAGCGCTCGCTGCGTTATTTCTGCTATAAGCATCAAGAAATGAGATAAAATTGCTACATTTGTTACAGCGCTCGCTGCGTTATTTCTGCTATAAGCATCAAGAAATGTGATAAAATTGCTACATGTGTTACTGCGCTCGCTGCGTTATTTCTGCTATAAGCATCAAGAAATGTGATAAAATTGCTACATGTGTTACTGCGCTCGCTGCGTTATTTCTGCTATAAGCATCAAGAAATGAGATAAAATTGCTACATTTGCAAGGGAGAACTCTTCATCAGTTTCGCGATTTTCAGATACACTATCACGAAACGTTTAGAGAAGTTGGAATGTAAAGAAGGCTAACATTTAAGGTCTAAGGCACCCAAAAGTATTACACGCTGATGTTAGATTCTTCTTCTGCCTTCGTTCTCAAACTCCTGCAGATCAGCATGATGTAGTCCGGAGAACGGAATGCGTTGCGTCATGGTTTACAGCATTGCTGCGATATCTGCGCCTTTCGGCCTGGCACATCCGACTTCAGCATGTCTGTGGGTCACTGACACTATAGTCGCCTCTTACGACATGCATGGAAGGTAAACAGTGTTGCTATTCTTTGCTCCCCTTTCGGGCCCCGGCAACACAGTGATGTGATGTTAGATTTATTTTTTAAATTTAATTTTGATGGGTGGTGGAGGGATTGAAAGGCGCATATATATATACATACATATATCAAAACAGTAAATCAAGAAGTAACTACATTCAACTTAATATGTAGTAATGTGACAACTTATGCAGAAGATGAGTTGCAGTAAATTCGTCATTGCATTCGCATATAACAGGTTGTAAGTTTCATAATAACGCCTATAACAGGTTGTAAATTTCATAATAACGCATATAACAGGTTGTAAATTTCATAATAACGCATATAACAGGTTGTAAGTTTCATAATAACGCATATAACAGGTTGTAAGTTTCATAATAACGCATATAACAGGTTGTAAGTTTCATAATAACGCATATAACAGGTTGTAAGTTTCATAATAACGCATATAACAGGTTGTAAGTTTCATAATAACGCATATAACAGGTTGTAAGTTTCATAATAACGCATATAACAGGTTGTAAGTTTCATAATAACGCATATAACAGGTTGTAAGTTTCATAATAACGCATATAACAGGTTGTAAGTTTCATAATAACGCATATAACAGGTTGTAAGTTTCATAATAACGCATATAACAGGTTGTAAGTTTCATAATAACGCATATCCTATGCACTGACAGAAACCTGAGCTCTCCAGTTCGAGCGGAGTGAAGCCACTCAGTAATTCTTGCGTGTTGTCATACTCTCTTTGATTGTTGGTCTGCGCAGAACTCCTCTTGGTCTTCCTATTTTTCTTTTGCCATCTTGTACACATTTTAATGCTTGTAGTGGCAGACTGTTTTCATTCATTCTAAGTCCGATATAAGTCCCTCGTTTTCTTCTTATTGTTGTAGAAACATATTGCTATTTGGTGTCTTCTCTTACTTGCTTGTGTGACTTGAATTCTTCCCAACCAATATTTAAGAGTTTTCTAAGACATTTATTTTCAAATGAATTAATTTCTTCTCCAGTCCATATACTAACTTCCAACTATGGTCTACATAATCGTGTTATTATCTATCTGCCAGTGTTGCCACATAACTGTGGTCTACATAAGCATGTTATTATCTATCTGCCAGTGTTGCCACATAACTGTGGTCTACATAAGCATGTTATTATCTATCTGCCAGTGTTGCCACATAACTCTAATGAGGACAGAACACTGCGAGAGTTCCACACAGTTGCCACGCACCAAGATCAAGTCCAGTTAACACTCAACCAGTACATTCGGACAGCTTATCCTGCACAACCTTTCAGGTAACAACATCCGCCATCATTACAACTACTTAGTTGTGCTCTTATGTTACATGTTCTTTCAAAAACGTTTTCTATTTTCTGTAATTGTTTTTTTTTGGTTCTGATAATGTTGTGAGCCGTAATTTTGCAGCGATTAGTTCTGTTGGGCTCCTTGTCCAGTGGTTGATGGGTTTCATTTACAACTGAAGAAGAGTTTTGTCAGGGGAAAGTACTGAATGCGGTTATAACCAATCTATAAACAAGTATGTACGCCATTTCTGGATTTTATGACCCTAATAACGAATAAAGTCGAATATGATAAAAATAGACTACACCGAGGCCTTCGCCAATACGACATTGTTTGTGAATTACTATTAAGAAATTGTTATATTATAAAATAGCAGAGATTGTCTCTTTCTTAATAATGACCTTATTAAGTAACCCCTGTCTAGCATTTGACTGTTTCCTCTTCGTTAGACCTTCTAGCTGTCAACGATACTCTCAGCATTCTCTATAGAAACACATCTCTGTTGCCTCACATGGCAACACACATATACACACACACAAATGAAGTTGATTGGACCGAACACACGAAAACAGTAATATTCGTGTAAAGCAGGGTTGCCAGATTAACATTCACATTTAAAGCCAAAACAGTATAAAAATGTCAATCAAAATTGGACAATATTTTACATACTTTTATCATATTGAAGACATATATAACCAATTCATGCTCACATCTTACTGTTTTTACCTAGCAGTTGTTTTGTCTAGGACACATTAAATTGGCTGTATCGTGGCCACTTTGCCGTATGAACTGCGTAGTCCAAACAGTCCCACATTGACAGCCAATTTGTTGCAGACTTTCATGTGAATGGATGTCTTTAGATAAACTAGTGGAGCACAGTTTCTATATGCGCTCATAGCCTCCCTCTTCGTGAGCAGTACCTCATTTAGACAAACTAGTGGAGCACACGTTCTACATGCGCGCACAGACTCCCTCTGCGTGAGCAGTACCTCCTTTAAACTAGTGGAGCACAGTTTCTACATGTACACATAGACTCCCTCTGAGCCAGCAGCACTTCCTTTAGACAAACTAGTGGAGTATAGTGGATTGAACAAAAACTAACATCAAAGTACGTTTAAAAAAATATTTTTAGAGACTGTTTCTTTTCGTAGTTCATATTAGCTTATAGGATTGTTGTAAGGATGACTAGAGAGGAAATGTACGCCACCAGCTAAACCTTTCGACCACTGAAAAATTGCAGTGGATAATAGGATATAATTTTTCCACTCTTCTGCATCGGTGAAGATATATATATCGGGAATTCTTGTGTGTTTATGCTTCTAATGTGGTACCCCTACGACCCTGACGGTTAACGTGTGTATATATACATAGAATATTTCATGTTCTCTTAGGTATCTAATACTTAGGCATTGAAAATGTAGTGCTTGTTAATGGCAGTCCTACTTTTAAACGTTTCTGCGAACTTGTTTGCTACTTGATTAATATTACTCTTTGTATGACTGCCATAATTACCTGCATGTGACTGAAATGTTAACGTAATACTTTGAAATATAATCGTTTATTAATGCAGGAATGTTTTCTTCCCTTATAGTATGTAGCTAGTTCATTTATACAATTAATTTTTAAATTGTCCTTGAAAAGTAAAATAAGCCATGTTCGTTCTCTGACCAGCAAAACTGTGTAAAAGCCACATATAGCTTCAAAAAATCAGTATTCATCAGATTTACCAAGAGAGAAGATGCTTGACAACCTAGCATTGTGGCATGGGGAACATGGGTTTAGGAAATGATTGACAACACACGAAATAAAAAGCTGTGGAAAGAAATGATCACCAATGTCACACGGCAATGGCCGTAGGAAGAAATGATCACCAATGTCACACGGCAATGGCCGTAGGAAGAAATGATCACCAATGTCACACGGCAATGGCCGTAGGAAGAAATATCACCAATGTCACACGGCAATGGCCGTAGGAAGAAATGATCACCAATGTCACACGGCATTGGCCGTAGGAAGAAATGATTCACAGCACACGAAATAGATGACAATCGAAAGACATGATCACTAACGCCACACGGCATTGACCATAAGAAGAAGATTAAATCGGTATGTCAATCTTACCTCAAATGATTGCAATTAAAAATGTATTTTAGGTTCAAGTTGAAGAAGCAAAATCAAAGCATTCATTGTTAAAAGGAAATAAACATTCTTGAGGGAAATGGTATTCTTGAGACAAACAACACCATGTTTACCACATTTCACTGGTTCTCAACGTAAGAAATGTGGTCTTTAGGAGACCATAGAAATTTTCTTGGGGAGGGAGGTGAAATATGGCGGGAGAGTATGTTATAAACTTGTCTATGAAGTCACAGAAAGATAACTATTAGAATTATATTTAATAATAAATCTAGTCGTTCTCCTTCTCGTTCACAGTGTAAAATATCTACACAACTAGTCATGTGTCGAGCAGACGTGTAAAATATCTACACAACTAGTCATGTGTCGAGCAGACGTGTAGAATATCTACACAACTAGTCATGTGTCGAGCAGACGTGTAAAATATCTACACAACTAGTCATGTGTCGAGCAGACGTGTAAAATATCTACACAACTAGTCATGTGTCGAGCAGACGTGTAAAATATCTACACAACTAGTCATGTGTCGAGCAGACGTGTAAAATATCTACACAACTAGTCATGTGTCGAGCAGAAGGGTTAAATAGGCAGGTTGCATAACGCCATGGTTGCTGGTACGTCTCTCCGTCTAGTAACTCCGACTTCAGCATCAGTGCTTGTTTGGGCAGCACTGTAGTCCTGCTCGATGTCAGGAATGACCCTACCAATCTTAGTATCCAGCCTCTGTTGGCTGGACTAAGCCTCTGTTGGCTGTACTAAGCCTCTGTTGGCTGGACTAAGCCTCTGTTGGCTGGACTAAGCCTCTGTTGGCTGGACTAAGTCTCTGTTGGCTGGACTAAGTCTCTGTTGGCTGGACTAAGCCTCTGTTGGCTGGACTAAGTCCCCATCTCCACTTCAAGGAGTTGGCTTCAATGGGAAATTATGTAGGTGAACCTCGATTAGCATGTTTAATTATCGGAGGTCGTGGTAACATGACTAGTTGTGATGTGACCTTCATTATTTTGTGATGGTCATAAATCTAACATAACCACACTAGACACACGTCGTGGTTGAACATCACCATGAGATGTACACATTAAATGCCCAGATTTAACATGTTGCTTACCATTATAAATTTCTGTCCCCAGATTTGGCAAATTACTCCTTCTTCTGCCCTGCTTACGTGTGGTCAGTGGAGTGACCATTGAAGAACTCTTCTTCCGAAAAACCATCGGTAACATTTCAATTGAACGACTACTGGTAGACATGCTGAAGTCACATGGTATCTGATGGATGTAGTTGAACTTTTCACATAAATTGACTTTGAACACTGCACACCGACCCTTACTTTTAGCCAAGTTCAAACTTGTGTTAATCACGGACGTTTAAGGGCTGTGAAACTTTCACGTTTAATGCAAATTGGACTTCAGTCACATGACCTGTTCTTAAACTTGCAACTGGAACCGTTACTTACTGGTAGAGCTTGACCTCGACAATATAAGACCTGCTAGATAAGGGAAAATCAACTTTTCGCGATGACTCATTTGATTATTCCCGAAGATTTTATTGGCCACTATGATTATACTTTGTGCGATAGCCAATGAAAATCAAGGGAATAGCCGAATGAGATATTTTACAAGTCTGGTTTTTCTGTTAGCTAGTATGTCTTATTTATCTGAGGGCTACGAGTGGCAAATATTTGACTACAGATGTGTCATTACAAAAGTCAACTATGTTTCATATCTCAAATGTGAGCTTTTCGTTGCATGTGTCATATAAATATCAAATGTAAACTACGTACTTATTTCGTGCATATTAACGAGACCCGACAGGAAAGCATAGAGTAGTAACACTACCATCTGCCCTCTTATTGTAAGTAGCGACTAAATAGGACGGATGTGATATTTGCTGCTTTACTCCTAGATCTCTAAAGTCATGTAGGGAATCAACTCAGTTATCTTCATCATCCCTCGAGAGTGCAAGTCACAGCAAAGTTCTCTCTGAAGTAAAAGTCTGTCCAGCTTGCGGTATTGTACACTACAGTCACATCGTATCAGACTTGGCATCGAACACTTCCACAAGTTCTAACAAGACTTCGCATGTAATAGAATGTCAGAGAAATATCAGAAGGGGGAGTAAAACTGACACTACCTGGCATAGTGAACAAGAATGAGTTATGACTGCAGGTTATTATCAGCGCACACCGGACACGTCCATACGAGCTCCGATTTCCATGGCAATAAATTCACCAGTTTCCATATCCATAACCAGTCAGGATCATAGAAGTTGCCATATTGACTGGTGGTAGATTGGCTTGGTGACAGAATGACAAATGCTGGTTTACTATCGGGGTAGATTGGCTTGGTGACAGAATGATAAATGCTGGTTTACTATCGCGGTAGATTGGCTAGGTGACAGAATGATAAATGTTGGTTTACTATCGGGGTAGATTGGCTAGGTGACAGAATGATAAATGTTGGTTTACTATCGGGGTAGATTGGCTAGGTGACAGAATGATAAATGTTGGTTTACTATCGGGGTAGATTGGCTTGGTGACAGAATGATAAATGCTGGTTTACTATCGGGGTAGATTGGCTTGGTGACAGAATGATAAATGCTGGTTTACTATCGCGGTAGATTGGCTTGGTGACAGAATGATAAATGCTGGTTTACTATCGGGGTAGATTGGCTTGGTGACAGAATGATAAATGTTGGTTTACTATCGTGGTAGATTGGCTTGGTGACAGAATGATAAATGTTGGTTTACTATCGGGGTAGATTGGCTTGGTGACAGAATGATAAATGTTGGTTTAGTATCGTGGTAGATTGGCTTGGTGACAGAATGATAAATGTTGGTTTACTATCGTGGTAGATTGGCTTGGTGACAGAATGATAAATGTTGGTTTACTATCGGGGTAGATTGGCTTGGTGACAGAATGATAAATGTTGGTTTACTATCGGGGTAGATTGGCTTGGTCACAGAATGATAAATGTTGGTTTACTATCGGGGTAGATTGGCTTGGTGACAGAATGATAAATGTTGGTTTACTATCGGGATAAATTGGCTTGGTGACAGAATGATAAATGTTGATTTACTATCGGGGTAGATTGGCTTGGTGACAAATTGAGAGATGAATGAATTAAAATCAACAGGCATAAATGCGCAAGACCTGCAATCCGTGGCAACTGAATGACAGAACTATGACATCCGCACTATAAGCTAAACTTGGCAAAAGAGGAACTGACTGACTTGACTGATTGAGGTAGATTGACTTGGGACAGAATTGGGGATGTTTCTTTACTATTTATAGTAATAGATTACACGACTGAGAGAGGAAGCAAGAAGTCGATAAAATAAATAAGATCATCAGAGATTCGTGCAGAACAAATTATAATTCCAATATACCGTTCTCTGTACTCATTAGGTTACTCAGTCCAAAGACTAGCGCGGATCATTCCGCTTTTCTTGTACCCCCCTACCCCGGTTAACCAGTCCAAAGACTGGTTCTAAAGTCGATTTCTAAGTAACTCCACTGTCCCCTGTACTCATAGGGTTAGTCAACCCAGAGACTGGTGACTATACAGTCGTTTTATCGGCGATTTGTGGAGGAAAATGCCGCCTTAATTGTGGAATCGTCGACTTATGTGTGGTATCCTGTATATTTCCAGTGTTTATCAAAACTGTAGGTACAGTACAAGTAGACGCCACGACATGTTTAATTATTTCCCTTGTCTATGTTTGCAAATTTTATGTTCATCTTTTAATTATTGAAATATTTATTTATTTAGGGTTGGGGTTAGGGTTAGTTATGTAAAACATAACAATCCCAACCCTAACCCTAAAATAAATTCATTTTTAAATTATGAAATAATGAACATGAAATTAACAAATATAGACAAGGGAAATAACTCGACTGTGTGGTGGCGTCTACTTGGACTGTACCAAACCGTATAATCGTTTTCCAAGTTTGACCTGTCGAAATACAGTTCTACTGCTATTGCTACCTATTACTGACATTTTAACAGAGGCTTCAATAAATATATGCATCTCTCTTTTCCCCACCCTTTCCTCCTGATTATGAACTAAGGACATATTGATGCTCACGAACAATTCATGTGCATTTGTACTGGGCATAATGTGAGGCAAATGTTGAATTTATATACTGTGGCCTTTATCTTGACTTGTAATAAAAGTTGAATTTATTAAATGATGACAGTAGTAAACATTGAATTTAGTAAATGCTGAATTTGAGTAAATACAAATATTGACTGTAAGGGTCTACATAGAATTTTTTTTTTAACACGCACTAGCAACTCACACAATTAAGCAGATATTGGAGTGAAATAAAAAGACTATGTTGCAACAATCTACTTACAACTACGCTACTACCTACTTACGACTACGCTACTACCTACTTACGACTACGCTACTACCAACTTACGACTACGCTACTACCTACTTACGACTACGCTACTACCTATTTAACGACTACGCTACTACCTACTTATGACTACGTTAAACAAATTACTTCCAACTGTGCAATCTACTTACGATTGTGACAGCCTACTTACGACTGTGACAACCTACTTACGACTGTGACAGCCTACATACGACTGTGACAGCCTACTTACAACTGTGACAGCCTACTTACGACTGCAACAACCTACCTAGGACTGAGTTACAACAACCAACTGTAGCAACCTACTTATGACAGCGTTACCTAGTTATTTCTGCGTTACGACTGCATTCGAACAATCTACTTGTGACTGTGTTACAACAACCTACTTACACTCCGCTACAACAACCTACTTACACTCCGCTACAACAACCTACTTACGACTGTGTTACAACAATCTACTTACAACTGTGTTGCAACAATCTACTTACGACTGTGTTAAAACAACCTACTTATGACTGCGACAAACTACTAACGCATGCGTTACGACAGCATTATAACACACTCCTTTTGACTGCGTTACAATAATCTACTTACGACTGCGTTACAACAACCTATTTACGACTGTAAGAGCCTACTTACGACTGCATTACAACAACCTATTTACGACTGAGTCCCAATATATTTTTTCTTTCATTCTCAAACTACCACCACTTCATATTTGTACCTGGTCATGTCGGTATTCGATGAAATGGACGCATAGACATGTTGGCTGGTATGGCGATCACAGGGACATGTCAAGCATTGGACCGAGCTGTTGTTCTGAATGGTCTCAGTGAGATAGGACGAGCGACCGATGTAACGAATGCTTGTGATTCTTCAGCCTTGAGTAGACTACAGGAAAAACATGTCAAGGAGGGCGTGGTGAAGCAAGAACGTTATGCTGATATCTGATAAACTAACAAAGAGTAGGCGTTACCAGTCGCTACACTGTCAAATACTGCATGATTCCCGTTAAGACGTGGTTTTTAAAAATTATGTAGCTGGCTTGGAAGACTAGCCAGAAAAATAGAAACTAGATGTCAAAAAGCAATCACATTGATTTACCAACTTTCAACATTTTTTCTCCAACTACTGATCAAGATGGTAATAAAAACTAGATCTTATCTACAATTTTTATACCAACACTGCTAACAATGTCAGACATGGTCTTTAACAGCCTCACAGCAAAGGAAAAGTCATGAGAAATGAAATGTCTGAGAAAATCTGCAATGTTTAATAAATGGATAATATAATATGGAAGTATGGGAGATCTTATTAATAAAGAAAAAATAATGCAGCAAACGAGGTTTGAACCAGTTCCACTCACACAGCATCCCTAGTAAAGATGCGAATTAAGTAAAGACTTTCAACGTGTATATTCTCAAGCTATTATGAACATGGAATGGTCGATCGACATACAGACAACAACAACACACCGTGACCGATAGACAATATAGGAGACCTGTTCGCTAAATTAAGTTGGACTCCATTCGTTACGTGTTTGAGTATTGTTTTGCGTTCGGATGTTCAATATTTATATAATTGGAATTTTATGCCAAAAATAACCAATGCGATTCCAAGTATATAAATAGTAACCAACTGAAAGCCACACATTAATCAAAACACGTACCGAATGCGGTCCAGCCTAAATTAGCAAATATGTCTACTATAAATGTCGATGGTCTCGCAACACACACACACACACAGCACAGACATGTAAATTCCTCGAGATCCGTTTAACATTAGAATGTCCTAGAAGGCATCAATACTTCAATGCCCAAATTAGGTCTACATGTAAACACAAATAACACATACACATAAACAAGATTGGTCCAGATGTGACATGGAAAACTGAATAATATAATATAGAAACATCGACTATTTTTATTAATAAAGAAAAATCATGTATCAAGCGGACCTGATTGGTATGGGTTTAAAAAAAAAATATTTTGCCATATACATATATTCGTAAAATCTATATTTTTTTTTAGTGGCGACATATGGTTGTGAGACGTGGGCAGTGACATCTGCAATGGAAAAGAAAATATCGACATTCTTCATCTTCTTCAGCGTTCATTCTCAAACTTCCGCTGGATCTCTCTTATAACACAACAATGGTCCTACTAAATCTCCAACAAATGTAGTCCAACAGGATGTAGTCCAACAGGATGTAGTCCAACAGAATGTAGTCCAACAGGATGTAGTCCAACAGGATGTAGTCCAACAGAATGTAGTCCAGAAAAATGGAATTGCTTTATGTTCCGACGTCTTCGGTGGATAGCAGTACTCGACTTGGAATGTTGATACAAATGGTGATAAGAATATCATGGACCAAAAGGCTAACCAATTCATACGTCTGCAAAAACCTGAACATAGAAGAAGACTGGCTTCTCAAAACTATTTGCAAAAAAAAAGGGCAAGCTAACATATTTTGTATGTATGAAAAGACAAAATAGTTTAGAAATATTAATCAAGAAGGGAAAACTTCCAGGAAGGAAACAAGAGACAGACCACGACTGTGACGTGCACATGGCATCGAAGACCCTGAACATGACACTAGAAGAAGCTGGGCAGCTTGCACAGAACCAAGAGACATATACAGTGACAGTGAGGACAACGTTCTGTAAAGGACATGTCCCATAAATAGATAGACAATTAGAAAGAAAAAAATAAAGAACGATAGCTAGGTAGATTTATAGCTAGATTGATAGATAGATAATCTAGACAGACACACCGACAGAGAGATATAGACAATCAGGCAGACAAACAAAACAGATTAGACAGGTAAGACTGATTAGACAGATTATATAAGACAGACAGACAGACAGACGGACGGACGGACGGACTGACGGACTGACGGACGGACGGACGGATGGACAGACGGACAGACAGACAGACAGACAGACAGACAGACAGACAGATAGATAGATCGATCGATCGATCGATAGATAGATGATATATAGACATATAGATAGATAGATAGATAGATAGATAGATAGATAGATAGATAGATAGATAGATAGATAGATAGATAGATAGATAGATAGATAGATAGATAGATAGATAGATAGATAGATAGATAGATAGATAGATAGATAGATAGATAGATAGATAGATAGATAGATAGATAGATAGATAGATAGATAGATAGATAGATAGATAGATAGATAGATAGATAGATAGATAGATAGATAGATAGATAGATAGATAGATAGATAGATAGATAGATAGATAGATAGATAGATAGATAGATAGATAGATAGATAGATAGATAGATAGATAGATTAGATATATAGATTAGATAGAGTAGAATATATATATATATTTGATAGAATAGATATATGTATTAGATAGATAGAGTCGATAGATATATTAGATATAATAGATGGAGCGATGGATGGATTGATGGATGGATTGATGAATGAATGGATGGATAGGAGGTTACCCCTCACCCCCACCCCCCCCCCTTTCCATCTTTCAGCCCCTCACTCTTAGGAAAACAGAATATAACATATATAATTCTATTGTGAAAGCCTGTGGATATTTCGATAGCGATGCAAGACAGCTGCAAGGAAAAGGTCAATCATCCATCCCTGTGGTTATCTTTGATCATGGTGACCAGCGTGTGTGTGAACCATTTCTCTCGTACGGCTGGCATACTATACTAGCGATATGGTTACAGACGGTGTTACAATGTTCAGTGGTAGTGGTAAAGTCGTTGAACGTATTAATTGTAAACACCGATTTCTCAATTTTCGGGCCATTGACACAAATAAAACAGCGACACAACGCATTACCGTTCCTTTGGTCGACATACTGCTGGAAATCTACTAGACCCATTGCTCTGCTATAAGAGATATTCGATGGAAGCTTGAAAACGGACGCAAGAAAGTACTTTCTACTAATAGAAAAATAAAACAATTCAGCCGTTCAATTTAAAAAAAAAACATACCATTCTTCCATCCTAAAAAAACGCTTTTTTTATTTATTAAAAAAAAAATTTTTTTTTATTTTTTTTTTCCTTGAGAATGTGGGCTCTTTTTAAGAAGTGATGACTTTTGTAAATGTTGATTTTTTTTATCAAGTGACGAGGACAGTATCAAGGGATTATTTTAGCAAACCTTGATCTTTTATCAAATTATGACTTTATTATTCGATTTTATCGCAACAAGATTATAGCAAATGTTAACGTAATGAAAGGATGACTATAGTAAATGTTTATTTGATCAAATGGTGATTTTAGTGCATGTTGATATGGTCAAATGATGTCTTTAGTAAATGTTGTCTTTAGAAAATGATGATTTAAGAAAATATTGTCTTTATCAAATTATAATGTTAGCAAATGTATACTTTATTATGGCTTAGATTTCTTCTCAATCAGTTTGTATTACACCAACAAGGAAGATAATGGAATAAAAGTGCTTATTTTGTCCAATTTCTAATACTGGTTGTCTATTAATAAGTTGCTGGTAAGTGTACACATTTGTTGATTTTAAGGCCGTAGATAAGAGGGGAGGATTGGCAATTCAAATTAGGAAATTCCCAGGAGGAAATATGAATATGACATTTAACACTAGGAAAGAAGTCAAAAAAGTAGGTAATCGTTCCCACCCTTCCCCCACCCACTCTAAATATGAACATGACATTTAGCATTAGTAAGACAACCAAAAATGAAAAAATTGCCCCACCCCCAAATTCCAGTATGGGGTTCCTCACAAAAAAAACTACTGTTTTCCTTTTATGTAAAACCTCGCCCTTAAGTGATCTTATTATCTCCTAATGATATTCTTAAGGGAGGGGTTTTACTTTTTAAAAAGCTCATTCGTATATTTGTTGTGCATGAGATATGCATTTTGACGAACATTGAATGTCCTTTCTGCAAAACATCGCAATAGGAGAGGGTTTTTGGGGGCCTTTTGATCCAGTTCCTAATACTAAAAATGTTACGATTTGCTAAAGGATGGGTTTAAACATCCATCCCTTATCTACGGACCAGGATATATGTCCATTTAAAGTAATAGGTGAAGCTTACAGTGTGTCAAAATGCATTGTGTTAACTTATTATCCTGATAAAGGTCCATACACCGACGGAATAGCAAGTGTCATGAGATAGTTAATCTACCGTAAATTACATTCTTCAAGAATTAAATCATACTTATTCCTACAGTGATCAGCGGGATGTGTCGATGTACTAAAACATAAAAGATTGTCTCACGTTCAATTGTAAAATCATGAGGGTATATAAAAGACCCTAATTACTGCTTTCTAAGTTGATAAGAGTAAACAGAGGGGAGGTCACTATAGTTAATAAAGCTTGTTACTAGTGTCACAACGAAACTGGACATTTAATTCAGGGTGCAAAGAATATCGTCATTGTCTTCTTTCCAGGCATATATTAGGAGAAGACTAAGAAAAGTTGAGGAATGTGCTAACAACCTGTCACCTATGAAAAAATCAGCATTCATACTGCATGTCTTGTCTTGAATTCTTACTTTTATCGTATGTCAATTAGTTCCCATGAATGGCGAAGAGACGATAAAGCGGACAATACAGCATTATCTAAATGTGGCAGGTTTCTAGGTGGCGTGAAATGATAGGCGTGCCATCACTGCAGATCTGCCTATTGATCTGATAGAACATTGGACCGATTGGTTGCTGAGAGGGATGTGCAACGATCATGGCAGGACCTAATAATCTTTTAGATACTTCCCCACTGGAATGCCTCTGTGGGGACTAAACGTGCATCCAGAACTCTCTGCTACCCACAACCCCCCCCCTCTCCACAACCATGACAGAAATAGTAACAATTATATGAGTTCGCGTGTCATCTCGGTTAATGAACTGTGGAAGACCTGTGTTTGTCAGAAAGACTATAGGGACTGTCAAGAGTTACCTGCTCACAGCTAAAGAGATTACTTCATCATCATCATGTATCAAGAGCTACTTGCTCACAACTAAAGGTATTACATCATCATCATCATGTGCCAAAAGCTACCTGCTCACAACTATAGAGATGTCTTCATCATCAATAAAACTGTCACTTTATATTGGGGACCAATTGTGAGAAATCCCTATATTTCCTGTAGTTTTATAGTAAAGTTGTGAAGTATATAATTGATTTGTAGTACTAGATATAGTATTTTATTATCATGAAAGGAGAGGTCATTGAATTCCACAATTCTCATTCTCCCAACTACACTATGAGTTTATAAAACATCACGACAAGTATAACCGACATATCAAATTCTGTTTGACAACAAATATTTTAAAACGCGCTATAGATGTATCTTCTGTGTTCAGTTTCTCATGGACAGAATTATGTCCAATAGTTTAAAAATACAAACTAAACATGTCGTGTGCGGAAAGTAGAAAACAGACTAGAAGTTTTACGAATCAAAATAAATATATGACTTTACCAAAAAATCTAACAAACTCGATGCATTCACAGAAAATAATTTATCAAGAAAATTATAGTGCCGCTTTGTTTGCCAGTTGTTATGTATATTTTACGGTTTTCTTTTCTGTGATCAAATGCGTTGTTGTCGAAACGTTGAATTTGTGTATTCTTTTGTGATTCGTAAAGCTTCATTATTCTGTGATTTCACTTTTATCTGATTGGATTACAGGCTTACTTCAGTCCCAACTGTTGCTAATCCCGCCGTGAAATATATTTATTTTTAAATACATCATCCTACTATAGGGTGTTTCTAAAGTCGCTGTACACTGAATTTTATTTGATATATATACAGTATAGTCAATATAACTTCATTGACAGATGTGCATTTCCATAATCCAATATACAGCGTGACTCAGCAGATTACTGTTAGCTGCAGAGTTGACTTGTATTTCCTGCCCAAGAAATAACTTTATTGTGCTGCAAATCAATGTATCCATTAAGGGTTAACATGGGCATTTAAAAAAAAAATGTAATGTCAATGAAGTCAAATATATATTTATAGGACTGTCCATAAATAACATCAACAATTAGGGAAGTATGATAAAAGTATGATAGCTTTTTATACGGAAAACGGCGCGGGTTGACAAAATACTGAAATATAAATATATCAGCAACGACGTTTTTGTACATCAATTAAACTTGTGAATTTGCTGCCGAAGCGGGATGTATAGGGCTATTGGCGCAAATAAAACGGCGACACAACGCATTTTCCATTCTCTGGACTACATCCTACTGGAAATCTAGTAAGACCATGGTCCTGCTACAAAGGAGATCCAGCAGGAGTTTGAGAATGAACGCTGAAGAAGAAGAAGAAGATGACGTTTTAATTTGAAACATTTTATAAACATCTTAACAAATAATTTTGTATTTTTCGTCTTTATTGAAAAAAGTGGGGTGGGGGGGGGGGTGATTTTTACCTAATTACAAAAGTCCCTAAATTCTGAACAGTTATTGACAAGGAGAGAAAAAAATATTTGTTGACTTCATGACTAAAAAAACACAATTCATATGATGTGGTCTCACCAGCAATATAAATGGATGCGCAACGTTTTTATAGACGCCCTGTACATGAACTAATAATTTCAGTATCGCTTTTCTCTTCCCCGAATGATCAAATTCTATATCAAGAACGCGGATGATAATCTTTTCAATAACTAATTAATACACATTTGTTTCTTTATTCCGTGCAGATTTTCCCCACTGCGAACCTTTCAAAACAAATTGCCTTGTTTCGTTTTCCTTCCCATGGATTTCGTAGTTAGCGTTCGTGTTTGACCACACCCAACCAGGTGCTACAGCGTGTCTCCTTCTGTGTCACACAATTGTGGAAGAGACTATCAGTGCTTCCGTCGAGTGGTTCGAGATAAAAACGTCATCAAAATGTGTGTACTTTGTCAAGTTCAAGTACAGCTTGTGGCCACCGTTTGGTCCCGAGCTCTCTCCACTTTTTGTTCACTGACACCTTCTGGCGATTTACAATTCTCAGCAGATACTCCTGATGTCTTCATCCTTCCTGATCCTCATTTCTTTTCAGAATGAATAACCGATGTACAGCGGTAGGGGGTTGCCAGCAGAAGGGCTTAGACTTTATTCGAAAGTGATAATTTATGTGGATCCAAGAGTATCCTTGAGAAGAAACAAAAAATTGAAAGAGGTTTCACTTTCAAGCAGAGATTGACGGAAAATTCCGGAAAAAAATTACACAAATTTGCTTTGATGATTCCACCTGGCAACAAAGGATTTGAGAAACAGAATTCTGCAAAGATTTTCTGGAAGTACTTGGCCAATGAAGACACGAATATGTTCATTAAATATGTATCTTGTAGATGTTTTGATGGGTTCAACCAAACTTCACTTTTAAGGACATTAGAGCATCAAATATGACATGAAATAATTCATAAAAACGGTGAAGCCAATATAGGACCATGCTAATTAAAATATGGTGGTTTTCCCACGGCTAATGAAAATATGGTGGTTTTCTCACAAATAAACAGGCCTCCAAAACGTCGCAAAAAGCTTTGTTTTAAATTTTAGGACACACCCTTCTTTTTTAAAAACAAATTTATATCTATAGAATTCTATTTTCGATTCTTCCTCTTCTTCCGCAACGTTCATTCTCAAACTTCAGCTGGATCTCCCTTGTAGCAGGACAATGATCCTACTAGATTTCCAACAGGATGTAGTCCAAAGAATGGAAAGAGTTGTGTCGCTGTTTTATTTGCAACATTGGCCCGACACATCGGCCTTCAACGAATATTTTCAATTTAGGCTTATATCTTACGAAATACTATGTTTGTATCAATTCAGACTCATATCTTCATGAATACTATGTTTGTGGGACTGTAGATACGACTCTAAGGAGGAAAGGGGGAAAGGGGGCGGGGTGAAGATTTCTTACACAAAAAAGTTTGTCGTTGCAAATCATTATACTTTTACAGGTATTATCGCGTAATACGAGAGGTAGGATGTGGGGGGGGGGGTCTATATTTTGTTAAACTTGTTTTTGGATGCTTCGTATTGTTAAAATTGATTTTTTTTGCCATAACTTAATCGGCAATATTTATTTCATATCAAATAATCTAATCAACGCTTGATATTTGATATCAAATAATCGAATCTATACTTTTTATTTGATATCAAATAATATAATCTACACTTGATATTTGATATCAAATAATATAATCTACACTTGTTATTTGATATCAAATAATATAATCTACACTTGTTATTTCATATCAAATAATCTAATCTACACTTGTTATTTCATATCAAATAATATAATCTACACTTGTTATTTGATATCATATAATATAATCTACACTTGTTATTTCATATCAAATAATCTAATCTACACTTGTTATTTGATATCACATGCTTTAAACAGTATATATTAAGAAAGAAGGTGAGTGTTTGTTGGACGAATGTGAAGAGACACAATGGAAGAGTGTTGTTGGTGGTGATGATAGAAGGCAGTAGAGACAGAGGCCGACAAAGACGACGTTGTACACGAGGCATTCAGGAATGTATGCTATGCACATGTCGCTAGAGGAGGCAGGACAACTTGCCAGATACCACAGGGATTTCATGAGATTCTTCTTCTTCTTCAGCGTTCATTCTCAAACTCCTGCTGGATCTCTATTGCAGTAGGACAATGACCCTTTTAGATTTCCAGCAGGATATAGTCCAGAGAATGGAAATGCGTTGTGTCGCCGTTTTATTTGCGCCAATGGCCCGACACATCCGTCTTCGGCGGGTCATGAGATTGATAAAGAAGACTACGTTCTGGAACGAATATATCACATGACAAGAATACACTTTCCATAGGCTGTTCAAAATAAAAATTAAAAATCACTCCTATTCTGAACCGAACACTGGACTATTCAGAAACCTGAGATCTAACCTCGCGGATATGCGCCGCACTTTTTCGAATGTTTACATTACAATTCATTCTATAATATACCCTAATTTATGTGTGAGAATATTTCAAAATAAGAGTTATGTGAGAGTCTTTCGTGTTATGAGTCCACAGGACTGTATTATAGAGAATCTCGGTTTGAGATGTGGTTATCAATAAATGGGGACCTATGATATGTGAGAGATAAATGATGAGGTTGTAGTAAGATTATGTTTGAAGAAAGTATTTTAAAGGTAATATGAATAAATTAAATATTGTGGACACATACAAGACAACAAAGTTAAAGAAATAAGAAATTGAAGAAAAATTACGAGATGACAATATCGTCTTTTAGAATGCACCACTAAGGCAAGAGACAGGAGATGTATGAGAACTAAGGCAAGAGATAGGAGATGTATGAGAACTAAGGCAAGAGATAGGAGATGTATGAGAACTAAGGCAAGAGATAGGAGATGTATGAGAACTAAGGCAAGAGACAGGAGATGTATGAGAACTAAGGCAAGAGACAGGAGATGTATGAGAACTAAGGCAAGAGACAGGAGATGTATGAGAACTAAGGCAAGAGACAGGAGATGTATGAGAGCTAAGGCAAGAGACAGGAGATGTATGAGAACTAAGGCAAGAGACAGGAGATGTATGAGAACTAAGGCAAGAGATAGGAGATGATTGAGGGCTAAGGCAAGAGATAGGAGATGCTTGAGGTTTCTTGATTCTTGATTAGAAACTGGCCTCACAGCAAGTGGGGCATTCCCAGAAGTGCTCCGCCCTCTGTTCCAGCAGACATTCGACTCGATGGTGTTTTGAGTCGAATGCTGCCGAAACAGATGTCGACATCAGGGCACAACTCTGGCCCTTTCGATAGGTTTCTTTGTTGTTCTGCCCACCCACCCCGTGCCCGTAACTAGTTCAAGCACAACGTCGGCCTGTCAGAACAACATGGTAACTGTTATCGAAGGTTACGACTACGGGATTGTATAGATGACATGTCATGAAACTTCTATAAGAAGATAACCTCATTATAAAGGCATGTCATCTACAAATGTTTCTGTTGCATGGCTGGTTTGTCTAGTGAGCCATTGGTGAGACCCACAGACGCAACCGCATGCGCTAAAAACCTTGAGGTTTGTTGTAGTGAGCATTCAATGCGGAGACGGCACCTAATGTTAATACTACATGTGCTGGAACAGTAAATATGATTGCTGCTCAACCTGTCCCTGGTAATCACGTCTTAATTTTGTCTATTTATGTCATGGTGGTAGGTACGACTTTGGTAAGGTGGTTGATAGCGACTGTGGTTGATGATGATTGTGGTTGATGGCGACTGTGGTTGATGATGGTTGGTGTTGGTGATTATTGTGGTTGATAGCGACTGTGGTTGATGATTGGTGTTGATGATGATTGTGGTAGATGGCGACTGTGGTTGATGATTGGTGTTGATGATGATTGTGGTTGATGGCGATTGTGGATGATGATTGGTATTGATGATGATTGTGGTTGATGAAGTAATTCTTTTAGTTGTGAGCAGGTAGCTCTAGGCAGCCATAGTATTTCTTATACACACACACACATAGGTCCTGCCCAGTTGCGATACCGAGGCGACATCCCATCTTTCTTACACACACACACAGAGGTCCTCTTAGGTTGAGTAACCGAGGTGACATTCCAGCTTTCTTAAACACACACACAGAGAAGACCTCATCGGTTGAGTAACCGAAGTGACATTCCAGCTTTCTTACACATACACAGAGAAGACCTCATCAGTTGAGTAACCGAGGTGACATTCCAGCTTTCTTACACATACACAGAGAAGACCTCATCAGTTGAGTAACCGAGGTGACATCCCAGCTTTCTTACACATACACAGAGAAGACCTCATCAGTTGAGTAACCGAGGCGACACCCCAGCTTTCTTAAACACACACACACAGAGAAGACCTCATCAGTTGAGTAACCGAGGTGACATTCCAGCTTTCTTACACATACACAGAGAAGACCTCATCAGTTGAGTAACCGAGGCGAAATTCCAGCTTTCTTACACATACACAGAGAAGACCTCATCAGTTGAGTAACCGAGGCGAAATTCCAGCTTTCTTACACATACACAGAGAAGACCTCATCAGTTGAGTAACCGAGGTGACATCCCAGCTTTCTTACACATACACAGAGAAGACCTCATCAGTTGAGTAACCGTGGTGACATTCCAGATTTCTTACACACACACAGAGAAGACCTGATCAGTCGAGTAACCGAGGCGATCCCCCAGCTTTCTTACACACACACAGAGGTCCTCCTCCTAAATAAACTTGTATGGTTCACTGTCTCAGAAGAATGGTTTTTAAGGGAATTTACGAATGTATGACTAGTTCCCGAAGGGAGACACTGAAGTGCAACAATATCCCACGATACCTGCACATCCCCCGTGTATTGTTAGTGCTTGAAAGGGGAACGAAGAATGTGACGCTTTTATTTACAATGCATGCCGTAAAAGGAGACTAGGAAGGTTTGTGGGATGGGGATTGACTGTCCCATGCCACGAAAAGCAAAAAATCGCGCATATGTCATGCGTTAGGATGTGTCAGATCAAAAGGTGCGAATATCGCAGTTAATATGTAAAACATGCACAACTTATTTCGCTTTACAGGCGAAATTTACTATATTGCGCTAATGTGCAGGAGTTTGAGAACGAACGCAGAAGAAGAAGAGCAATGTACAAAGCAGAACTTTCTGTACTCCATGCAATACAGGTAACCCAGCCATCTTCGTAGTTGTTGGCGGCCAAGTATCGCCAATTTGGAAATTCCTCCATATTCTAACATTTTAAAATGACACGTCTTCGTATTTTTCTCCTAGAATTAGAAAAACTAACGATTAAAATAAACTCGACATTCGAATAGTCAGACAAATATTTTCCGCGAACATTTTCTTCAGACTATTATATCTAATAAATATTAACAGCGATCCACAGAACAAATATTTTCTTTTGGGGGATGAACGCAGTTCAGTTTCCAAATAACAAGGCGAGCAATAGGAAATGTAAACTATGGATTTGTTGCATATATTTCGTGTTAATCTGTCTAACCGGATACTTCAGTTAGTGTCGTCTGCAAAGTAAACAATCATTCAGATGGAATTCAATAGGGTTTGCACCTCGGCGACTCCTATACAATGGAATTCAATTTAGGCGCTTGTATTGAGCGCTAACGACTGCCGTACATACATTGACTACTGGCAACGCTCAAATGGTTCTAGCCATCCTCAACAAAGTGAAAAGTTTCAAAAGTAAAGATGTGATTATGTTTCCTAAAGTGAAACAACTCAGGAATCTGGCCAGAGGAAACTGAGGACAGACCAATTGTCACTTGATAAGCACTTATCTTTTGGTCTGAAGCCACTGACACGTCACGAGAGCTCTTCAACCACGGGAGATAAATACACACTTTCGACACCATATTTTTCAATATTCAGGAAAGGGGTAAAAAGGAATTAAAATGTAATTTGTTGAAGTACAAGCAGGTGCACGCGCGATATGACAACACAGAAAGGAGGTACTGAGGGTGACACAGTTCTAGTAGGCTCTGTTGATTGTCGTTTTTTTTTCCACCTATAATTTTCCTAGCGGAAAACCCTGCGAGTTATGAAAGAAAAGTGTTTTGAACCGGGGGGACGCCCTCTTTCCGTCAAAGTTGTACTCCCTGCTGCGCGTGCTTAAAGAAACAACTCGTTCGAGTCTCAAACATGTTAATTTGATTGCGTCTAAGAACGGTCTCAGAAGTATCCAGGCACGACTGAAGAGGATCGCTCCAACCAGATCGCTTACTTCTGACAAATGATATAAGCATGCATTATGTTTCACTGAATACAGGAACACATTTGTAATCACGCTATGTCGCCGGACGATCACTTTGGACGTTATCAAAGTCCGTTCAAGTTTATCACTTCTGGAGAGGATGAAATCGTAATAAAAGAGACTTCATGTTAACATATGTTTAACTTTTTAGTGGGAATTTCAAGAATGGTTTCAACACCACACTTGATTGACAGGACTTAGAAGTTTATATACAAGTTGGGGTGTCATTGACATGACTCATAAGTTTAACTACTGATTGGTGTCATTGACATGACTCAGAGGTTGAACATATGGGTGTCATTCACAAAAAAACGAATGTTTAACTGCTGGTTGACGTCATTGATGGAAGAGTTAACTGCTGACTGGTATCATTGACGAAAGAGTTAACTGCTGGTTGGTATCATTGATGAAAGAGTTAACTGCTGGTTGGTATCATTGATGAAAGAGTTAACTGCTGGTTGGTATCATTGATGAAAGAGTTAACTGCTGGTTGGTATCATTGTTGGAAGAGTTAACTACTGGTTGGTATCATTGAGGGAAGAGTTAACTACTGGTTGGTATCATTGAGGGAAGAGTTAACTACTGGTTGGTATCATTGAAGGAAGAGTTAACACCTGGTTGGTATCATTGATGGAAGAGTTAACTACTGGTTGGTATCATTGATGAAAGAGTTAACTGCTGGTTGGTATCATTGATGAAAGAGTTAACTACTGGTTGGTATCATTGAGGGAAGAGTTAACTACTGGTTGGTATCATTGAAGGAAGAGTTAACTACTGGTTGGTATCATTGATGGAAGAGTTAACTACTGGTTGGTATCATTGATGGAAGAGTTAACTACTGGTTGGTATCATTGATGGAAGAGTTAACTACTGGTTGGTATCATTGAGGGAAGAGTTAACTACTGGTTGGTATCATTGAAGGAAGAGGTAACTACTGGTTGGTATCATTGATGGAAGAGTTAACTACTGGTTGGTATCATTGATGGAAGAGTTAACTACTGGTTGGTATCATTGAAGACACACAATTTACTGATAAGAAAATATTAGGGAACTATACTCAAAAACTATCAATGCATCACATGGATCTACTGTCCTGGACATGCGGAAGTAAAGCAGTTGGCAGGGCTGTAAAGACTATACCTTTATCCACCAATGTAAATATTTTACCTTTATCCACTAATGTGGTGTAATATTTTACCTTTTCTCGCCAGTGTAAATATTGTATTTTACCCATCAATGTAAATATTTTACCTCTACCCACCTATGTAAATATGTTACCTTTACCCAGCAATGTAAATATTTTACATTTTCTCGCCAGTGTAACTATTTTACATTTACTCACCAATGTAAATATTTTACATGGTTGATTGGTTGGTAAAGCTATAGTGGACAGTCAAGTGATGAGAATAAATAGAGCTGAAACACCTAGAGGAGTTAAGGATACATTACAAAATGATTAAGAGGATGCTGAAAAATACAGTGTACATATTCAGAGAATGATAGAAATGGGAGTGACCAGAGGAGAGGGAAGAAAGTGTGTCTTCACTGGAAGGACCAGAAGAACCCACAACCAACAACTGACTGGGACACTAAGCTTATATACCTTTAGATGGCTGAGGGAATTTCAAACAAAACATTTCTGTGAATGTGTCACTGTGAGGTGATACTGGTTTCTAATCAAGAAACAAGTTTACTGATAGTTGACAGCATTGACAGAGCAGTTTAAAAGCTGGTTGGTGTTATTAACAGGATATAGGTGTAACTACTTGTTGGTGTCATTAACAGGATATAGGTTTAACTACTTGTTGGTGTCATTAACAGGATATAGGTTTAACTACTTGTTGGTGTCATTAACAGGATATAGGTTTAACTACTTGTTGGTGTCATTAACAGGATATAGGTTTAACTACTTGTTGGTGTCATTAACAGGATATAGGTTTAACTACTTGTTGGTGTCATTAACAGGATATAGGTTTAACTACTTGTTGGTGTCATTAACAGGATATAGGTTTAACTACTGGTTGGTGTCATTAACAGGATATAGGTTTAACTACTGGTTGGTGTCATTAACAGGATATAGGTTTAACTACTGGTTGGTGTTATTTGGCAGAGCAGAGGCTTAGCTGTTGGCCGATGTTGTTTGGCAGTTAGTGCTGTTAGCTACTGGTTAAACCTTACACTTGCTAAGTAATCACTTTCCTATTATCCGCCCCACACTTCTGCATTTTAGATTTTTTAGCAAAGCAATTGCACGCCTTGTGAGTCTTCTGGATATGAAATACTGCTCTGGAAAAACTACAAGGATTCATATAGGAAGGAAGTAAGAGCTATTCGCTCATAATTCATGGCGAACAACCCTTTTTTGCCAGCATTTTAACTACGTACATATTTCATACTGTAACTAATTACAGTGTAGATAATTAAACAATTTACATAGTGTGTAGTGTAACTAATTACATTGTAGGTAATTTAACAACTTACGTAGTGTGTACTGTAACTAATTACATTGTAGGTAATTTAACAACTTACGTAGTGTGTACTGTAACTAATTACATTGTAGGTAATTAAACAACTTACGTAGTGTGTACTGTAACCACTGATATAGTAACTGTCTTAACGGCCTACATAATCATCACGTTAACCACATACATAGTCAGATATTTAATTCCATACATAATCAAGAACGTAACCACCTACACAGTTAAGAATTTAACCATCTACACACTCATCACTTTAATCATCTATATAATAATTACTTTAACCATCAACACATTCATCACTTTAATCATCTATATAGTCATCACTTTAATCATCTATATAATCATCACTTTAACCATCTATATAATCCTCACTTTAACCATCTATATAATCATCACTTTAACCATCTATATAATCCTCACTTTAACCATCTATATAATCATCACTTTAACCATCTATATAAACCTCACATTAACCATCTATATAATCATCACTTTAACCATCTATATAATCTCACTTTAACTATCTACACGCTCATTATTTTAACCATCTACAAACTCATCACTTTAACCATTTATATATAATAATCATTTTAACGACCTATATAGTCATCACTTTAAGCATCTGAACACCCATCACTTTAACCAGCTATAGAGCTTTAGTTGGTTAAGTAAAATGTACCACTTATGACGGCAGATGTGAAACAAAAGTTAAAAGGAGAATAGAAATGGCTAAAAGAACCTTCAACAACATGAGGAAAATAGTAACATTTAAACAAATTACAAAGTTAAAACTGAGGTTCTAACAACACTTTGTATGAAGAAAGAATTATTATAGGAAATAAATATCAACCAAATAAAATATTTTGGACACATTAAATGGCATTACACCTTGTTGGAGACCTTACTTGAAGGTAAAGTTGAAGGGAGGCGAGCAAGAGGTGGACAGAAATACACGTGGGAAAGTAAAACCACATGATGGACAGGACAGGTTACAGTCTAGCATTGTGCATCACCAAAACAAAAGACACGGGATGTTCGAGGTCTGTTGCAGCCAATATTCGTTGCGGAGACGGCACTTGAGGATGATGACCTCTTATGGTGAGATGTGAGATACACTCCTTTCATCAGCCAACCGTTCATCGCTACGACCTCTGGTTCTTTATTTCTAACATGTATAGTTATCACACTATTCCACATTTACACATATATTCTAACCAAAATATTTCTCAGAATCATCATGAAGAGAGTGAGAAACAAAATAAAATCAGAAATAAGTCCAGAACAATGTGGCTTTGTAGAAGGCAAAGGTACCAACAATGCTATTTATATATTGAGAACACGAATAGAGAGGTCTATAGAGGTAAAAACAGATCTGTACCTCTGTTTTATAGACTACACTAAAGCTTTTGACAAAGTTAAACATAGCGAAATTATACACATGCTAGAGAATTTGAACATTGACAGCAAGGATTTAAGAATAATCAAGAACATGTACTGGCAACAAACAGCAGCAATAACAGTAAGAAATCAACTTGGCCCTTTTCAACAAATAAGGAGTCAGACAGGGATGCATGCTTTCACCAGACCTGTTTTCTTTATACAGTGAAAACATATTGCGTGCTATAGTAGATATCCCAGAAATATTAGTGGGAGGATATAAAATAAATAATTTGAGATATGCGGATGACACTGTTCTGATTGCAAAAAGTGAGGAAAACCTTCAAGATTTAATTAATGTAGTAGTCACAAAAAGTAAAATGAAAGGCTTCTTCCTAAATATCAAGAAAACAGAAGTAATGGTTATTTCAAAGAAACAAAATAACACAGCCTGCAAGAACAAAGTGAATGATATAGTATTAAAACAGGTCCACCAATTCAAATATTTAGGTACAATGATTACAGCAGATGGAAGAAGTTCAATAGAAATAAAATGCAGAATAGGACAGTCAAAAACAACATTCAGAGAAATGAAAAATATACTTTGTAATATGACCTTGTCATTAGAGGTGAGAAAGAGAGTTCTGCAGTGCTATATAACCCCTATACTAACATATGGGTGCGAATCTTGGGCAATAAACAAACTGGAAAGTAGGAAATTAGAGGCAACAGAGATGTGGTTCTACAGAAGAATGCTGAGAATACCATGTACTGCCAGAAAAACTAATGTAGAGATGTTGAAAGAGTCAAATGCTAAACGGACCTTAATCAACAATATAAGAAAAAGGCAATCTTCTTTTTTTGGCCACTTGATGAGACAGACAGGTTTAGATAACATAGTCACAACAGGCAAAATTGAAGGCAACAGAGACAGAGGGCGACAACGTGAGAAAATATTAGACAGTTTGACAACCTGGCACGGCAAGGAAACAACAACGACCTTGATACATAATACTGTGGATAGAGAGCTGTAGAAAGCCCTGACCGCCTACACCAGCCGGCATGGCACCTGATGATGATAACACATATATTCAACATTTGACCTACACATTTTTGTGCTTGAAGGGAGATAAGTGATGTAATAATGATTATTTCAAAATGGTAACTTGATTATTTCCCATAATCAACTATTATTCCTATAACTAGTTAGATATATATTGCAATGGTTGTGATAAGAGCACAAATTCGAAATAAACGTCATCCACTTTGTCATGTTTTTCGAAAACCTTCCAGTTCATACCATGTCTTTAAATCTTGTATCTGCTTCTAACACTGTTTGTCCAGATGTGACACTGTATTCTATACAGATTTCACAACAATAAGAGTGTTATATAAGGATGCTCTCTTTTTATCTTCATCATTCGTATTTTATCTGTCTCTAGCAACTTCTCTTCTTCAATTCTTTCTCTCTCCCACTCTACACGTGACGTTTTGACGCAAAGATAGGCTAAACTTGAAGACATTCACACACATAAAAACATAAACACACACACACACATGCGCATATATATATATATATATATATATATATATATATATATATATATATATATATATATATATATATATATATATATATATATATATAGAGAGAGAGAGAGAGAGAGAGAGAGAGGCCAGTACAGTAGAAGGGGATGTTCGGATGTTAAATCCTTACCCCCCCCCCTTTTTAGGATATTAGAACATGGCTTTCAGTACTAGGAACATTCAAAAGATGAATTTCTTTTCTACCCCCACCCCTCCCCTTTTTCCCCTAACGAATGTTCACATAAAGTACATCAAATTTGTTATCGGACTGAGAAATTGCACACACAAAATTGCACTCATGACTTTATTTCAGACATGACAATGCACGCATGACTTAATTTTACACTTTATTTCTTTCACACATTATTTATTTCAAACTTGATTTATTTCACACGTTACTTATTTCACACGTTATTTATTTCACATTATTAAACACATGTTTAAAATGCATACATAAAACTGTGAAATTATACTGGAAGTTTAGTTCAGATAAATGGCAACACTGAAAATTAACTATTTTAGATGTAATATAATATAGAAGCATGGGGGATTTATTATTAAAGAGCAATTATAATGTAGAAAACGAGATTTGAACCAGGTCCGTTCAGATGGCAACTACTCGTCTTGAAGCTATGGTGTATGTTTTTCACAACAAACACTGAATCAAAGTTGTAGTTAACACGACGATGCATTACCACGTCAATAAGTTTTTTTTTAAACGAGGATGAGTTACCACATCAATTACTTTTGTTTAAAACGAGGATGAGTAACCACATCAATTACTTTTGTTTAAAACGTGGATGAGTTATCACATCAATTACTTTTGTTTAAAACGTGGATGGGTTACCACATCAATTACTTTTGTTTAAAACGAGGATGAGTTACATCAATTACTTTTGTTTAAAAGGTGGATGAGTTATTACATCAATTACTTTTGTTTAAAACGAGGATGGGTTACCACATCAATTACTTTTGTTTAAAACGTGGATGAGTTATCACATCAATTACTTTTATTTAAAACGTGGATGGGTTACCACATCAATTACTTTTGTTTAAAACGTGGATGAGTAACCACATCAATTACTTTTGTTTAAAACGTGGATGGGTTACCACATCAATTACTTTTGTTTAAAACGTGGATGAGTTATCACATCAATTACTTTTATTTAAAACGTGGATGGGTTACCACATCAATTACTTTTGTTTAAAACGAGGATGAGTAACCACATCAATTACTTTTGTTTAAAACATGGATGAGTTATCACATCAATTACTTTTGTTTAAAACGTGGATGGGTTACCACATCAATTACTTTTGTTTAAAACGAGGATGTGTAACCACATCAATTACTTTTGTTTAAAACGTGGATGAGTTATCACATCAATTACTTTTGTTTAAAACGTGGATGGGTTACCACATCAATTACTTTTGTTTAAAACGTGAATGAGTTATCACATCAATTACTTTTATTTAAAACGTGGATGGGTTACCACATCAATTACTTTTGTTTAAAACGAGGATGAGTAACCACATCAATTACTTTTGTTTAAAACGTGGATGAGTTATCACATCAATTACTTTTGTTTAAAACGTGGATGGGTTACCACATCAATTACTTTTGTTTAAAACGAGGATGAGTAACCACATCAATTACTTTTGTTTAAAACGTGGATGAGTTATCACATCAATTACTTTTGTTTAAAACGTGGATGGGTTACCACATCAATTACTTTTGTTTAAAACGTGGATGAGTTATTACATCAATTACTTTTGTTTAAAACGTGGATGGGTTACCACTTCAATTACTTTTGTTTAAAACGTGGATGAGTTATCACATCAATTACTTTTGTTTAAAACAAGGATGAGTTACCACATCAATTACTTTTGTTTAAAACGTGGATGGTTTATCACATCAATTACTTTTGTTTAAAACAAGGATGAGTTACCACATCAATTACTTTTGTTTAAAACGTGGATGGTTTATCACATCAATTACTTTTGTTTAAAACGAGGATGGGTTACCACATCAATAACTTTTGTTTAAAACGTGGATGAGTTATCACATCAATTACTTTTATTTAAAACGTGGATGGGTTACCACATCAATTACTTTTGTTTAAAACGAGGATGAGTAACCACATCAATTACTTTTGTTTAAAACGTGGATGAGTTATCACATCAATTACTTTTGTTTAAAACGTGGATGGGTTACCACATCAATTACTTTTGTTTAAAACGAGGATGAGTAACCACATCAATTACTTTTGTTTAAAACGTGGATGAGTTATCACATCAATTACTTTTGTTTAAAACGTGGATGGGTTACCACATCAATTACTTTTGTTTAAAACGTGGATGAGTTATCACATCAATTACTTTTGGAAACAAAACACTTGTAAATACAGCGCACTTTGTATCGTAGATATGATTTACTCTAGGTGGGTGAGTGGTGTCAGGTTACATAAAAACGAAGGTGTTCGTATTTGTGTGTGTGTCATATCTTTTATTTGAGGACAATTTCATTACCGTAATTTGCGAAAACCCGCTACGGAAAATGTTTTGGTTTTTGTCCAAGTTCCTATTAATAAAAATTATACTCCTCTTCACTATTGGGATGATTGGAGGTGGGGGTGGGGGTTGAACACGCCAAACATAGCTGGCCTTTTCTAAGGGGCTGAGCACACTATTCATAGTATAGGTTTTAACAAATTCTTGCTTCCATCCTTGAGATGGTGTGAAACTTTCAATTATTCAGAGGTCGTTCTCAAACCCTTGCAGATTAGCAGGATGTAATCTAGAAAACGGAATGTGTTGAAATGGTTTACAGCTTAACTGTGATATCCGCGCCTTTCGGCCTGACACATCCCACTTTAGCATGACATCTAGGTCAATATAATTCTCAATGAGTCCGAATAACCAATTCCAAAACTTCCTTAGGCGTCGCAACATATATGCATAATACGGCATGTAACAATATTGTTATTCTTTGCTCCCCTCTATGGGACCCCGGTAGCGCACAAGTTATTCGGTTGGAGCAGTCTTTCACATATTAGCATGTGACTGTATCCTTAAGATGGCGTATGCTTGGCTATGTCCCAATACTCTGTGTATTCAAGTCGGCGCGCTGGAGCGAGGCGCTGCAGATCGAAGGTCGAGCGTCTGTCGTTAAAATCGCTACGTGTTTTATTCAGGAATGTCGCAAGTGTAAAAAAAAGACGCCCTGATCTGGATAGATTAACCTACAGCGCAGATGTTGTAGCCATACAAGAATCGCGCTTGGGAATACGAAACCGTCTCCAAGTCACCGGTTTTCAAAGTTTCTACAATAGGCGACACCTGGGGCAAGTAATTCTTGTACGAGAAAGCATTGACGCTGTCGAGATAGATATGTCTGAATGGGATAGTGGTGATATTCAGCTACAAGCTATCGGGTACAAAACGCACATCACCCTTTCGTGCTCGTCAACGTGTATGCGTGCAACACCAGCCTGAACGTGCAGGGATGGAAATCTTTAGGTGAGATAGTAAAGGAAGACAGAGAAGTAATATTCTGTGGGGATTTTAATGGAAAAGGAAGCTCTTGGGGCATTACTACCTCTAATCAACAGGGAAGAGATCTTGAGGATGCCTTGATTGATATGAATTTAGTATTCATAAACGACGGGCGCATGACAAGGTTTGCTGCTAGGGAAGGCGACGACGACAGTGGAATCGACTTGGGTCTAGTGACGGCTGATATCGCACCCAAATGTAGATGGGGTGTGCTGGGACATCACGGCAGTGACCATTTGCCATGTGTCTTGTTGGTTAACAAAGGAAAAAGTAAACAACAGAGAGCTAGAGTTAAGTCCTTCCAGTATGATCGTAATGGGCCGTCCATCATAAACAGAATTAGGAAGGAAAAACGTAGGACACACGCCACCAAGTCACAAATGTGGAATCAACCCCAGTAGTGGAATGATGAAGTCCAAGGTGCATGGAAACGTAGCGCAGTTGCAGAGTAGCAGAAAGCAAGAAAAAAAGTGACCGCACAGCCAGATCTTGTGCAATTAAAACAGACCAAAGACGACAGGGTACAAGAATTTAAAGATATTGCTAAAGCTGCTAAGGAAAAAAATGGGAAGACTTTGTCATGAGATTGCAAAAGAAAAGTCATTAAAACTGTTCTGGTGCCTGCATAAATCAATGAACGACCCAAGGAAACGTATAACAATCCCCAATTTTCAAAGCACAAACTTGGTATGGCAGAAGACAGATGAGAATAAGGGTGCAGCACTGCTGGCTCATTACAAGGCACAAATTGGTCAGAGGAATTTAGGGAATTATAATAAAATCATGAAAACAGTCACAGACATGTGCAAGGAGCAAGCATTGGAAAGCGATAATGTAATTACTCTTGAAGATATTACAGCCGTACTAAAAAATATCAAGAAACTCTGCGCCAGGACCTGACGGCATTATGTACGATGATCTCAAAGGCAGGTCAGACGAGGACCTTAAGGAGCTGGCTATATTGTTCAACAAGAGCCTAGTGAACGGCACAGTAGAGGAAGACTGGTTGCATAATTACCTGAAACCACTACCCAAACCTGGCAAGAGTCATGCTAAGATACAGGGTTTCAGACTCATAACCATGCAGAATACGATCTGCAAGTTGTTATAAAAGATTGTGGCGTGAAATGTGTCCCTACATCTAGAAAAGAATAATAGACTACCATCAACATTGGGAGGTTATTGTCCAGGTAAGCAGACTTGGCACAATGCCACCGTGTTCGCGCATGACGTTTTCGAAAGTTTTGACGAACGAATGGAGACGTGCGCTGCTGCACTAGACCTGGAGGATGTTTATAACAGAGTGCCCTTGGATTTCTTGATAACCATAATGCTGCAACTCCAAGTAAATTTAAGTAGGAAGCCAGAGGATCAATTAAAAAATTCTTGAGACTAACGGGAATTGAACCAGTCCGTTCAACGGCACCAAATCGCCTAGCACACGCGTTCTTACGTACTTGACTAACCGCGTCTCCAAAAAAAAAGATGCGATTTCGTCAAGCCATTCAAACCGTGAACACAGTCCGTTTGGGTGACTTTGTGTTCACGGTTTGAATGGTTTGACGAAATCGCATCTTTTTTTGGAGATGCGATTTCAAGGAAATATTATAGCACATATGGACTTGTCCAGAGTGCAATGACGATGATCCAACGACTAACTAACTAACTAACTAACTAACTAACTCTGTGTATTGTATCTGTAGCTATATTTACTTATATTGATTTCAATGAATAATTTCAGTGAAAAAACATAATCCAGCAGATGGAATTTAATCAGACCCCCCGTCGAGGACTGATGTATCTGGCCATTAATGTAAATAAAACGGCGACACAATGCAATTACGTTTACAGGACTTCATATATCTTGAAATCTAGTAGGACCATTACCATGCTACAAAGTGAGCCAGTGGTAGTATGAGAATGAACACTGAAGAATCAGGTCCGCTCAGATGACACACACGCGCTTCACAACCCGAGTCAGTACGTTACTCGGGTTCCGAGCCGAGTAGGTACCATCTGAACGGACCTAGTTCAATTCCGTTTGCTACATATCTTTAATAATAAATCCTAGATACTTCTATATTATATTCTTCAACTACCGAATATTTCTATATCATATTTTTCAACTACCGAATACTTCTATATTATATTCTTCAACTACCGAATATTTCTATATCATATTTTTCAACTACCAAATATTTCTATATCATATTTTTCAACTACCGAATACTTCTATATCATATTTTTCAACTACCGAATACTTCTATATTATATTCTTCAACTACCGAATAGTTTCAGAGTTGATTGAAACATACACAGAATCTAGAAAATATATTAACATTTTGTCGAGATATGTAAACTCACATCTGGCAGCTATGACATTGAAATTCATAATGTACTGCTAAGTGTGAGGGCAAAACAGTATAATTCATGATAAGTCTGTGATACAATTAGATGTAAACATCATTTTATATTCATGATAAGTCTGTGATACAATTAGATGTAAACATCATTTTATATTCATGATAAGTCTGTGATACAATTTAGATGTAAACATCATTTTATATTCATGATAAGTCTGTGATACAATTAGATGTAAACATCATTTTATATTCATGATAAGTCTGTGATACAATTAGATGTAAACATCATTTTATATTCATGATAAGTCTGTGATACAATTAGATGTAAACATCATTTTATATTTAAATGTGTGTAATATATAATTTACACTCGACGGTGATGTCATGACAGAAATTACAACTCGCATTGCACTAGCATCATGTGCCTTTAACAGATTGTCTAATATCTGGAAGTCAAAGTCAATCAGCACATGCACGAAAATGCGCTTATTTAATTCCTGCGTTATTCCGGTGCTATCATATGGATGTTAGAGCTGGAAAACTTCTTTATCTTCGGAAAAGAATCTATTGAATTTCGAGAACAAATGTCTTCGTAGGATAACTAACACCCATTGGAGTGAATTCAAATCGAATGATAAAATCAGAGAAGAGACACATCAAAACTTCATCACAAATGTTATCAGAAAACGCCGTTGGTCCTAAATCGGACATATCCTACGCGCAGACATCAACATAATACACCACCAATCTCTTGAATGGATACCTACAGGCAAAAGAGCCAGGGGTAGACCAAAAGAAACACTCAGAAGAACAATACTTAGAGAAAGTAAAACAATCAATATCCATAATATTCAAGAACTGCACAGAATATCTTTGAACAGACAGAATTGGAGAGATCTGACCTCTTCCCTATGCGCTAACTTCAGCGCAAAAGAAAAATGAATGAATGAATAAATATATAATTTAAACAACTTAACTGGTATATATATATATATAATTGACGTCAACTTGTGAACTTGTGTCAAACCCTCTCACGTGTCAACAATTGTAAAAAAAATTTCAGAATTCCACACACCTCCACTCCAATTGACGTATTTTGCAATTCCTAAAGCAATGAATTATCTATAATAGCCCATGAATAGCCATGTTCTTTCGGTCTCTTCAGAACGCGCTATAAATAGCGCATTTACGTCAAAGCGATTGGTGTCATGACGTTATTCAAAGCGGACGATATTTTTTATACAAATATTATTGATGCGCTAACATGCAATCTTCTGTATCGGCTTGTGGTTAAAGTTATCTAAAATACATTATATTTAATATATTATATATATATATATATATATATATATATATATATATATATGTATATATATATATATATATATATATATATATATATATATATATATATATATATATATATATATATATATATATATATATATATATATATATATATATATATATATATATATATATATATATATATAATTTGCTTTAAATGATGGATAAAGATGATGGCAAGAAAGCATCAAAAAACAAAAGAGCGAAAAGCAAGATGGTTGAGTCGTCGAAGTCGAGAGTTACTCTTACGGATTCGTGCCACAAATGTTGCAGAGCATAGACATTGAATTGAAAGAGAGATACGAAGAATTGATCTAGAAACCCTTCAACAAAGACAAACACGATTTGCTAAGAATGCTGATTTGCATCGGCGTGAAGAAAAGCTATAATCACCAGTGCAAAGATAAAATCTACAGGTAATGAATAGAGAATACCAACGTCCTCACTGACAGAACGAAACTGTTGAACAAACGCTGAGACGTCGAGCTGCAGATACCGAGGCTCACTCATTTCTACAAATGCGTCGAAGTCAAGCAATGTTTTTAAAAAGCGCAAATTTTGCCGAGGATCGTGCTGCTGCACATAACTGTAATTTTCGTTATTATATGTCGATTTTGTGGTGCTAAAAATGTTTTGTACGAACATCTTAACGATGGCAAGTTTACAAGTTGTTGCCGGAAAGATCATGCTCCCAAAGCCACCACAAGACATCCATGGTATTTAAGCTGAAGCATCCCAAGTTCCCACAATTGATGCTCTCTGATAATACACGCCCTAAATACACATACTTTCGCGAGAATATTATCTCTTATAATAGTACTCTCTAAAGCAGACATCAGTGGTGTGGGTAGACAAGGGAAAAGCCTCTGATTGTGTGTGGAAAGATGGACTCCTCCTTAAACTACAGCAAAAAAAGTGACCGGACGCATGTATTGCTGGATAAAACACTACCAGCACAACCGAAAAGCAGCAATGAAGCTTGAAATGAAACACAGCAGAAAGAAACTCTTCAAGCATGGAGTACCACAGAGAGGTGTTCTATCCCCCACTCTATTCCTTATATTCATGAACGATAATTGACCAAATCCTCCCACGTTAAGTAACTGCTGCAATGTATGCAGACGATCTGGCGATATGGTGCAGTGAAGAGAGTGTAGGCACAACACAAATAAGGTTACAGGCAGTGGCGTAGCGAGGCGGGGGCGGAGGTGCGGACCGCCCCGGGCGGCATCATCGGGAGGGCGGCAAATTTATTTTCGTCCAGTCTTTCACAATCACTGAATTTCTGGAAATTCACAATGAATATACCAAGGACAGCAGCACGCTCACTAGGTGGAACTATAAGAGGGCAGACTGGAAAATGTACCAGCATTTAACCAGTGTTCTAGCTAAGGACATGAACTTGGACAAAGACATCAATAGAGCAGTGAGTGAATTTAATAGATGTATACTACATGCTGCTAGTAAAACCATACCCAGGGGGGCACGCAAAAACTACAAACCCTACTGGAATGATGAACTGGAAAAGCTGCAAAATGAGATGGAAACATCTAGAAAGCAGGCCGAGAACAGACCTAGCCAAGAACATCACAACAAATATCAGCAAACAAAGGCTAAATTTCAAAGAGCCAAGTTACAAGCCAGACGGAGCAGCTGGAAAGAAAAAACAGAGTCGCTGAACCTAGAAAGAGATACTAGGAAATTATGGAAACTTGTAAAACAACTAAATGATGAAGGTACAGGGAGAAATACCAAGATCACACTTTATAAAGATAGAAACATTTTAACAGGTAAACATGCAGCTGATTACTTTGCAGATTCCTTTGCAGAAGACAATAACGTCAAAGTCAGCCCAGACAAACAACAGGAGGTTCGAGAGAACCAGCAAAACATTGGACAAGGTGAACCTATACCTGAAGTCATGGAGGCACCAATCACAATGAGAGAACTGGAGCATGCAATATCCAAATTGAAAATGAAAAAGTCCCCTGGAGTTGATGGAGTGTCCAATGAAATGATTAGAAACCTGGGAAGTGCAGCAAGAGCAAAGCTACTGCAGATCTTTAACACAAGCTGGTCCACAGGTAAAGTACCACAGGCGTGGAGAGAAGCAATAATGATACCACTCCTCAAATCAGGAAAAGATGGCAACACAGTCTCCAACTACAGGCCCATCAGCCTCACAAGCTGTCTATGTAAAACAATGGAACGCATTATCAATCTTAGGATGCAGTGGTACCTTGAAAGTGAAAACCTTCTGGTATCACAGCAAGCAGGTTTCAGACAGTGCTACTCTACTGAAGATCAGGCAACCTACCTCTCCCAAGAGATTGAGGATGCCTTCCAAGAAAAGAAACTGGTACTAGCAGCATGGATAGACCTCAGGAAAGCATTTGATAAGGTCTGGAAAGAAGGGCTCCTAAAGAAATTGCGAAATTGCAGGGTTAGCTCAAGAATGTACAAATGGGTAAAAGCATACCTGCATAATAGAAGAGCCAGGGTACAATTAGATGGTCGCAAGAGCAAGAAAGTTCTACTGCGTCATGGAGTCCCCCAGGGAGGAGTCCTGTCACCCACACTTTTCTTGGTTTACATCAATGACCTAGTTGCTGAACTACCTCACGGGATCAAAGTGGCAATGTATGCTGACGACCTGGTGATCTGGTGCACGGAAGAACATGCAACAGTGGCCACTAAACAAATACAAAGAGCTATCGATGCCCTAACCTTATGGGCTAATAGATGGTGCGTCAGCATTAACACAGATAAGTGCAGCACTACACTCTTTACCCTCTCACCAAAACAAAAAGCTGGTCATATCAAGATAGATGGAGAGCTCTTGAAAGAAGACAAACAACCCACATACCTCGGAGTTACTTTTGATGATAAGCTGACATGGAAGCAGCACATAAACAAAGCAACAACAAAAGCCAGGAGGAAGCTAGCTATCCTGAGAAAACTAAGTGGAACCACATGGGGAGCCAGTGGAAATATACTCAGTAAAGTTTACCAGCAAGGCATAAGACCACACCTGGAATACGGTTCAGCTGCGTGGTGTCCTGCATCAAACACCACATTACAAGATCTAGATAAAGTGCAAAACCAGGCACTTAGAATAATGTTGGGAGCAATGAAATCAACACCCATAGCAGAGATGCAGAAAATGGGAAGAATGCAAACACTTGGCGAACGCAGAGACACAAAAGTACTAATTCAAGCAGAAAAGTTTCAGTGTATGCCAAGTCATCCAATGAAGGAAAGATTCCAAAATCTAGCAATGGGACGACTGAAAAGGAGCAGCTTTATCCATCAAGCTAAACGACTCCGTAGACAACTTACAGACCTACCTGAAGTTGGCAGCCCCTTAAGGTCTGTACCAGAGCAAACCCCGTGGAGTGAAAGCCATGGAATGCCAATATACATTCAGACCCATGTGAAAGGAATACTAAGCGAGGACGAACAGAACAGTGTGCAGCGAATGACAATCACCCTCAGTTTCCTGGATGAGGAATATCCACAAGATATATGGGTCAGAGTGTACACAGATGGGTCAGCACAGAATGCTGTGAGGAATGGAGGTGCAGGTGTATATATAGAATATCCACACAAGCCTAGAGATACAATCAGAACACCGACAGGAAAATTCTGCAATAATTATGATGCAGAAATCCAGGCAATTAGTGTGGCAGCTAAAAAACTGCTGAACTCCAACTCTGACCTACAGCCTGTGGTATTCCTGACAGATGCAAGGTCAGTGCTTCAAGCTCTCCAGTCTGGAAAACTAACAGACTTAAAAAAACTACTTAGCGAATTGTCTTACCAGTATAGGGTAACCATGCAGTGGATACCCTCTCACTGTGGAATACCAGGAAATGAAAAAGCAGACCAACTGGCTAAGGAAGGTGCTGCCGAAGACCAACCAGATATATCAATCACCTACCATCAGAAAAAACAGATGATAAAGTCAATAAGAAAGCCACAAACACCAACACAAGATGACTATCACAATATGAACAGATCAGAACAAGTTATAATTCTACGTCTCAGAACAGGACACAACCGACTCCGCAGTCACATGTATACAAAGTTCAAAATTGGCAACACGGCCATGTGTACATGTGGACAGGCAGCACAGAGTGCCAAACATATACTTCAAGAGTGTTCTGAGCATGAAACGCTGAGGCAGACATATTGGCCAGAGGAAACAACACTGGAATCAAAACTCTATGGGACACTGTATGAACTACAAAAGACAGTGAGTTTTATTAAGGAGACAGAATTACAGATATAGACATGTTTCAAGTGAACGAAAGAAGAAGAAGAACTGAATTTTTATTTTTTTCATGGCACAAGGGCGGAAAATTATGATTCCGCCCCGGATGCCATTGACCCACGCTACGCCACTGGTTACAGGAAACTATGGACAATTTGGCCAAGTGGATAGATCAACGGGTCATGTCTATCAATGCCTAAAAAACTACATGTACCATCTTCAGCATGTCCACCAAACCACAGAAAATCCTACTAACCATAAAAGGTCAAACATTGTTTAAAGATGAGACACCCACATACTTTGGAGTCACTTTCGATCCAAGACTTAGGCACAATGAGGACATCACCCCTAAAAAATTGGCTGGAACAGATTGGGGTGCAAATGGGAAAATTCTAAGTAGAGTATATACTGGCTACGTAAGACCAGCTTTGGAATATGGAATATCAGCATGGGGAACTGCAGCCAAGAGTAACACTCAAAAGATCTCAAAGATACAAAACCGAAATCTCAGAATAATAACAGGAGGTATGAATACTACCCCAATCACAGAAATGGAAACATGCACAGGTTTGCCATCAATGGAAGAAAGAAGAAATGAAAAAATCCTCACACAGTATGCAAAGTTCAAATGTCTGGAGAGTCATCAAATGAACCAAAGTCTAAGCAGACCTACAAAAGAGCGACTCAAAAGAGGTAGCTTTCTACACTCCGCTAAACAGCCCCAGAAATAACTCACAGATACAGACCTACAAAACCTAAAACCACTAAACATCTTCAATACATATCCAACCTGGGACATGAACAGCTTCCCAAAAATTATGGACAATACACCAAGTATTATTTTGAAAACAGAAACTACTATACATGTACTAAAAGAGGCAACTAAGAATCACATACAGAAAGCATACCCAAAAGGACATATGGACACATGTATATACAGATGGATCAGCGAGAGAAACAGTATTAGATGGAGGAGCGGGAATATATATATAGTAACACCAGATGGAAAAGAAATAGAAAAACCCATGCCTATAGGCAAACATTCCACAAATTTCAAAGTAGAAATGAAAGCCATAATAAATAGAGGCAGCCACAATTCTCATAAATTGATTGCCGAGTCACAACAGACATGTAGTCTTTTTAACGGATGCAAAGCCAGTATTGTAGGCATTGAAAGATCCAAAGAACATGAGCATGAATGAACTTACGGCCTGTTTACTACACCTCAGCGGTACTACCAAAGAAACAATACACAATAGACTAGCACAGACGTATATCTTAACACAATAGACTAGCACAGATGTATCAATTAATGCGTGATATCAAAACAAGAGAGACTCAGAATGCTGCTCAAACTGGAAGAGAGTACCAATTGTAAACATGATCTTCAAACGCGATCGTCATTATGATCAATGTCGCTAAAATGAACCAACATCTAATGAAGTTGCAGTGGTTTCCGTCAACGAAGATGGAGAACCACCTTTTAACCGCGACATTCGCATTTATCCATTGAATCCAGAGAATTTTAAAAAAGCAGTTCAGCAATATCATTGTATTTAGCTCGAATATTGATCCAATGTCATACTCAATTTTGTTCCCATACGTTGAGCAGGGTTCGCAAGCACATTGACAATGTGAGGCGTATCAGGGTAAACAACCCAATAAATTTCGTCCCGGCCGGACGACGTGATCCGAACGAATCTAGTAATTATAAATTTGAAAGCAATAAATTATAATTAACTCATTTAGGTTTTTCTTTTTTTTTTTTTAAAGTTCTTCCAACAAACCAATGGCTTTTGTGTGCGTTTTTAATTTTCGTACAAAACTAGTAGCATTTATTTAAACCACTTGGCAACACTGGTTGGCAAACGCTAAACAAATAAGATCGCTCACTCTAGAGAAGAATAAATGCAACGCACGAGATAGGAGAAATTCCTGGAAATAGTGTGATTCTGAGAACGTTCTATAAATAACCACATATTTTTTTCTATAAACAGTTCTAGAAATCCCAGCTTATATATACACATCAACTATGTGGGATAAACTTATGTGAGTACCTCGTCAATGATTCTTATCTTAGGTCAGAGATTGGGTCCTGTTCACTCAATGAATCACCATTCACAAGAGACACTGTCCTTCATCATCATCATTAAGTGCCGTCTTCACAACGAAGATTGACTGCAACGGATCTCCAACATCCCCTGTCTCATGTCTTGGTGGTGCACTCTGCTAGACTGTAACCTGTCCATCGTGTGATGTTACTCTCCGACTTGTATCTCTGCCCACCTCTTGCTCGCTTCCCTTTACACTGACCTTAGAGGTAAGGGAAAGGAGGTATGATATTTTTGTTTAACTGCTAAGGGGTGTCATACCCTCATTTTTGTTTGTTTTCTAATACAAAATTGTGCTACACCATAGGAAGGGAGAAGAGGCGAGGGGGCGGGCGGGGAGAGATGGTAGCCTTCCCAGTAACTCTTCTCTCCCCCCCCCCCCCCACCATTTCCAGGGATGCCATTCAAGCAAATTATATCCTTATAGAAATAAAGTGTTCTGTTCTGCGATTGAATCCGTTAGCAGTAGGCCTATCTCCGCTTTGTCAATAAAATTATTTTTGTTCTGTTACGGTATTTATAATGCATGAGAACAGACAGTCCACATAATTATTTACACAGTACAAAAATGCATTTAAAATGATCAAATTCTACAATTTTATGTCTTTTATTCACATCATTATAGACAGTGTCGATGTTTAGCCTAAGTAGAGGTAACTTTCCTAAAAGAACGAGTTTTCACTTCGATTTGGAAGAATCTATTTGGGGAAACAACTGTTTCCAGAACTACTGTGGAATAAGGGGACGGGACATAGAGACATTAATATACCCCTACCTCTACGAAACTATGACATGAAAATAAGCACTTAAAATCTAGTTAAAAAAATTATTGGGAAGCCCCCCCCCTCCTCCCCCGAGATTATTCCAAACTAATAAGTTTCTTTTAGGAATCTAACACCCAATGTTTGCAAGTCGTATCTATGGCTAATTTCTACTAGTGGAGGTCAGAGGGTGGAGATTAACGTCTCTTAAAAATTGTTTGCAGTGATAATTATTGTATTATATTCTCTTAAAGGATGGAAAATTTGAACCATATAAACCAGTGTTTCCAAACGTGAAGCGCACGCCCCACTAGGGGGGGGGGTTGATTGTTCAAGGGGGGGGGGAGCAATTCGAAAATTCATAATTAAGTTTCAGATGGAAAAAAATTTCAGTTTTTAATATAAAAGAATAGGGGCCTGTGTATATTTTACATAGGGGGATATCAGAACTTTAGAAAGACATAGGTGGGGCATGGTAAAAAAAAGGTTGGGAAACACTGATATAAACTTTTCCATATCCCCAGGTACGCAACCGACACACACACACACACAAAACCTACGTATTTAGTGAAATAAATACACACCTGTTGCATGACTGCATGAAAGGACCGTGTCTCGGCTAATAGGTTTTAATCCTCCATTTAACTAACAAAGCATGACTGCTGCCACGAGCCTGTGCCGTGATGCTTCATAGTAGCCACTTTAACGTTTTTCGTAAGAGAACTTGCTGCTTTTTCATCCTGTTAAAATGTTTGAAATAGTTTAGAAGATATATGGGCAATTTTTAACATAATTTATGCTTTTAGTGCGTTATCTTATATTTGTGCGTTTCAGCCTTTTTTATGTTCGTTTTTGAAACAAAAGATTTTGTAAAACATATTTAATAACATACCAAAGTTAAATTTAGAAACTGTTAAGAATTGTAAAATCAGATTTAAAAAATATTTTATATCTTGTTTCATTTTATCATCTCATCACTTACTGAATAATTCCCATCATCATCCCGCTCTTATTCCCCATATACCCTCGTCATGCTATGTCTGCATCATCTTACCTCGCTGCGCCCTTTTAGCTCTGATCCTACTCTTTCCTATAACATGTTGTTCTGTCCTAGTAGACGCCATAAACCGTTCAGGATTTTAACCTCACGTTTTAGATAGTCACTGCGCATGACAATTCGCTGGTATTTGTTGCTACATACAATAACAGGCATGGCTGCTGCTAATTCAAACATGGCGATGTGAGTCTCCCAAGAAAAAAAGCAGGAATCAGTTGTGTTTCTACAAAGCAGAAACAGTATAACCTATTGATAATATCCGTACTCTACATTACTTCTGTGTGCTACACAATGGGGTAGGGAGCTTTCTCAGTGTGTAGCGCACAGAAAAAAATGAGCGGGCAGTATAAATGAATGCCGTTTTACAATCTGCGCGTTCAGAAGCATAAAAATAATGGCGCTTTGCACATTGCACAAGTGTGGAGTATCGTGAAATGGAGAAACAATTCACACCGTGTCACATCTTTATATCATCTTAAAAGTTATCATGCAGAATTTACGTAGACATCAAGGACAACAACCACAGACACCACATTCACGCTACTCTCGTTCTTATTATCTCATTCTAATACTTGTCCCAATACAACTTGTTGCATTATTTCTGATTGTCTCTCCTGTGTAATATGTTGTTATGTCCCTGTGTGCCTTAGTTACGGGTAAACTTCGTTCCACTAAAGTTTTATCCATCTAATATGTGTTGGTCTCTACTAGAACATTACCTATTTTTCATACCCCTATTAATCTCTCCTTCCTATCATCGTCACACAATATGTGCTTTTCTAGGTTATGTATATTATTTATCTGTTGGTTGCCGTGCTGATAAAGGCATTTTAGTTGAAACGTCGTCCATTGTTGCCTCGTTCTTAGTATGTTTTGTTTAATTTTGCTAATAATTATACCTATTCCCGTTCATTTTTATATTTGCACTGTGTTACCCCAGTCCTCGCATTTCAAAAATTGTAATGTTTCCCGACAGTGATCTTGATAACTACAATTTTTAGTAGTGCTTATTTTACTCGGGACTAGCACATATTTCGCCAAACGAGTTGGCAACTTCGGGGAGTCTGTGCGCCGAACGCAGATCAAAGAACTAAACGCGTTGCCCAGCTTATAGCTGAAGGTGTGTGAATATTCTGACATTATTTTGATTTGGGTTATTCATACTTGTGATTTTGCAATAAGGTAGGTAGGCCTAAGCAAGTTAAGTACATGTGTAGTTGCATGAGAATTAGTCGCTGCTTTATCAACATTTGATAATTATAACACGAAGAGTCGGGTTACACTACAGACTACAGGCTTTCGTCTTCGAACACAAATGTTATCATCTTAAGACAAATGTATAACTACGTAACTTGCGTCGTAAGAAATAAAATAGAGATGTATGCAGGTTTACAGGAACCATAGCTTAAAATAATATAACAACAACTAGCATGATTTGGTTATGTATGCAGACATGATTTCTTGTAAAAAAAAAACACAACGAACAACAATAGTACTACAGGGAAACCGAACAGTCGAAAAAGGGTGGGGGGGGGGGGAGAAGCAGAAGAGGGAAAATAAAGACATGGACAGACAACTTCAAGGAATGGACAGGATAAGCTTTACTTACTCATCCGCATCGTTGAAGATATAAATCGCCGAATGACTGTGTTCTGAAGCACCCAATGTGGTAACCCTACGACCCTTATTGATTATGGGTTTATAGATAGAGATAAAATAGAGATAAATTATATTTATAATAATCATATCAATTAATGGTTCTTGTTCATAATTATAACTCTTTGCCACATGAATACATCATTTTGCTGAGTTGATTATTTTGTGTAAGCTATTGAATTAATATTGTGCTAATGCTAAGAATGTTGTACCTCTGCCATGTCTGTCCGTTGGAAAAGTGCCAGTTATGTAAATACTGCTTAAATATGTTGACCGCACTTCTTCAAGTAAGCAAACGTAAAGTAAAGTTACCCATATCATTTATTAATGCCGTAGGGGTATGAGATGTTAGCGATCTCACATTTCAGTGGCTCAGCTATATGAGGGCGGTAGCCATCTCCTCTCCTTAGAAGTCTTCCCAAATTAATCCTGTATCCATTTAAGGCTGGGTTGATCCGGGAGCCGTTGCGACCTGAAAAACATTTCCGCCTCAACTGGGGAACACATTGAACCCAGGACCACTCATCACAAACATTTGGTAAGTCTGGATCACTGCAACTCTTGAATTCAAGTTTTTGGTAGGGTCTTACAACTGGTCTCACCATTTTGCTGACCTTTTCATGATTTTCATTTGTGGTCATCACGAAATATGCGCAAAGTGATCAATGAAAAAAATAATAAAAACAGTAGTATTCCGTCTCGTTTCAAAAAAAAAAAAAAAAACCACCAGTAGTGACTCGTACCTAATTCGCACTAGAAAGGACACAAAAATAAAGAAACGCGCTAGATATTTAAAAAAAAAACACACGCTACACTAGTGCGCTGGAAAAGATACAAGAATTTGACACCAGATAACTAGAAAAAAACACGAAAACGGCAACCATGAAGATCAGTCAAGATGTTTTGATGCAGTTGGATTCCCAGAATCCAGTTATGCGGATTTTAACATAATGAGTCACGGCGTACATAGTTTCAGTTTCAGAATTGCGTTACGCAATTCGATTCATAGAATCCAGTTACCAGGATTGTAACTGAATGGCTCACGGCGTACATAGTTTTAGAATTGCATTGCGTGTTGTCCTGTATCAGCATCATAAAAGCCGTCTCCGCTACGAAGGTTTGCTAACAGACCTCCAACATCCACTGTCTCGTCTTGGTGGTGCACTCAGCTAGACTGTAACCTGCCCATTTCGCGATGTTACTCTCCCACTTGTACCTCTGTCTACCGCGTGTTAGACTTTACCCTCAAGTAAAGTCTTCAACAAGTTGTCATGTCTTTAATGTCAAAAATATTTTATTTGTTTGATCTTTATTATTATTTCCTTTAATAATTCATTCTTCATACGAAGTACTATTAGAACCCCTTTATTTATTTTCTTCTGTATCAATCATGCACAACTTTTTTTTTGAACAGCAAGGATTGGGTCTTTTCGTCACACATGAAAATGTAGGTGGGGGGGGGGCGTCCAAAATAAAAGCCCCTTAAAGTTGTATTTAGATGTTTGAAGTTAGATGGTGTATTGTATTTGGACGTGTGAAGTTAGATGGTGTTTTGTATTCAGACGTTAAAGAAAGAAGAAAAGTCGTAGAGGATTGACTTTATTGCACTCGGTTTCCCTCTCAACGAAGCGGCACGCCGCCTGCAGAGAGTATGACTCATAGAACTCCGTAGCTTCAAGCGATAATTCACAGGGTTCTCCAAATAAATCCATCTTGTACACAAGACTACACGAGCGGGATTCGAACCCATGACCTCTTGAACACAAGATGAACAGCTTAACCACTACGCTAGGGGTGACGTATTTAGTATGTATCTTCCCTGTATTTAGATGTTAGATGGTGTATTATGTTCAAACGTTTGAAGTTAGATGGTGTACATATGGGGTAACCAGAATATAATTAATATAGGTCTATGCCTAATAAAGCTGAACATTGATATGATTTGGTGACCTTCTGGTGCAATGGTCTAACGAATGTAAACAGTTCTCGATTTTAGCTAAGTCTGCTGAGCAATAGAAATTAGTATTATTTCATTTTTCTCAGCTATTACTCTGTTGCATCCGAAGTGTATTATTAACATGCTAGCTATTGTGTATACTGCATTTCTGTTATTTAATTTGGGAATTAAATCTATAAAATGAACCATTTCGATTTCACATATGTCTTCCGAACATTTAATATGCAGTGCACAATTAGATATGCGAGATTATGCACATTTCATAAATACACAATTTTGAGTACTCAAATATATTGTCTGATTGTCTGGATAGTCATATTATAATATTATAGGCCTACATATTATAGTAGCGCATCGGACTCTTGTGCCGACTAACTGTGTATGTTTTTTACAGAGATGTATATTTTTATTTTCGCTACATTATAAGGAAAATATTTGCATCTATTCTATTTATATTTTTTATTTTATTCTCGCCATGGCAATACCGGGCATTGTTTCTAGAATTTATAAATCATCATACAAAATTCTTACCTTTCCTGTCAAAGAAAAGACAAAACAGAACAACGTCATTTCTAATTCACACAGCTCGCCTGTCTCTGGTAAAGCATTGTTGACAACATGAGCATGCCATCTGCCATTTTCTTGACTAATTTTGCCTTGCATTTGACCGAGATCGCATTCCTCATTAGTTCTTTTATTTAAGACACAGCATCAGCATGTCAGATCAACATGGTAATTGTTAACGAAGTATTACTACTGCGGGGATCCTCAGAAAAATATATTGTAGCCAGTCAAAGGTGCCTCATCATCAATTGCTGTCTTTGCAACGAAGGTTGGCTGCAACAGATCTTCAACATCCCCTCTTTTATCTTGGTGGTACACTCTGCTAGACCGTAACCTAGTCAAAGGCTATGGACTGTCTAACTCAAGAGCTACCCGCTAACAGCAAAAGGAATTATTTTATTATCATCATTATCTGTTCTTATTTATTATTATTATCTTTGTGTACCAGTTTGTCTGTGACATTGAATTCTAGACATTTACCTTCCAAATTTTACATTTTAAAATTTGCTTGTTATTTCAGTCAGGTCCAGATTGACAAATTTATATAATATTACTGTCCAGGTAATTTACTCGATTTGTCTCTAACAAGAATGTTGGACAAAATAAGAAACCTGCCTGTTCTAAATAGAAGCTTGTCTTATGTGAGTTCAAGCTTGCCATCTTTTCAAAATAAAATCTGGTTTTCAAGCCAACAAAATTCAGAGGGGCCAAAACAGAATGCAGCGCCTCCTGAAAATTCTTTAAACGAACCAGAAATTTCTTCATATTCAGACATAAAGAAAAACTTGGCTGTTGGAGGAATAGTAGTAGCATCTGCTGGAGCAGCAGTGATTGCACCTTATGTGATAATATCCGCAGTAGGTTTTGGATCTGGCGGCATTCTTAGTGGAAGTCTGGCAGCTGGTATGATGAGCACTGCTGCTACTACAGGGTAAGTCTTGCATTAAACCATCAGGGCTCAAGTCTAGTGTAAGTCTTCACTGTGACCTTTGTTCTAGTTTTGAGGTATTTCCTAACCTTTGTTGTGTGATTTGGCAAGCGTAAGGTTAAGTACTTCGAGTACGGTTAGGATTTGAAAATAATAATATGTGCGTGCACCTCGCTCTGTGTGTAGCACGCAGAAATAATGAACTCTCAGTACAAATGATAGGAAAATTTTTAAGATATGTAAATTTGAAAAGAAACAGATTATGCATACGTTCGTCTGTGTCTAGAGTTGAGCTCAGTGATTGTCGGCAGCCATTAATTTTGTTGGTGTTACACGGAAATCAGTGACATCGGCTAGTTAAAAATGGAAACAGTATGCTATTTATAGCACAGTGGAGACTTATACTAGACTTCTACCAACCATCAGTTTGAATGAAATTATTTTTGCCTCTTGATTGTCTTGACTCTTAGTGCCGTGTTCATTTGTGGAAATGTGTTGTGGTTACAATGTAGGCCCTCTACGTTTCTGGTTCGGTTTTTTTTACTTCAGCATCTCTGAGGACTTCTACATTAGTTGGCTGTCCATGGAATTTTCTTCTCAAAACCACATCTCAGTTGCCTCCAGCTTATCATGAGCTCTTTTGTTTTCACTGTATGCTTCGCATCCATAATAAGTAGCCTTGGCTCAATATAACATCCTAGCACTCTAACTTGTGTATGCAATGATACTACTCAATTGCATAGAATGTTTCTCATTTTTTGAAATGCTGATTTGACTTGTTCTATCCTGCTTATTATCTCATTGGATATTATAAATGCTGTAAACATTTACTATAGACCAGTTAGTTAGTAAGTTAGTATCTGACAGAAGTGTCACCTTGGTTACTCAACTGTAGAGGACTTGTGCTTTTGTCAGAAGGGCTAATTGGATGTTAAGAGAAACATGCTCACAGTTAATGGGATTATTTCATCATCATCATCATTCACAGTGAAGTGTATTAGAAAGGTCTTAAGAATATCATAGTCAAAGAGATTATCAAATGAGGACATTCTCAAATACCAAAACAATATTCTGCAAATGAATTTCACTTAAAATAAGAATATTTGTCCATGTTATTGGCAAATGTCATTTAATGACACTCCATGTTATTGGCAAATGTCATTTAATGACACTCCATGTTATTGGCAAATGTAATTCTGTCATTTGATCCATGTTATTAAATTTCAGTCATATGATGTCACTGTCTTTGTGTGAGTGTTAAATATATTACACTAATATCTGAAATCACTGCCTCCATGTTACAGTTAATATTTTTCTCAATTCTGTCATTGCAGGCATGGAATGGCAGTTGTATCAGCACTTCAGTCCATTGGAGCCGCTGGATTGGCGCTTAGTACAAAAAGTCTCATTGGTACTGCAGGAGCTTATACTGGCTATAAATTAACCAGTCATTTTAAACCATCAATTAAAGGTCCTGAAGGAATCTGTGCTGGTCAAAATTGAAAAATTAATGAAGGTTTCAGAGAAAATAAAAGTTCCAGATGAAAAAATAACTAAGATAAAAAGTTTATTGTAGCAAGAAATTCAATAGTTGAAATCAGTCAGTGAAATCTCCAATCTGTGCTGTTAGTTTAAACAAAAAAAAACTAAAAAATATGAGATGTTGTCAGCTTATACATCATCATTTTTAAATTGGGGATTTGTGTGCCATTTCATCTTTCTGTTTCCTTAATCAAAGTAAACTCTGATATTGCATCTTGTGGTGTTCTGAAGAACAACAACAAACTCGTTTAACTATACTGTCAGCTGTAATTCCTTGGAACATACCTCAGCTTTGGACTTCCACCTTCAACTCCATTTCTGCTGTTCTTTGTCTTGTAATTCTTTGTCTTATGTCTGTCTTTCAGGATCCATGTCAAGTTTACTATTGAGAGATCACCTAGCCCTTTTCTCAGATCAAAGTCGATTCAATTCCATAATATTATTGTCACAAAAGTCAGCATATCCTGATTACTCGTAGTTAGTGACTCTTAGTGATATCTGATCTTAATATTCTGTCGGTCTTCCAAAGACTGCTAGTATGGACAACAGTCCAGATATTTATTTTCCTCGTTTTAGTATTTAACTCCATAAAATATAAACTCCAAGAAAGCACAAGTTTTGTTGTAAAACTACAGAAAAAAACATGAAGAGATCCACCTGAGGCAGTAAATACGAATTCAGTAAGGAAGAGCTTTTATTTGCTTGTTTTCAAGTGAAATTCCATCTTTTTAATGAGAAATTTGTATAATTTTAATGTGAAAAATCACTGAAGGAGAGATTTTATCTACCCCTTTTGGTTAAATTCCTAGTACTAAAAGTCATGTTCTGATTTTCTGGAGGAGTGGCGTGTGTGTTCAACACTCCCTTCTCTATGGGTTGGTTCACCGTAAGATTGTATATTTTGAAATTCTTATTGGAACATTTTAAAATTGCTCACAATGTATTATTTCACCATTTAATTAATACCTCTTGAGGTTAGGTATGTTCCTTTCAACCGCCGCAGATATGATTCCACTTTGAATCACTATCAGAGCTTAAGATCATCAAAAATAAAAGAAGGTTGTTGTTCAAGAAATCATTAAAACACAACCTCCAAGTACTCACAGTGTACTGATTCTGATCAGTAGAAAAAGATCCTGATAATAAATACTGAAATAGAGAGTAGTAGAGATTCATAATCACAGGATGATGATGAATAAACTATGTAATATTTATGTTAATAATTCATATAGTGCAATGGAAAAACATTGCTCTTGTAAGAACTCAGTGTTAATCACTGAAATCTTAGAAGAACCTTTTTGTTGTACATTATGTTGGACAGTGATTCTCATGTTTATTTTTACTGGCCAATTTAAGAGCAAATCAACCCTTGAGCATTTTAAATTTCTAGCATAGAATATAATTCTCACTAATCTACAAATTTGGAGAAAAGTTACCAAATGAATATAAAGAATGAATAATAATTCAATATTCAAATAGATCAACAATTGCAAATGTGAATGTAATAGAGGAATGTCACTGCTCTGTAAAAGTTACATTACATTATAATATAATAGTGAAAGATATCCCATGCAAAACATTACTTTATGATTAATATTAAATTGTTTCTGCATCTCATGAAGTAATTGGGGCATATTTGAAATATATGACATAATTACCTACTAAGTTTTGGTTTGCTTTTCTTGATTATTGCCTGCAAGACACTTAGAGTGTCATGACAGATTTTACATAAGTACTTTCCGAAAATAATTGTCACAAAATTTGGTCAGCAATAAACATAATTTAAAAAACTGGTAAAAAAACTGGCATTTTGCATCTTGACAGATATTCAGGAAGCAGGCCAGTGTCAAAGTTACTTGTGCTTTACTTCTTTTTTTTTTCTTGTGGCGTTCAATGATCTCAAATATTAGTTTCTCTCATAGTTGATTTTTGCTGATTTAAAAATGATCACTCAAAAAACTTCTCATAACTAAAAAAATGGCATGGTAGTAGGGAATAGTTGGAATAAGAAGACATGACAATGAAGATGTTACAAAATGAAAATACTTGCTCATTTGAACTAGGCCATGTAGACATATTTAAATAGGACATATTTTGCCAGTTTCTTTATTTTTGTTCCTGTATTAATGAAGATTGCTTCAAATTATCATTGATTAATATCTTAATGGGATGAACAACAGTACCGGGTAATTAAAATATTTCATTGCATTTTATGACTTTGTTCTTTTTTCTGTTATTGTTTATTTTATGTCTTTTTAATTGTATAATGTTACCTTGTATGTTTTTCTATGCCTGTCAACTTCCAGTATGCGAATAGTAAGCAAAAAAAAAAGTAAAGTAGCCCATAGCATTTATTAATGCCGTAGGGGTGTGAGATGTTAGCGATCTCACATTTCAGTGGCTCTGCAAATGAGGATGGTAGCCATCTCCTCTCCCTCGCAGTCTTTACTTGCAGGATTGATCCGGTACCCATTTAAGGCTAGGTTGACCCGGGAGCCATTGCGATCTGAAAAACATTTCCGCCTCAACTGGGGAATGAACCCAGCACCACTCATCTGCGATGCCAGCACTCTAACCACTGCGCTACATGGCTCACTATAATGTGAATACATGTTAACTAATAAGCTTGCATGCGTGATGCCAAGTTTACTGGTGTGCCTTTCTGCCTGATATCTCAGTCTTCAGTACTTGTGCTTACTTGGGCAAGACTTTAGTCCTGCTTGATTTAAGGGATGGCACGGACCAATCTTAGTTTCCAGACTCTGTTGGCTGGAGTAAGCCTCATCTCCACTTCAAGATGGGCAGTATGACACAATCTGACACAATTCTTGTATTTTCTTCTACGATACCTGTCAACTAATTTTTAGCACAATGTAGTCTAGAGAATTAAATGCTTTGTGTCATGGCTTACAGCTTAACTGCAATATCTGCATCAGCCTGATATATCTGATTTTAGCATGGCTTCTGGGTCACTTTGACTCTATGAAATCTGACAGTCAACTTCATTCCAAAACCTCCTTAGTAGCCACTTCTAAACTGTTATCTGTATTTATCAATACAAGTACCCAGTAGTCAGTGTGTTCATTGTAAAGCTGGTTGCTTTGTGTTTTATCTAAGTACTATCAGTAGCCTCTTACAACATGCCTGATAGGCAACAGTATCACTATTCTTTGCTCTAGTTTCAAGCCCTGACAACTTATGGGCCAACCATCTCTTAATATTTACAATGATATCTTTCTTTCTCTCACACTTAGAGTCGTAGCTGGGGAAGGGGGTTTGCCTCCCCACATAAAAATTAGTTATATTTCATAGCTTGTTGATTACATATACTACTCAAAATGTGACTATCAACCCAGCATATTTTAATGTACATATTGATTTTCTAAACAATAGGTATTTTCATTCAATAAGTTACCATTACATTCTGAATGATCTACCATCCCAACTACATGCAGTTGTTAACCTGGTCTCACATATTTTTTATGTCTCAGCCACAAATCTGGATGTTTCATGGGTAGAAAATTAAAAATAAATGAGGGCTAGAAAAAAATAAGGTATACAAATTGAATTATCAAAATACATGAACAGGAAGCCAATAAAATTTTGTTTGTCATAATCACCAGAAGTTACAAACAATGAAGCTCTTGTTTCCTATATGTAATTGAGGAGGTAGGGTTATGTTCAGTAGTTTGTCATTGCTTTCAGCATATGGAAGATCAGTGGCAACCACTAGTGGCCACCATGCAACATTATATTTCTAGAAGATGATATGACTGTATAGTGAGATTTTGTGCGTGTGAAAACACAGCCAGCATTCTACCTTTACAGTAATATGGGATTTATATTGTGTTTCCCTGTTGTTGATCATCCTCCCTGGAGTTGAGGTCCGTCCAACTTGTGGAATTGCACTCCATCATAGAACCGAACCCAGGTCCTGTGACACAGACTATCAAGATCTCATTAGTTTTATGCTGTATGTCAAACTGTCACTCATAAACCAACTGAGGAAGGGGAAACCATATCCAGAACATGGTGATCCTAAATATCTTTCCAAATTTGTCAGACATGGCACGTCTTTTGTGCCGGCAGACTATAGGTGGTGTGGAATGGAGAGTGATGAAGCACACCTCAGATCCATTACCCATAGATGGAAGTCTGGGAAGAGCTACATCAAAGCAGCATTATGTTGGAAAATGGTGTTCCCAACTGATCCAGACCCTACTTTGTTGGATCAGCGCTCTAGGTTTTAAAGCAAGCTCAATTAAAAAATAACCCAAACATGAAAGTGCCTAAACACAAAATATCATATTAAATTGGATCATAAAATGTCAGCGCCGGGAAGTTCGTCCCCTTAATGCCTTGAGCAAAAAATCAGCCACGAGGGACACGCTCATACTACAACTTAACATATCTGGACTCAGAAATAAGACTCTAGAGTTGAGTAGAACACTACACAAACATGATACCCACATCGCACTACTGCAGGAAACACTACTAGCACAGGAAGAACACTCAATACCAGGATACACCATACACACATGTAAATGTCAGAAGTGAAGAGGCATTGTAACATTCATAAGAAATGACATGCAAGGAGAAATCAGAAACATGAAAAGCAATGGCAGCAATATACAAGAAATAAATATGTGGTACCATGGTCTGTGGTATACACTTCAATTCATACTGCCCATCTAACTCAAGAAACAAATAGATATCAGCACCACAGATGCCAAGAGAACTGTCATTGCAGGAGATTTCAATGCACACATACCTGCCACAGGATACAAGGACAGAAACACCATGGAAAACAACATAGAGGAACTGTGTAACATCAGCAATCTAATAATATTACAAGATTCCTCACTCACACCCCTACAGAGATAGTGAATCAACATTCAGACCCAATATTATCATCATTTTCGCAGACCACCAAAATGACTATGCTGAGAGTTCTTGGTGACATTGTTAGTGACCACCACCCCATACTCCTCCACATCTCACAAGCAACCAACAGGAAAAACACCTCACTGAAACTACACACAAGAAACTTGAAGAACTTGTCAAAAAGGGGAAGAGAAGCAAGAAAGAAAGCTGCACTCTCTTTACATGCAAACAGAATATAATAAACTAACTGCACTGATCTGACTAGAAACAGAAGATGCAAAACAACAAAATGGTCAGACACTTGAGTTTCAGTTTATGAGTTCTTGTGTGTAGTGAAGACTCTACAAATGCAGAAAATCTGAATTAGTTGACAAATTTTTCTTTCTACCTAATTTTGCTAGTGTGCCAGTTGTCTTACTGAAATAATATGCTCTAATCTATTGTTGACAGAAAGTTAATTTAAATGTTGTATGGTCATATTTGTTACTTGAAAGTTCATACTTGAAAACTTGTTACAAGAAATGACTTGTCTATGTAGAATCCTCAGAGTAACAATAAGAGACAATCAGAAATGGAAACATCAGAAGACTAACAAACACAATGCCAATCCTGGATTACATCAGAAGACAACAGATTAAGTGGTTTTTGCATGCTTCCAGACTACAATCAGACAGTGCACATCGAAAGGCTTTACTATACAGACACTATGAATACAGAAGTAATGGTTATTTCAAAGGAAAAAAATAACACATCTTGCAAGATCATAGTGAATGATATAGTATTAAAACTGGTCCACCAATTCAAATATCTAGGTCCAATTATAACAGCAGATGGAAGAAGTTCAACAGAAATAAGATGCAGAATAGGACAGGCAAAAACAACATTCAGAAAAATGAAAAATATACTGTGTAATATGACCTTGTCATTAGAGGTGAGAAAGAGAGTTCTGCAGTGCTATATAACCCCTATACTAACATATGGGCACGAGTCTTGGACAATAAACAAACTGGAAAGTGGGAGATTGGAGGCAACAGAGATGTGGTTCTACAGAAGAATGCTGAGAATACCATGGACTGCCAGAAAAACTAATGTAGAGGTGTTAAAAGAGTTAAATGCGAAACGGACCTTAATCAACAATATAAGAAAAAGGCAATCTTCTTTTTTTGGCCACTTCATGAGACAGGCAGGTTTAGAGAACATAATCACAACAGGCAAGATTGAAGGCACCAGAGACAGAGGGCGACAACGTGAGAAAATATTAGACAGTTTGACAACCTGGCACGGCAAAGAAACAACAACGACTTTGATACATAATACTGTGGACATAGAGCTGTGGAGAGCCATGACCGCCTACGACACCCGACACGGCACCTGATGATGATGATGAATACAAAGACAGGGGCAGACCTTGCAAACAATGGATTACAGAGATAAAAGAGTCAACGAAAACAAATATATATGAAGCACACAAAACAGCCATCTCCAGAGAATTCTTCAACCTCTAACGCTGCAAAGCATAAAGGGGTATAAAGCAAAAAGAAAGGTCATACTTATGAGATCTTTCGGTTATTTTGGAAGGTCTGAAGAGCTTACATGCAGTTGGTCAAAATTATTAGATCTTTTCTTTTTGGACAATCTAAAGAGCTTACATAAATTTAAAAACAATGTTTCTTTTAGTTTTTGTTCTTCTAGTGTTGCTATGGCTTCTAAAATTGTCAGTAGCTCTGCTCAACTCTAAAATCATGAACATTAATCTAAACAAACTTTGAGAATCAACATCCATTGGAGTGGTTATTACACTTTCTAGGAAATGTGACAATGACATTCCAGTGTATATTAGATTCAGAAGTTCAGACTCTAATCTGTGAGAAATTTTTTGATGGAGATATTATTGTCTACACTGATTGCTCCACTGTTCAGCATATGCACAGTGTTTGGGCATTCACAATTAAATGCAGAGGGAAGTGTTATTAAGGGAAAAAAGGTGTGTTTTTTTGGTTTTGATTTTATACAACCCCTAGCTGTGGATTTGGCCAAGGCAATGATATTGCTGGATGCTCAGAGTGCTACAGGTGTTTACTTTCTGACTGATTCTATGAATATGCTGTGAAAGATTCAGTAAGGCAAAAGTCAACAGCACAGTAAGAAGAGAAGAATCTGATGAGGAATTAAATAACAGCAATCAACGAATTGGTATTTGCTGATGATCAATGCCTTATCTGCGAAGAGGAATAGCAGTTACAAAATCATATTAATGCACCCATGACAAAACCATCACAAAGTATAACATGAAAATAAATACACAAAAAAACAGAGGTCATCAAAGAATCAGTAAGTCACCAAATCCAGTGAACATAACAATACACATAACTAAATTGAAACAAACTTCTGAATTTAAGTACCTAGAAAGTATATTCACAGATAATGGAAAATTAAACAGAGAAATTGAGGCCAGAAAGCAAACATGTGACATATCAGCTATCATATTACTGCTCAACCCAAAGATCAAGATGGAAGCCAAGAGACAGATGATAAATAGTATTTTTATGCCAACACTCTGGTATCAATACCAGACATGGGGGCTGACAGTAGCCCATCAGATAAAACTTACAACATGTGAAATAAAATGCCAGAGAAAAGCCGCACGAATGACCAAACTAGACAAAATGAAAAATGATGAAATCATAAGAAGAATCGGTATAGGGCCAGCCATGCACAGAATATATTAAAAAAACCCACATAAAATGGTTTGGACACCTTAAGAGAATGAACTATCACCAACAAGAACATATAACATAAGAAGATTCGGACACAAATCCAGAGGAAGACCTTGAACCAGATGGATAGATAACATCAAAACAACACTGAACAAATACAAGTTCAACGCAGTCAAAGTTATCACACAAATGCTTAATGGCATGTGTGGATATGCTGACCATCAGCCACCTGCTGATAGACAATAAAAAATTAATGAAGATTGCTTTACAATATTACCCTGTAGTGATTAATAACTTAATGGAATGAACAACAGAAATTTAAATGTTTCATCTGCATTTTTATGACTTTGTTCCTTTTATGTTATTGTTTATGTCTTTTTACCTGTATATAATATTATTTTGTATGTTTTTCTATCATATCAGCCAACTTTTAGTTTGTGAGTTCTTGTATGTCCTTCTATCTTACTTATCAACAAGAACTCTGTACAAATGTAGAAAATCTGTACTAGAGATGGCCAACCAAATTTTGTCCTTTTTTTACCTAATTTTGCTAGTTTCCAATTGTCTTACTGAACTAAATACGCTCAAATCTATTGTTATAACACGTTATTGACAGTTGATTTAAATATTGTAAGGTTATACTTAAGAGATCTTTGGGCTAATTTTGTAAGATCTGAATTGCTTACATGCAATTGGTCGAAATTATTATATCTTATCTTTTTGGACAATCTGAAAGCTTACATAATAAAAAAAACAATGTTTATTTTAGTCTTTTCAGATATATAGGCATGAAAATAAGTGTGATCATTGTATGTGACGTGGTGCACTTTCTTATATGAACCATCCACTCAGTTAAATTCTCTATACATTTGTACATTTGTAAGTATCATTTTTCTTTTATTAGGATTTAAAGAAAGAAATATTTTTCTTAGCATCATTTTCGAACTTGTCATTAGGAAGTAATGGTTTTATTTTTGAGTGTGCAAATAGTTATTTGTCAGCTTGGTGGTAGACTGGATAGTGAGTCAGTTTCATAATCCCAACTCAGCCATACTTGACATGCATGTGATTCCAAAGCCAATCTTTCGCATTGTGCTGGTGATACAATTAGATGTATTAGGGGATGCCTAAAGATTTAGCAATAGTTGAATAGCAATGTCTAATACAGGATATGCTTCAAATATAAAATAGTTATGCCTTTAAAGTGTGATGTAGTTTGATGATGCTCATATGAATTAGATTCCATACATCAAATATTGAACAACCAAAACATTTTATGCTGCTTGCTAATTCATCTAGCATTGATGATTGAATGCAAGAAATTATCAGAACTACATATATTTTGTCTAACAGTAGATTAAATATCTCAATACAGGGTCATTGTAAATGGATAAGGTTTCAGTGTGTTAATTTATATACTGTAATAAAGTAATTATTTTTTACTATTGTTAAAGTATAAACTCTATTCTCAGAAATGCATCTTCATGTACTAAGCCGCAGCAACTATTAGGTGGGGTGGCGAGTTCCCTTCCTTGCTGTCTTTACCTCCCTAACTCATGCGTCAGGTACTCATGTACAGCTGAGTGAACTGGAGGAGTGGTTGTTTCAAGCGAGAAATTTATGATGCAGAAATCCAGGCAATTAGTGTGGCAGCTAAAAAACTGCTGAACTCCAACTCTGGCCTACAGCCCGTGGTATTCCTGACAGATGCAAGGTCAGTGCTTCAAGCTCTCCAGTCTGGAAAACTAACAGACTTGAAAAAACTACTTAGCGAATTGTCTTACCAGTATAGGGTAACCATGCAGTGGATACCCTCTCACTGTGGAATACCAGGAAATGATAAAGCAGACCAACTGGCTAAGGTAGGTGCTGCCGAAGACCAACCAGATATACCAATCATCTACCATCAGAAAAAAACAGATGATCAAGATAATAATAAAGCCACAAACATCAACGCAAGATGACTATCACATTATGAACAGATAAGAACAAGTTGTAATTCTATGCCTCAGAATGGGACATAATCGACTCCGCGGTCACATGTACACAAAATTCAAGATTGGCAACACGGCCATGGGTACATGTGGACAGGTAGCACAGAGTGCCAAACATATACTTCAAGAGTGCTCTAAGTATGAAATGCTGAGGCAGATATATTGGCAATAGGAAACAACATTGGAATCAAAGCTCTAACAGCCACTGTATGAACTACAAAAGACTGAGTTGTATTCAGAAGACAAAATTACAGATATAGACATGTTTCAAGTGAACGAAAGAAGAAGAATGTTTTGCTGGTTTACAGCTTAGATGCAATATACGTTATGTATGAAATATCTTTCAGCCTGATATATCTGATTTTAGCATGGCTTCTGGGCCACTTTGACTCTATGAAATCTGACCTTCTTCTTCTTCAGCGTTCATTCTCAAACTCCTGCTGGATCTTCCTTGTAGCATGACCATGGTCCTACTAGATTTCCAGCAGGATGTAGTCCAGATAATGCATACCTGTCAACCGCCCGTAAATTCCCGTAATTTTTACGGTTTCTTCCAAGCTGTACGGTTTTACGGGCATACACCGGCATTTACGGGTTTTTACGTGAATTTCTGCAGTTCTGTACGTTTTGGTTTTTTGTTTTTACTAAGTTTTGTGGTGACACTGATATTTTAGTGGCAATATAGACTTCTGTCTTAGGTTGAAGGGTCGTGCCTCAGCTAAGAGGCTTAATCCCCCATTTAACAAACAAAATTTGTGCACAATAGTGTCGCTTGTGGGTTTTATTTGATCTGGTCTTGGGGAGAAGTATTGTTGCAAACAATGCTTTTAACATACTACCCAGTACTTTAATTATTCTCTGTGCTGGAATTTTTGTCCACGTGTATTGACAGTGTTACTCAGTGTATTTACAGTACACAAATACTAGTAACACATGTATTTTGTTTCTAGGCCTACTATAATATACATCGTTTAATTTATATTATAAGTTTTTGTTTGCCTCCTAGACATAGGGTAGTGTAGGTAGGCCTATAGTTAAATAATATTTTTTTTATGTAGGCCTAAATCTGATCTGTAGACTTATCTTAAACCAATATTTTATTTGTCACATTGTTTCTTTTTAGTAATTACAAACGGAAAATCATGCCGCTGACTGAAAATGAAGCCGTCGCTGCTATAGATGCACGATCCTTTCCAATCACAGATGCACAATCTCCACGAGTCATAGTTGTACGGTCTCCGCCGAAAATAGATGCACATTCTCCGCAATTCACAGATGCACGATCTCCGCTATTCATAGATGCACCTTCTCCGCCGGTCATAGGTGTACATTTTTCGCCGGTCATAAATGCACGATCTCCGCCGGTCATTGATGCACATTCTCCGCTGTTCATAGATGCATGATCTCCACCGTTCATAGATGCATGATCTCCGCCGTTCATAGATGCATTATCTCTGCCGTTCATAGATGCATGATCTCTGCCGGTCATAGTTGCACGATCTCTGCCGGTTATAGATGCATGATCTCCGCCGTTCATAGATGCACATTCTCCGCCGGTCATAGATGCACGATCGAAGCCGGTCATATATGCATGATTACTGCCGGCCATAGATGCACGATATCTGCCTGTCATAGTTGTACGATCTCCGCTGATCATAAATGCATGATGTGCGCTATTCATAGATAGTTGAAATTATAGTCAACCGCTTTATAGAGCACTCCAACAAGTTGTTATAGTTTCAAACGGATCTAAGCATCCATTCTCTGTATACATTTTTTTTTCATATTTCTTTTTTTCGTATTAAAGTTACATAAAGATACATAGGCCTAGTCTTTGTGTTTTATAATTTCCCCACACTATGTCTATATTAAACAAAGGCAAACTACCCGTACAAAAAACCAAATGACTTTTTTTAAACTTCGCAGACCCCTCACCATTATGGTATGATTTTACGGTTTTTCATGCTCAATTACGGTTTTTCATAACTTCTTTTATGGGTTTCAGTCTCAACAGGTTGACAGGTATGAGAATGGAAATGCGTTGTGTCGCCGTTTTATTTACGCCAATGGCCAGACACATCCGTTTTTGGCGGGAACTTTATTCCAAAACCTCCTTAGTAGCCACTTCTAAACTGTTATTTGTATTTTCGAATACAAGTATCCAGTAGTTTGTGTGTTCATTGTAAAGCTGATGGACTTTGTGTTTTATCTAAGTACTTTGAGTAGCTTCTTACAACATGCCTGACAGGTAACAGTATCACTCTTCTTTGCTCTACTTTCAAGTTCTGACAACTATTGGGCAAACCATCTCTTAATATTTACAATGTTGTCTTTCTCTCACACTTACGGTCGTAATTGGAGAAGGGGGTTTGCCTCCCCACACAAAAATTAGTTATATTTCATAGCTAGTTGACTGTATATACTACTGTATACTACTGAAAATGTGACTACCAACCCAGCATTTTTTTAATGTACTTATTGATTTTTGAAATAATAGATATTTTCCTTCAATAAGTTAGCATTATGTTCTGAATGATCTGCCTGCAGTTGTTAACCTGGTCTCACATGTTCATTATGTCTCAGCCACAAATCTGTTTCAAGGGTAGAAAATTAAAAATGGAGGCTAGAAAAAATAAGGTTTAGAATTGAATTATGAAAATACATGAACAGAAAGCTATCACATTTTTTTTGTAAATAACCAGAAGTTACAAACAATAAAGCTGTTGTTTCATATGGGGTATTATGTTGAGTAGGTTGTCATTGCACTTTTAATGGTTCACCTGACCAACTGTAATAACTATTTTTGATCCTATTATCTTGAGCTTATGATCTTATCCATTACCTCTTAGTCAAGAAGCCAGACAGTTAATAGAATCTAATATAATGTTATTATACTCTAGGTTAGACATTGAATCACAGATCTTGAAGCAACTTGATGGTTATATAAAAGATGGACTCATCTAAACAAGCTGGGATTAAAGGAAACCCAAAGAAAAATCTGCTTGCCTCAGACGATTCAATTAATTCAAAAGATAATCAGAGCAAGTCTGAAGATCCTCCATGTAATTCAGAAGGTCCTTCAAGCCATTCAGAAGACCCAAGTCCTTCAAGCCATTCAGAAGACCCAGGTCCTTCAAGCCATTCAGAAGACCCAGGTCCTTCAAGCCATTCAGAAGACCCAGGTCCTTCAAGCCATTCAGAAGACCCTCCACACACGTCAGGTCCATCCCAGCCAGATGATTCTTCAAAAAAGACTTCTTGGCTAAAAACAATTTTGCCTATTGGTGCTGCTGCTGTAGTTGCGGGTGGTGGAGCAATTATTGCAGCTCCTATTGTTATATCTGCTGTTGGTTTTGGAGCTGGTGGAATTGCAGCTGGAAGTCTAGCAGCCAGCATGATGTCCAGTGCTGCTACAACAGGGTAAGATATTATATGTAGTTAAAGTTCATTTCTGAATCATTTCTAGAGCAGATATGTATTGTCTATTTTATCATTTCTCTAATTACTAAAACGAAGATTATTGTTCATAATTTAATGTATTTTAGTGAAACTGATGTCACTTCTCTTTCTATTTTTCTTTAAAATATCATGAGATGTCACTTCGCTTATTCTTCAAGTCACATTTAATGTCATTTCTCTATATAATATTCATGCCTGATATCACTTCTCTTTCTGTTATTATCTAAAAAAATATGCCGAAGACAGATATGCTGGGCCACTGGTACATTTAAAATGGTGACACAAAGCATTCCCACTCACTGGGACTATGATCTGTAGAAATCTAGCAGAACCATTGTTCTGCAACGAGAGTGATCCAGTGGAAGTTTGAGAATGAACACACAAAACACCTAAAATGTCATACCTGATAATATTCTTTAAAATGTCACTCATTATGTCACTTCTCTTTCTGTTATTCTTTAAAATGTCATACCTGATGGCACTTCTCTGTCTGTTATTTTTTTTAATATACGTGATGTCACTTCTCTCATTTTGTTTCTGTTGAAAGTGTCACACTTGATGTCATTTCATTTTATGATATTTATGAAACTATCACAACTGTCAGTCAGTCTGCTTTTTCTGTAAATTGTCACACCCAATGTCATTTCTTTTTCCACTTAATAATATGTAAATACATTTATATTTATGGTATTTTTAAAATGTCACTTTGTGTGTTTTGATATTTTAAATGTCACCAACATCTGATGTCACTGTCTCTATAAATTATATTTAAATATAGGTGCCATTTGTTATTATTGCAGCGTTGGTATGGGAGTTGTGTCAGCCCTTCAATCTGCTGGTGCTGCGGGAATAGCACTGTCCACAAATGGTCTCATTGCTGTTACTGGAGCATCTGTTGGTGGTGGCGTGACCAAGTTTATGTTGTGGGCAACTGGCAGAAAAGCAAAAACAGAAAATACCCCTTCAGAAGGGGAGGAAGAACCAGCTAGAGATGAGAAACCTTGCGGCCAGGAAGTTGGTGTCAATACTGACAACACTTTTGAAGACACTGACAGGGTGATAATCCGTTCATATGTTGGGATACAAGAGACAGGCAACATAGATGATACTGTAGAGCCAAGGTCAGTTGCTAAAGAAAATTTTTCTTCTTAGCATTGCAAGCCATGTGGGTTTATTGCTGCAAGAACAGTTTCTCTCAATGCACCTCCACATCCTTGGCCTTTCAATTTTTCATCCATGGTTATTCTAAGTCTTCCTCTTTGTTGCCCATCTATTTTGTTATTGGCCTGTTTCTTGATATTTCCCTTGTAATTTATTTGTTTAAAGATATATTTTATCAGTATGGCTTATTATAATCTTTTTATAAATTGTAAACATCTAAGTTTGTTTGCTTTCATGATGACCCACATCCGATTGTTGGTAGTTATAAAGATCTCAATTTTTTTCAGGTAATATATTCATTTTAGAATATAGTCTTCTTTATGGATGTTCAGAACTCTTGATGATTCTTGTTGAGTTCACCTGCTGCAGACAGACATGTTTAAACTCTGAAATGCCTCTTGCTTATCATCATTTTGGGTGACCTTTTTTCCATGTTACTAGCATCCATTACTATTTTTTCATATTGTTATGTCTCTTTATTTGACCATAAAACTTATTAAATGGAGCTTCTCACTAAATTGTTATTAACATATTGCATATAAGAAACAATATGTAAACGTATGTAACTAAACTGGAAGTCAGTAACTTACTATATGCATTGTATAAAAACCGATAAGCGATGGTGGCCTAGTGCTAATAACATTAAATTAATGAATATTCCGTTAAATGGAGTTGTGCCCCAGAAGGCATAGCTCCTTGTAAGGAATGGATCCCTGTTCCTTTGGTTTTTTCAGTAGGCAGTCGAGACAGTCATTAAATTAAATCCGCCACCAGCAGTGCACATGGGCCTTTACTGCCAGATCAGAACGAAGAACAGTACACGAAGCCAGTGGGGCCTTTACCACAACAACAAGCAGTCTAATGATGGAAGTGTAGGGTAGTCGGGGGTAAGATGGCGTGCGGGGCAAGACGGCGTTTCTGTTTTTTTCTGAGCCTATGGATTTTTCTGGTAGGACACATGACTAGGTCTGGCAAGAAATGTCTATTCTATGACACAACGAAGTTTGACATTTACGGACAGGTCGTTTTTCAACCATGAGGTAATTTTGTTTTTTCATGGGTTTTGATCTAATTTTTTGGCAACTTAATTACTCCGTGTCTGCTGTTATCATTACTGTCCTGTTTTTTTACATGTTTAAACTAAAACATATAGTGTATTGTTAAGTTACTAAGCACGTTAACTTGTCAAGATACTTTTTTTCCGTGACATTTTATTAAAGTTGCTAACCATGTGATTTGGGGAAAGATGGCACACAGTTAGTGGGGCAAGATGGCGCATTCAAAATGTTATTTTTTAAAAAAATTCAGATGTCATGGATGCTGATCTAAGGCTGGGAGAGATTGATATGTATAGTTATAATGATCAACAAACCCTATAAAAGCATTATTAGCTTTAAAACAGAATGTGCGTACTATTTTTTTTAGAACTTTTGTTTTCAGAGTAAAGTTACAAAACTAGGTCTATCTATTTATTCTATCTATTCTTAACGCACATTTACACACTGCCTGTGTGCTAGACCTGTTGTAGAGGTGATTAGCCTCATTTTATAATATTTTGTATCACCTTTTTGACTGCGTCATCTTGCCCCCCCCCCCCAATGGGACAAGATGGTTTTTTACACATGTTAGAACATTATCTTTATACTGCCTACACGTAGATGTATGTTTTTAATAACTTCACGAATGTAAGATAGGTGGATAAGCTATACGCTGGTCTCTCATAATTAAATCTAGTTGTCAGAATATGATAAAACGTGAAAAGTGCGCCACCTTGCTTCCGACTACCTTATGTCATATGCAGGCACTAAACTGGCTGGAATTTGAATTGAAAGTCTATTCCATGTGTACATACTAACTGATTCAATTTCTTCTTCTTCTTCTTTCGTTCACTTGAAACATGTCTATATCTGTAATTCTGTCTCCTTAATAAAACTCACTGTCTTTTGTAGTTCATACAGTGTCCCATAGAGCTTTGATTCCAGTGTTGTTTCCTCTGGCCAATATGTCTGCCTCAGCGTTTCATGCTCAGAACACTCTTGAAGTATATGTTTGGCACTCTGTGCTACACATGGCCGTGTTGCCAATCTTGAACTTTGTATACATGTTACTGCGGAGTCGGTTGTGTCCTGTTCTGAGGCGTAGAATTATAACTTGTTCTGATCTGTTCATAATGTGATAGTCATCTTGTGTTGGCGTTTGTGGCTTTCTTATTGAATTGATCATCTGTTTTTTCTGATGGTAAGTGATTGGTATATCTGGTTGGTCTTCGGCAGCACCTTCCTTAGCCAGTTGGTCTGGTGATCTGGTGCACGGAAGAACATGCAACAGTGGCCACTAAACAAATACAAAGAGCTATCGATGCCCTAACCTTATGGGCAAATAGATGGTGCGCCAGCTTTAACACAGATAAGTGCAGCACTACACTCTTTACCCTCTCACTGATTCAATAAATATGATTCCAAACAAAAATCAAAACTGGATGGTAAAGTCACCCGAGAGAGCTAAAAGTGGGCCTCACTGCAAAAAATCACTCATTACGTCCCCCGTTATGCAGGTATAGAGGGAAATGAATGGGTCAACTATTAGCTAGCCTTGCCATCATAACAGGTGGTCAGATTTTATATATATATATATTTCCTTCCGTGGCAGGAATGCTAGAATAAGTGTAGGCATATACAATCACAAGAGAACTTCCGGTACGCCTAAGGAAATAGAATCGGCTAGTCAGTAAGTGTACTTTTATCAAATCCCCCTTTCTACACACAAATAATGTAATGTCCAGCTCTTATAGACCAGACCTCTAACCTCGGAATGTTACATTTTTAATGTAGGAAACTATATTTGAACAATGTTATATTTTTAGTAAGATATTTGTTTATGTTTTTTTTCAGCGACCCTGTTGAACTGACATCAACATGTGTCTCGAAATATGTACAGACAGACTGACCAGCAGTGTAAATTTGGGGGTGCTCTGATGGGCTGATCACGACAAGTGTCACATGATATGTAAAGACAGACTGGCCAGCATAATGGTTTTCTTAAACATATGCAACACGTAGCTGATTTCCACCTCCATATTCTATCTATGGTATGTTCCTTAAATTCTACACATGACACGTTCTATCACGGCCTACATGTGATATTTTCCTAAGCTCTACCTATACATGAAATATTCCCTAAGCTCTACCTAAACATGAAATATTCCCTAAGCTCTACCTAAACATGAAATATTCCCTAAGCTCTACCTAAACAGGAAATATTCCCTAAGCTCTACCTATACATGAAATATTCCCTAATCTCTACCTATACATGAAATATTCCCTAAGCTCTACCTAAACATGAAATATTCCCTAAGCTCTTCCTACGTATTGAATATTCCCTAAGCTCTACCTGCACATTAAATATTCCCTAAGCTCTACCTAAACATGAAATATTCCCTTAAGCTCTTCCTATGTATAAAATATTCCCTAAGCTTTACCTACACATGAAATATTCCCTAATCTCTACCTAAACATGAAATATTCCCTAAGCTCTTCCTATGTATGAAATATTCCCTAAGCTTTACCTGCACATGAAATATTCCCTAAGCTCTACCTGCACATGATATATTCCCTAAGCTCTTCTTACACATGGAATATTCCCTATGCTCTACCTGAACATGATATATTCCCTAAGCTCTACCTACACATGAATTATTCCCTAACATAACATGTTCCCTAAATTATATATACAAATGACATGTTCCCTAAGTTCTATCTACACATGACATGTTCCCTAAGTTCTATATACATATGACGGTCCCTAAGCTCTATCTACACGTGATGTTCCCAAAGCTCTTTCTACACATGACAGGTTCCCAAAGCTCTATATACACATGCCATGTTCCCTATGCTAAACTTTTGTTGCAAATTTACACATGCATGCGCTGCCATTGCTAGACAAAATCATAGAAAAATAAATGGAAATAAAACCTTTTTGCTAAAAGCTTGAAATAATCATTTTTGAAAAGCTTATTCTTCTCTAAACATTGTGCAAAAGTCCCAAAGCACTAACATTATTGATTGGTTTTCTTAATATCTTTAAAAAAATCACTGGCAAAACTTATAACTAAAAATCGGAGTGGTAGTTAGAATAAAAAGGCATGGCAATGAAAGTGTTAAAACATGAAAATTGTTGTCCGTGTGAACTATTCTACGTAGAAATATTTAAATTAGGACATTTTTTCAGATTTATTTATTTTTGTTCTTGTATTTAATGAAGATACCGAGCGAAAGATTTTATCTTTCAAAACAAAATTAGGTTTAAGACAAGGATGTGTGCTCTCACGGATACTTTTTAACTTATACATGGGCAGAATAACAAATGAATCCCAAAATTAAAAGAAGTCAACGTCAGTAATAAGAAAAGAATCTTATGAGGAATTCAATAATGCAATCAACGAATTGCTATTTGCTGATGATCAATGCCTTATCTAAGAAGAGGAACAGCCATTACAAAATCAATTAATGCACTCATGACAACATTTACCATGTATAAAATGAAAATAAATACGCAGAAAACAGAAGTAATGAGAATCAATATGTCACCAAATCCAGTGAACATAATAAACAAAACTAAAATGAAACAAACTTCTGAATTTAAATACCAGAAAAGTATATTCACAGACAACAGAAAATTAGACAGAGAGATTGAGACAAGATACCAGAAAACAAATATAGTGACTTCCGGTCAAAATGGTGGATAGCAACACAAGTGTTTTGTTTGTCGCCTACAGTTTCACTTGAACAATGGATATATTCGTTTTTTTCATTTAGGAGATTGTGTGGTGATGTGTTGTTGTTCTCTGACCAGGAGGTCCACTCATTAAGATCTTCGCCGGTGCTAACGGAGTGCGTGCATCTGAGCTGAAGTCTTCGTGAGTGTATTCGTTGTCACACTGTTTGAAAAATGGCGGCCAATATCAAGCGGCCTAAACGAGGTGGCTCAAAAAGGAAAAGTCACCGGGCGGGTGCTAGAAGAACGAGATCGAAAACAGCTAGGCTAGGAATTAAAAACGTGCGTGTGCTGTTTTGGAATGTGGCCAGTGTACACAAGCGTAGAACAGAGCTAGAAAAGATGTGTTATGAGACTGACGTCATTGCATTGCAAGAAACACAGCTAGTTGAAAGTGGTAATATCAGGATAGCCGGATTTCAGTGTTTCTACAACAGGCGACATCTTGGACAGGCAATCTTAGTACGCGAGGGTTTTAGTGTATGCGAGGGTGATATGTCCAAGTGGGATAGTGACAATATCCAGTTACAGGCAGTGAGGGTCCAGAGGGTCCAGCACCCAATCATGATTGTAAATGTGTATGCCTGCAACACGAGCATTGATCTTCAGGGTTGGAAGATCCTAGGGGAGATAATGGAACAGGAAATGCAGATCCTCTTTTGTGGTGACTTCAATGCGAAAGGTACATCATAGGGCAATAGTGCTTCGAACAAACAGGGAAGAGAACTTGAGGCCCTGACAGATACGGACCTGGTGTGCCTTAACGATGGCCGTATAACAAGGATGGCAGGCAGGGATGGTGATGATGATAGCGCTATCGACCTGGCATTGGTGTCATCAGCTTCTGTGGCTATCTGAAAATGGGACATGCTGGGGCATCTGGCAGTGACCACCTCCCATGTGTTGTTCTCTTAAAAAATGACAAAAGTAAGCAGATAAGGCCAAAGGAAAGATCCTTTAAATATGATCGCAGAGGAGTGGATGTTGTGAGCAGAATTCGACAAGACAAACGTAAGGCTCAAGTAGTGGAAAATCTGGTGTGGGATGGGCCCCCCTGGTGGAGCGGGGGTTCGGGGGGCATGGGGCGAGAGGCGGTGTCGCTGTGGCAGGGGGCACGGAGGCGTGTTGCGGCTCGGCCCATGGAGGTCGCACAATGGAAACGGAAGAAAGATATCTTGGTCCAAACATTCAGGGATATTGCAAGGTCAGCGGGGGCGTCAGGGTGGGACGGGTTTTGCAGGGAGAATACGCGCGAAGGGTCACTGAGGTTGTTCTGGCGGTTGCGCAGGTCCGTGGGTGGTCTCACAAGACGCGTGACTATTGCCGATTTCCAGAGCGACGATACCGTCTGGCGGAGGACGGGCGAGACGGGGGGTGCGGCGTTGCTGGCACACTGCACCGCACAGATTGGTCATGGGGATGTGGAGGCGTATCAGGAGATCGGGAAAGCGCTCACGTACACGTGTGGGGGCTTGGGCATGGAGGGCCATATGCTGGTCACGGTTGGGGAAATCGGGAGGGCACTGAGAGGTGCAGAAAGTGCAGCACCGGGGCCGGATGGCATTGGATGCGATGACGTTGGTCGGGGGCGGATGGGGAGTTGGGAGAGTTGGCGGGCATGTTCAATAATAGCCTTCTAAAGGGCACAGTGAAAGAAGACTGGTTGCACAGCTATTTAGTTCCACTACCCAAACCTGGGAAGGACCACACCAGGATACATGGCTACAGAATAATAACTATGCAGAATACGATTGGCAAGCTTTTGGAAAAAATTGTGGCCCGGAGGGTGTCGTGTTATCTTGAAAGAGATAAGTGTTTGCCAACGTTGTTGGGAGGATGTCGTCCGGGAGGGAGGACGTGGCAGAGTGCGGCCATGTTTGCGCAGGATGTTTTTGAGGGGTTCGGTTCGCGCGTGGAGACGTGTGCGGTCGCAGTGGACCTTGGGGATGCGTGCAGTAGGGTGTCCTTGGATGTTTTGATGCACCGGCTGTTGGATCTTGCAGTTGGTCTTTTGTCGTGCGTTGGGTTGGCGCCGCCCTGATGCACAGGGTTGTAGTTCTTAAGTGTGGTAACTGGGTGGCTACACCAGCGGTTATTGGCCCTGGCCTGCCACAGGGATCGCCTCTATCTCCTGTACTTTTCAATGTATACACAGTGCATATCGCTGGCAATCAAATCACAGGTGTTGGCAGAGCGATGTCATATGCCGATGATGTCCTGGTGTATAGACAGGGCAGAAATCGAGAAGAGTGCGTCGTGGAACTACAGAGGGAGCTGGACGGGCTGGCAGGTTGGTGTCGAGATGCGGGAGCGGTGGTTGGTCCGTCTAAGGCATTCGTGGCGTGGTTTTCCTTGGACAATCACATGGTAAATACACCCATGCCACGGGTTTCGTTGTCCAGGAAGGGTTTGGAAAGAGCTGGCGCAATGGGATGTCTGGGTGTGTTTTTTGACGGGGGCCTGAGTTTCGGGGATCATGTTGACCACATTGTCATGGGGACAGGCGGAGGCTTGGCAGCAATGAAGGTTATGGCTGCTGCGCAGTGTGAGCAAAGATTGTTATTTCTTCTGTACCAGGGTTTGGTTGTGGCTGTGGTGAAATATGCACTGGCAATTCTGACTCTTAGCCAAACTCAGATCGAAAGACTGGATAGAGTCCAGAATGCAGCAATGCGTATCATTCTGGGATGCACAGGGGACGCATCGACAGGGGCTATGCGATGCCTGCTTGGCTGCCAGGCGGCTGAGCATGGATTACAGTATTGCCGTGCACGGGCGTGCCTTCAAATACATGCGGATAAGGAGCGCCCGTTGCATTCCGAAATACGGAAAGTTAAAGGCAGCAGACTCGGGAGAGGAAGGTCGTGGATGGGACGTGCTGAGGATGTAATACAAAGCGTGTGCGGATTACAGGATGTGGCGGCAGGTGCGGAGTGGATGGGTCTGCCCACGGATTTCGAAACTTGTTTGAAAGTAGTGGTGTCACTTGGCGGGGAGTGCGGAAGGTGGTGTCCCACGGCTGTGGCGAGGGAGGTGCGGGCTTTGATCGGTGGGAGTGCCGGGGAGGGGGATGTGATTGTATGCACTGGTGGATCTGTGGTTGGGCATGTTCGCAGTGCTTGGGCCTTTACAGCTCAGTGCGCGGGTAGAGCGATCGGGGAGGAGAGTGGTGCCTTTGCGGTCGCTGCGGGTGGTGTGGCCGTGGAGACTGTGGCGGTGGCCGGGGCATTTGGGTGGCTGCGCACACGGAAAGTGGCGCGGGTCTGCATCTTGGGTGACTCTGTGGGTGTGATTAGGAGGGTACGGGTGGGTCTCGTTCGCGAACAGTGGATTGGGGCCTTGAGAGGTGCGAGCTTGGAGGCGGTTGCATTTGTTTTCGTGCCGGGGCGTGTGGGCGTTCGGGGCAATGGGGGAGCGGATCGACTGGCATCGTGTGCGATTGTGGCGGGGGGCGATCGGGCAATGGATCGCGCTGACGTTTTGAACTCCTTAAGAGATATAACACGCGAGAGTGAGACTAATGTGGATGATGATTCCTTTTCAATGGCCGGGATTAAAGATCAGGGATTGAAGTGCGGTGTTGCTGGGGGTGAACATTTTGGAGGGCGCGGGGGAATGGTGGTCGGCCAGCGTGGGACCGGTGCTGTCGGCAGAAGTGTGATGACGGATACACTCAGGGAGTGATCGTAGCAACTATGGATGTGTCCAGTTTGCAGTGATGATGATCCGACGACTAACTAACTAACTAACTAAATATAGTGACATACCAGCTATCACCATTACTGCTCAACAAAAAGATCAAGATGGAAGTCAAGAGACAGATGATAAATACTACTTTTATGCCAACACTCTGCTATCAATACCAGACATGGGGGCTGACAGTAGCCTATCGGATAAAACTTACAACATGTGAAACAAAATGCCTGAGAAAGCCGCACGAGTGACTAACTAGACAAAATGAGAAATGATGAAATCGTACGAAGAATCGGTATAATACAATGCACAGAATACATAGAGAAACAACAAATAAAATGGTTTGGACACCGTAAGAGAATGAACCATGACCAACTACCAGCAAGAACATATAAGATAAGAAGATCCAGGTACAAGTACAGAGGAAGACCTTGAACAAGATGGATAGATAACATCACTGTTTTGATAACATCAAAATAATACTGAATAAATACGGATTCAATGCAGCCAAGGTGATACATCTGGCATTGGATAGACAACAAAAGCTTTTAGACACCACCCAGTGCTTAACGCAAGCGCGGATATTCAGACCATCATCCGCCTGGGGATAGGCAATAAAAAAATTAATTAAGATTACTTTATAATATTACCCTGTAGTGATTAATAACTTAATGGAATAAACAACAGAAATTAAAATGTTTCATCTGCATTTTTATGACTTTTTTCCTTTTATATGTTATTGTTTATGTCTTTTTAATTGTATAATATTATCTTGTATGTTTTTCTATCATATCAGCCAACTTTTAATTTGTGAGTTCTTGTATGTCCTTCTATCTTACTTATCAACTGAGAATACGACTTTACTGGTTCCTCAAGAGCTCAAACATCCTCTGTCATGAACAGGATGGATTCAGAAAAGGCAGTTACCCAGAAGACCAACTATTTAGGTTAACATAGAAAATACATGATGGATTCCAGGAAAACAAAAACGTTGTAGCTATCTTTTTTGACTACAACAGGCTTATGATCGAGTATGGAGAAATTGTCTCTTGATGAAGATAATTGAGATGGGAATTAGTGGAAAGCTATATAACTGGATAAAATACTTCCTCATTGACAAAACAATCCAGACAAAGATAAATGATGCAATCTCATCTAAAGAAGTTCTAGTGGAAGGCTTACCAGAGGATTATGCTTTGAGTTGCATCCTCTTTCTTATTTACATTAATGACTTTGCTAAACATGTCAAAGCTGAAAAAGCCCTCAATGCTGATGACCTAATAGTATGATAAATCCATGAGAATGTTGAAAGTGCAGCCAAAAGACTGAATGGAGATTTAAGAAGACTTAACATGAGTGCTGTCAAACATGGAAGCAAAAATAAACTGTGAGAAAACTGTCTGTACTATCTTTACCAAAAGTCATCTTCTTCTTCTTTTTGTCCTCATGTACCTTTCGGTGTTGAGGGGAGAGTGAGTGTACGGTCTTTTGCCCTTCTATTTGCCTCCTCTGCTGTTATATTTCCGAGTGTCTCTAATACACTATCTATCCACCTTTTACGAGGGCGTCCACTAGGTCTCCTGTTTTCGTATCGTTTGTTAAGTGTTTTTTGGATAATACTTTGCTCTTTCTGTCTGGTTATGTGGCCGTACCATTTAACTTGTTGTTTCTGTATGTATTATATTGTTGGTTTGATCCCTAATTGTTTCCTTAGTGCTTCATTCCTGATTTTGTCTCTCAAGCTAACTCCAATCATACGTCTCACACATTTCATTTCAGTGGTGTTAATCTTATGTATTGTTCTAGAATCTAATGTCCAAGTTTGACACTGATAACACAATGTTGGTAAGAAAATGGTGTTGAAAAGCGCTTTCTTTGTTTCTAGTGTAATATCTTTGTTTCTTAGTAAAGGTGTTAATTGACCAATGATATGACAGGTCCTATTACATCTTGCGTTTATTTCTGCTTCTTGTTTGTTGTCATATCTCAATGTGCTGCCCAGATATTTGAATTCATCTACTTGTTTTAGTTGTTTATTATTTATCTGTATGTTGATGTTCTCCTTTTCTCTTGCAATATTCATTACTTCTGTTTTGTCTATGTTGATTTTCATTCCAAATTGCTTGCCTGCTGTGTCTATTGTGTTTAGGTGGTCTTGCAGGTTTTTAATGCTGTTGTGGAATAAAACCTGGTCATCTGCAAAAAGCAGTTCATTTGCTTCATTAGAATTTGCTGTTTTGTTTACATGGTCCATGTATGTAATAAAAAGTAGTGGGGATAATACACATCCCTGCTTTACTCCTGTGCTAATCACAAAGTCCTCTGTGTAGCCTGCAGCTGTTCTTATAGATGCAACTGCTGTTGTTATAGAGACTTCTACAAACGTTAATTAAATGTTGGCATACTCCATAAATTTTTAATGTTTCCCATAGTTTTTCTCTGTTTACTCTGTCAAATGCTTTCTCTTGATCTATGAAGGATATGTATAAATTTTGGTTGTATAAAAGTCATAAAGTAGCCAAATAAAATATCAGTCTATGGTTGGACACACAGAAATTGCCAAGAGAAGAACATTCCACAAATATCTTGGAATCACGCTTGATCGGCAGCTCACCCTCAAGAAGCATGTAGAAAATGTCAAAAATAAAGCATTTAAATGATTAGGCCTACAACTACTAAAAAGACTCACTTTGGGACATCTTGGGGATCAGACAAGGATACCCTTAGAAGACTATATTTCGGTTACATAGGTTCTGCTTTAGAATACAACAGTGCACTCATAACAACATGTTCCAAGATAAATGTAGAATCTCTTGACAGAGTGCAGAACAATGCCCCACGGCTTATTAGTGGAGCACTAAGGTCTACACCAGGGGTGGGCAAACTTTTTGTACAGAGGGCCTCATTGAAAATTGTAAAGCTATTGGAGGGCCGCATATAATATTATGTATATTTGGCAATATACCGAATATATCGAATTAAAATTGCAATGGATTTCTGTGTAATATTAATGGGGGAAAATCATTTTTGACGATCGTCCGTTTATTAAAAAATGTGTTTGAGGGCCGCAAAATATCCAAGGCTGGCCGCGTGCGGCCCGCGGGCCGTAGTTTGCCCACCCCTGGTCTACACCAATGGCTGCATGTGAAATAGATACAAATGTAGATCCCCTTGAGATGCGAAGAGATATGTTTTTGTTGTTCGTCCATCACAAGTGATGATGACCATTTGTTACATCCACTTTTGAAAATTCAATTTTAGTTATGTCCTTGATTATGAGTTCGTAGATGGCTAATGAGCCCTATTCGAGCTGTAAATGTCCTTGGACAGTTCGGACATGGAATGACGACAGGAGATGGATCTTGGTCTATCCGTGACTTTCTAGCTGCTCTCCGCTGTTGACCTGCTGCATTTTTCCTCTTTTCACAAAATGATCCGCTGTTATTGATTTTAGAACGCCATGTAGATCTATTTTGTGCAAGTTCTTCCCATGTATCGTGGTCTATTTCAAAGGATTTTAGTGGGTTCTTTAACGAGTCTTTGTAGCGCTTCTTTTGGCCACCTTGAGATCGTGTGCCCTTCTCCAGCTCACCATAGAGAAGTATATTTGGCAGACGATGGTCTGGCATACGCACCAAATGACTTGCCCAACGAATCTGTGTCTGCATCAGGATCGTGTCAATGTTGGGGACAGTGGTATCTGGAATCTTGTCTTGCCATCTGATGTTCATAACTTTTCTGAGACAATTTGTGTGAAAATGATTTAGTTTTTTCACATGACGTCTATACACAGTCCATGTTTCACCAGCGTATAACAGCACTGGAAGTACCACTGCTCTGTAAACTTTCAGCTTAGTCTGTAGGTTAATGCCATTTCTACGCCAAACATTTGCGCACAATCTGCCGAAATTACTGCTTGCTTTGGCGATCCTTGTATACACTTCATCATCAACGTTGGCATTTTGTGATAATGTACTGCCTGGATATGTGAATCTATTCACAACTTTCAGAGTTACACCATTTACCTTTATGCAGGGTTCGAGATAGCTTTTGCTAAGTGCTGGTAGTAATATGACTTCTGTTTTCTCTGTGTTAATGGTAAGCCCAAAGTTGGTACAGGCTTTGGAGAATCTGTCTATAATACATTGTAGATCAGTCTCAGTGTTGGAATTTATGGCACAGTCATCAGCAAATAGGAGATCCCTGATTGTGTGTGATGTAACTTTGGTTTTTGCTTGGAGCCACCTAAGGTTGAACAATTTTCCGTCTATGCGATAGGTGATGTTTACTCCCAGGTCTAGATCTCTGAAAGCATCATCCAACATATCAGAGAACATGATGCTAAATAGGGTAGGTGCTAATACACATCCTTGTTTTACTCCATTTGAGACAGGAAACGTTTCAGATAACTCTCCATCATCCTGAACTCTAGCTTGCATTCCATCATGCAATTGCTGCACCATTGAGATAAATTTATGTGGGCATCCATACTTTGCCATAATCTTCCACAGCCCCTCTCTACTTACTGTGTCAAATGCTTTTGTCACGTCTATGAATGCTATGTACAGGTCACAGTGTTGTTCTTGACATTTTTCTTGAAGCTGTCTTTCAGCAAAGATCATATCAGTTGTTCCATGTTCTTTTCTGAAACCACATTGGCTTTCGGGTAGTAATCCTTCATTAAGATAAGATGTAAGACGGATCATAATGCGAAGAGATATGGAGACTTATGAAAGAAGCAAATGAATGAACAAAGACCATCCAAAATAAACAACTTGTAGAAAACCGGAAACCAAACCACAGAATAAAGCAAAAGTCAGTCCTTGGCCATGTCTATGAAATAAATGACAGCTATCACCTCCCAGACAAGAACTGCACAGAGTAGAAAAATGTTTACCATCACATGCAGGTTTTAAATTACCGGAAATCAAGACTTAATTAGGAGATAATGCAACGAAAGTTCCGACCCAGTAAGTCTTATGAAAGGAACACAGAAAACAATAGACACCTACCCAGAACAATGGATTCATGTATATACTAATGGGTCTGCTTTCAAAGCCACCATCAAAGCAGGTTATGGTGTCTACATAGAATATCCAGACAAAATATCGGATGAATTGTTTGATGCCTGTGGGGAGATATGTTCTAACTATGAAGCTGAAATAACAGCACTAGAAGTTTCCTTGTACCACCTGAAGACCATATTTGATGCCTTTCCATCAAAAGTCCAAAACATTGTTTGTTTTACAGACTTCACAAGCACTAAAATGTGATGGATATTGTAAGCCTGAGCTGGTTGAAATATATCTCCATGCCAAACATCTTATGAATTCAGCATTGTTATGCAGTGGATTCCTGGCCACTCAAGCACACATGGCAATGATAAGGCAGACAGACAAGCAAAGATGGGAGCACAACAAGAACAGCCATATACACAAACAACCATGCATACAGTTAAAATGATGTTGAAATCTGTGAATAAAGAAAATTTGATGAACAGATGGCTATGGGAAACACTGGGAGAGAAATCTATGAATATATGACGAGCCCAAATCCTAAAGACAACATCAACCTCCCGGGAAGGAAAGACCAGAGTACCATCTTCCGACTGAGCACACAATATGTACGGCATAACAATCACCTGAACAGAATACAACCACAACACACTCCAGGGTGCCTCCAGGGTGCCTGCTGTGCACTCATCCTTATGAAACTGTTGACCAACACCTTATTTGAATGCCCAGCGCTGGATGACGTCAAGAAAATGCTTCCATATAAATGGAGCACACTATATGGAACAAACCAACAGCTCACAAGCATATACACATATCACAAAATGGCATTGGGCCAAAGGGCATGAGCCCATGGACCGCTGAATCAGCAACCAACCATCAACTGAGAATTCTGTACAAATGCAGAAAATCTGTACTAGAGATGGCAAACCACATTTTCCCCCTAATTTTGCTAGTGTGCCAGTTGTCTTACTGAACTAAATATACTCAAATCTATTGTTATAAAATCACGTTGTCAAATCACGTTGTCAAATCACGTTGTCAAATCACGTTGTCAAATCACGTTGCTGACAGACATTTGATTTAAATGTTGTAAGGTCATACTTGAGAAATCTTTGGGTTAATTTTTGAAGATCTGAAGATCTATAATGCAGTTGCTCGTATTTGTTAGATCTTTCTTGTTTGGACAATCTGAAGAGCTTATATAATTTTTTTAAAAGCTGTTTCTTTTAGTCTTTGTTCTTCTAGTGTTGCTATGGCTTCTAGGATTGTCCGTAGCTCTGCTCTCCTCTAAAATCATGAATATTAATCAAAACAAACTTTGAGAATCAACTTCCATTCAAGTGGTTATCCCACTTTCTAGGAAATGTGACAATGATATTAGATTTATTAGCGCATATTAGATTTAGAAATTCAAGTTCTAATCCATGAGAAATTCTCAAATGGAGATATTATTGACTACATTGATGGCTCCGCAGCTCAGCTTATGTCCAGTGATGGCACTCCCAGTGTAATACAGAAGGAAATGTATTAAGGAAGAAAAAAAGTTAATTTCTATACAGCCCCTAGCAGTATGTCGATGGAGGTAGCCAGGGCAATGATATCGCTGGATGCTCAGAGTGCTACATGTATTGGTTTTCTGACTAATTCTATGAGTATGCTGTGAATGATTCTGTAAGGCTATCTATGCTGCCAGTGACTGCTGTTGATAATAAAATCCGTGCTGAAGGACATGCGGATATTAGAAGAAATGAAAGAACTGATAGACTTGCCAGCGTTGCGGCAGTGTCTAGTGGCAGTTCAATAGTTAGTTAGATAGTTTGTTCCTTTCGTGCCGCAAGCGACACATAGGGCAGAGGTTTTGGTTCTCCATATGATGAGGTCCGCTGCTTGCAGCTTTAGTTCCTGGATGGTCTTACAGTCTATTAATTCCTCTTCTTTCAGTATGGTGTTTTTAAGGGTTGTTTTAGGTCTTCCTCTTTTTCTTTTACCATCAGGTGACCACATACGGGTTTGTTGGTTTATTCTGTTTACATCTAGTTGTAAAACGACTAGATTATGCTAAATGTTCTGCCCTATGTGCCAAGTTCAATGGCCCAGGCTAATATTTTGGATGCAATCAAGGAATTAGACTAGATGGATGGGGCGCATTTATTCTTCAAATCTATCACTAGAATGCAGGATCTGGAAATGAAGTGTGGTGTTGCAAGAAACAAGTGGCATATATTAATCATAAGATGAGTTATCAACAAGCACAGAACCGGAACAGTCAGTTACTAAATACTGAAGGACATACTGAATATGAAATTGGAGTCCCTATGGACGTGTCCGGAATGCCATAGTTGATGATCTGACAGTTAACATACTTTCAGAATCACTGCAAACAACACTTTAGTCTGTGGCCTGATATTGTGTTACGGTATTTATCTAAACATACTTTGTGAATCACTGGTTATCATTAAAATGTGTAACAATGCAATCTTCGGGTAAATACATATGAAAATAAGTGTGTTCAATGAATGTGGCTTGGTCCACTTTCTTATATGAACCATCACCTCAGTTAAATTCTCTATCGTATATCTATGCACATAATATCAATTGTAAGTATAATGTTTCTTTTATCAGACTTTAAAGAAAGAAGTTTTTTCTTAGCATCATTTTCGAACTTGTCATTAGGAAGTAATAGTTTTAATTTTGAGTGTGCAAATAGTTATAGGTCAGCTTGGTGGTAGACTGGATAATGAGTCAGTTTCACAATCCCAACTCAGCCATACTTTACGCGCATGTGATTCCAAAGCCAATCTTTCATATTATTTTGTGATACAATTAGATGCATTAGGGATGCCTAAAGATTCAACAATAGTTGAATAGCAATGTCTAATGCAGGATATGCTTCAATTATAAAATAGGTAGGTCTATGCTTATAAATAAAGTGTTTCCGGTTACGTTGGACAAGATGGGCGTGTTTTCTTTCCACTTGACCAAATAGTTTATCGTTCATCGACGATCTAACACATTGTCATCGTAAAACATCCATTGTTTATATAACAGACTCATAGCTAACTATCGAAAAAGGAATTACAGCTGGTATAAAATGAACGATCTGGAACAACTGGCTGTTTATGTTATGTAAAATATGTGGATACATGAGTATATGATATGTAAAATATGTGGATACATGAGTATATGATATGTAAAATATGTGGATACATGAGTATATGATATGTAAAATATGTGGATACATGAGTATATGATATGTAAAATATGTGGATACATGAGTATATGATATGTAAAATATGTGGATACATGAGTATATGATATGTAAAATATGTGGATACATGAGTATATGATATGTAAAGCACGTGTATGGATATTTATGATATGTATGTGTAAAGTATTTGGGTGAATGGGTATTAATGATATGTAATGAATATGGGTGAATGTGTACTTATGATATGTAAAGTATATGGGTGAATGTGTATTTTTTTCATATGTAAGGTATATATGGGTGCAGGTGTATTTTTTTCAAATGTAAAGTTTATGGATGCATGTGTATTTTTTTCATGTGTAAAGTTTATGGGTGCATGTGTATTCTTTCATATGTAAAGTTTATGGGTGCATGTGTATTTGTTCCTATGTTAAGTATATGGATGCATGTATATATGTATGAACATGTGCGTGTAAGAACCCATTGCTTAATGGAAAAATACTATATATGTATATAAACATTGAAGTCGTTTTTTTAACTTACATTTATTGAATTTAAAAAAATTGACAAAATAAAAAAAATTAAAAATTTAAATAAATAATTTAAAAAAAAAAAATTCCTCCACAGTCTACAAGACCATCCAAACCTTTGGATGCCAACACAAAGACCCACAATCATCTATTTCTAGGAGGAGAACCAAGACCAACGAGCCTAACACCAAAGGCACCAAGTAAAACAAACAAGTCCTTCTTTGGACTACATCCCAATTCCCCAATATTCTTTTTGTCCTTATAAGGACACGCAGACCAGACCCCAGGTCAAATCACCTGTCCCTAACAGGACAACCCAGGCCATTGGGCCACAATATACGCCTGATATTACTAAAGGAAAACCATTCCACGGTTGAAAGGGCCGTGTCTGACTCTACACAGACAAATCCACCAACTAACAAACAAACTGGCTGTTTATCGACAAGCATGGAGAGCTGTGACACTTTCCCTATGTGCCAAGTTTGGTATAAGAGGAAAATGATGATATAAAGTGTCATGTAGTTTGATTATGCTCATGTGAATTAGATTGGTAAGATCCATACATCAAATATTGAACAACCAAAATATTTTATAAATTCTTGAGACTAACGGGAATTTAACCAGTCTGTTGAACGGCACCAAATCGCCTAGCAACTATTGAACACGCGTTCTACAGTGCTTGACTAACCGCATCTCCAATAAAAGATGCGATTTCATCAAGCCTTTCAAACCGTGCACACAAAGTCACCAGAACGGACCGATCGAGACAAGGACTATTACAACAACATCAAACATCCCGTACAGGTTTTGAAATATCCTCAGTAACAACAAACATATAACATACTATCCGTATTTAGTTATACAAGGGCCGATAGGTATTCTTGTAAACATGGATAACATTTTATGCTGCTTGTTAATTCATCTAGCATTGATGATTGAATGCAAGAAATTCTCAGAACTATAGGCCTATATATCTTGTATATATTAAATATATCAATAATAATAAGACACATAACCCATTAGGGTTGTATGGGTGCCACACTGGAGACAGTAGCACAAAAAACCCTCCAAGCACATCCATTCTCAGCCAGTCGGAGGAAGTATTTGATAATATTATTCATTTGTAGTATTACACTGCAGCATTTCCATGTGCAGAATTTTACTTGGTGGCGCCCAACTCCTCTCTGAAATTTGCCTTATTGGCAAGCAGAATTTCAGATATGACTCTTAACTATAGTTGAAGATATTTTTTGTCATAGTTATTTTAATAGCTAAATACAGATTGAGGATCTTTCTTAATGTAAATTTCTGCAAATAATGAAAGGAAGGGGGGGGGGGGGGGTCTGATTTTGGTGTGTTATTTTATGTGATAATGTATATTTTATTATTGCCAAGGTACATACTCTATTCTATAAATGTGGGGGAATGGAAAAAGAGAATCACCACATCCTCTACCTAATATATATCATCATCAGTTTTCTCTTGTACCAAGCTTGACACATAAGGCAGATGTCACAGCTCTCCATGCTTGTCGATCAACGGCCAGTTGTTCTAGATCGTTGATTTTCATACCAGCTGTTGTGATTTCTTTCTCAATAGTTCTTTTCAGTGTTGTTTTTGGTCTTCCCCTTTTTCTCTTGCCACTCGGTGATCATGTAAAGACTTGGCGTGGTATTCTGTCTTCAGTCATTCTGAGTGCGTGACCGATGTATGCCCACCACCTTTTTCTAATAACGTCCGTGATGCATTCTTGTTTTGTCTCTTCTCTTAGTGTCTCGTTTGACTTAAAGACTTTCCAGTTTGTGTTTGGGATTTTTCTGAGACATTTGTTAAATAATATATAGTTACATATTAAAAGTAAGAACATATCCTATTGACTATAGGTCCCTACACTCAATCTACTGTCTTTGTCTTTCCCCATGTGAGTGATGGTTGTTAGTATTCACATTTGCCATTAAACCTAGTGGTGAGAGCCTCAGTTATCGCTCCAAAGCCAGATGTGTCGCCTTGGTTGCATTGAGTCCATGCTTGTTCAAGATTATCTTGACATTTTCAATCTACCGTTTTATTTGTCTACCTTTGGCTTTATGTCCCGATATTCTTTTGTTATATTCTCTTATAGAATTTTGGTTTGGGTTCATTCTCATAAGGTGATCGAACCATTTTACTTTCTGTCTGTTGATATGCTCAATGCATGATATTATACTTACTATTTTCCTAATTTTTTAATTTATTATTTTTATTTTATCTAGTTTAGTAACCATTGCAATTTTTCTCAGAAACATCATTTCACCTTTAACGATTTTCTTTTACTATGAGACTGTTAAAGACAATGTCTACACTCCATGAAAACTACACTCTATCTCTACATTCTCTCACATCTCATCTCCATGTTAAATGTTGATTGTAATAAATATCAAATATTTGATGTTTCACACTACACCGATACATTCAGATAAATGTGTATAGTCCCTTCTGCATTCCTTCCCAAAGTCGTGAAGATTAACATGATGTAGTCCGGGGAATGGAATGTGTTGTGTCATAGTTTACAGCTTAGCTGTGATGTCTGTGTCTTTCAGCCTGACATATCTGACTTCATCATGGCTTCTGGGTAATTTGACTCTATATGGAAACTGAAAGCCAACTTCATCCCAAAACCTTCTTAGTAGCCCCTTCTAAACTAGTATCTGTATGTTTTCATACAAGTGCCCAATAGTCTGGTAGGTATGTGTGTTCATTGTAAAGCTGATTGACTTTGTGCTTTACCTAAGTACTATTAGTACTTAGTACTATTAGTAGCCTCTTACAACATGCCTGACAGGTAACACTATCACTACTCTTTGCTCAATAGCACAAGACAAACGTAAACTTGTGACAGCTGAAATGCCATGCTTACACAGAATTCTAGGAATATCTTCTTTCAGGCCCTGACAATTCACGGGCGAACCATCTCTTAACATTTGAAATAGTTCCTTTCTCTTACACTTAGGTTATGTGAGGGCGTATATGGCAAAGGGATGTTTACCTCTCTACACAAAAATCAGTTGTATTTCATAGCTTGTTGACTACATGTACAACTCAAAATGTGACTATTAACCCAATATTGTTTTATGTCAAAGACTGTCAAATACTTCATGTTTCCTGCCAGGGAGTCAAGGAGGGAGTTTGTAGCTGTTTTATAAACGGCACACACATTTTTGTAAATGTACTTATTGATATTCTAAATAATAGATATTTTCCTTCAATAAGTTGGCATTACGTTCTGAATGATCTGCCTGCAGTTGTTAACCTGGTCTCACATGTTCATTATATCTCAGCCACAGATATGGATGTTTCAAGGGTAGAAAGTTAAAAATAAATGGTGGCTAGAAAACAATAAGGTATAAAAAGTGAATTACTAAAACACATGAATAGGAAACCAATCAAATTATGTTTGTCTCAATCACCAGGAATTGGAAACAATGAAGCTCTTGTTTCCTATATGGGGTAATTATGTTGAGTAGGTTGTCATTGCATTCTGAATGGTTCACCTGCCTAAATGTACCCAACGTATTTTGAACCTATTGTCTTCAGCTTTTGAGGTGTACTCATTACCTCTTCACCACAAAATCAGACAGTTAATAGATTCACGTAATATTATTGTTATTATATTCTAGGTTAGACATTGCATCACATATCTTGAAGCTACTTGTTGGTGGTATATATAAAAATGGAACTGTCTAAACAAGCTGGGATTCAAGAAAACCTGGAGAAAGAACTGCTTGCCTCAGACGACAAAAGAAAAGTGTGTTCATGTGTGGGAAATGAAAACAGACAGCATACATGTGAGAATTGTTTAGGTCATATACATCATAAAGATGGTCCTCAAGATGAAAAGGAAGTTTCTTCAGATATGCAAGAAGATTTTCAAAGCAAGTCAGAAAATGCCTCAAACCAGTCAAAAGATACTCCAAGAAAGATAGAAAGTGATCCAATCAATTCAAAAGGTAATCAGCCCAAGTCTGAAGATCCTCCACGTAATTCAGAAGGCCATTCAGGTATTTCAGAAGACCCCCTACACACTTCAGGTCCATCCCAGCCAGACGATTCTTCACAAAATACTACTTTGCTAAAACTCTTATTGCCTTTGGGTGTTGCTGCAGTTGTGGGTGGTGGAGCAATTATTGCAGCTCCTATTACTATAGCTGCTATTGGTTTTGGAACTGGTGGAATTGCAGCTGGAAGTCTAGCAGCTGGCATGATGGCAAGTGCTGCTACAACAGGGTAAGATATTAGTTAAAAGTTTATCAGCAGGTTTGGAGTGTGTTATCATCTTTCCAAATATTAACATGCAGATCACTACGCCTATTCATAATTGAATAATGTCACTTCTTTTTCAGTTATTCTTTAAAATATCACAACTATTATATTCTGTCTATTGTTTTCTTTAAAATATCACACCTGATGTTACTTCTCTTTCTGCTTTTCTTTAAAATCAATCTATTCGCTAAAACCCTTCGTTGCCTTTAGGAACCAGGGGTAGAAAAGTTTTCTGAAGACAGCCCTCTTGTGTGCTGAGTTTATTGTGGACTTTGTCGCCTCTTTTATTTCTGTGGTCTATCGTTTTCGCGGTCGGCCTCTAAGTCTGCCTTCACTGTATCTGTGAGCATAGCTTGCTGTAGTATACTATCAGATGGTAGTCTGCTGATGTGTGCAAACCATTTGATTTGTCGTCTCTTGGTATATTCCAAGATTGGGGTGGTGCCGGTGTTTTTGTCCAATGTCCTCATTTCTCACCCTGTCTCTTAGCGATATACCTAGGATTCTGAGTAAGCATGCCATTTCAGCTGTCACAATTTTACGTTTGTCTAGTGCTGTCGTTGTCCATGTTTGGCTTTGGTAGCTCAGCGTTGGCATAATAATCGTTTTGAATAATGTTATTTTGGTGCTTAAATGTACAGTTTTGTTTCTGAAAATTGGTGGCATTTGCCCTAGGGCTTGGTATGCTTTACTACATCTATTATGTGTTTCTTTGCTGCTGTTGCCGTCTGTTGTTATATACTTCCTAGGTATGTGAATTCTGTCACTTGGTTAAGTCTGTTGTTTTCAATATATTTATTAGTGTTTCTTTCTGTTCTTCTTATCTTTATTACTTTTGTCTTTTCTATATTTATCTTCATGTTAAAGGTATGACATGTTTCATGTAATCTATCCATTTGTCTTTGTATATCTTCTGATGATGCCACTAGTGTTTGGTCATCTGCAAATAGTAGTTCTTTTAATTCAGGTTGTTTTCTTCCGTTGTCTTTGCTACTTTGCAGATGTGATCTAAGTATGTTATGAACATTAGGGGGAGGGGGGATAATACACATCCCTGTCTCACACCAGAGTGAATTTGAAAATGATCAGATGTATGCCTCTACCTGTGCTCATTCTTACTGAGCATGTACTATTGGTGTAGGCCCTATATTATATGCTCTGACATAGGTGTATCAGATGATGGGGTACTCCATATGTCTGTAGTGTTATCTATAGTTGTGCTCAATCCACTTTGTAAAAAACTTTCTCTTGGTCAACGAAAGCCAAATATAAGTCTTGGTTATGTTATATCGCTCTTTCTGCAAGTTGTTTGATGGCGAAGATTGCATTTGTACAGCTTTTATTTTTCCGAAAGCCCATTTGTGTGTTGTTGAGTTGTGGTTCTATATATACGTGCATCCGTCTTTCAAGTATCTTGCTCAAGATTTTTCCTAAGTGAAATGCCTCTATACTTAGTGCAGTCCCTCTTACTGTCTTTTTTCTTCCAGATGGGAACAATCACCGCTGTATTCCACTCCTGTGGTGTACTTTGTGTCTTCCATATCACATTGAACAATATGTGTAGCCACTTTATACCTGTCGATGTTAGCATTTTTATTAATTATATAGGTATGCGGTATATTCTTGGTGCTTTGTTGTTTGGTGCATGTTTAACTGCGTCTTCAGTTTCGGATTTCAGGATGTGTGGTTCTAGATCTTCTTCTATTGTATTTATTGTTGTAGTCGCTTCTCCTTACTTTAAGTTTAACAGTTGGTTGAAGTAATTTTTCCATCTTTCCATGATTTTTTGGGGCCTATTTAGTATGTTGTCGTGTTCATCGTTGATTATTTCTGTTGGTTCGTGTCTTTTTACTTCTCATGTTTTTTACTTTCTTGTAGAACATCTTCGCTGCATTTTGTCTATCCTTGTTGAGCATTTCTCCATATTCTTGCCATGACTTAACTTTAGCAGTTTCGATGATTTTCTTGGTGTTAATCTTTGCTGTCTTGTATGCTAAGTAATGCCCATGTGTTTTGCTTAGGCCTATAGACCATTTATTGAATTAAAAAAAAAAAAAAATTTTCGTTGCGTTATTTACCTCTTCTGTCCACCAAGCTGTTATCTTGAAAATGTCACTCTTGATGCCATTTATTTTTATAATATTCTTTAAAATATCATAAATAAACTATCACTTCTGTCTGCTGTTTATGTAAATTGTCACAACTGATGCCACATTTACTATCTGCAATACTTAAAAAAATAGAACTTCTCTCTGCAATTAAACTGTCACTTCTATACAATTAAAAAAAAATTAGACTACTATTTTTAAAATATTAATTCTTCTTCTTCTGCGTTCGTTCTGTTATAACCACAACGAAAAAATCGTGTGATTTCCGCCAGGGAGCGTGAAGTGTATCGTGCCACAAGTTCCACAGTTGAACTGTGTTATTTGCACCACGGCTGGCTCACTCTGTGGTCTGAACATTCAAGTTCCAGCACATATGTTTTTGTCATGCATTTAATTCGGGTAGTAGGCTTCCCTAGACCGTGATAGCCTGCCTATCTGTCGACGGGCACGCGGGTGTGCAGTGACTCTTCGCCAAGACGATTATCGCTCACGTCTATCTCGCGCGAGGTGTTCCTCCATCTGTTAACTTGCTTCGTGTAATTAGACATTATGTGCCTGTGCCCATCGGATACTGAACCTGTTTTCCATCTGCGAGTCTGGTTCCGGTTAAGGAAGAACTCAACAGAAGAGTTGGATCCTGGTTCTTTCGCCTTCTTAGCCGAGGTGTTGTTCACCTACATATTGAACCGTTCGCCCAAGTCCGAGTCTCACACCGCGGGTTTGGGAGTAAGGCGTGTTCTCGAGCTGAACGACCATGTCCTATTGGTGCCTAAGCCGATCGGGTACTGAATACTTTCTCTCTGCGAGCATGTTTCCGGTATAGGAAAGCTTGACAGTAGAGTTGGGCCAGGGCTGTCTTTGTTGTCCCTTTTGTGCCATAGCTTATCGGGTGCAAAACCCTTTCTCTCCGCGAGCATGTTTCCGGTATAGGAAAGCTCGACAGTAGAGTTGGGCCTGAACTGCTTTCTTTGCCAGGTGCCCACGATTGGGTTTCTGCCCATTAGGAATTTCGGTATTTAGATGCTTGTCTCGAACTAACAGAGCTTGTAGTTCCGATTTCCTTGGAACGTTTTCCCTTTCTACTTGCACTTGGCTCTGCCCTCTGGCAGAGTGCTGGCTCTATTTGTACTATGTATGTTATCTTTATGTTTCTCGACGTGTTTCTACTCTTTAGTCTCTTTTTCATTGGCCGCTCCTGCAATGCTCGGTACGGACAGACTAGCGTCACTGTGTGTCGACAGTGCCACTGCATGTGTTAGCGCAGTGGTGTCGGAGATATAAACTGTCTCTTACGCAGTCAAGTCGCTTTCCATCTGCTGCCTCCACATTTACGGACACGGTCCCCAAAATGTTTGAACAGAATCAATACGAGCAGCTGGATTTCTATTTCCTGGGTGCATCACGAGGATGTACTTTTGGGATCTTGGTTATCTACTAACCCTAGGTTCGCCGAGAGCAGTGAGTATTAATTCACCCCACATATTAATTCACAACATATGTCATTTCTTTGTTCCACTTAATAAAATATGTAAATACATTTTTGTTTATGGTATTTTTAAAATTTCACTGTGTGATTTATTCTTTTAAATGTCACCAACATCTGATGTCACTGTCTCTATACATTTTATTTTAAACATCGTTGACATTTGTTATTATTGCAGAGTTGGTATGAAAGTTTTGTCAGCCCTTCATTATGTTGGTGCAGCAGGACATGCAATGGCCACGCATGGTCTACTTGGTACTGCTGGAGAATCCGTTGGTGATGGTATGACCAAGCTTATTTTGTGGGCAAGTAACAGAAAAGAAAAAACACAAAGGAATCCTTCAGAAGGGAATGAAAAACCAGCCAGAATTGAGAAACCTTGCAGACAGGAAGTTGGTGTGAATTCAGACATCACTTCTGGAGACACAGACTGGGTGATAATCAGTTCAGATGTTGGAATACCAGAAACAGACAACATAAGGGATACTGTAGAGCCAAGGTCAGTTGTTAAAGAGGATACTTCTTTTTATAGCAAGCCATGTGGGTTTATTGCTGCAAGAACAGTTTCTTTTGATGTACCTCAACATTCTTGGCTTTTCAATTTCTCATCCATGGTCATTCTAGAACTTCCTCTTTGATGTCCATCTAATTTCTTCTTGGTCTGTTTCTTGATATTAACCTTGCACTTTATTTGTGTAATGACCTATTCTATCAGTATGCGTCTTTCAATCTTTCTACACATTTTAAACAACTACGTTTGTTTTCTTTCAAGATGACACCCATAAGTTGGTAGTTTATAAATATCTCATTATTTTTCAGGTGATAGGCCTATATTCATTTTAGAATATAGTCTTCTTTATAGATGTTCTGAACTGTTCACGATTCTGGGTGCAACCAGACATGTCTAAACTATCAAATGTCTCTTGCTCATTGTCATTTTGGGTGACCCTTTTTTCCATGTTACTGTTTTTTTCATATATTTATGAAATATATATTGTAGCCTATTATATTATAATGATATATAGTTATGAGGTTTTTATTTAGCTAAAAAATCTCAGCTTTGTTATTAAATGTTGCTGAATTTTGTAGTGCCTACTTGCATAAAAAAACAAGGTTGATTGGCTTTACAATGAACATATAAAGGGTCTACTATCTGACTATAGGGTATGAGTGTATATATATATCATTTTGTAATGCTGCTTGCCAAATACAAGATCTGTTCACTAAATTGTTATTAACATATTGCCATTAACATTTGCGCATGCGGTTGCGTCTGTGGGTCTCATAATGGCCCACTAGACAAACCACCTATGCAACAGAAAACCTTAGTAGATGACATGCTTTTATATTGAGGTTATCTTCTTATATAAATATAATAAGAAGTAAATAAGATGCAGAATAGGACAGGCAAAAACAACATTAAGAAAAATGAAAAATATACTGTGTAATATGAACTTGTCATTAGAGGTGAGAAAAAGAGTTCTTATATAACCCCTATACTAACATATGGGTGCGAGTCTTGGACAATAAACAAACTGGAAAGTGGGAGATTGGAGGCAACAGAGATGTGGTTCTTCAGAAGAATGCTGAAAATACCATGGACTGCCAGAAAAACTAATGTAGAGGTGTTAAAAGAGTTAAATGCGAAACGGACCTTAATCAACAATATAAGAAAAAGGCAATCTTCTTTTTTTGGTACTTCATGAGACAGGCAGGTTTAGAGAACATTATCACAACATGCAAGATTGAAGGCACCAGAGACAGAGGGCGACAACGTGAGAAAATATTAGACAGTTTGACAACCTGGCACGGCAAAGAAACAACAACGACTTTGATACATAATACTGTGGACAGAGAGCTGTGGAGAGCCATGACCGCCTACGCCACCCGGCATGCACCTGATGATGATGATGATCTTCTTATAGAAGCTTCATGGTACGTCATCTATACAATCCCGTAGTCGTAACCTTCGATAACAGTTACCATGTTGTTCCGACAGGCCGACGTTGTGCTTGAACGAGTTACTGGCACGGCATGGGTGGGTGGAACAACAAAGAAACCTGTCGCAAGAGCCAGAGTTGTGCCCTGATGTCGACGTCTGTTTCAGTGGCATTAGACTCAATTCACTATCGAGTCGGATGGCTGCTGGAACATAGGGCGGAGCACTTATTGGAATGCCCCACGTGCTATGAGGCCAGTTTCTAATCAAGAACAAGAATTAACATACTGCACATAGGAAACAATGTATCAAAGTATGTACGAAACTTGAAGTCAGTAACTTCCCACATGTGATATATAAAAACCTATAAGTTAAGGTTGCGTAGTAGAACTTGTTAATTAAACAAAATGGTTCTATAATTGCAAAGTATGTCTATTGTCAATATCCTTATATTTCTTTATTATAGCGGGATGTGAACGAAACAAGATTCAGTGCATATGTTCATTGGTAGTGCATGATGGTCTGCACATTGTTTTTATTTTAATGCACGGTCTAAGAAATTACGTCACTTGCAGAACAACTGCAGGATACTGCTAGATTTTAGTACCCTGGGAGGGGCGGGGGGGGGGCAGGGTTAAGTACAGTGTTTACAATAAATCTAATGCTTGATCATGTACCACCTCTTCCCAGTGGCATTCCAAAACAATAAAAACTTTTACCGGTGAAAAATTCTTAAAAACTGTGAACAGAAAGTAGTAGGGGGTATGCTCTGTGATTACTGTTCCAAAAAAAAATAATTGATGTTAATACAGTCAAATTCCATTATAATAACTTGGTCCGGACCGATTAAATATGTTTGTAATAACAGAAAATCGCTATACACAATACACAGGTAATGAATCAAATTAATTTTTAAGATTTTGAAGCTTTGTTAAAGAGATAAATTTATTATAAAAGAATGCCCTAAAGAGGAATTCCACTGTATTTAGCAACATTTGTCTGTGCTTTGATTTCTGCTTTTATCTTGGAAATACAGGTTTGAAAATTGCAATTGGTTTTCAGAAAGTTCTTTATAAATTAATATGATATTTGATTGGTATTCCTGTTTCAAAGGGTACACTTTCTTTGTAAGATGATCCCCATCAAGGTAGACCATCCATCTTCCACACCAATGGCACAGATCATGGCACACCAGCAAGAAATCATACACTCTGACAGACTTGAATATATCTCTAGAAGACTTAATGTCAATGCAGAATTTTATAAAACAGTCCAGCAATGTCTTCATGACAGTGTATACAGATATTACTCTGAGAAGTGATACACAAACAATTGTACTCTGCATCCTGGCAATGTCCCTGGATTCTTTCATAGTAGAATCAATACACATGTTTAGGTTTTTAATACCACTTTTGAGATAGTCACTGCGCATGACAATTCACTGGTATTTGTGTTACACACAATAACAAACATTGCTGCTGCTAACTAAAACATAACGGTTTGAGTCTCCCCAGAAATAAGCAGGAATCGGTTGTGTTTCTATAAAGTAGAAAAAGTACTACCTGTCGATAATATATGTACTCTACATTCCTTCAGCGTACTACACACTTGGGGGGGCCTCCCTTAGTGTGTAACACGCAGAAATAATGAGCACACATTACACATGATTGCCCTTTTAGTCTTTTACTAACTGCTAGTTACGGAAACATAATGAAAATAATGGTGCTCTGCACATTTCACGAGTGTGGGGTAGCGTGGAATGGAGAAACACTACACACCGTGTCACATCTCTATAGTATCTTAAAAGTTATCATGCAGAATTTATGTGGACATCAACTACAGACACCACATTTCTCGCTACTCTCGTTCTTATGCAAGATTACTTGTCTCAATAAAAGTTCTTGAATTATTTCTGATTCTCTCCCTTGTATAATGTTTTAATTATATCCCTTTATACCCTAGTTACGGGTAAACTTCGTTTAACTAAAAGTATGTTCCGTTTAATATTATTGGTCTCTACTAGTTGGTACCTGTACACAGATCTGTCACAATAAACACAATATTCTATTGCTAACACAACCTCCATACTCGTCTAATCTTGTTTAGTGTAACATTTTTCTGGTTTCTGCAACTCAAGAGAACAATGAAAGTTCGCAGATTCAATGAAATTGAGGAGATTCAAGCAAATATAATGAGACAGCATGAGATTCAAGCCAATATGATATATGATATTCAAGCCACTATAATATATGAGATTCAAGCCAATATGATGATATATATGAGGAGACTCAAGCCAATATGATGAGACATATGAGGGCTATTCCAAAAACTACCTTACAAAGATACTTCCTTCAGTGGCAGGAATGCTAACAAAACTATACAATCAATCACAATGGAACTATTTTGAAGGAGATAGAATCAGCTAGTCAGTAAGTCTACTTTTTCAAATCCTCCGTTGCTTCCAAAAATATGTCCAGCTGCTTATAGACCAGTCCTCTTACCTTGGAATGTGATATAGTTAATGTAGCAAGCTATATTTGAACAATGTTACATTTTTACTACATAGGCGTATGTGTTTGTCAGCGAAACTGTTGAGTTGACGTCAACATGTGTAAACCTCAACCAGAATAAACATGATTAAACCTCAACCAGAATAAACATGATTAAACCTCAACCAGAATAAACATGATTAAACCTCAACCAGAATAAACATGATTAAACCTCAACCAGAATAAACATGATTAAACCTCAACCAGAATAAACATGATTAAACCTCAACCAGAATAAACATGATTAAACCTCAACCAGAATAAACATGATTAAACCTCAACCAGAATAAACATGATTAAACCTCAACCAGAATAAACATGATTAAACCTCAACCAGAATAAACATGATTAAACCTCAACCAGAATAAACATGATTAAACCTCAACCAGAATAAACATGATTAAACCTCAACCAGAGCAACACACCTGGATGTGGAACACAGACTACACCTCAACCAGAGCAACACACCTGGCTGTGGAACGCTTACTACATCTCCTTCATTAACGCCTACGCTCAACCGCAAGTGTGAAAACTATGACACCACCTGGGAATAGACAAGAGACAATATAATATACATTTACTATCCAGGTGCAACATAAACAACATCGGAGCAGACCCAAATTCCGGACACTGGTAGCATAACAATATGATTTAGGGCCTATAGGTCTACAGTGCTTTTTTCGATCCTAAAAGGTGCGTAGGTCTATACATTTAGTTTGCGAGAAAAAAATTAAATTAAATAGGCATATAGGCATATATTTATCGTTAACACACTCCCCCCCCCCCTTTAAAAATAAGTATGGTACGCTCAAACACAATTTATTCCTTATTTGGAAAATATTTACATAGGTCTTCTTGAGCGTTTATTCTAAAACTTCCGCTGGATCTCCCTTGTTGCAGGACTATGATGCTACTAGATTTCCAGCAGGATATAGTCCAGAGAATGGAAATGCATTGTATCGCCGTTTTATTTGCGCCAATGGTCCGACACATCCGTCTTAATTTACATAGGTATAAATGATATATAAGACATGCCTTAAATAAATTCAATATTTCGCTTGAAAACAATTTGTTTTTACCCTAGAGTATCCGTGTGGACATAAAGTTCTGGATTGTATTACCTGGAATCTAGGTTTTACATACGGTTTAATTGAAATCTTAGCACAACTAAGTCAGCATTTTAAAAAACGTTGTACTTTAGCATTCACGAGAGTCCACAATACAAACCAGCTATGGAGAAGCACTTTCAATGGTAGCATATCCTATTCAGGACGTAGCAATCAACCCAGCATTTTTAGCTGTAGTAGTTTAATTCTATTTGCAATATAAATATGTTCAGTAGTTTGTCCTTGCTTTCTGAACGTTCGGGTTTCTCGCATACTTGTGGTGGGGATTGAACTCGGTACCTTGGCCGCCACCAAACAAGCCAAAAATGAGAATTATAAAATGCTACATCTAATCTATATTAATGTGTGGCTCAGAAACATGGGCAATAAACAATTAGATGACAGAAATGATGCCTTTGCAATGTGAATATATAGAAAACTAAAGAGAACATCATGGAAAGAGAAGAAAACAAAGAGGTTCTACCAACAATGAGCTCGCAGAAAGAATTAGATAGTTAGTTAGTTCTCGAATTATAATTATCATTACTGCAAACTGGACACGTCCATAGTTGCTCCGATCTCTCCCAGAGTGAATCCGTCATTACACTTCTGCTGACAATACCGGTCATCTGCTGGTTAACCATCATTCTTCTGCTCCCTCCAAAATGTTCCCTTCTAGCAACACCGATTTCAAATCCTTATCTATAATCATGGCCATTGAAAAGGAATATCATTCACACTAGTCTCATTCTCGAGTGCTAGACCTATATCTCTTATGGAATACGAAACGTAAGCTCGATCCACTGTCCCATCATCCTCTGCCACAATCACGCATGACGCCAGTTGGTCTGCTCTTTCATTTCATCGAATACCCACATGTCATGCACGAAAATAAATGTAACTATGTCGTGGGGTGTATGGTGTGTCAGGGAGGCGTAATACTTCTGACGTTGAGGATGACATACTTCTTTGGAGTAGTTCTCACCTCTTGGTCCCCACAAGGCACTCAGTTCTCACATGTCCCTCCCAGTAGTTGCCAGCACGCGACAGCGACCACATCCGTTAACTGTTTTGACAAGCCGGCCACACCAGGTGAGAGCAATTGAGGGGCTCCAGCCCAGAGGTATGTCTGTTCGAGCATGCGAAGCCTGGATATGTCGGACAGCGCGGATGAAACATCTGATGTAGAACAGGCTGAAAAGCACTTTCCAGCAGAGAGTTCTTGCTCCAACACTGTTCAGTCTTATGTTTTCTGCCTTATTGACACACATACACATCTAGATCAAGTAACGTAAGAAGCATACACACAAAATACACGACATAAGTTAAGCTTATCAATTTTCGGCGTTTGCAAGCCAAAACTAAGGAGGGAGACACAATGATCATGGAACTCATCTATGAAGATGCGACAACTAGGATAATGTGCTATTGCTACAGGTGTAAAATAACTAACAAATAATAAAACTAATGTAAAAAAAAAATGAATTGATAGAAAACAAAGAAACAAGGACTTTTTCCACGTTATGGTCAAACTAGGACCTTTTACAATAAACAAGCACAAACGAAATAAACACACACAATCAAATTAAAATACAAAGGTGTTTCATCAACTCCATCTCCCTGTATTAGAAACAGCTACAAATGGCGATATTCTGTCATGTTTAGGGACTGACAATATCGGTGTGTGCCACTAACGTAGGCACTATTGAAAGATAATAATAGAAATATAATGAGGTAAGGAAAATGCCAAATCAAACCAATCGAAAGCCTCATGTCAATGATGACATTTGCACACACATAGCAAACAAATACACCAAGAAATGTTGATTTGCACGATCATATAACGACAAAACTGGAGATAGGGACCACTAAAAAACAACGTAGAAATCTGGAGAGAACATGTATCAGTGACCAACGACGGGAATGGAGGTTGGATCTAACAAAAATAAAACCGTCGATATATATATATATGCTTATCCCAATGGGATGATGGTCAGAATATCCGTATTTATTCATTGTTGTGTTGGTGTTATCTATCCATCTTGTTCACGGTCTTCCTCTCACCTTGTATCCTGATCTTCGTATGGTATTTGGTCGTATTGGTAGTTGGTTATCGTTCATTCTCATAAGGTGTCCAAACCATTTTATTTGTTGTTTTTCGATGTATTATGTGCATGGTCTTATACCGATTCTTCTTATGATTTAATCATTTCTCATTTTGTCTAGTTTGGCCACTCTTGCGGCTTTTCTCAGGCATTTCATCTCACATGTTGTAAATTATTGTCTCTGCTGGGCTACTGTCAGCGCCCATGGCTGACATTGATAGCAGAGTGTTGGCATAAAAATACTATTTATTATCTTTCTCTTGACTTTCATCTTGATCTTTGGGTTGAGCAGTAATGGTGATAGCTGGTATGTCACTATATTTGCTTTCTGGTATCTTGTCTCCATCTCTCTTGTCTAATTTTCCGTTGTCTGTTAATATACTTTCCAGGTACTTAAATTCAGAAGTTTGTTTCACTTTAGTTTTATTTATTATTATGTTCACTGGATTTGGTGACTTGCTGGTTTTCGTTACTGCTGTTTTCTGCTTATTTATTTTCATTTTATACTTGGTGCATGTTGTCGTGAGCTCATTAATATGATTTTGTAATTGATTTTGTAATGAAATATATATACATTCACACAAATGTATACAATCAAACATACACACACACAACAATGTGAATATATACACACACATTATATATACATGTGTATATGACCTGCTGTATGGTTGTGAGAGTTGGACACTCACTGCGGACATGGAGAGATTACATGCTTTCGAGTACAAATGTTACAGAAGAATTATACGAATTTCCTATAGGGAACATAAGACCAATGTGTACGTAAGAAATAAAGTAGAGATGTATGCAGGTGTTTAGGAACCATTGCTTTCAATAGTGAAACGACGAAAATTAGCATGGTTCGAACATGTATGCAGGCATGATTCCTTGTCAAAAACAATACTGCAGGGAACTGTCGAGAGTGGAAGTAGCAGAGGAGACCAAATAAAGGCATGGACAGACAACATCAAGGAATGGACAGGACAAGATATTGCCACACTCATCCGCATTGCTGAGGATAGAATTCGCTGGAGGACTCTGTGTGCTGAAGCGTCCAATGTGGTATCCCTACGACCCTAAAGCGTTACGGGTTTATTGATTCATATTCTCAATGCCTCCTCTTCTCATTATGTGCCCAATAAATGTTGACTGTTTTTTCTTATATTATCATCAATAATGCATCTTTTCACATCCATCCTTCTAAGACATTCTTCAATAGTAAACGTTGCTGTCCAAGGAATGCATAACATTCTTCGAATAAACCACATTTATGCTGCCTCCGATTATTTTTGTGATGTCTTATTTATTGTCGATGCTTCACCTCCATAGAGTAGCACTGGTTCAATGTAGTATTTGAGGACACGTTTTGTATTCAAGACCTTTTTGTTCACTTTCTATCTGCGTTCTATTTAACAGATCGTCGAGATGTTCTTGGCTTTCTACTATCAACACAGTATCATCTGCACATCGTAGATTATATATATATATATATATATATATACTTCTCGAAACACACACATACATACGCACATACACACACATATGAATAAACACATAAATTTACACATATAAAAAGTCAATGAAAATACCCACACAAATATGTACAAGCACGTAAATGCATCCACACAAATATAGGCCCATACAAGAACATGCGCACATCACCACACAAATATCCACTGGCAAAGAGAGACTCTCAACACACAGACACATGCATCAACACAAACAATCGCCCATACAAAGATTCATACCTGCATTAAACATAAATACACGCCCACATAAATATTAACACAAACATTCTCCAACATGAAGACACATACATGCACTCATATAAACACTTGCCTACACGAAAATACGCATGTTTTACTATAAAAGACACATTGAAACATATATATGTACACGTACACACATGTGACCCGAAGCATTTGCACGAATACATCGAAAAACATAAACACAAATGCTCACATTAATACATACACATGTGTGGTCCCTCGACCGACAACAAAAGAAACGAAGAAACAACATACGTACAAATACCTAAATGAAGAAACAATTTCGGGTACATTACGGTCTAATGTGCCTACGCTTTTAGCGAAACAAACCATACATTATTTAGCAAACGAACTTTCGCTAAAAGCGCATGCAACGCAGCATCCATCGATCTGCACATAACACACTGAGGCACATCATCCCCCCTGGAACTCCCTGGGGGTGGATGGGGTGGGGGGAGTTTCATTGCGTTACGCGAAGTTAGAATTAGAACTAGCAGACGCTTCGCGTTTTTTTTTATCTCCGCGTCACGGAAGCTGGATGAAATCAAATTTATTAGAAAGATGGACTGTGGTCACTTGAGTGTGTACACATACGATCTTAATGATCCCAATTTTGTAAAAATAAGTATCACTATGGATAATTAACTACGTACAGATGGACATAAAAAATTTTTTAAATCACATATCCACACACATAAATATCAACAGAACAAGATATATACGAAAATGAGACCAACCAGACAATTGAACATGCGCAATCCATGAACATGCGCAGATACACAAACTCGCAATAACAAACAAAATATAAAGGTGAAGCCCACCAAGAGAACGGATGTGAGTAAAATGAGAAACGGAATATGTCAATAAAATCGTGATTAATGCTCACTCGATGTGGTTGAAAAACATCTATACGAAAATTGATCTATATTTCAGAGAAAGGCGTTCCCTGTCACCAGAGTGGCAACGCAACATAACAGTCACTGAAGCGTCAGCACGACCACGACGCGAAGGACTGTTGAAATGAATAGCTACCAGGGAATCACGCCGAACAGCGACATCTCTCAAGCGGTTTCGTGACGACGAAGAATGATGTTCAGTAAACGGCGTGCTGGGACCGTCCGTGAACGTGTAATGGCGGATACACTCAAGGAGAGATCTGAGCACATATGGACGTGTCCGGAATGCAGTGACAATGAACCACCGACTAACTAACTAGCTAACTGACTAAGACCTTCAGAAATTAATTAAAGTAGTAATGACAGAAAGTAAAGAGAAAGAGCTCTTATTAAATATCAAGAAAACAGAAGTAATGATTATTTCAAATGAACAAAATAGGCATACAACAACTTGTAAGATCAAAGTGAATGATATATCTTCTTCTCGTTCGCAGTTTGACATATCTACACAGCAAGTCATATTTTCTTAATAAATGCTGCTGTTTTTGAAAGCTCCTCAGTGCTCCCAACATCTTTCTGTGGATATCCATCTCTGTGGGCCAGTGTTCTTCTCTTAACTGGTTTAGTGTATTGCTATCTTGCAGGATATGTTCAGCGATCTGTGCTGCCTGCCCACAAGGGCACAGTGGTGATGGGACCAATCTTAGTCTATTTATGTGGCTGTTTAATATAAGGTATATACTGATGCAATTAGACCAGTACTATAATATGGACCAACATCATGGACTTCAGCAGCCAACTCCCATCTACAAGCCCTGAACAAAGTACAAAATCAAGCACTTCGCAATATCACAGGTGCCATGAAGACCTCTCCCATAAATGATATAATATTAAAACAGGTCAATCAATTCAAGTATTTAGGTACAACGATTACAGCAGATGGAAGAAGTTCAACAGAAATCAAAAGCTGAATAGGTCAGGCAAAAACGCCATTCAGAAAAATGAAAAATATATTGTGTAATAGGCATTTGACCGTGTCATTAGAGGCGAGGAAGAGAGTTTTGCAGTGCTATATAACTCATAGGCCTATACTGACGTATTGATGCGAGTATTTGACAATAAACAAACAGAAAAGTGGGAGATTAGAGGCAATAGAGTTATAGTTCTGTGAATACCATGGACTGCCAGGAAAACTAATGTGTAGGTGTTGAAAGAGACAAATGCTAGAAGGATCTTAATAGATAATATAAGAATAAGACAATCTACATTTTTGGCCACGCTATGAGACGATTAGGTTTGGAGAACATAGTCACAACAAGCAAGAATGAAGGCAACAGAGACAGAGGGCGACAACGTGAGAAAATAGACAGTAACAACCTGGCACGACAGGGAAACATCAACGATCCTGATACAATGGCCTAATACTGGAGATGGAGAGCCATGACCGCATACGCCAGCCGACATGCCACTTGATGATAGGCCCTATCGTCTCGCACTGTCTTGCCGCCATTTCTCCCCCCCCCCCTCTCTCTCAGAAGCTCTAGTCTTCGTCTCATTTAAAGTACGAGCCTACAATTTATGCTGAGGTAGCGCATCTGAAACGGCGATGACCCGGATAGATAATTGCGAACTTTAAAAAACATCTGATTGTTGGTATAAAGTAAACTATTTTTGATGGCTGTAAACCTTTGATAGGCCTATAACCAAATTTACATTTGCGTACCCAAAATTAACTTGGGTACCTCACTTTATTAATGATACGTTTTAGTAAGCTAAACCAAAAATATTATTTACATTTAAAGAAAATCTAGAAATTGGGAAGAGGAAATTAGAAGTCGATCTCTGTGTGTCACTGATTGCAATTAAAGTCCTCTAAAACAAGTTCATGTTTTGACCTTATTCTTGCACAACAACCAGTAATATATATGAAAATAAATATAGGTTAAAGGTCACATGTGTCAAACTGAACACTTACATACTCTCGCGTATTAGAGAGTTAACAATATAAAAATCTTGTCCAATATGTGCTGGGAAAACGAAATCATTTGTAGTAGTCCTACAGACTGCGGCTCGAGTAAAGAAATGAGCGAGCACTTGTAAAGAAAGAACACTTATTGAATAGTGCTCTACATTTAGCCTTTTTTCCCATCGCGAGGAGCTATTTTCATGATGTTAACATTTACTATTTAGAAATGTGAATATCATATTCTGGATTTATTTACCTTGGTTTATGCAGCAGACGAAACGTCCCATTTTTACCAGAAGCAGTGTCGTGTGAATCTGAATTGTAGGATACTCAGGATACGATCGGACCTAGATCGCTTGGGTACCGGCTCCAATAACTAGACAGGTAATACTCAAATACTAGCAATACATCTATAGTACGTTTTTACCCTTATTTTGTAAATGGCAAACATATATAATAATATTATAATAGCTATCTCTGTAAACGGAATAGCCGAATCTTCAATTGAATTGTAGCCAAAGTTGAAAGTAAGAGAATGATAAATAATCATTAATTTAATAAAAAAAATAGCTGTGTAGCAGCGTTGCCGACAGTAGCATAGCCCTGAAAATCAATGAATTTCGCTGTATTTTTATCACTACTCTGAGAAAGATCATAAGTTTGAGCTATTGTATTTTATTTATAAGCGATATTCACATTGTGATATCACAGTGAACTTCCTGAAGTCCGACCTGACCAGTTATATTGGCCACAGTTACTTCTCCTGTGACATAATCAGGTACCGGATGATCATGACCTCATGAACACCTACGATCATGACCTCATGAACACCTACGATCATGACCTCATGAACACCTACCGTGATCTACTTGATGGGTGAATATGATCTATTAATGCAGGAGAGTGACCTCATGAATACTTCAACTGTAATCACTTGATTGGCGAATGCGACCTTATGAACATTGGTATGATATCTGGTGAATGAGTGATACCTATTAATGAGTGAGTGTGACCTCAAGAATATCTAGCCTGATCTCTTGATGTGTTTGTTAACTTTTCTATAATATCTAGTGTAATCTATTGATGATAATGCCCTATTAATTTATGTGACCTTATAAATATTCGCTCATGTGACTAATGTTACCTAGACTTATAGTTCATGGTGCATACTATAGGGCCACAGTCTTCTTTCCAGGCATGTCATATGAGGCAACCTAGGAAAGTTGGCGGATAAGTTTACAGTTACAACCTGTCACGTGTGAAAATATCGTTGTCACTGGATGTCTTGTCTCAATGTTACTTTTGTCTTCTGTTGTACTTATTCACCCGCTTTCATATGGGTTAGCACAAGAGGACCTTAGGCTAAGGGAGTCAGCCACTACAGAAAGTCTCCACTGCTTAGTGGGTTAACACACAAATGCCTCAGACTAAGGGAGTAAACCCATACAGAAAATCATTAGGAGAGACCCAAAGGCAGTGTATTAACTCTTAGTGGATCAGGGACAAAACCATCAAATAGGGAAAAACAACAAATAGGTTGTTGCTTGATCCACTACAAGTTAAACCGTCATCTGGTATCTCCTGCAGTTCTGCTTGTTTCCAAGTGTATTGATGTTGCCTTCCCTTGGAACTAAGCAGAGTAGAGAGGGAGTTAGTGCAAATGGGCAAGGTACTTTTCCCATGAAACATGCACGTGCAAGCAATAGTGTGAGATTTTGAGGGCCACATATTCCATTTGACATTTTACACTAGTCTGCTTTCTGACCATCTGTAAGGATGCAAAAGGCCATCAATAAATATCTAGTGTGACTTCATTGGATTTCTTGACAAGTGAGTGTGAAATATTGATGAATGAGTAATGTGTGTATCACTATGAACATTTAGTGTGACATCACACCTTCTATTGTGACCTCAGCATGACTAATTTATACCTCTTAAACTGTGAACATTGTTGTGGATTGTGATAGCATAGTTTGTGATGTGGTAGAATGAAGACAATGCTACATAAAAATCATAACTGAAGTACTGTTCAGCTAGAGAACAGGCTTCTAGTCCCTGGGTGCTCATAATTATGTTTAGAGACTAAGACTTGGATGAGGGGTTATCTGTTTGTTGGTTGTTGATCCAGCAGTCCATGGGCTCATGCCCTTTGACCCAGGCATTATATTGCTGGGAAGTCTGGATTTTTGGTCCACCTCAGGTCAAAGCCAGATAATAACTACCACACCACCAAGAAGACAGGTTTCTACCTATGCACTGCCCCGAGCCACTCCAGCCAAGATAGGGTTCATTGTGCTCATTCACTGCCAGTACATCTCTGGCTCCCTCCCAACCACAGAGTGTGCATACATATATAAAAACATGCAAAGCAGAAAATACATTGCAACAACAAAATGAAAGTATGAGAAACATAGTTGTATAGATGATATGCCATGAAGTTTCTATAAGAAGAGAACCTCAATATAATGGCATGTCATCTAAGGTTTTCTGCTGCATGGGTGGTTTATCTAGTGAGCCATTGGTGAGACCCACAGACGCAACCGCATGTGTCACAATATCGGTGAATGATACTTTTGCTAAGAGGGCAAATGAATCAGAGCACAACTCTACTGTCGAATCACGCTCACAGATGTGAAAAGGTTCAGTACATGATGGACATAGGGACAATATGTCTAATTATGTGAGACAAGTTCACTGGCAGCGGAACACCTCATGTGAGATAGACGTTGCAGAACCAAGCCTAAATCTCTGATTACTGTGCCACCTAGGGACATGTTTTGGCCTGCAATGTCCAAGGCACAGTGGGTGATAAACCGTCATGGTGTAAAGTTAATACATATTTATCGCCTGGTGACAGATAGAAAGTTTGTCACAGGCTACAGAAGGCCACCTGAATTAAAGGTATGCTAAAATGTATGCGCTAGGCCTACATGACACAAATTAAGTGACAGCACAATGTACTTCACACTTCATGGCTGAAATTACACAAAATTCATGATGGTTAAACGTGAGCGAATGCAAAAAAAAATAATCTTGTGAGCCCTCTTGATGCATGTGTGTTATCTTATCAATATCTAGTGTAATCTCTTCATGATTTGATTGATAATATGTGGGCTTATCTATACTGGGGGGAAAACCTGTTCATTAATGAATGTGACCTATTAATACAAGATGTGACATAAATATTGAACAAAGATATCTTTTTCTCCATGATGAGTCTGAGACATGGAAACCTTGCTCACAAGAGAAGAGATTGAACATCTTTCATGTATGGTGTCTCTGAAAAAAATGTGAATATTTAGTAGCAGAGCAGGATACCAATAATGAAATTCTGCAGAGATCCAGGTTTCCATCAATTTTTTGCCACACTTGGTCAAAGAAGACTCATGTGGAATAAGCATATCCAAATGATGAGCAACAACCACTTATACTGTATGAGGAACTCTCACATGGTGCTAGAAGAAGAAGCAGACCAAAGTTGTGAAACAAAAATGTACATAAGTCATCAATGAATGCTTTTGTTATCACTTCTGATAGTTGGGAAAACTGACAGAAAATAATATCACATGAAGAGCAATAGTATGTAGTAGTTCTAAGATATTTGAGAATTCAATATTGAACAGAACAGAAGAGTGATGGCTCAGATGTAAGATGCAGCAGTCCAGCTATGAAATTTCCCATGCTTATTCTGCAACAAACCAGAATATTAGTGGATCTGCAGATTTATCTATGGAAAGATATCCTTCCCGATTAACTCTACCTGATACAGACTTGAAGCTTGTAGTTATCTCTTGACAAGCGATAATATGTTACAACTGCAGCAAAATTATAATCTAACAGGCAGAAGTTGGAAACATAGGCCAGTAAAGTTTTGCTAAGTACTGGAAACAGAAAAACACACAAATTGTCATTACTACCAATAGGCCATTATCAAGAACATAACATAGTACATGAGTGAAGGGGGGAGGGTGCTGCCAATGATCACATCACTGTGGTATACGAGAACACAAAATGTGTTTACTAATGTGTTTGCAGTTTTTACTTGTAGTGTAATGTCCTGGTCTGATAGTCATGTGTGATGACCTGGAAGCAGACTACACTAGCGTGCATATAAAACTGAATGACTCAACAAAACAGGTTCATGGGTGTCTGTGGCTATGTCAATAGTGATACCTACAGCAGTGAAAAGGTCAATCATGCTTGAATGTACTTAGCTTTCAGGTTGGTATCCAGTTTACAGTATGGAATCCAGTACTCTCGTACAACTGGCCTACTAGTGATATGACTACAGACGTCCACTGTTCAGTGGAAGTGGTAAAATCACTGAATGTACTAGTTACCATCACCAAAGTCAGATGTATTGGGCCATGGAGCAAGTAAAATTATGACACAGTACATTTCCTGTTCCCTAGATTACTTTCTGCTGGAAATCTAGGAAGACCATTGTTCTGCTGCAAATAACAGTAGGAGTTTGGAATGAACACACACACAAAAAATCCTGTCCACAATGATTCTCTCTTGAGTCTTCTACCTTTCACACTGTACTTCAGTATGCAGTGGGTGTCATTTGCCAGCACTGATTTGGTGGTAGGATCATGCTTGTCTCAACTGTATTCTGCTCCATAGTTGGACAGTCAAGTAAGAATCATATTGCTCAAACTTTTCATGTATTGCCAGGATTTAAAAGAGGAGCAAAGAATAGAGACTTTTTCTGTCAAGCATGTCATAAGAGATGACTAAGAAAGTTTTGAGGTGGATCTGGCTGTCCAATTCCATATCAGGTCAAAGTGACCCAGACTCCCATGCTGAAGTCAGATGTGTCAGGCCAAAAGGTGTAGATATCACAGTTAAACAGTAAACAATTACACAACATTTCATTCTCTGGACTACATCCTACTGACCTGCAGGAGTTTTAAAGCGGATGCAGAAGGTATTGCTCATACAGACATATCCACTGTTCACTAAAGAATAATTATAAATGAAAATTGTATCCAATCTTTCATTTTGATTCTGGCTGAGAGTCATAATTATCAGCACCTACTGCACAGAAACAAACAAGCCATGGTATAGAAGAAATAATAACCTCTCTTCACAATGAGTAGCCTCCACAAATTTTATTGCTGCAAGGTCTTTTCTTGTCCTTAAACGATGTGATCAACATGATCTTTGAAACTCAAACTTCTGTCTAAAAGCACACCTTAATATTTCAGTGCTGGTTCTTTCAAGGATGTCCCATCACAAAGTAAATTAGTAACACACAGCTTTAATGTATTTACAATGTGGTTATTGAGAGTCATATGACTGTCATCACTAGATCTTTTAACAGCATGTGATGTAAATAAATTATGTGATGTAAATAAATCATGTGATGTAAATACATCGGTTTAAAATTATGTGATCTAATTATAGTTCTATAATTTAATTATTCAGTTTCAGCAGCTGGGACAAGTATGGAGAATGTCCCATCACAGCTGTCTGAAGAGTCAGAGGATGGGTTTTGCGACACCCCTCTGTGGGTAAGAATCTGTGTTAAAACATTTCAGTTCACAACACTAGCAATATCAATATTCTGTCTAAGCTATTTTGTTTTAACTTTCTCCACAAGCTGTGCAAACAGAATGAGGCCAAAGTCCAGGGAAGGTTTTAGTCCAGTTGTATAGGTGAATGAACTTTAACCCAATTTCATGCTAAGGATTGAATGGCAAATAGTTACACAGTAATTGAATTAAGTAAAATAACAAACTAAATCAATACCATTTGTGTAGGGCTTCCTCTCAAAGCATTGCCTGTCACTGAGAGTTTTAGTTGTCTTGGTATAAGAGAAAACTATGGAGAACACCATCCCCCATCTCAACAAAATATTGCACATATCAAATAAGAGCTTCATCAAATATAGTCCATAGGGATTGAAATAAAACTCCAGCAGAAGATGGATGTGTTGGGCCATTGGTGTAAATAAAACAGCAATAAAACTTATTTCCATTCTTATCGTACTGCAAAATCTAGTAGAATCAGTGTCCTGCTACTAGAGAGATCCAGCTGAAGTTTGAGAATGAACTAAGAAGAAATATAGCTAAATTTTAGTAATTGTGTATTGTAGAATCATCAAAGTTGGATATGTCGACCATTGGCAAAATTAAAATAGTGACGACACATTTTTGCTCTTTGAACTATATCATGCTAGATATCTAGTAGGACCATTGTCCTGCTACAAGAAAGATCCAGCGGGAGTTCCAGAATGAATGATGAAGAAGAAGATATTGTAGATTTTGCTTTTTAAAATATTCTTATATCTTTACATAGGGTTACCACACGTTCTGGTTTGACAGAGATTATCCCTGTGTGCAGAATGTCTGCAGGTATCATCAATGGTCCCCAAACAAACCATCCATGCAACAGAAAACCTTAGTAGATGATGTGTCTATATATTAAGACTGTCTTGTTATGGAAGCTTTGCAGCACCTCATCTATACAATTATGCTTTTCTTTCTTTTTTTGTGTTCCTATTTGTTTTTTTAATTTATGCATATGCATGTACCCATTGTGATTTGGAGGGATCCAGAGATCCCTGGAAGGGGATGGCCAGCTGTTGTTCGCCCATCACAAGTGATGATGACCATTTGTTGCATCCACATATGAAAATCAATCAGAGTTATGTCCTTGACTATGAGTTCAGAGATGGCTAATAAGCCCTATTCTGGCCACAAATGTCCTTGGACAGTTTGGGCATTGGATCAGGGCCATAGATATGATCTCTCTAAGGGAGATGTTTTACTTTTTTTTTTAAATTGCTCTTTTTGCAAGAAAATCACTGCAGGAGAGATTTTTTTATAGCTTTTCCTCCACCTTTTGGCCACATTATTAGTACTAAAAGTCATGTTCTGATTTTCGTCGGGGGGGGGGGGGGTGATTTGAAAACCCCAAATTCATCCTCCCCACCTCCTATCTACAGGCCTGCATGGGATGATCACTGTAGATTGTTTTTGATCTATCCATGACTTTCTATCTACTCTTTGCTGTTCAGCTGCTGCATTTCTTCTTTTCACAAGATGCTACTTTTTTTTTTACTGTAGGTCATCATGTAGCCCTATTTAGTGCATGTTCTTCCCATGTGTCTTGGTCTATTTTAAGGGCTTTCAGTGAGGTGTTTAATGTGTTCTTGTAGTGCTTCTTTTGACCATCCTGAGAACATATGATTATCTGCAACTTACCATAGAGATGTATCTTTGGCAGGCGATGATCTGGCATACATACCAGATGATCTGCCCAATGAATCTGTGTCTGCATCAGGATAGTGTCATTGCTGGAGGGGATACCAGGTCTGTCAAAGACAGTGGTATCTGGAATCTTGTCCTTTCATCTGATGTTCGTAACTTTTCTGAGACAGTAGTGTGAAAGTGATTGAGTTTCCTCACGTCGTCTATACACAGTCCATGTTTCAGCAGTTTATAACAGCACTGAAAGTACCACTGCTCTATAAACTTTCAGCTTAGTCTGTAGGTTAATGTCATTTCTATGCCACACATTTGCGTACAATCTGCCAAAAGTGCTGCTTGCCTGGGTGATCCCCTTGTTTACACTTCATCATCAATGGTGGCATTTTGTGATAGTGTACTATGTAGGTATGTGAATCTATTCACAACTTTCAGTATTACACCATTTACCTTTATGCAGGGCTTGTGACAGATTTTGTCAGATGCTGGTTGTAACATGATCTCTGTTTTCTCTATATTAATAGTAAGCCCAAAGTTGGTACAGGCTTAAGCCATCTCCAGAGAAAACTTCTACCCTGAGCTGCAAGGCATAAAGGAGTATAAAGCGAAAAGAAGAAAGAAGATTTTTGATCATGCATGCTTTGTGAAGGTGGTCTTTGTCAGCCAATATTTCCTTAAATTTATTATCATTCTCATCAAACCAGTCTTTTTGTTTCTTGGTAGAATGTCATAGTTTCTTTGTAGCAGTGAGATACATTTGTGTGCTCAAATAACCCACTTTGTATCCACATCTTGCTCATCTAGTAGTGCAGATTGCTGACATTCGTGCAGAGTAGAAATTAGGGACTGTTGTGTGTACCTGAGGACATATGGAGCAGTGGCGTCTAATTACATGAGACAAGTTCACTTGCAGCGAAACACCTGATATAAGTTTGATGTAGACATGCAAAGTCTAATCTCTGTTCACCTCTTCAGAAACTGCCACCCAGGGATATGTTTTGGCTTGCAAAGTCCAAAGATACAGTAGTGATAAACCATCATGGCATAGAGCAGATACTCACCCATTTGCCTGGCGACAGATAGGAATGCTGTCATAGGCTAGGGAAACTAACCTGAAATAAAAGCATGCCAAAGTTGAATGTACTGGGTTGGAAGACACAAAATACTGCAACTCTTCTGTGAAACCAGCAGAGCAACGTACTTCACACTCCATGTGTTGGTTATCAGAGAGTGAAAACAAAAGACTCTAGTAATGATAAAAACATGAGGTTATTTTCTAGGAGATGGGTCTACATTTTACACTTTTTAAGAAATCTGTGCTGATATGAAATTTAAAGTAATTTGTGATGTCACTCTGCCGCTGTTTTCCTATTTACAAAATGGCTGCCGTAAATGTGCTGAACTTTCTTTCAAGCGATAAAGTCGTCGTTATCATTGGAAGGAATGTTCCCAGATGCTAAGATATACATGGGGGACATACTATGATCTCAATCTACTATACTGCAGGAAGGACTACCTGAAACTGCCCTGTTAAAAAGCACCAACAACAGATTGAGCTGGTGGGGTAAATAATAAACACTGGGTTGGTGTTTAGTATTTAACACTAGAGAAATAATCCTTAAAAACATGAAGAACACAATATTACTCCCTTTTTTCTCTCATTCCCATGCTCATTCCCCACCACCAATTCACTACTGGTTATGCTGAACTTCTCTATTGCTCCAGGCATGCAACCAAATGTTCAAGTCAAAAGGATTGTTATGTCCTGAGTCATTATGTCTCTATGTTGGGCCTCAGCCTTAGGAAAAACTGCTGTCATTTTCCTCCTCCCCAATGCTGTGCAGTACATCTCTGGCTCCCTCCCAGCCACAGAAGATGCATACATATATAAAAATAACAAAGCATAAAACCCATTGCAACAACAAAATACAAGCAAGCATGAGAAGCATAATTGTATAGATGACGTGCCATGAAGCTTCTATAAGAAAAGAGCCTCAATATAACGACATGTCATCTACTAAGGTTTTCTATTGCATGGGTGGTTTGTCTAGTGGACCATTGGTGAGACTCACAGATGCAACCGCATATGTCCATAGAGCATATGAAACAACTTTATCCAGTATGAGGACGGAAGTGGAAGTCATTGTTACAACCCTCAAATAGCTTTTAGAGACATTTTTTGTGTGAAAGATTTGAAATATAGCTGGTGTTATGAATGAATCACATCTATATATACTTCCAGCCTGCTAGGTATCACTTAGATCTATTGCCCTGGTCATTGTGGCTTCCAATTTATTGAGAGAGAATATTCCAGACTTAATATCTAGTGAATTTATTGTTGGAGATGGCAGATGAATATGGGACATGTACAGAAATTGCTTGAGATAAGAATCTGCTGATTAATGAAATTTGGAAATGTGATTCCAGTAGGACTGAGAACCTGCTAAGCAGATGAAGAAGTGTGTTTACTAGTGATAGATAGAAACCATCAGCAGACATACCTTTCAACATCTTAGGGAGGCTTACAGAGCGCCCATAGCATTGTCTCGAGTGCAGTGAAATTGATTCATAATCATATGATAAAGTTGTTATTTTCTGTTATAAAGTTTTCTGAGATCTCCATAGGTTAAGATTTGTGCTTAAGAGTTTGTGGTAATGAATGTAGCTCATGACATCTTGTTTATAAAGTGCATTTTTTTCACAAATCCCTGCAGATTATCACTTAAATTGAAACTATGGAGTTAATGTGCTATGAGTGGTATCCATAACAGTCCCACTTCGTTGAGAGGCATGAAGTAGGCTATATATGGGATAGCTTGAGTACAATGAGTTCAATTCTCAACACCTTTTGATCCTTACAATTTTCTGGCTGTAATTCATTGAATATGTTTTAATCTCAACATGAATGAAACAGAATATTGTGCAAGCACAGAATGTTGCCAGGTTTTTGTTACTGTTGTGATCTCCCACACACAAGTTATATAAGACTAGTATAAATAACCAAAATGTCAGAGGATGTCAGACAAAGTGGCAAATGCCACAGTAACAAAATAAATAAGTGATAAATACTATATTAAGTAATAATGTTACTAATCTATACTACTAAATAAAAAATAAATAACAATAAAGACAATATCAAAAAACTCCAACAGAGACCTTTCTCAAGAAGCAAATAACTTTAAAAAAACACACAAAACCATAAAATTGTTTAACTTATGTATTGGAGATGTTTTTCTCACCACAAAACACTCCAAGTCAAATTAGTGTGAGTAAATGTGCTGTGTAGTCATTGGTACCACCTGATCCTATGTGTTGTGTAGTCATAGGTACCACCTGATCCTATGTGTTGTGTAGTCATAGGTACCACCTGATCCTATGTGCTGTGTAGTCATTGTTGCCACCTGATCTTATATGTTGTGTAGTCATAAGTTCAACCTGATCCTATGTGTTGTGTAGTTATAGGTTCAACCTGATCCTATGTGTTGTGTAGTCATAGGTACAACCTGATCCTATGTGTTGTGTAGTCATTGGTACCACCTGATCCTATGTGTTGTGTAGTCATAGGTACCACCTGATCCTATGTGTTGTGTAGTCATTGGTACCACCTGATCCTATGTGTTGTGTAGTCATTGGTACCACCTGATCCTATGTGTTGTGTAGTCATTGGTACCACCTGATCCTGTGTGTTGTGTAGTCATTGGTACCACCTGATCCTGTGTGTTGTGTAGTCATTGTTGCCACCTGATCTTATATGTTGTGTAGTCATAAGTTCAACCTGATCCTATGTGTTGTGTAGTTATAGGTTCAACCTGATCCTATGTGTTGTGTAGTCATAGGTACAACCTGATCCTATGTGTTGTGTAATCATTGGTACAACCTGATCCTATGCGTTGTGTAGTCATAGGTACAACCTGATCATTTGTGTTATGTAATCATAAGTATCATGCGATTTTGTGTTGTGTAGTTAAAAAAAACAACCTGATCCTATGTGTCATGTAGTCATAGGTATCATACAATTCTATGTGTTGTGTTGTCATAGGTATCATACAATTATATGTGTCGTGTAGTCATAGGTATCATACAATTCTATGTGTTGTGTAGTCATAGAACCATCTGATCCTGTGTGTTTGATAGATTACTACCTGATCCTGTGTGTTTGATAGATTACTACCTGATCCAGTGTGCTTGATAGATTACTACCTGATCCAGTGTGCTTGATAGATTACTACCTGATCCAGTGTGTTTGATAGATTACTACCTGATCCAGTGTGTTTGATAGATTACTACCTGATCCAGTGTGCTTGATAGATTACTACCTGATCCAGTGTGCTTGATAGATTACTACCTGATCCAGTGTGTTTGATAGATTACTACCTGATCCTGTGTGTTTGATAGATTACTACCTGATCCAGTGTGTTTGATAGATTACTACCTGATCCAGTGTGTTTGATAGATTACTACCTGATCCTGTGTGTTTGATAGATTACTACCTGATCCAGTGTGTTTGATAGATTACTACCTGATCCAGTGTGCTTGATAGATTACTACCTGATCCAGTGTGCTTGATAGATTACTACCTGATCCAGTGTGCTTGATAGATTACTACCTGATCCAGTGTGTTTGATAGATTACTACCTGATCCTGTGTGTTTGATAGATTACTACCTGATCCAGTGTGTTTGATAGATTACTACCTGATCCTGTGTGTTTGATAGATTACTACCTGATCCTGTGTGTTTGATAGATTGCTACCTGATCCTGTGTGTTTTTTTTTCTCAGGACCTTGAATTGACCTGGTATAGTAGTTGGCCACAGTTCACAGAATGCTTCCAGTTGACTGTGCTGGTGTGGGTACCATGTGGCTGGCTGTGGATCAGTGCACCATTCTACATATGGTACCTAGTTCACTCTCCAGCTACAGCCTCTGGACGGATGTTTAGTTGGCTTGTTCTTCTCAAACTGGTAATTTGGAGTTAGAGTAAAGGAGTGAGGGATGAGAGTATGTATGAGGGAGCCTCAGTAGCACGGTGGGTAGTGCACTTGCACTCTAATCAAGTTGTTTATATATTTTTTCTTCAGCATTCAGTCTCAAATTCATGATGGTTAGAATGCTTTATATCATGGTTTACAGTTTGGCTGTGATATCTTCATTGTTTGGTTGGACACATCTGGATTCAGTATTCCTTTTGGGTCACTTTGACTTAAGTGTAAGGACAGCCAGTTCCTCCTCCTCTCCTCCAAAACTATTTAGTAATTTCTGACATACTTGGTAGATCATGATTGTAGCTTTTCTTTGAAGCTATTCTATTTCTAATGACATACTTGACATATCTTGAGTGTAGCTATTCTTTGAAGCTATTCTATTTCTAATGACATACTTGGCAGATCTTGAGTGTAGCTATTCTTTGATGGAATTATATTTCTAATGACATACTTGGCAGATCTTGAGTGTAGCTATTCTTTGATGGAATTATATTTCTAATGACATACTTGGCAGACCTTGAGTGTAGCTATTCTTTGATGGAATTCTATTTCTAATGACATACTTGGCAGATCTTGAGTGTAGCTATTCTTTGATGGCCTTCCTGACTCTGGTAACATACAAGCAGGTTTACAAGTTTATTTTCGTTCATCTAGAACTTTGTAGCCATTAATAACTCCCAAGTTGACTCAACATTCTAAAATTAGAATCTGAGCATATTTTTGTAAAGTAAAGATAGCTGTTGTGACACTGATCACAGCACTCCTAGGGTGCTGTTTGTGACAGAAATGTAGATGTAACCACCTGGTTACATTGTGACACTGAACACATCATTCTTAGGGTGCTGTTTGTGACAGAAATGTACATGTAACCAACCACCTGTGTGTTGATGGGCCTAAAAGGGGAACAAAGAAATTCAACACTATTACCTGCCATGCATGCATGTATCTAGAGAAAAGAAGGTCTGTGAGGGTGGAGCTGGTTGCCCCATCTCATAGAGGGTGAAAGTGATGCTGAAGTCAGATATATCAGACTGAAAGATGTAAATATTGCAGCAAAGCTGAAAACCAATACACTCATTTATTTCTCTGGACTACATACTGAGAGTCTGCAGGAGTTTGAGAATGAATGCAAAAGAAGACATATTTTGCACTGTATTTACTATATGTTTCAATTTTGAAAAAGGATTTTACAAACTTGCTGGAAGAGTCAATATGAAATTCAGACTGAGCATGGGAAAATGGTAGAATGAGAAACATGTTTGAGATAATTCTTGTGAATAGTCATGAGTGAGTGAGAGTAAGTGGCTGAATGAGATATTGAGTATATTTGGGAGAGGTTGGTTGTTTGATTAGTTGCTGATCTAGTGGTCAGTGTGTTCGTGTCCTTTGGCTGAAATCAATATTATGATAATGAGATGCAATTGATGACACATCTAAATTGTAATACAGTACTTTGATATTCAATGTGACATGAATCAGAACTTTACTTCTTTTGGTGAGGGCAAGAAATATTTTCAACCAATGAACTGCTGTAACCTTTGACATGATGCCCTTTGACTTTTAGTTAGTTCATGGTTACAGCATATTGAGCCCCCCCCCCTTTTTTTTTCAAAAGGATGTTCAGTTTTTATTGTGTCACATTTAATATCAAATTTCCAAAATACAGTTTAGATCTGTCAACAAGATCATCAACTGTAGTGTTCGCACACAGTCATTGCATCATCAACTGCAGCATCTGCACCCAGTCATCAACTGCATCTGTACCCAGTCATCAGATCATCATCAACTGCAGCATTAGCACTCAGTCATCAAGCTCATCATCAACTGCAGCATTAGCACCCAGTCATCAGATCATCATCAACTGCAGCATTAGCACTCAGTCATCAAGCTCATCATCAACTGCAGCATTAGCACTCAGTCATCAAGCTCATCATCAACTGCAGCATCTGTACCCAGTCATCAGATCATCAACTGCAGCATTAGCACTCAGTCATCAAGCTCATCATCAACTGCAGCATTAGCACTCAGTCATCAAGCTCATCATCAACTGCAGCATTAGCACTCAGTCATCAAGCTCATCATCAACTGCAGCATCTGTACCCAGTCATCAGATCATCATCAACTGCAGCATTAGCACTCAGTCATCAAGCTCATCATCAACTGCAACATCTGTACCCAGTCATCAGATCATCAACTGCAGCATCTGTACCCAGTCATCAGATCATCAACTGCAGCATCCAAATCCAGTATCAGATCATCAACTGCAGCATCTGCACACAGCCATCAGATCATCATCAACTGCAGCATTAGCACTCAGTCATCAAGCTCATCATCAACTGCAGCATCTGTACCCAGTCATCAGATCATCAACTGCAGCATCTGTACCCAGTCATCAGATCATCAACTGCAGCATCTGTACCCAGTCATCAGATCATCAACTGCAGCATCTGTACCCAGTCATCAGATCATCAACTGCAGCATCTGTACCCAGTCATCAGATCATCAACTGCAGCATCTGTACCCAGTCATCAGATCATCATCAACTGCAGCATTAGCACTCAGTCATCAAGCTCATCATCAACTGCAGCATCTGTACCCAGTCATCAGATCATCATCAACTGCAGCATTAGCACTCAGTCATCAAGATCATCATCAACTGCAGCATCTGTACCCAGTCATCAGATCATCAACTGCAGCATCTGTACCCAGTCATCAGATCATCAACTGCAGCATCCAAATCCAGTATCAGATCATCAACTGCAGCATCTGTACCCAGTCATCAGATCATCAACTGCAGCATCTGTACCCAGTCATCAGATCATCAACTGCAGCATCTGTACTCAGTCATCAGATCATCAACTGCAGCATCTGTACCCAGTCATCAGATCATCAACTGCAGCATCTGTACCCAGTCATCAGATCATCAACTGCAGCATCTGTACCCAGTCATCAGATCATCAACTGCAGCATCTGTACCCAGTCATCAGATCATCAACTGCAGCATCTGTACCCAGTCATCAGATCATCAACTGCAGCATCTGTACCCAGTCATCAGATCATCAACTGCAGCATTAGCACTCAGTCATCAATATCATCATCAACTGCAGCATCTGTACCCAGTCATCAGATCATCAACTGCAGCATTAGCACTCAGTCATCAAGATCATCATCAACTGCAGCATCTGTAACCAGTCATCAGATCATCAACTGCAGCATCCAAATCCAGTATCAGATCATCAACTGCAGCATTAGCACTCAGTCATCAAGATCATCATCAACTGCAGTGTCTGCACTCTATCATCAGGTAATCAATTGCATCTGCACCCAGTCAAATAATCAACTGCAAGGTCTGAAGTCTTCACCAGTAGCCCATCAGGCTAGGGGCTCACTGTTGTAGTGAGCCCCTAGTAGATGATATATATTTAGTGAAGCTTTTCTCAGATGGAAACTCTGCAACACTTCATCTATACAATTATGTTTTTACATTCTCGGAGTAGAAAGCTTCATTTCAAAGCTTTGCAAACCCTCTGACAGTTGGAACTTCTAGGTATGAAATAAAATTTATGAGAAAACATTCCCAGTGCGGAAAATAATACAAGAGCTTTATTGTTGATAATTCTGAGGATCGAAATAAATCTTAATAGAATAGTTGACATACACATTCAAGATTTTTGAAGTAATGACGCAGGTGATTCTTTCCTATAAAAGTTCAAAGACATGTTACTAACTTATATAATTACCACTTTGTCCTCAGATCTCGCTGTGTCTTCTAATAGTGCTGTCATCTGTGAATGCCTTCAATGTTATCAGTAACAAAGACATTGGCAACCTTGTCAGGGCTGAGGTGTTTGCACCAATCCTGGTCACATTTACACTGGTCAGATGATAAATATTTTAATTTTGTGGGAAAATATGTTACTTGGGAAATATTTGAAAGTTTTGAAGTAGAAGATAAAACGTGACTACTATTTTGATTGTGTCCATGTTGTGAAGCATTGACTCACGTACTGTACAAAATGTAACATAAAAAATGTGCATGTAGATGATTGATTAGACTGTTTTGATTGTGTCCATGTTGTGAAACATTGACTCATGAAATGACAAATTATAACGTAGATAAATTCAGCATGTATTGCCAATGTCTAAAAGGAGAACAAAGAATAGCAACACTGTTACCTGCCAGACAAAGATGCAACCAAGGAGTAGCTCAAAAGTCATGTTAAATCAGATGTGTCTGGCTGATAAGCGTAAATAACACAAATAAACTATAAACCATGACATATTGTGTTCTGTTCAACGCAATACATTCTGCTAATCTGCTGCAGGAGTTTGAGAACAAATGCAGAAGAAGAAAAGAGACAAAGTTTGCCAGTAAAAGATAGATTAAAATGTTTTACTGGAGCACATATGAGGTTCATTACGAAATGATATGCCCATATTTTTAATGAAACAAACCATACATTATTTAACAAAATGAACTTTCACTAATGGTGCATACAATGCAGCATTCATTCGATCTGTGTGCAATGCACTGAGAGGCCCCTTTCTTGGGGGGCTCTCAGTGTGTTGTGGTGCACGTCGAATGGTCGCTAGCAGACGCTGCATGTTTTTTATCTCCATGTCATGGAAGTTGTATGAAATGAAGCCTAATATTTAAAAAGTTGAAATAGTGGGGTAGGGTATATCATTCTGTTGATAGCCCATATGGAAAAAGACACCCCCATGGTGTCATGTTACTGGTTCCTAATCAAGAATTTATAAATATTTTCTCTGCAAAATTTGTTTCGTTTTTGTTAGGTATGTATGAATCTTTTTTACAAGTTTTTATCCAAACTGGTTGATAGGTAGTGAACAGTCTGTAATAAATTTGTGAAATCTTTTATATTCATACAGTGCCTTGCCTTAGCTTTCACAGTGGCTGAGCGTAGAAAGAGATTTGTCACATCTGGAGTTCAGTTTGTTTTTTGGTTTATTCTGTCTATATCCAGCACTATCATACTGTATACAGAAATTGAGCTTCAGGTGAGAGCTTTCTGGAAGATGAGTTTGTGATATTTTGTGAGCATGAGTTGAGTGTGTTTACTTTAGTTAGTAAATATGATGCTCATCTGTTATTGACTTGTAGTTTATTAATTTTTATTGCTGATGTGCATAGCTGTCAACTTAGTTTTTCTTAAATCCATATTTTTATTTGGTCCAAAATCCATACTAGGTCACACTTATGGATGTGTGACTTGTTGATTAATAGAAAGTGTTGATGTCTAATTTGTTAGTTACTATTGATGATGTGTAGTTTGTTGATCATTATAAATTGTTATGTATTTGTTAATTATTATTGTTGATGTGTAGTTTGTTGATTTATTATTATGTACTTTATTGATTGTTAAAAGTTGTTGACTTGCTGTTGCTGATTATTTGGTTCTTGTTTGGAATGAGTACCTCCTCCCGATGTGATTATTTTGCTTGGCAATGTTTGTCAGTTTATGTTTATCATTTCTTAATTTTAATATAAATTTATATATGGTTAGGGTTAGTTATGTAAAACAAAACCTCTCCAAACCCTTATCCTAACCCTAAAAAAATTAATAGTTTAATTAATAGTCGATAAATATCAATTGGCAAACATTGCCAAGGGAAATAATGAAATTAATAATCACATTGGTGGTACGCATTCCAAAAAAGAACTGATTATTCTAACTTGTTGACTTGCATGTTGTTTTGTTGTACATTTTTGATGATATTTGTTGATTATTCTAAACTGTTCACTTGTAGTTTAATCAATTCTGCATAAAGTTGTATGTTAGAAATAAAATCATGTTGATTTTGGAGGAAATATTTATTAAATATCTATGCTTGAACATAAGTATCCGCCGAAGACGGATGTGTTGGGCCATTGGCGCAAATAAAACGGCAACACAACGCATTTCCATTCTCTGGACTATATTCAACTAGAAATCTTGTAGGACAATTGTCCTGTTACAAGAGAAATCCAGCGGGAGTTTAAGAATGAACGCTGAAGAAGAAGAAGAACATAAGTATATCTCTAATATTAAATTGAATACATGTGATAATTTACAAGAATACATTTCATAGCAATAGATATATTAACTCTTAGTATACACAATCTGGGAATACCTTCTTATGAGCTGGCATGACAGAGAAGGTTAAAAAAGCTATTCAATATGTGTACATTAGATTTAGAGGTTCTTCCTGGCATGGTGGCTAAACCGTTCACATTTTCCCAAGAGGACCTCTGGACTTCCCATTGTGAGCCAATTCTCACTAGTATACCTAGAAAACATGTCCTTCTCCTGGATAGTCTTACTGTTTTTTTCACTGTTTGTTTTGTATATCTTGATAAACACCTAACAGTTCAAAACGCTGAAATATCTTGTGTATTGTTATTTGTATTTTTTCGTTTTTACACCCCATAGCCGTATAGTGATAGTCTGTCAGTTGTCATCAAGTGAAACATCAAAAACCTGTGTTCTTCGTAAGTACTATTGTTATTCATTTTTACAGCAGTATTACCTTTTACTGATTGCAGGATAGTCTTATGCACTGATCTCACACAGCATCTCTTATCTTAGTATATTCAACTTTTTTCCATGCTCTTCATTGTCTGCCAGCATAAACTATATGCAAAGCGACAAATGATCAGTCACATCATCCAAACTGTGTAATGCTGTGTGAGAACAGCACGTATGACTATTCTAGAGAAGGACATGGTGAACACTGCACAGGAAATCCTGGCAATGGTTGTTAACTGCCCCTTATTGTAATGCCGATAGTTAGTCCTTTTGTATATTTAGATGTTTGGTGTAAATCACTCACCACTTGATCTAAGTTTCTAGTTTACTCAACTCTCATGATTTTCAGTAAAATAATAACTTCCGTAGTCTACTAGCCACCAGGAAAAGGGTACCATGAGCCCTGGTAATGCTAGGAATTCCACAAGGTTAAGGAATGGAACTGCTAATTAAAAAATTTGGAGTCTGATAATGAACAAGGAAGAAGTTTTATGAACTAACATCTTATTACAGTGTAATCCTGTTATAACAACTTGGTCTGTACCGACAAAATATGTATGTAATAACAAACCCTCGTTGCTCTAATTAGTGCCTACCTTTGTGATTATTTCCCTTGCCTATGTTTATCAGTTTATGTTTATCGTTTATTAATTTAAATATAATTATATTTTGGGTTAGGGTTTTGATTAGGGTTAGTTATGTAAATTAAATTACTTATTATTTATTGATGTAATATTTAAATCAAATAACCACAAAATACGTAGGTAGGCACTAATGGGAAACGAAAACGGGGGTTGGACTGAGGTCATAGTACCTAATAAATTATGTATGTAATAACAGAAATTCACTATATACAGAACAAGCAATATAAGATAAATATAATTGGGGATTTTCAAAAGTGTTGTTGTATAGGGAAATTTGTTATAAAAGAATGTGCTATAGAGGAATTCCGCTGTACTCCTTTCAACTTTATATGGTCTTGTCTCTCCCTCTTCTTCTCCCCCCCCCCCAGTAGCAGTAGATGTTGTAGAGTATGCATACTGTTGATTCTCATGGCTTATTGGTTAATCACTGTTTATTTGTTTATGTTTCAGACATTCGATGCAGATGTTTTCTCATTCTCCATCTTCAGTATACAGTTCTCATTGTACATAGCACAGTTCATATTTCATTGTATAGCAGAGAATCCTGTACAAGCATGCACATCAAGAAAGGTAATCACTCTGTCTGTTGACTGTAGATGCAGCTTGGGATGTTCTAAACAAGGTTTTAAGCATAAAAAAGCATTGTTTTTGTGGTTCTTTTAATGTACTTTGCTGGGGGAGGGGCAATTTTTCACTTGTTCCTTGGTGTTAAATGTTATATTATAATATCCTAGAAAATGGGGGGAAAGGAGTCTGGATCTTTAAAGCCCCCCCCCCTCCCTCTTGGAAAGGATTGGGTTTTTATCTTTCTGGTTTAAAATGGAAAATCCACGCTGTATATGTCATGGTGACTGCTTAGCACAGTGACCATCATCACCATAAATATCCTATGCATTTCTTAACAGGGAACATTGATTAAACAGTGTGTATGCATGACTTGCCTGATTGGAAAAGTGTTTGTGTAAAAGTTGTCTGAGTAATGATGTTCTAGTATTTTTTATTTCTAAGTTGTATACATTTTGTTGTCGTTCAGAGACCAAGCCCAGAGATTGGTTCCTCATTTCCATCTCGTTTATCTTTCTGGTGGCTTAATCCGTAAGTGAATAATAATGTGTATTAATGTAGCAATAGTTTATCTTTCTGGTGGCTTAATTCGTAAGTGAATGATAATGTTTAGTAATGTAGTGGGCTGCAAATTGTACCACATTGCTCTAGTGCTGTCCTAGGATTAACAGATAACCAAGATCACAAAAGTACCTCCTCTTAGTGCACACTGGAAACAGAGATAAGCTGCTCATCGTGCTGTGTTCATGGTCAACGCTTTTGTAAATGTGGCGGCAGTAGATGGAATGAGAGTTGACTGCAAAAAAGACAAGCAATATATCTGACACCTATGTGTGCCAACACATACAACAGCACTGTTAACACACAGTGAGGCAAGACAGTCCGACTGGAGCATTGGAGAGGCAGCAAATGTCACAAAATGGGTAGATATAGAGAACATTGAGAGTCATGTGCTAGTCTCTGTAAGGATAACATACTGAGTACAATGAGAGGGCAGCACCACATGCAAATAACACGGGAAAAGGTTACAAGAAAATCTGAACTAAAGTATTGTTGCGCTCGAAAACAATCTTCTAGTTACCAGTGTTCCTAAGTATTTGTAGGATTCAGACTTGGACGAGGGGCTCATGATGTTGGTGAAGGACAGCCCAATTAAGAAGGGGAACGAATCCAAGCCCAACTCTACCGTCAAGGTTTTCCTATATCGAAATCATGCTCGAGGAGAAAAAAGGTTCAGTACCCAATGGGCACATGCACAATATGTCTAATTGCACACGATGAGTTCACTGGTAGCGAAACACCTCGTGTGAGATTGACATAGTCAACCCAAGTCTAAATCCCTGATTACTACCTCCTAGGAGATTGCCACCCAGGGACATGTTTTGGCCTGTAAAGTCCAACGGCACAGTGGGCGATAAACCATCAAAACATTGAGCCAATATACATCCATCTCCTGGCGATGGATAGGAAGGCTGTCACAGGCTAGGGAAGCCCACCTGAATTAAAGATACACCAAAAAGGATGCTCTGGGCCTTCTGGGGTGCAAATAACGCAGCTGTAAATTGGGTGCACAACATACTTCACTCTCCTCATTGGAAATTACACGAACTTTCATGTTGGTTATCAGAGAGCAAATGCAGATAAGTAGAGTAATATAGCAAAAGTGTGTATTTCTGGTGACTTGATTTGTAAGTGAATGATAATGTGTAGTAATGTAGCAATAGTTTATCTTTTTCAAGTATGGATATAATCAAGAACTGACGATGTCACAATCCAGAAAAGTTATGCAACATGTTTTAGCTTGCCAAGTAAAGACTTTGCAACTTGTTATAGTTTGCAAAGTAGACTTTTTCAACATGTTACAATTTGCCAAGTAGAGATTTCGCAACTTGTTATAGTGTGTCAAGTAAAGATTTAGCAACTTGTTATAGTGTGTCAAGTAAAGAATTAGCAATTTGTTATAGTTTACCAAGTAGGGATTTAGAAAATTGTTATAGTTTACTACGTAGTGATTTAGCAACTTGTTATAGTTTACCAAATTTAGAAAATTGTTTAACTTTCCAACTAAAAATGTCATAATTGCAAGATTAAAACAGAAGGTTGAATAATGTGTCCTTATGAGAATACAAGATATCTGGATTACCTTTTTTTGTTTCTATCAGTCTTATGTCATTAGGCTACAAGAAACCTCTAACAGAAGTTGACATGTTCGACCTCCATCCTCGTGACAAGTGTCAGACAGTGGTACCAAAATTCATGAAATATTGGTCTTCTGCTCTCACTTCTTGGAAAAAAAAGTAAGTTTCCGTCAAGTTATTGTTAGTGAGGTCATCACTTGATAACATGGAGATGTTCAACATGTATGGTACTTGCATATTTAAGTATGGTATGAAGTATGGTACTTACATATTTAAGTATGGTATGAAGTATGGTACTTACATATTTAAGTATGGTATGAAGTATGGTACTTACATATTTAAGTATGGTATGAAGTATGGTACTTACATATTTAAGTATGGTATGAAGTATGGTACTTCAGAGGTACTTACACATAGTCATGTTTTAACACAGATCATGTCTCATAGTATGTTTGTACTCTCTGACAGTACAGTTATAGAACTTCATTTTCATGCATGTCTCATAGTATGTTTTACTCCCTGACTGTATAAATGCTAGAACTTCATTTTCATTCATGTCTCATAGTATGTTTGTACTCCCTAACAGTACATTTAGTTACATACTTCATACATACATACATACATACATACATACATACATACATACATACATACATACATACATACATACATACATACATACATACATACATACATACATACATACATACATACATACATACATACATACATACATACATACATACATACATACATATACAGTACCTGACAATACATACTTCAGTTACAAGATGCATGTCTTAAAGTATTTTTGTAGTTCCTCACAGTAATACTTATATGAAATAAGTGGTTATTACAGATAGTTTTGATCAAGAAGCCATTTAACAAAGTTTTGATCAAGAAGGCATTATCTATAGACAGATGTCACTAGATATTTAAAATTTCTTGTCCAATATTCAGTTATTTTTCGAACACTATGGCGGAATAGGAAGTAGAATACTACTTCTATGATTTGCTGATTCTGGTCACATGACATCAGGACTCGTCATTTTCACATTGCTTAACGAACGCATAGCAACAATTAAGTACAATCATCAACAGCTGTTTGTAACAGGGAAACCATTGTTGAGTTCACCCGACCACGATGTGCTAAAGGTTAATGCAGTGTCCTCCCATGTGTTGCCAGTCCCCGAATGGGGAGTAAAGAATAGCAACACTTTACTGTCCATGCATGTCGTAAGATGTGAGTTGGTTGTCCCATCCCAAACAGGTTCAAAGTGATCCAGAAGCCATGCTGAAGTTGGATGTGTCAGGTTGAAAGGTGCAGATATCACAGCTGAGCTATAAACCATGACACAGCTTTCCTTTCTCCGGACTACATCCTACTAATCTGCAGGAATGAACAAAAAAGAAAATAATGAAGTGTCAATGGTCAAGAACATTATTTTTCTGATCTTATAATAGTTCTTGGCAAAGAAATGTGAATATGGATAGAAGTCACTGTCCAGTACCACAGAGTGTAGAAACTTGCACTTAGACAAGCTCTTTACGCAGCTGGTGAGCAAAACCTCCTCTAAAAGAACACAGCAACCCTAAGTTGACTCAATTGTCAGGTGTTTCCTACACTAGAACCAGGCTCTCAGATGAAAAAGGGTGTGAAATTAGATTGCAGTGGAAAATGGATTGTCTAATTATGAAAGACTAGTTTTCTAGTGACTGACCATTTCACCCAGATAGATGTACCTAGTTGACCAAGTCCAACCAATACCATTGACAGTACAGGAGACCTGTCAACTAAAACGTAAACATTAACTAGTTTCCAATTTGCGTGAAATCTATTGCTTGGCCTTGGCTATTTTTGGCATGCAACTCCAAGTATGTAAATTGTGACCAACCAGACACCCAACAATAATCAAAAACATAACGAACGAGGTCTTAATTAATTCAGCTAGAAGGCCTGTAGTACTCTGTCGATAGCTACGGTCCAACTCCTGTATATATTTATCTGTAGAGCCCAAGGGCATGATGTGTGATAAACCGTTTTGGCATGGAGTTGATAGACTCTTTTTTGTACATTGACAAATTGGAATGCTGGCCCACATGCTAAGTAAATCTACTCAAACCAAAGCAATCATAAAATGGATGTTGTTGTCATGTGATGAATTCTTTCCAGAACGTAATTTTCCTTATGAATCTCCTGAAATCTGTTCCGTCTCTGGCAATTGTGCCGCCTCCCTAGTGACATGTGCATGCACTCCTGAAAATCTCTTGTCCAGCGACATCTCTGTCAATATTTGCCTTCCCTGCCATCTATCGCCCCTTCCAACAACACTCCCTCCATGCCATCGCATCTCACACTGCCGAAAACCTCCACTCCCCCCCCCAAACATTTTAAAAGCCAGCCCTCTGGAACACTGATCTTTCCTCCATGACATATTCCTGTTATCTGGCTCAAATCACATGATAAGTTGTGCTGCTTACATGATAAGTTGTGCTGCTTACATGATAAGTTGTGCTGCTTACATGATAAGTTGTGCTGCTTACATGATAAGTTGTGCTGCTTACATGTAACATGCTAGCAGTCATCTAACAAATTTGTTAGCATGAACATATCAGTTGTAGTTGTTCTGTCTTCCTGTACATTCAAATAAAAAAAAAAACCTAAAATATTTGTATTATACAATCTTATAGGTCTAAGACTGAGGATCAAACAGTTTCCTATGCTGGCACAATTCGAGGTGTTGATGGCATTAATATAAATGCTCCTAGAGGAGACCATGAACAAGCATCACTTCTGAGAAACGGTGTAGCACAGAATTCACCAAATGGAAATGGTCACGAGAAACATAAACCAGAAATGAATTCTTCAGGACCCTCTTTATCATGGATTCTGTTTAGAACATTCTGGAGGGAGTTTCTTCTTAGTCAGATTTGGAAGGTGTTTGGAGATATTCTTGCGATGTGTAGTCCTCTGATATTAGGGCAAGTATAACTGTGTAGTATTTATCAGTGGTTCTCAACTTTTTTCACCCATGACCTTTTAGAATTTTGTTGCATGATCGGAGACCTAAAAAAAAGTAGGTCTTCAAGTCTTGTTAATATTTATCCTATTACATATTATTCATGAAGTTAATTTGAGGCCCTCATTTCAATGTTTTTATCTGTGGCTCCCATTATTGTGCCCAGTCCATATGGCCCACATTGAGAACCACTGTTCTATATTAAAGATGCTTTAAAGATGTTTGTCCTGTTATTTCAGTCTGATCTTTGTTTGTTTGCATTTAAAGATTAGAATGTAGTCCAAAGAATGACATGCCTGTCATGGTTTACAGCTTTGCTGCGATATTTGCACATTTTAGTTGAACACATCCAACTTTTGTATGGTTTATGGCTGACTTTGACTTTCTATGGGATGAGACAGCTAGCTCCAACCCCAAACCTCCTTAATCACCTCTTACAACATGCCTAACAGGTAATGGTATTCTTATTCTTTACTCCCCTTTCGGGTCCCAACAACACGTGTGTGTTATATAAATATACTAAATCAAGCTTCCAACATTTCTTACTGTATTGACCTAGAAGCTGTTGGTGATTTGAAAATTGTTTTTACTGAAAGTTGAAGTTTGAAATTGAAAGCTTTGATCATTGGGACTGGGAAGCCACTGACTATTGATGACCTGCAGCCCTTGTGTGTTGTGTAGTCCTCTGATATTTGGACAAGTTTCACTGTGTGGTCTTTATAATGAATGATTTATGTGCTTGTTAGTCTTGTTGTTATTGTTTCTGCCAGGCCTATGACCTGCAAAGTGATGTGTAGTCTGTTGATTATAATCATTATTAATAATAATAATTGTCCATCTCTGTGGCAAAGTGGAACAGAGCACATCTGTGATGGCCAAAGTACTGAGTTCGATCCCCGCCACAGGCATTTGTGCATCTGGACCATTCATAAAGCAATGGTAAACTACTAAGCATATATATATTGCCTAGAAAATCACCACAAAATGATTTTGGGTTGATAGCTACGTCCTGAATAGGATATGCTGCCAATTATTATTAGGTCAAGTTAAACTTTAGAAATAGATGTGGGGGAAAAATAAATTCATACAATATTTGTTTAGCTTAGTACAATATTTGTTTTTTGTTCTGATGTAGGCTTTTTAGTTTAAAATTACTTCTGTATTTGTGATTCATTCTTAGTATTTCATATTAGTTATTTATAACATGTTACTTTTACCTGTTAATGTTCATACAGCATTTTTTGACCTGCGTTATCAAATATTGAACTATTTGTTTCATGGATCTCTTCAGGCAGCTGGTGGATTATGTGGTCGATGGTGATTCTGAGGACTGGAATGGATATGTACTTGCTGGAGCTCTCTTTCTGTCTACCATTGTTCAGTCAATCATGTATCACCAAGTCTTTCATTTGTCCACATCGCTAGGATTGAGACTGAGAGCATCCATTATTTCAGCTGTTTTTAGAAAGGTAAGTTTTTTTCTTTTTTTTTTTAGCATTGATTCTCAAACTCCTGCTGGATCTCTCTTGAAGACTCCTAATGGGTTTCCAGCAGGATGCCGTTCTAAAGTAAGATTTATTTGTCAGGCAGGTAGGTGTAATATCGCTGCTGCCAAACTGTAAATCATGACACAACAAAATCTGTTCTCAAGATTACATCTTTCTAATCTATAGGTTAGGAATTAGAGTATGAAAGCAGATGAAGGAAAAGAAATTGTTCATGTTTAGCTGTGATCCTATACAGGTGATCTAGAAATTGTAGTCATATCTTTAGTACTCTCATTTCTAATGGACAAAACTTATTAAGAGAAACTGTCTTCTTTGTGATTTGGAGAGATTGAGGTGAGAGTAAATAAGTAGTCGATTGGGAGGGGGGGGGTGGTGGAAAGGTGTTTTGCTGTCTTTTTCATGTTTTTATGTGAAAAAATTCTCTTCCCTCAGTTAGTATTAAGTATGATTAAATATGATCTACTTTTATCCTCAAACTCTTACAGATTAGCAGAATGCAGTCCAAAGAACTGAGTGCATTATATTCATGGTTTACAGCTTAGCTGCGATATATGTGCCTTTCGTCCTGACACCTCTGACTGCAGAATAGTATATGGGTCACTTTGATCCTCTATGAAAGTGATAGTCTAACTCCTTCCTCCCAACCTCCATAGTCTGACATGCCTGGCAGGTAACAGTGTTTTTTTGTGTGCTGTCCCTTTTGGGCCCATCTACACACAGATGATATAATGACATCAATATATCAGTTGTAGTTGTGCTGTCTTCTTGTACATTTAAATAAAAGAAACCTAAATTATTTGTATCATATAATCCTTATAGGTCCAAGACTGAGGATCAAGCAGTTTCCTATGTTGGCATAATTCGAGATGTTTATGCCATTCATTCTCAAGCTCCTGCTGGATCTCTCTTGCAGTTAGCAGCAGGACATTGGTTCTAATGGGTTTCCAACAGTTTACAATTTGACATTTATCTGAAGGGGGTGCGGTTGAACCTCTCAAAATCTGTGGTCCTTAATATATTCTAGCACTATACCAGTTTTGTAGATTTCTCAGAAATCTAAAATTTCAAAGAGAAACATGAACTGGATCTATTAATTTTACTTCAATCTCTTGTCATTTTTCAGTCACTGACTATGGATAACTTGGCCAGAAAAGAATCAACAAATGGAGAGGTGGTCAACTTGATGTCAGTGGATGCAGAGCGGATAGAAAGTTGCATCAGTTACTTGTGGGCAGTGTGGTCAAGTCCATTACAAATTATTCTGTCCCTGTATCTGCTGTACCAATATATAGGTCAGTAGGTCTGTTAATCATAATTATTTAAGATGTTTATAATAATGTACTATGGCAGTTAACCTTTGACAGTACATCTAGTCGATGGTATGAACTGTAATGTACTGTGGCAGTTAACCTTTGACAGTATATCTAGTAGATGGTATGACCTATAATGTACTGTGGCAGTTAACCTTTGACAGTACATCTAGTCGATGGTATGAACTGTAATGTACTGTGGCAGTTAACCTTTGACAGCATATCTAGTCGATGGTATGACCTTAGCTGCTGATTCTGATAAAGTCAAGTATTCTAGTAGATGATCTGCTGATTTCAGCAAAGTCAAGTATTCTAGTAGATGATCTGCTGATTTCAGCAAAGTCAAGTATTCTAGTAGATGATCTGCTGATCTCAGCAAAGTCAAGTATTCTAGTAGATGATCTGCTGATCTCAGCAAAGTCAAGTATTCTAGTAGATGATCTGCTGATCTCAGCAAAGTCAAGTATTCTAGTAGATGATCTGCTGATCTTAGCAAAGTCAAGTATTCTAGTAGATGACCTGCTGATCTGAGCAAAGTCAAGTATTCTAGTAGATGACCTGCTGATCTCAGCAAAGTCAAGTATTCTAGTAGATGATCTGCTGATCTCAGCAAAGTCAAGTATTCTAGTAGATGATCTGCTGATCTCAGCAAAGTCAAGTATTCTAGTAGATGATCTGCTGATCTCAGCAAAGTCAAGTATTCTAGTAGATGATCTGCTGATCTCAGCAAAGTCAAGTATTCTAGTAGATGACCTGCTGATCTGAGCAAAGTCAAGTATTCTAGCAGATGACCTGCTGATCTTAGCAAAGTCAAGTATTCTAGTAGATGATCTGCTGATCTCAGCAAAGTCAAGTATTCTAGTAGATGATCTGCTGATCTTAGCAAAGTCAAGTATTCTAGTAGATGACCTGCTGATCTCAGCAAAGTCAAGTATTCTAGTAGATGATCTGCTGATCTCAGCAAAGTCAAGTATTCTAGTAGATGATCTGCTGATCTCAGCAAAGTCAAGTATTCTAGTAGATGAGCTTGTGAAAGTAGCAATGATGAATGATGAAAACATGATCACAAGAATAAAACATAAATGTACTCTTGATTCATCTTGAATACTTTTCTTTTAAAAGAACTAATTTGTATTAAATTTTTTTTAAACATTTAAAAAAAAAATTACTGTTTTTTTAAATGGCCATTAGATGTAGGTAACACTTTCTTTCTTATCTTTGTTAATATTACCTATTTATCTGTGTAACCATGATTGAAATCTGCTTGATCTTCATTGGCAGTCTGGTTATTGTTCATTCATATTGTCTCATATTGTAGGAGTGTCCATGTTTGCTGGTGCAGCTTTCCTGGTGCTGCTGATCCCAGCCAATGGTTACATCACAGCTAAGCTGGGTGATTTCCAGTCTAGGATTATGAAGCACAAGGACCAAAGGATGAAGGTCATGAATGAAGTTCTCAGTGGAATGAAGGTCAGTCAGACATAGTGGCATTTGAAATCTAACTTGTAGCTTTGATAGTGTCCAAAACACTCACTCACCAACCAAGTAACCAGTTTTCAGTTCACTCATCACTTATTGTTTGCCAAAAAATTAACTTCCACAGTTCACCCAGCCACATTGAAATGAGTACCATGGCTCATACTCGGGAAAAGTCGAGGGATATCACCATTGCTACCTAGTAATATGTGGCACTTGAAATCTAATAATTGTAACACATCGTCATGGAGACTTGCTCACTATTCTTGAAACATGACATCTCGGCAGCCCAGGCCAGATGCTGTCTCACATTGCTGCGATAGCGGTTGGCTATGGGGACAGGAAAGTGTCATTCAGAAATAGTGTTTGTCCTGTGCAATCAAATCTCATTTCTTCTTGATGTACACTGCCTGAACACAATCCATAAATTGTTAGCCAGCTTTGCATGAGCTTCGAAACAGTCTGTTTCCAAGCTGCACCACTTTGAGGTACTTTTAGGATCTTGGTTATCTGTTAATGTTAACCCTGGGTTTGCATGAGAGCAATGCAAAACCCTTTGCACCCCAAAATTGTAGTTGGATGGTTCTGTTATCTCTAGCAAGATTTGTTCCAAGAGTATATCTAATTACACTGTAAATAATGCACATCCTTGTGAAATCCCTGCAGTTGTTTTGAGAAAAAACTCCAATAACACTTAAGTAAAACAGCACTAGTTACTGCCGAAGACGGATATGTCAGGCCATTGGCGCAAATAAAACGGTGACACAATGCATTTTCATTCTCTGAACTACATCCTGCTGGAAATCCAATAGGACCATGGTCCTGCTACAAGAGAAATTCAGCATGAGTTTGAGAATGTACGCTGAAGAAGAAGCACTAGTTACTACTTTATATATAGTACTTCAATTATATTTTTTTCCAAATTAAAATTTCTCATATTTTTTCATAAACCTTCATGTCATGCTCGATTGAAAGCTTTATGGAAATTGATGAAGTTGTGATAGATTTCATGCTGATGTTGTAGGTGTATCTCAATGGTTATTCTGACATTATTTTACATGATGCAATTCAAGATCATCAAGTTGTTTGCATGGGAGAAAAGTTTTGAAAAGAGGATACTCGAGATCAGAGAGAAGGAGTTGCAGACATTACGGTCATCAGCCATCATTTCTTCTGTGTTGACGTTCTCATGGACGGCTGCACCGTTTGTAGTAAGTACTTTAAGATGGTGATTGGTTTCTTGGTGGTAATATGTTCCTGGGTGGTGGGGATGATATGTTTTTTGTGGTGCGGTGTATCTCATGTGGTGTGGTGTGTTTGTTTTTGGGGATGTGTCTCTGGGTGGTAATGATTTCTGGGTAGTAAGTGAGTTGTATACTGTTCTTTATGAGTTGTCACTGGTTTGGGATGTGCTGATGTTAAAAAACATATTCCACTATGTGCACATAGGTTAGGTTAGTGTATCTAAAAAAACTAGAAGTGATAGGGAAACACTTGTGCAGTTTTTTAATATACCCAGTAATAGAGCTAACATTTGAGGCACCCAAAAGTATGTTCACTAGAGTTAATGAAAACTGCAGTAAAACCCAGGGCCATGAGTATATCTTCAATTAAGGGGGGAGAGGGTTAAAAAAACCGTACCCACCTATTGGCTAAGTTCCCAATTCTAAATGTCATGTTCTGATTTCCTAAAAAGCGTGAGGTTGACACCACCCCCCCCCCCAAATCCCATATCTAAAGTCTATGTAAATCTCATGAAAGGATGCAGGTTACACACAAGAAGAAAAATTTAGTTTTATACATTCAGAAGATTACCATAAACAGGTGGTAGGAATACTGATCATGAAAGAAATATAGAAATACATCAGCGGGTCCTGGACATACAATAATAGAATGAAAATGCTAAAGATCAAAGCAAAACTTTTTGATCTAGCCATTATACACACATGCACCAACTTCAGACCACATTGAAGAAGGAATAAAAAAAACTACTACAAAGACGTACAACACCTCAAGCCAGTAAGATCAACAGACATTCTAATAGTCATGGACGAGTATGCAATAATAGGAAAAAGATAACACAAGAACATTTTATGACAATTTGGGCTAGGAACAAGAAATGATAGAAGAGAAAGACATACAGTTCTTTGAGGAGAACAACATGACCATATGCAATACATTCTTTGTACATGAAAATAGAAGATAATATACATAGACAAGTCCTGGAGATGGAAATAGTGTAAACAATGCTACAACATATCCAGGAACAGAAATAAACTCTTATCATAATCCAGTGCTGTGAAAAATTCCTGTAAAACTTAAAAATACAGATCATGGAAGAAATAGAGATCCACAGGTAGGCACATCAGCACTAAAACAAACCAGATATACAGCATACATACCTTGTGGAAGTAAAGAACATATATGAACACCTAATGATAGAATGCATGGAACAATACAGAAGGGAGGATGCAGAAGAGGAAATTACAGAGACAAAAAGAAAATAGACAATAAATGGGATAGTCTAAGGAAAAGAATTCAAACAACAAATGAAAATTTGCCAATAAGGATGATTAAAAATATATATTAGGAAGAAAGTGCAACAATAAGGTGTGAAAACAGCAACTCAACCATACATAGAAATAAAAGGAGGGATAAGACAAGTATATATTTTATCACCCAGCCTATGTAACATCTACACAGAGAATACTTTTAAACATACAGGAGAAATGCCAGGAGGACTCAAGATCAGTGGAAAAATTATAAATAACCTGCGATATGCAGATGACACTGTTCTTTTAGCAGAAAGTGAACAAGAACTATAAAGATTAATAGATGAAGTCGATAAATCAAGTAAAGAATATAGACTGGATATAAACATCCCAAAATTAAAAAACCATGATAATCAACAAAATTGCAAAACAGATTCTAAACATAAAAATACATTAAACGATACTACAACAAGTAGATCATTGCCACTATCTTGGACACATAATCATAAATGATGGTAGATGTGAAACGGAAGTTAAAAGAAGAATAGGAGTGGCTAAAAGTACTTTCAATAACATGAGGAAAATATTAACATCTAGACAAATTACATACAAGCTAAAAATGATAATCATAAGATTCTACATCTATTCTATATTAATGTATGGCTCAGAAACATGGACAAACAACTAGAAGACAGAATTGATGCCATTGTAGATATATAGAAGAATAGGAAGAACTTCATTGATCAGAAGAAAGTGAGCAAAGAGGTTCTAAAAACAATTTGTATAAAAAAATAATTAATGAAATAAATACAAATAAAACAACTAACAGGCCCAGTATAGTATAGGGTAACTATGCAGTGGATACTTTCTCATTGGGGAATACCAGGAAATGAAAAAGCAGACCAACTGGCTAAGGAAGTTGCTGCTGAAGACCAACCAGATGTACCAATCACCTACCATCATAAGAAACAGATGATCAAGTCAATGAGAAAGCCACAAACCTTGTTGAAGGCCCAAGTTGAGAGAAGGCATGCAAGAGGTACTCAGAGATATAAGTGGGAGAGAATCAACACGAGATGGGGCAGTGGACAGTCTAGTAGAGTAGGAGACATGGGATGTTGGAGGTCCGTTGCAGCTAATCTTCGTTGCGAAAATGGCACTTAATGATGATGAGAAACAAAATCTGTTTTATAGAAACATAATATTATGGTTGTTGAAAACATAATTTATTATTATTTAAGACTGTAATTTATTGTTGTTTAAAAACATAATTTATTGTTGCAGGATCTGTAACACTCAATAATAAATTAAGACCCTTTTACCTTGATGTATATTTCTCAAGCCTAATAACTAGGTAAGCTATGTCTCCAGGTATCACTATTGACCTTCCTGTGCTATGTGTTCATCGCAGACAACCATTACCTGGACCCCAAGACTGCCTTTGTGGCCATCTCTCTGTTTGATATCCTCAGATATGCCATGAACTTTGCTCCTATGATTGTTACAGACCTTCTTAAGGTGAGATTAGCTTTGTACAACTGTAGTAGGAATAATACACTTCAGTTTCTGGATCAACCTCCTTCTTAATCACCTTTCCTCCTTAAAATGTATGTCTAGCTATTAACATTTATCATGCTGCAATTAAACATTCTTTATTTTCTCCCTGTGCTGCATTTTTTTTTTATTGTATGCAATAATTATGATAGGTATTTGGAAAAATGCAATAACTTTTATGTTTTTTTGAGTTTTTTTTGTATAATAGTTTTTCATGGAGAATGGTTACTGGGTGCAGTGATGTAAGTTTTGTTGGTCTATGTGAGAAAATAGTGAAGATAAAAACAAACAAAATTGAGTGATTCACCTATTCTTGTCGGATATATTCAATCCAAGATAAAATTCTGCTAATTGCATAGGCCTATTCTATTTATGATGTTATTTCATAGCTACACTAAGGTGTTCTAATCAAGAATCAAGGTGTTCATATATCGTCTGAGAAAACAAATGAAATATTGTGATATACTTAATGTTATCAGTGATATACTTAATTTTATCAGTGATATACTTAATGTTATCAGTGATATACTTAATGTTATCAGTGATATACTTAATGTTATCAGTGATATGATAAATATGATCAGTGATATGATAAATAGAAGAATTTTTTTAATGTTCCTAAAAAATGGAAAGAGAATCATGTGTCACTATTATGTTTCCAAACCACATAAGTCTGTGACGTTTCTTCACTGACTCAAGTTTGTGACATTTATTCACTGACTGAAGTTTGTGACATTTATTCACTAACTCAAGTCTCTGACATTTATTCACTGACTGAAGTTTGTGACATTTATTCACTAACTCAAGTCTCTGACATTTATTCACTGACTGAAGTTTGTGACATTTATTCACTAACTCAAGTCTCTGACATTTATTCACTGACTGAAGTTTGTGACATTTATTCACTAACTCAAGTCTCTGACATTTATTCACTGACTGAAGTTTGTGACATTTATTCACTGACTGAAGTCTGTGACATTTATTCACTGACTGAAGTCTGTGACATTTCTTCACTGACTGAAGTTTGGGACATTTATTCACTGACTGAAGTTTGTGACATTTATTCACTGACTGAAGTCTGTGACATTTCTTCACTGACTGAAGTTTGGGACATTTATTCACTGACTGAAGTTTGTGACATTTATTCACTGACTGAAGTTTGTGACATTTATTCACTGACTGAAGTCTGTTACAATTCTTCACTGACTGAAGTAGTTCTTGGTGCTCTCACCATGCCATTTAATTTCTCATCCCTGATTTGGTGATCTCCCTGGTGTAGTGATCAAGCTATACACTTTAACCAAGTTATTTGTTCCAATCCCACTCATTTCATTTCGTGTTTGGTTTTGAGTGGTCTCTATCTATCTATTCTTTAAACCCTATGTTGCCTTTCAGTGTCAGGAGTAGAAGAGTTCTCTGGAGATTGCCCTCGTGTGTGCTAAATATATTGTGGAATTTGCTGCTTTTTTATTTCAGTGGTCCATCATTTACGTGGTCTGCCTCTAGGTCTGCCTTCATTGTATCTATGTAGCATAGTTTTCTGTGGTATGCTGTCTGGTGATAGTCTGCTGATGTGTGCAAACTATTTGATCTGTTCTCTTAATATATTCCAAGATTGGGGTGGTGCTGGTTTTTTGTCTAATGTCCTCATTCCTCACTCTGTCCTTTAGTGATATTCCTAGGATTCTGCATAAGCATGCCATTTCAGCTGTCACAAGTTTATGTTTGTCTTGTGCTGTCGTTGTCCATGTTTGACCTTGGTAGCACAGTGTTAGCATAATAATTGTTGTGAATAGTGTTATTTTGGTGTTTAAATCTACAGTTTTATTTCTGAAGATTGGTGTAATTTGCCCTAGGGCGTGGTATGCTTTACTATATCTAATGTGTATTTCTTTGCTGCTCCTGCCGTCTATTGTTATATTTCTTCCTAGGTATGTAAATGAAAGTCTCCCACTTGCATCTTTATAGACCGAGACTCATTAAATCAATTTCAGATTTTTGTCCAAAAATTCTTGGTTTATACACTGATTTTTACAGTACTTGTGCACACTATTCCTGAAGGGGTACTTGAGGACTTAATTTTTAGTTCATCTTGTTCAGATTAGGTTAATAAAATATAACATTCTATGCTCAACACCCTCTAAGAAAGTGTGTGGCCTGATAGCTGCTCCACTTAGAGGGGTCACTGTCTTAATGGAGGAAGAGGAGTTGCGGTGTATTTAAGTTAATCATTGTTTCATTCAGGCCTTCATCTCAGCTCGGAGAATTGGACGGTTTCTGTGCCATGATGACCTAGATAAGTACAGTGTTTCACATATTAAGGAATCAGGTAAGCTGATACTTGCATTTTTAATGCTTATTTGTTTGATTATCATCTTTTTTTGTCATGATTATTTCTGCTATAAGTAAGTGTTGACAGTCATGGATACCCTACAAAAAGATGAGGTCAAACAAGACAATGTACATATTCAGATAATTTATTTATAGACTATGTTGCACATTCACTCATTTACACATTTTCATAATGGTACACATTCACTCATTTACACATTTTCATAATGGTACACATTCACTCATTTACACATTTTCATAATGGTACACATTCACTCATTTGTATAAACATATTCCCATTGTGTGGTTGTGTGGGTTGATGTGTAGCTTCCTGATTGCTGTGGTATGTTTCTAGGCTGGTTGCCTCCATCTTCAGCACCTGCTATTGCTAGAGCAGACTGTTGTCATGCTAAATTTTAGGAGGGTCTGGCCATTCTTAGTTTTCACCTCTGTTGGATAAACTAAGCCCCCCATCTCCGCAACAAGATTCTGGCCTCGATGGGGGAAAAAAGAACTCATTTGTACATTTGCTTGTACATTTTAACTCATTCACTCACAAAACAGCATCTGGCAATAGGTGACATTACTATTATGATTCAACTGTAGGCTTCTGCTCATTGGCCATGATAATAAACTCAATCTATATATTCTACAGAAAATATGATTTACATCAGCAATGGAAGCTTTCAGTGGAGTTCACAAGTTGGATTTACATTACAAAAGTAAGTTTTTATATATGTTCGTCTTTTTCTGTTTTCATCTTTAAACTCCTACAGTAATAGAATATTATGTTAGTCCAGAGAATGGAATGTGTTGTGTCATGGTTTACAGTTTAGCTGAGACATCTACACCTTTCAGACTGGCAAACCAACATAATACTCTTTTAATGGACTTCTGAGTTGCTTTGGCCCTCTATAGTATAGAACAGCCAACCCCTACCCCCAAAATATCCTTTTTTCTTCTTACAATATGCATGGCAAGTCAGTGTCACATATTCTTTGCTCCCCTTTTGGGTCCCGTCAACATATTGATGTATTTTGTCTATAACCTTAGTTGTGTTCTCTTGTTTATCATTATAGTTTCACCATTACAACATTGTACAGGAATTTGGTGAAACATGTTGCTGTTTATGTATGATTAAATTTCTGTTTTTTAAATGTTTAAAAAATAATAATTTTTGTTTGGTGTCTGAGAAAGGTTCTCATTGGACTACAGTGTGTAAAAACATAATTTTATAGTTGAAGTTCTGTGGGAATCCCACAAGAGGAAAGCTTGACTGTATAGACATGTCAGCTACTTGTGGGTTTGCTGTTGTATGGTGGTTGGTCTTATGGGCCACATGTGAGACTTTCTGCATCTTTCAGATAAAACTTGTTTCAGGTGAAAACTTTCTGTTTGGTCTGTGCAAAGGGAAGTGTATGAGGGAAGAAAGTGATGCTTTCTGTACAACCACTAAGTACCAGGGTAATATGGTAATGGCTATGACAAGGGCTGTGATATAATTGGAGTCTCAGTTTGCTACAGGTTTCTGTGTTTATGTGTATACTTAGCAAGATTTAGTTGGGCTATTTATGTCAGTAGTGGTTGGAGTCATTGATGAAGTCTGTGCTGAAGAGTGTTACCTTCATTTTTTCACCTGGATACGTGGGTTTTAGAGGAAAAGAAAAGGACCGTATCCAGTCTATCTTATGATATTTTCCTCCTGCTTGAATCTTTGCCTATCTATTTCTTGCTGCCCCTTCACTGTGCCTTCAAGTGCTGCCCCTTCACTGTGCCTTCAAGTGCTGCCCCTTCACTGTGCCTTCAAGTAAGGTCTTTAACAAGGTGTTATGTGTTTAAAATAGGTCCAAAATAGTTTTTTAATTTGTATTTCTTTTAATATTATTTTTTCATAGGCAGTATTGTCAGAACCTTCTTGTCTGTTTTCTACTTTCCATGAAGCTCTCCCTATTCTACTATATATCCACATACCAAAGGCATCAATTCTGTCTTCTAGATGGTTTGTTCATTATCCATGTTTCTGAATCCCATACATTGGTGTAGTTATGTGTAGCATTTTACACTTCTAATTTATTTTTTTTTAATTTATTTAGATGTTAGTAGTGTCCTCATGTTAACTGAAAGTATTTTTAGCCATTCCTATTCTCCTTGAGGCTTATGTGTCATTTCTTGCAACACCTCATCCAGTTCCTGAATTCAAGCCATAGACACAGAAGAAGAAAAAAAAATATATGTTGAATTCTTCAAATTAATTTTTGTCTGAAATGATTTATGAGTTCACAGTGAAATCACATCTTTAATATGTTTATTACAACTTGATACAAATTTGTTGATAGATCCTGCCTTGATATATGTATACACTGCCAGGAAAGGTTTATTTCTGAATATTAGAAAAATGATTACTTCAGTGATATAAGAGTTAACACTACCAAATTTGGCTGAAACGGTTATATTGTGTAATGATGATAACGTAATTCCCTTAGCTGTGAGTTGGTAGCTCTTGACAACTTAGAGCCTTTATCATAAAAACATATGGCAGTTGTGTAACTGAGGTGATACTTGGACTCAAATCAGATTTGCTGTTTCAAAGGCATGGTTATATTTGAGGAATTTATGGACAGCATGTTAAATCCCCAAAGGGATGCATTTCAATGTAGCAGTATCCCAGGATGGTTTCTAAATATGGTTTCTAAACTTGGTATGTCTAATGAACTAAATATGGTTCCTAAACATGCTGCCAAGAGTTAAGCATATGGGTTTGGGCCAACCATATGGGTTTGGGCCAACCAGTTAATTATTTCTCTGTCAGATCTGTTGACCCATCTACAGTGATGGCCTATTTAGCATTCCCCGCCACCGTCATTGTCTGCTGCAAAAGGACAAAAGTACAATGTTTGCCTTCATCTCTTCATCATCCATGGAGACCATTTGCAAGAAAATAAAAGTAAGAAATTGAGACACAACATGCAGTGACAATGATTTTTTCACAGGTGACAGGTTGTCAGTCCATCCCTTGACTTTTCATAGTCGCCTCCTACGGCATGCCTGGAAAGAAGACAAGTGACCCTATTCGTTGCACCCGGAATTATAAGTCCAGACGCCAGTTGCCACATGGATGAAGGTAAAATATTATGGGTTGACAGGTATGCATGCATGCACATACAGCGTAAATAATAACACATTGATTGAATTCAAGAGAATAGTATCACACAGATATTACACATAATGCAGGATGTTAATGCTTTCATGTAATCTGCTGCTTTTTTTCCAGTATCAATGTCACAATTAGTGATGGTAGTCTCGTGGCAGTTGTTGGTGCTGTTGGCAGCGGCAAATCTTCCCTCATCTCAGCTATTCTTGGAGATTTGGAGAAACTGTCAGGGACAGTTAATGTCAGGGTGAGTTATAGACGGCATCTCTTAGCATTGACATGGCTATTAACTAACAGTATAGTTTAATTTTTGACACACTGACTATAAACTAACGACGATCCTCAAGGATGTCATATATTGCAGTATGTTCCCCTCAAATTATTTGTCTAAATAAAATGCACTCCTATGTCTGAATATACTGTTTTAAAAGTGTTACATGGATATACTATCCTTGTCATGAAGAGATCAGAAGCAACGAAAGAGCACATGTAATGATGGGCAATGCTGTGGTTGATGGTCCAGTATTGAAAAGAGATTGGGTCGACTTAATGAGGGCCTTCATTGATTTGCTGTAGAGTGAAGAAGACGAGACTGGAGGTGATAAAGTGCACATACAAAGGATGACAGAAATAAGAATGACCAGCGGCGATGGGAGAAAGTGTGTCCTCTCTGGGAAGATCACATAATCAACATCTTACTGGAACTTTGAGTCTGCATACTCGTGTGCGGCTGATGGAAAGAAGATAGTGGCACACTTATGAGAATATCCATTGTGCAAGAATGCTGTTCTGTCATTCTTCTTCTGCGTTCGTTCTCAAACTCCTGCAGATTAGCAGGATGTAGTCCGGAGAACGGAATAAGTTGTGTCATGGTTTACAGCATTGCTGCGATATCTGCACATTTTGGCCTGACACATCCGACTTCAGTTTGGATTTGGGTCACTGACCCTATATGAGATGGGACAGCTAACTTCATCCCATAACCTCCTTAGTCGCCTTTTACGACATGCATGGAAGGTAAACAGTGTTGCTATTCTTTGCTCCCCTTTCGGCTCGGCAACACACGGACGTGTTCTGTCATTGTCTTTGTTTCAAGTTTTAGATGGTTACAGTGAATTAAATCTAGTTCCTAAACTTGATTTGCCCAATGAACTAAATATGGTTTCTAAACTTGATATGTTCAATGAACTAAATATGGTTTCTAAACTTGATATGTTCAATGAACTAAATATGGTTTCTAAATTTGATTTGTCCAATGAACTAAATATGGTTTCTAAACTTGATATGTTCAATGAACTAAATATGGTTTCTAAACTTGATATGTTCAATGAACTAAATATGGTTTCTAAACTTGATATGTTCAATGAACTAAATATGGTTTCTAAATTTGATATGTTCAATGAACTAAATATGGTTTCTAAATTTGATATGTTCAATGAACTAAATATGGTTTCTAAACTTGATATGTTCAATGAACTAAATATGGTTTCTAAATTTGATTTGTCCAATGAACTAAATATGGTTTCTAAACTTGATATGTTCAATGAACTAAATATGGTTTCTAAACTTGATATGTTCAATGAACTAAATATGGTTTCTAAACTTGATATGTTCAATGAACTAAATATGGTTTCTAAACTTGATATGTTCAATGAACTAAATATGGTTTCTAAACTTGATATGTTCAATGAACTAAATATGGTTTCTAAACTTGATATGTTCAATGAACTAAATATGGTTTCTAAACTTGATATGTTCAATGAACTAAATATGGTTTCTAAACTTGATATGTTCAATGAACTAAATATGGTTTCTATAAACTTGATATGTTCAATGAACTAAATATGGTTTCTAAATTTGATTTGTCCAATGAACTAAATATGGTTTCTAAACTTGATATGTTCAATGAACTAAATATGGTTTCTAAATTTGATTTGTCCAATGAACTAAATATGGTTTCTAAACTTGATATGTTCAATGAACTAAATATGGTTTCTAAACTTGATATGTTCAATGAACTAAATATGGTTTCTAAACTTGATATGTTCAATGAACTAAATATGGTTTCTAAACTTGATATGTTCAATGAACTAAATATGGTTTCTAAACTTGATATGTTCAATGAACTAAATATGGTTTCTAAACTTGATATGTTCAATGAACTAAATATGGTTTCTAAACTTGATATGTTCAATGAACTAAATATGGTTTCTAAACTTGATATGTTCAATGAACTAAATATGGTTTCTATAAACTTGATATGTTCAATGAACTAAATATGGTTTCTAAATTTGATTTGTCCAATGAACTAAATATGGTTTCTAAACTTGATATGTTCAATGAACTAAATATGGTTTCTAAACTTGATATGTTCAATGAACTAAATATGGTTTCTAAACTTGATATGTTCAATGAACTAAATATGGTTTCTAAACTTGATATGTTCAATGAACTAAATATGGTTTCTAAATTTGATATGTTCAATGAACTAAATATGGTTTCTAAATTTGATATGTTCAATGAACTAAATATGGTTTCTAAACTTGATATGTTCAATGAACTAAATATGGTTTCTAAACTTGATATGTTCAATGAACTAAATATGGTTTCTAAACTTGATATGTTCAATGAACTAAATATGGTTTCTAAACTTGATATGTTCAATGAACTAAATATGGTTTCTAAACTTGATATGTTCAATGAACTAAATATGGTTTCTAAACTTGATATGTTCAATGAACTAAATATGGTTTCTAAACTTGATATGTTCAATGAACTAAATATGGTTTCTAAATTTGATATGTTCAATGAACTAAATATGGTTTCTAAATTTGATATGTTCAATGAACTAAATATGGTTTCTAAATTTGATATGTTCAATGAACTAAATATGGTTTCTAAATTTGATATGTTCAATGAACTAAATATGGTTTCTAAATTTGATATGTTCAATGAACTAAATATGGTTTCTAAATTTGATATGTTCAATGAACTAAATATGGTTTCTAAATTTGATATGTTCAATGAACTAAATATGGTTTCTAAATTTGATATGTTCAATGAACTAAATATGGTTTCTAAATTTGATATGTTCAATGAACTAAATATGGTTTCTAAATTTGATATGTTCAATGAACTAAATATGGTTTATAAATTTGATATGTTCAATGAACTAAATATGGTTTATAAATTTGATATGTTCAATGAACTAAATATGGTTTCTAAATTTGATATGTTCAATGAACTAAATATGGATTATAAAACTTTCTATATGCAGGGAACAGTTGCTTATGTCTCACAACAAGCATGGATTCAGAATGACTCTGTCAAAAACAACATCCTGTTTGGTAAACCTATGAACAAGGAACTATACAACAGATGTGTGGACTCCTGTGCCCTGCGACCTGACCTTGACATGCTTCCTGCTGGAGACAGAACAGAGATTGGTGAAAGAGTAAGATTTCATTTGGAAATATATGTGTACATTTTTCTGTTTGCTTGCTTGCTTGATTGAGACCACTAGTTTATATAATTATTGAAGAATATTCTGATTGTGCAGATTGTTCTGATGATTTTCAGAGGAGATAAATTGATTATAACTTATTGATCGGAGAAAATATTAATGTTCAAAAATAACTTTGTTGTATAATGAGAATTCAGATACTTATTTTTGTTAAGGGTTTGAGGGGGGTGGGTGGGGGCGTAGAGTTAAAAGGGGTGCCAGAAAGGGCTGATAAAAAGAGGTTACAAAGATTTGAGTTTAGCAATGCTTGAGCCATCTATCACAGTAAACTGAACACATATTTAATTAAATTAATTTTAATGCTGAAATTAATTAGACTTATATCTATCTGCTTAGGGCATCAATCTTTCAGGAGGTCAGAAGCAACGTGTGTCCTTGGCGAGAGCATTATATGCCCAAGCGGATGTCTACTTACTAGATGACCCTCTCAGTGCAGTAGACTCGCATGTTGGACAGCATATCTTTGATAATGTTATTGGACAGTGCGGATTACTTGAAGACAAGGTTTGTGATATCAGACATGTCTTGTTAATTTCTCCAGTTTTCACTGGCTGTTCAATTCTCACTTCTACTTCGTATGCGTTTGCTCTCTGATAACTAACATGAAAGTTCAAGTGAATTCTGCCAGGGAGTATGAATAATGTGTATATTCTCACGTTGTTATGGATATAGACAGGTCAGTGAACACACGGATAATAACAACATACACACTGCACAAGTATGTGAATTCCTTGAGGATCACAAACATTTAATACTAGTAATACTATTAAGCATCAGTACTACAAGGATCATTAGGGCTGCTTGTAAACATAAATAAAACAGAAACTAGGCTGCTTCAGTGTAACTTGAATAAATGAATAATATCTTATAGGCAGTGTTGTCTGTGAGAAGTGTGATTATGACTTTGTAATCGCAGAAGTGGAGGATGATGATGGTTTGCAACTCTATATTATGACAGAGGATGAATTACAGGAACAGTTTTGGAATTCAGACACTAATTCTAGTTTTGAAAGATTTGTGTGTGTGTGCGTGCGTGCGTGTGTGTGTGTATATAAAAAATTATGAGTTTCAGTACAGGAGCAGCTGTAATTTACCCAGTACGTCTTTTTCAGTTATGTTTTCATATTTTTTGCATGTATTCATTTTTTTCTTTGAAATCACATAGTACATCTATGTATACTGACTTTCCAAATTTAGTAATGAAATAAAATCACATAGTAAATATATGTATACTGACTTTCCTACTTTAGTAGTGAAATAATCACGAAAACATTATCGGCTCGAATGACTCTAAGGTGTAGAGGATTGATTTAATTGTATTTGGGTATCTTCCTATGTACTCTATCTGTCTCAACATATCGACACACTACCTGCCAAGATTACCACTCATAGAACGTCACTCCGTAGCTTCAAGCTGTAATCCATAGCGATCTCAGAAAAAAATGCACTTGTAAACAAGACATCATGACTCAGGATCATAGTCACGACCTCTTGAGCACAAGACAAATGGTGACATCACCAAAAAACATTAGCTCTGCTTATATGCTGTGGTATATGGTCATCATCATCATCATCATCAAGTATGTCCCCACATTGGAAGTTGACTGCAATGGATGTCCAGCATCCAGTCTCTTGCCTTGGTGGTGCACTGTGCTAGACTAGACTATCTCGTGATGATTCTCTCCAACTTCTAACTCAGTTTACCTCAGTTCTCCCCATTTCTTCCCCCTCCCCTCCCCCCCCCCCCAAAAAAAATGTTTTTTAAAAATTCTACCTTCAAGTATTTGTTTGATTTGAATTTTATTTCATGCACAGTATTGTCAGAATCTCTGCGTTCATTTTCTTCTCTTTCCATATTCTTCTATATATCCACATCTCAAAGATATCAATCCTATCCTTTAGCTGTTTATTCATTATCCATGTTTCTAGGCCATAAATTAATATAGAGTTCATTAAGGAAAAGAATAATTAATGACAAGACAAAACATTAGAGTACATGTAACATTATATAATTCGACATAGTATATAAATGTCAGTACTGCATTTTTCCCATTAGAAAGTTACAAGGAGGCTGCATGCCCTTGTTCTTGTCATATCTTGTACAGGATAAGTTTTTTAAATTTACCCTCCGACAGAAAAAAAACCCAGTCCGTGCCGGGAGCTAAACCTTGAATCTCATAGGTGTAAGACCAACGCTCAAACCTTTTGGCCATGCACCACACATTTAGTACATGTATAGTTAATATAAATCACATTAAGTGTTGTTGATTACTATTTTTTAATTGTTTTGTCCAGGTACGGATCCTGGTGACACATGGTATCCAGTACCTGGCCCATACTGACCAGATCATTGTCATGACAGAGGGTCAAATCTCTGAAGCTGGACACTATGAAGAACTGCTGTCTCACAATGGAGCTTTCGCTAAATTGATCAGATCATTCCTTGATGATGACGACGATAGTGACATAACACAAAATGAAGAATGTAAGTGACATGTGACATGACCTACTGTATTGTTTCACCAAACAGATTATGTATTTTATTGTTATCAATACTCAGTTTTGTTTTTATGGGGATACTGTGGTATATACAGTACCCCCACTTTTTAAATCCTGAATTTTATTGTTGTTGGTACTTTGTTATTTTAATTCTGCACCAGCCTAACTAAATGTTATGTCTATGGAAAAAGGAATTACAAAGTGAAAAACTCAAAAGTCCATTTCATCAATTTTTGGTCAATTAATTTTGAGAATCTTAAATGCTTACATAATATAGTATATAATTAGCCCAATGAGTAATTCAAAAAATGAAGTATTCACCCCCTCTCTAATATCTCAACTTTGTTATTGTTCTGCTCAGTGTAGATCAAATAGTCATAATGTCTCAGCTTTGTTATTGTACTATTAGGTGAAGATCAATTAGTTATAATGTTTCAGCTTTGCTATTGTCCTGCTCAGTGTAGATGAAACAGTCATAATGTCTCAGTAGATTAGGAACAATATCCCAGTTTTGATAAGACCTGTCTGTAATTGTACATGGCTCAAAAATATGGAACACAATAACAAAGATGAATCCCATTTTCAAGTGTTTAAGAATAAACATATTAAATGTTTGGATCTATTAAGGAAGAACATACAGACAGGTGGCCAATTTAGATACGGATAAATGTATTGTCCGGCTCTGTGGCAAAGTGGTACAGAGCGCGTCTGTGACGGCAAAGGTACCAAGTGTTCGATCCTCACCACAGGCAATTGTGCATCCGGACCGTTCAGAAAGAAATGGCAACCTACTGAACGTATTTATATTGCCTAGAAAATCACCACAGCCAACAAATGCTGGGTTGATAGCTACGTCCTGAATAGGATATACTACCAATAAATGTATTATTGTTAATAAACTACCATCTATCAGTGTCATATTATTTTTCTTCTTCTGCCTCTGATCTCAAACTTCAGCAAATCAGCATGATGTAGACTAGAGAACAGTGTGTGCTGTTTCATAGTTTACAGTTTAGCTGCAATTTATGCACCTTTCGTCCTGACACATCTGATTTCAGCATAAACTCTAGGTCGCTGTGATCCATAATATGGGATACATAACCAACTCCACTTCAAAACGTCCTTAGTTACCTACTATGACATGCATGGTAGGTAAATGTTGCTATTCTTTGCCCCCTTGTGGACCCTAGCAACATGAGGGTGAGGGCTGTATTGAAAGGGAATAGACTCAGATGATTGGGACAATTGATAATTAGAAAGAATGGAGGACACCAGAATGATAAAACAGAAATTAGAGAACAAGATACAGAGATTTATGGACAGCAATTGTGTTTTGTAACAATAAACCTTCATGACTTGCAAAGTTAAAAAAAATAATTTTTTGCTGTGAACTGATAATTGATCCAGTAGGGAATTAATAATTTATCCAGTATTTGGGGATTGATAATTGATCCAGTAGTTGGTAATTGATAATTGATCCAGTAGTTGGGAATTGATAATTAATCCAGTAGTTGGGAATTGATAATTAATCCAGTAGTTGGGAATTGATAATTAATCCAGTAGTTGGGAATTGATAATTGATCCAGTAGTTGGGAATTGATAATTAATCCAGTAGTTGGGAATTGATAATTAATCCAGTAGTTGGGAATTGATAATTAATCCAGTAGTTGGGAATTGATAATTAATCCAGTAGTTGGGAATTGATAATTAATCCAGTAGTTGGGAATTGATAATTAATCCAGTAGTTGGGAATTGATAATTAATCCAGTAGTTGGGAATTGATAATTAATCCAGTAGTTGGGAATTGATAATTAATCCAGTAGTTGGGAATTGATAATTAATCCAGTAGTTGGGAATTGATAATTGATCCAGTAGTTGGGAATTGATAATTAATCCAGTAGTTGGGAATTGATAATTAATCCAGTAGTTGGGAATTGATAATTAATCCAGTAGTTGGGAATTGATAATTAATCCAGTAGTTGGGAATTGATAATTAATCCAGTAGTTGGGAATTGATAATTGATCCAGTAGTTGGGAATTGATAATTAATCCAGTAGTTGGGAATTGATAATTAATCCAGTAGTTGGGAATTGATAATTAATCCAGTAGTTGGGAATTGATAATTGATCCAGTAGTTGGGAATTGATAATTAATCCAGTAGTTGGGAATTGATAATTAATCCAGTAGTTGGGAATTGATAATTGATCCAGTAGTTGGTAATTGATAATTAATCCAGTAGTTGAGAATTGATAATTGATCCAGTAGTTGGGAATTGATTCAGTAGTTGGTAATTGATAATTAATCCAGTAGTTGAGAATTGATAATTGATCCAGTAGTTGGTAATTGATAATTGATCCAGTAGTTGGGAATTGATAATTGATCCAGTAGTTGGGAATTGATAATTAATCCAGTAGTTGGGAATTGATAATTGATCCAGTAGTTGGGAATTGATAATTAATCCAGTAGTTGGGAATTGATAATTGATCCAGTAGTTGGGAATTGATTCAGTAGTTGGGAATTGATAATTGATCCAGTAGTTGGGCTGCTTTCTGTTGAGATAACAATAGCTATATTTTTATAGAATTCATTCAATGTATTCTGGCAGTTTCTGTCTCAATTATTTCAGTACAAGAACTCAAGCAGGAGGTTCTTAAGAGATTGTCGGAGACTGAGGATGATGGCGATGTGGGGGTACCGCAGGTGGTGCCACAGAACACTCAGAGACAAGTTTCTATCACGTATGTCACACAGTATTTCTAACACATTTCTTGATGAGAAAACACATCACTTGTCAGTGCACACTGCTTATGATAGTTAAGTGATAACAATAGGGATAATGTAATGTTGTTACTATTACAACTCAAACTAATAAATAAGGTAAATACTCAATGTAAAAATATTGTAAATGAAAAACAAACACCAGATGAAGATGGATGTGTTGGGCCATTGGCGCAAATAAAATGGCAAAACAATGCATTTCCATTCTCTTAATACATTCTGCTGGAAATCTACTAGGTCCTGCTACAAGGGAGATCCTGCTGGAGTTTCAAGATCCTGAAGAAGGAGAAAAACAAACAAACAAAAAACAATGAACAAGGACTTTTTCTACATTGCATGCACATCCCTTATCATAAATGAATAAAAATGTTGCATTAAGCTTTAGCAAGCTGTGTTGACAAACCGGTCGAAGCATTTAGCCTGAAATGTGTCATTTCTTGACAGAAAAGGCGAAATCATCTGCCCAATTCGGTAAACCCGAAACCGAACGAAAAAATCGAGATCTGTAACTTTTTGACAATGTTTTGGCAACATCGAGAAGAGACTTTATCTAGCTTCCTGTTTCTATTGTCAAAGATCTATTATCGTTTCTATTGCGATAGACGACAGGGTTTGAGTATGGAATGGAATTCGGAGCAATCTTCAAGCATCAGCTTTGCGGCGAGGCGTCATGACAGTGAATAGAGTTTATTATACTTCTTTATCATCGATTTATTCAGTGAAATCATTATTTATTCCGAATTCAATGTGGAAGTATTGAAGGTAAGTGTTACATTGTTTTTAATTAGAATAGACTATGAGGTTCCAGAAGGTTCTCACAATGTAAAATATATAATATTCAACAGCTTACGATCAATCAAAAATATGGTAGGTCTAGATCGAGATAGGTCTAAATAGGACTTTATTACTTTCTCACACGTGTCGAATCACACACACACAAACAAAACTTACACCAATATATGCAGAATTTAATTCTGTATTTATATGTGCAAATATTATGTAGATATCTGTAACAGTAAAAAAGTTATCATGATTTCAAAACAACCACCGACGATTGCGTAACATTTCCAAAAACCAATTCCGCGGCAGTCAGCGGCAGAAGAGAAATTGCATAATTATAAATGCAGCTTGCTAAAGGTTAAACACAGGAAATAAACTGGATCTCTCTTGTCATATGTCCAGCATATTTGGCCAAAAAAATAAAAGGATCCACTATAAGAATAATGTTACGCTGTAAGCACTGATTGTGCTTGTTAAAAAGTGTGCGTAGCAAGACACTGACAAACATAAATCAACAGGGGCTGCTACAAGAATGGGAGTCAAGCCATGAGGATCAAACCTGATTAATTGAAAACTCCACACCACTGACATTGTCGAATATCCTCTGGCACTTTGGTTATTATTATATACTAATGACAGGCACCAGCTTCTTTATGAGAAACCTGGTCTGTGATACATGGGACATTCACATAATTACTCCACTCTCTGCTCCAGCAACCATGCAAGAGTATGCAGACTCAAAGTCACAGTCAGATGCTGATTATTTTTCCAGAGTGGACACACTTTTCCCTCGCCCCTGATTATCCATATTTCTGTCATTTTTTTAATGTGTACTTTATCACCTCCGGTATCTTCTTCACTCTTTAGTAAATTCATGACTGTCCTTAGTAAGTCAGCCTTATCTATTTTCAGTACTGTGCAATCAACTACATTATCACTCACCAATGAGTCTGCTCTTTCGTTACCTTTGACCCCTGCATGACCAGGGGAGTATATCCATGTAATACTTTAGACAACCTAGTTGTTCAGTAACATGACTCATTCCCTTCTTAACATACACCATTCCAATCTTATGTATCTTGCTTTGGGAGTCTGAATATATTACGGTGAGCTTATATTTAGTCACAAACCAAGTACCTCCATTACTCTCTCTCTCTCTCTCTCTCCATTTGCATGCTTGATGTGATATTGATGTAGGCAGATGATTTTGCAAGCACCATTCTGCCATTTTTTTAGGCAACAAAATCCCATCCACACTTATTTGTTTCTCTGTTGACTTAGCCATCTGTGTATATGATTGTGTCTTGCTGCTTTGAGTGCAATTGAGCGAGTTCTTGTATCGTCACTTCTGTCTTGATAATAATCCATTCCCGACTCACTTTTTCACAGTTGTATTACTACAGTAGTAAGACTTTTTAATCTTTGTACACCCCCACCCATTCACTGTCTTTTCCTACTTCGAATTCACATACTCTGAACAATATCCTCTGCTTCTGTGATCCATAGCTTTCCATGCTTGATTAGTTTTCTCTTTGTCTCATCTAGTCACTAGTACATTGAGTCATGTCTTACATGCACTACTTGATATTGTATCTTAATTTTGGGCATCTAGCAAGAATCTCCGAGTCATGATGGAAGTATATTTAGTAATACCTAGCACTCTTCACAAAGCCTCGTTTTGGGTTATCTCAATCTATCCATAGTTGTTTGTGACAGTGTCATCAAACCAAAGCCATAAATGATGACAGATAATACTAGTGTTTGCAGTGGCATAAAAGTTACCATTGCCTCACGTCTGTAGATAACTTTGATAACACTTATCCCCATCTGTGCTTTCTCAAACAGTTTTTAAAATGTGTGGAATGGTTCTAGACTAGATGTATAACCATGAATCTGGAAATTAGAGGTGAGCTTCTAGACACTCTAGGTGCATAGACCTAAAAAAGATACAATTATGAATGCTGCAATTTTTTGCCTATAAAATTTATGAGGATTTCTTGACTAAAGAGGAAATTTTAGTTGCAGTAATAGACCTAGAAGATGCTTATACTGGAGTATACAACAGACACCTTGTCAGAACTGATATCACTGCTGTTGACAAATTAGAGAGAAAATCACCATCATTAGTACACTACCCAGAAAGCTGTTTTTAATATGTCAAAGGAAACGGTTGTATAACTTGTTCTGATCTGTTCATAATATGATAGTCATCTTTTGTTGGTGTTTGTGGCATACATGGTGTATTAAACAGTATATAAGTTGAGATACATGTGTGTGACTTATTTTGTGTTGTTATGACAGAACCTCACAATCCCATGAACATCCAGAGACACCAAGAGTGGACAATCTTGGCAAGATGTTGAATCGTCAGTCAAGCCAGCAGTCAGCTCTGATAGAAGAGGAATCCGTAGAATCAGGAAGTGTAAGTCATATCATGTTGTCATTTATGATTCAATTTTTGAGCATTCATGATTGAGTTGTTGAGAATTGATGATTGAATTGTTGAGCATTCATGATTGAAGAAAATACAAGATGGGCAGTGAACAAACAGTAAAATAAATGAACTATCACACAGGCATTAGAAGGTAGACATTTAACAACAGAGGCATTTAACAGGTAACATTGGCATACATATTGTTATACAGATGCTCATTACAAAAATTAATGGAGTGAGGACTAAATAAATGATTGAATTGTTGAACATGGATGATTGAAATGTAGAACATGGATGATTGAATTGTATATTATGGAAGATTGAATTGTAGAGCATGGATTATTGAATTGTTGAGAATGGATGATTAAATTGTTGAGCATTCATGATTGAATTGTTGACAAGTGACTATTGAATTTTAGAGCATTATTGGAATTGTAAAGCAATCATCCATGCTCAACAATTCAATCATTTATTTAGTTTTGATCCCATTACTTTTTTTAGTAGAACATTGATGATTAAATCGTTGAGCATTGATGATTGAATTGTAGACATGGATGATTAAATTGTTGAGCATTAGTAATTGAATTGTTGAGTTTGGTGATTGAATATGTAGAACATAGATGATTGCATTTTTGAGCATTCACGATTGAATTGTTGAGCATTGATGATTGAATTGTAGAACATGGATGATTGAATTGTTGTGCATTGATGATTGCATTGAGACAATTCCACCTCAGACATGTCAGAAATACATATAACATCATCAGTGTATTTATGAAAAAGAAATGGACAAAGGCCTTCATGTCTCCCAAACTTGATGTTCCAAATGTCCAATGAAAAGGCAAGCATTGCTAGCTCCATCTTAGTACCCATAAGCAACGCCAGTGTTCTTATCTTTAAATGGGACATTTGCAATGCACTCGTACAAAGAAGGACAGAAATTAGGATGAAGGAAAAAAGTATATCCTCTGTGGAAAGATCTGAAGATCACATAATCATCCGACTGGGATTTTGTATCAGTATAATCTTATATGGCTGCTGGAACGGAAAGTGGAGCACTTATGTGACATGGTGCTGGTATCTAATCAGAAATCAAGCTTGGGATTTTGAAAGCTCAGGGGCCAGTGCATATAGGAACTGTAAATCAGCTTGGAGAGCTAGCACAAAGTCTTGGCAGGCTGGATTAGGTCCATGGACCATATTTTCCCATCCCTGCTTTACAGTGGGGTCATCAATAAAGACCATAGGGTGTATATACATTCTCGGATGCATTGGCGACTGACTATAGGCCAAGAATGTTCCATTTGTCTCTGTACGATGTCCTGCAGTCTTAAAAAAACACAGCACTGGAATTTCTGTTTGCTGTTTTGTAGAGGGTTTGAACAAGATCTGTGAACTGGCAGGAGGCGATTATTCTTGACTTTTATATTTGTATCAAAATATTGCTGGAAGCAAGTTGGAATATGACATCAGTTTTCTTGGCCCTGATACTCTTTTGCATCTTTTGAATGATTTGGACCCAATGGATGCAGCTGAGAGGTTGTACACTTATATCATCCATTATAGGAGGTAGCTTCAAAATGTTCTTCGGAATAGTTGTTTGAATTAAAGATGTTTTTATGGAGATATAATTTTGATAAAAGGACACTATAGGCATGACCTTCACATATGCTCTCCAAGAGAAGATAAAGATATTTGTTTGTGTGTTGTACTAGTTGCATCATCAGAGTTAAAAAATGTCAGTGATTCAACAAAGTGTAAATGTCAAATTGTGTGTTTTTACTTGAGAAGTCACCTGCAGAGACACTAACATTACGTAATAAAGAGTATGGTGATACCACAATGAAGAAATGTATGTTGATATCCTCATTTGTCTAAGAGATGCAATCTGAAGAAAATGACCATAAAAATGGAGGACAAAGAGTTGAATTATGCTGCATGACAATGTACAGGCATATGACAGGCATATAGCTTTACCCTACTGGTAAAGCAGTACCTCACCAAGCTTGATTACCTTGGAATTTTGGCGGTGTCGGCAGGGGTAATAATGATAGTAATAATAGTCATGATGATAATAATAGTAACAACAATAATAATAATTCATTCATTCTTTATCCTTTGGTGCTGAAGATAGGGCAGCGGTCAGATCTCTCCAATTCTGTCTCAAATCAAAGCTATTCTGATCAGTTCTTGAATAGTATATATATATTGATTGTTTTACTTTCTCTAAGTATTGTTCTTCTGTTTCTTTTATTCTACCCCTGTCTGTTTTATATAATAATAATAGTAATGATAATAGTAGTAGTGATGATAATAATAATAAGAATAATGTTAATTATAATAATAATAATAATGGTTGTAATAGTAATAGCTTTCCATCAAAGGTGATGATCACAACAGTCTTAGAATTGTGTTCTTGCATCTCCGATGTGTGCTTGGATAACTGGAAAATTCAAATTCTTTCATATAATCCTCTACCACATTTGGGACACATATAATCTGACTTGCATATATATATACAAATACCAGAAATAATTAAAAACGCACCACTTTGTTTTTATTTTTTGTGTTGAATTTAAAATACATAAAAATAGTAAATTTACAAATATGATCCATTTACAGACCAAAATATTATAGAGGCACAGAGAGAGAATGCATTGCATGGAATGGACAGAAAAATAAACATGCAGATGTCCAACTCTGACCATACATGTCTCAATTGTGGTAGAGGTTTCAATGTCAGAATTTGACTTTTCAATTCTTCTTCTTTCATTTTCTTAAAGCATGTCTATATTTGTAATTTTTTCTCCTCATAAACTTCACCATTCTTTTCCAGCTCATATAGGATTACATAGAGCTTTGGTTGTAGTGTTATTTCTATGGGCCAGTATGTTTTTTTCTCATCATCTCATATACTCGGTACATTCTTGAAGTATATATTCTGTAGTCTGTGATGCCTGTCCACTTGTATGAATTGCCAATCTTGAATTTTGTGCGTGTGACCGCAGGTCAATTTTGTTCTGTTCTGAGGTGTAGAATTGCAACTTGTTCTGATCTGTTCATAATTTGATAAGTCATCATGTGTTGGTGATTGTGGCTTTCTGATTTTTCTGATGGTATTTGTACATCTGGTTAGTTGTCAGTAGCACCTCCTTATATAGCTTATCTGCTCTTATTTCCTGGTATTCCACAGTGAGATCATATCATCTGCCTGGCTACCTTATGCTGATACATAGATCAGTCAGGAGTGTTTGGTGGTGTGGTAGTTTTTCAGATTGAAGTGCGTGACTTTTGAGTCATCTCTGAAAACACCAGAGATGCAACAAGTTGTTATCATCTGTTATCATAACAGACTGTTATCATATCCTGCAATAGACAGCTATTATTGTTGTGTATGTGAGTATATGTATGTGTGTGAGACCGTGTGCATTGAGAATATTTTCTAGTTATTTAAATTTTGTGTTGTTTGTTTTCAGGTCAAATTTGGCGTGTACAAACAGTATATCAAGTCTGTTGGATACTTTTATGTATCCCTCATTTTTCTGTTGTATGCTCTCTACACTATTGCTAGTATGGGTGCCCTCATCTTTCTCAGTCGTTGGACTGATGATGCTGACTTAGGGAATTTCACCAAGTTGCCATCAAATAGCACATCAAGGCGGAATGCAAATGACTATTATGTGGGCATGTATGGCCTTTTTGGCTTTCTTCAGAGTGAGTAACTCTTGTCTTCTTGCCAGATAGATCATCAGTAAATTATTGTGGAATATTGAAACAGCAAGAGTGTTTGACTGCATCATGTCATATTTTATTGTATTGTGCATCATGTTATATTTGATTGTATCATTGCATCATGTTATATTTGATTGTATCATTGCATCATGTTATATTTGATTGTATCATTGCATCATGTTATATTTGATTGTATCATTGCATCATGTTATATTTGATTGTATCATTGCATCATGTTATATTTGATTGTATCATTGCATCATGTTATATTTGATTGTATCATTGCATCATGTCATATTTGATTGTATCATTGCATCATGTTATATTTGATTGTATCATTACATCATGTCATATTTTATTGTATCATTGCATCATGTTATATTTGATTGTATCATTGCATCATGTTATATTTGATTGTATCATTGCATCATGTCATATTTGATTGTATCATTGCATCATGTTATATTTGATTGTATCATTGCACCATTTTTATTGTATCATTGCATCATGTCATTTTTTATTGTATTGTGCACCATTTTTATTGTATCATTACATCATGTCATATTTTATTGTATCATGCACCATTTTTATTGTATCATTGCATCATGTCATATTTGATTGTATCATGCATCATTTTTATTGTATCATGCCTTTTTTATATTGTAGCATTTTATTGTACTGTACATCATATTTTACTAACGTTTGATTTTATTATCTTATGTTTGATTTTGATTGTATTATGTTTGATTTTGTTATGTCATATATTATTGTATCATATCATGTTTTGTTGTATCATGTCCCATTTGATTGTGTCATGTTTTATGTATCATGTTTAATTGTGTCATGTTTGATTTGATCTTGTCATTTTTTTTATTGTATTGTTTGATGTTTGATTGTAACATCATATTTGATTGTACCATGTGTTATGTTGTATTGTATCATGTTTTATTGTCATTTTTTTAAAATGTATGTATCATACCATGTTTTATTGTGTCATGTGTTATATTTTATTGTGTATATCATGTCATATTTGATTGTATCATGTTTGGTTATATGCATCATGTCATATTTTATTATACAAATACTAAGCGTTATAGACTACAGCAAGACCTGAGTCCAACATGAAAACTTTATTTAAGGAAAATAGGTTAGTTAAATAGTTAGAATCTGTTAATCAACATATTGTCTGAAAGACTGTTCAGGTGATTAATTAAAATGTTCACCCATTTTAAAATGTCCTTTATAATATTATACATGCGAGTGATTTGTCTGTGATTTGTGATGTGCTCTGTCTATGTCTGATGACAGAAGGGAGCATCTGTGAGAGTAGTTTAACACTCTGACATGCAAGGGCGTAGATAAGGGGATACGGTTGGGATTTCCAAACCACTTTTAAGAAATCAGAACATGACTTTTAGTGCTAGCAATTTAGCCAAAAGTTGTGTAAACCACACCCACCCACAATAATATTTGGAAAAAGGCTGTCAATTGTCTCATGAATAAGGAAATTACACACAAAAATATGCCTTTTTTGTTACGGTAAATTTCCCTCCCCGTGCTAAAGACATATCAATAGCCATATCATGTCTACTGTACTCTGTCCGTGTCTGACGGCTAGCTTTAAATAGGTGATTGACAGTGATAATCAAGTGTGTTATTGTGTCAATGACCTCCAGTGTACAGACTGGATGCTTAGGACATGAATGGATGCTGTCCATTGTAAATTACATGCATGCTGGGAATTGTGTAGATCTGCTGCTCTGGTCATGTATAATTAGAGAGATAATATACTGGCCAGCATCTGTGGTCAGTCCGCTGACTATAAACAGGTGATATATTCTATCAATGGACACCATTTGGATGAGGATACAAGTAATGAGGCTATTAATCTAAGATCTCACAAACTAAGAGTTGTGTGCTTTGAGAGCAGGAGGGTGACATTGAGAAGAAGATTTAGAAGAGTAAATTCATCAATTTACAGGAACTATCAGTGCTCTTAAGCTTCACTTCCTTTCTTTGTCTTTTTGCTTTATGCCTTGCAGCGTCAGGAGTAAAAGAGTTCTCTGGAGACAGCCTTTTTGTGCGTCAAAGATGTTTATTTTTGTGGATCTTTTATTTCTGTAATTCATCTTTTGCCATCAAGAGGAACACTCTCTGATGGTAACCTGGAAGCATATGTAAACCACTTAATCTGTTGTCTTCTGATGTAATCCATGATTTAAATTGTGTTTGTTAGTCTTCTGATGTTTGCAATTCTGGTTCTGTCTCTTTATGTTACTCCGAGAATATTACGTAGACAGGTCATTTCTATTGCAACACATTTTCTTTTGGCTTTTGTTGGTAGTGTCCACGTTTAACATTGGTAGCATAGTGATGGTATAATGATCATTTTATATAGTGCAGTTTTAGTGTTCATATTCACAGTTTGTTTTTGAAAATAGGAGTAAATCAGTCTTCCCTAACAGATGACGAAGGGTGTGTATAATGATGGTTCTCATTGCTCGCTGGTTGACCACGCTTCTCAATCTGTCATGCAGGCATATATTTCTGCTTGTGACACATTTAATACTGAATTCCCCAACCTAGATGCTTCATCAATTGCGATATCTGCATCATGCAGGCACTCTTTAGACAGCTTCACCACATCCCCCTTATCCATTGGCAACTCCTTATCTAATGGTGCCTTGTATACAAGTCTGTCTGCTCTCATTACTGTACACATCAGCATGTCCTTCGCAGAAGATCCATGTGATACCCCAGAGGTTAGATATAGCTACAGATGTCATCTACTCATATAGACACAGGCCGTTTAGATCTTTTGCAAAATGAACTGGGAGTCCGACACAATAAATACTTTAGTAAATGTTAGAGAGCCATTTGAGGGCACCAGTAATGGACTGTACAAACACTCTTAAGTCCATTACACTAGAGACTATCGATTCCTACCACAAGGACTGGATCCAAGCATACACAGGCGGGTCAGTCTTCAAAGCCAAGTTATACAAGGGCCGATAGGTCTTCTTGTAAACATGGATAACATATAGAGACAATACAATTTTGCTTCGAGTAATTGTTTATACAAGTAAATATAAGTAGGAAGCCAGAGGAAAATGTAAAAAAATTCTTGAGACTAACGGGAATTGAACCAGTCCATTCAACGGCACCAAATCGCCTAGCAACTATTGAACACATGTTTTTCCGTACTTGACTAACCGTTGCTAGTAACTAATACGGATATTATGTTATATGTTTGTTGAAACTGAGGATATTTCAATATCTCAAATACCTAAAATGTGCGGGATGTTTGTTGTTGTTGTAATAGTCCTTGTCTCAATCGGTCCGTTCTGGTGACTTTGTGTGCACGGTTTGAAAGGCTTGATGAAATCGCATCTTTGTTTGGAGATGAGGTTAGTCAAGTACGGAAGAACGCGTGTTCAATAGTTGCTAGGCGATTTGGTGCCATTGAACGGACTGGTTCAATTCCTGTTAGTCTTAAGAATTTTCCATATTCTTTACTTGATTTATCAACTTGATCTATTAGTCTTTGTAGTTCATGACTACATTTTGTTAGAAATCTAGTAGAACCATTCATCCTGCTACAAAAGAGATCCAGCGGGAGTTTGAGAATGCTTAAAAAATATTTTCACAATACACTATAGACCTATATGTGTGTTGTATTTCTAGACTGCAAAAATATGTTACGCTGATCAATATTCAGGAATAAAATATGACAACATTCAATTGTTTTTCTTTTATTAATTCATATTCTGATTTTTCCTACAGCCATCTTCATTATTGGGTTTTCATTGATTGAGAGCCTGAGAACCGTTTATGCTTCTCGTCTGATGCATGGATTAATGCTTGATTGTATTCTACATGCTCCAATGTCTTTCTTTGACACTACACCAGTCGGACGAATAATCAACCGCTTCTCCAAGGATATGGATGATGTGGATAATGAGATCCCGATGACATTCCTCATGTGGCTGGATTGTATGTTTACAGTAGCTTCAACCATCATTGTTATCTCTTACAGCACTCCTCTGTTCCTGGCTTTCTTTCTTCCTGTGGCTGGACTTTATTATTTTGTGCAGGTATGTTGACCTTTGCTCCTGTTAGTAAGGGTAATGATGTTGATGTTTTACGTGTGAAGTCAGATATTTTAGTTATTTTAGATGTAAATTGAGTCTGAGATTGTAGGTATTCTATGAGATTTGTCAGTAGAATCAGAAATGATAGGTATTATCTTAGATATATTTGTAAGTGGAGTCAGATGTTTTAGTTGTCATAGATTCTTGTAAGTGAAGTCAGATGTTATAGTTGTTATCATAGATATTTTAAAGTGGAGTCAGATGTTTTAGCCATTATCATAGATGTTGTAAGTGGAATCAAATGTAGATATGTTATCTTACATGAATGTGTAAATGGAGTCAGATGTTTTAGTCCACAAATTTAATGTTTACATTTCCAGTCTCCATATTCCTTATTCGATGCCATAATGACTACTGCCAGTAGTAACAATAACAACAACAATCAGTCTGAAGTGTTAGAAGTGCAGGATTGACATCTGGACATTTGAAGGGGTGATTAGATATTGATTTTATCTATCTATCTATCTATCTATACGCTGTGTCCCTTGTTTGCCTTGCAATGTCAGGGGGTGGAAGAGTTCTCTGGAGATGGCCTTCTTGTGCGCTGTTTGTAAGTTTGTTCCTGTGGCTTCTTTGATTTCTGTGATCCATCTTTTACATGGTCTGCCTCTGGATTTATTACCGTTATGTCTATGTGTCATGGCGATTTGTGGCATGCTATATGTTGGTAGTCTGGAAGCGTGTGAAAACCACTTGATCTGCTGTCTTTTGATGTGTTCCAATACTGGTATTGTTTTGGTTATCTGTCTGATGTTATCGTTCCTAATTCTATCTCTTAATGACACTCCGAGCCAGAATTACACTGAAACACCGAAAACTATTATCCGGTCTAGAGGCTGGCCGAAATTGATTTTATGCTACTCATAAATTAATGAACATTTTTCCTGAATTGATTATATCTGCCATTAAACATCTATACTTTCTCCCATTATAACATGGTCTTTTTATCTCATATTCAGAAGTACTACATAGCTACCTCACGTCAACTTAAGCGGTTGGGCTCCAAGACCAGATCTCCAATCTTCAACCACTTCAGTGAGACTTTGGCTGGTGCCAGTGTCATAAGAGCTTTCAGTGCCGAGGATTGGTTTGTGACAGAATCAGAAAATAAAGTGGACGCAAACCAAATTTTTATGTTTACCAACTATTCTTGTAACAGGTGAACTTTGTCATTGTGATGTTTGTTTTTGAAATTTTCCCAATTTAGGATAGGTAGGTAATATTAACAACGATAGGTATGTTATAATAACAAGAAAAGGTAAATAATATTTGCAAGAATATGTAGGTAATATTAGCAACAATAGGTAAGTTATAACAAGGAAAAGTAGTTAATATTTCCAAGAATATGTTGGTAATATTAGCAAGAATAGGTAGGTTATAAGAACAAGGAAAGGTAGGTAATATTAGCAATAATATATAGGTAATATTGACAATGATAGGTGGGTAATAGTAGCAAGAATTGTTGTTAATATTACCAAGTATAGGTGGGTAATGTTAGCAAGAATATGTAGGTAATGTTAGCAAGAATATGTAGGTAATGTTAGCAAGCATATGTAGGTAATATGGACAAGGATAAGTAGAGATGTTTTACAAGTACCGTTAAATTCTGAATATAAACCCATCCGATTGTAGGCCGAGAACCTAATTATCCCTTCCCAAAAGTGGAGAAAGTCGAAGGTCCGACTATAGACCAACATCCCCAACTTAACAAAGCCAGCAATAATGAACTTCATCATCATAAGAAAGAACCGACATGCTAAATGGAAATTAACACAAACTTTTGCAACTCTAAGAAAATGGCATTCCTTTCATTTGCTTCACTCACGTAACTTGAATGAATCAAGGAATGAAACCCTGGTGGCTACTGTATTCTGGAACAATATATCCGAAAATAATGAATACCCCGTAGGCTGACTTCCCTATCCATGACTATAGACAGTTTATGAGGTGGCGAGACTTTGGGGAACAAAGTTTTTCCTGAATGAATTGTCTGTGTTGGATGTCTGGGCCTTATGACGCGGAACAGTGAATAGTAATTACTATGTAACTATTATGTCACCAGCTGGCTTCTGACAGTGACGTTTAAGTGGGAAACGTTTAAGTGGGAAATGATGAAAGGCAAGACAGGGAGATCACGTTTGTTTTTATAAGATACAGAAGAGTTTGAACTTTGTTACTGGTTATGTTTACCGTGTGGGGAGAATATGGTAATAAAATAAACATAACAGAGGATTGTGAAATTGATCTCTCTTCCACTAAATGTACAGTGGTTGGGGGGCGCAATTTTACTACAAAATGCCTATGATGTGTTGTGATTTGGAACTGCAGCCTCATTGGGCTGGACTAATTAACAGAATATAAGGCTGACTTAGCTAGCCAAGAATACTGCACAAGTAGTTTAGCTTCCAGTTCATACATTTTTATTGTCATTGTGATTTTATTCCTGTAAGTGTAAGCAGGAAACATGAATGGCCAGATAAAAACATGCCAGATCACGTTTGTTTTTAAAAGATACAGAAGAGTTTGAACTTTGTGTGACCTGTATGTTTACCTTATACTGTAATATAAACTGAGGCACAGCTCAGACAGTTTCACTATTGATTTCTCTCCCATTCCCCTCCCTCCAACACTGCCTAAGCGGCAAAGTTTTGGATGTCAAAAATGTGAGTGTTTGTGCAAGACCGTAGTATGTAGAGTAAGACCTCTGTACAGAATTAATTAGGACTTCATTCTATGTTTCTGATTATTGTCTTGGTCAATATTTATATACTTGGAGTCCCATGTTAAAAATTGGCAAGACCGACCAGCGACATGCATGGAAATACTCAAAATCTGCCTTTGAGGTGTTGTTTTAAATTTTCTGTACACAGGTATTATAGCCTAGTAGACGGTCAGTAACTGTTGTAACATTTGCTTTACCGCAACAAGAAAGTGTGTGACAGTGTTTAGATTACTGGTAGTTAGTGTTTCCCTACACAAATAAGACTAGGCCTAAGCTACCAATCAGCTTAGGCTATGGTATTTCATTTGTTTTTTCCACAGACCATTACCTTATTTTGGTCAATAAATAACATCAGATACTGGTATACTTTTCTGACCAATTTCGATGATCAATTGAAACCTTTATGATATAAATATATGTACTATAAACGGTAAAAAAAACCGGCAATACCCATTGCTAAAAATAGCGTTTCCGCGGAAATTATTCTTTAAAAATGGCGGCTGTCTGAAATAACGATATAGACCTAGTAAGTGAGTTTTTATCAAGAAATATCAGAGATTTTGAAGGAAATATTGTATGATATATAGAAATTAATGTAATTAGAGGCCTAGCATTATGGTAAGTACGCTCTAGATTGCTGGTGAGCCCTAGTAATTTTATCCTGGCTTAATATATCGGGACATGTGACTAATTTTTTTAAAAGTGTTTTTCTCCTTTTTTACTGTGATTTGGACGTAATTTTTTTTAAAATTTGATCTTACTCTCGAAAATAAGCCGAGGAGTATGAAGTCATCTCTGTTTTTTGTCCAAAAATTCTCGGGTTATACACGGAATTTAACGGTATCTTAAAACATCAAATAAGTAAATACAAATAGTATAAATAATATAGACTATAGACAGTGGTGGATTCAATGCATTGGACAACAATAGCCTTTCTCAAGAAACAAGTATAAAAGAAACATTGTACTTATTCTCAATCCTGCCACAAAGTATCCATATTTACATATTACCTCCTTCCTCCTTTTCGTATACTACAAAAACATCTTTAGCATATAAAGAGAGATAACAATATAATTTCAACCTTTGTGACTGGATTGAGGATAAGTGCCAACAAATGTGTTGACATTCATAAAAGAATAGGTCTTACTAAAAATTAGGTAACATTATAACATGAATGCTAGTAAGATGGAAATTGCAATGTTGGTTGGATGTAGTCTGGAGATTGGAATTCATTGTGGTGTGCTTTACATGTTGTACACATCTGACCTCAGAACAACATTTTTAAGTGTATCCAAATGTGAGTTATATAAAGTTGTACATAAATGTGAGTTATATAAAGTTGTACATAAATGTGAGATATAAAGTTGTACATAAATGTGAGTTATATAAAGTTGTGCATAAATGTGAGTTATATAAAGTTGTACATAAATGTGAGTTATATAAAGCTGTACATAAATGTGAGTTATATAAAGCTGTACATAAATGTGAGTTATATAAAGTTGTACATAAATGTGAGTTATATAAAGTTGTACATAAATGTGAGTTTTATAAAGTTGTACATAAATGTGAGTTATATAAAGTTGTACATAAATGTGAGTTTTATAAAGTTGTACATAAATGTGAGTTATATAAAGTTGTAGATAAATGTGAGTTATATAAAGCTGTACATAAATGTGAGTTATATAAAGCTGTACATAAATGTGAGTTATGCAAAAATTAAGTGTATCTGAGAAACAGTTGATCAGTATGTACACAATATGTGATAGTATTTAACACTAAATTTGTCTGTCTTACATGTGTCAGATGGCTTGGATTTCGACTGGAAACTGTAGGTAACATTGTTATTCTACTAGCAGCAACGATTGCCGTAGCAACCAGAGATTCAATCAGTGGCGGGATCATGGGACTGTCCATCACTTATGCTCTACAGGTAAGAGCTTGCTGTGTGGAAGAGACATGGATACTTGCTTCAGTTTGTTGATGCAGAAACAAATTGTGTGAGTCTTATACGTTTAATACTTAGGATGTAGAAGTCTCAGATATCTATGTTCCTTCAGCACCAAATATGGTAAATAGAAAGCAACGGAAAGCTTTCCGTTGTGTTGTATGGTTGTGAGAGTTGGACACTCACTGCGGACATGGAGAGAAGATTACAGGCTTTCGAGTATAAATGCTACAGAAGAATTCTGCGAATTTCCTATGGAGAACATGGGACCAGTGTGTACGTGGGAGATAAGGTGGAGATGTGTGCGGGTGTCCAGGAGCCATTGCTTTCGATGGTGAAACGACGGGGGCTGGCATGGTTCGGACATGTATGCAGGCACGATTCCTTGTCAAAAACAATACTGCAGGGAACTGTCGAGGGTGGAGGGGGCGGAGGGGGACAGGTAGAGACATGGACAGACAACATCAAGGTATGGACAGGGCTAGATATTTCCACACTCATCTGCATCGCTGAGGATAGAATTCGCTGGAGGACTCTGTGTGCTGAAGCTTCCAATGTGGTACTCCTACGACCCTGAAGGGTTATGGGTTTTTATTGATATATATGGTAAATAGGACAGAAACCAGTGCTCTCCAGCTCAAGCTAGGTGATGCTACTGTGTGTAATTATGTGATGCTGCATGCTGTTGAGATACATTGTCATAACCACTTTGATGGTTGTTCTGTGAAGAGTCTCTTGGTCTTCCTCTTTTTCCTATGCCATCTGGTACCCATTTTAATGCTTGTAGTCTATACTCAGATATGGAGACATAGAAATGCATTGTTTGACTATGGATAGGAGGTAGGGAGACAATTGAATGCAATTATATACAGTAGGCATGGAAACAACTGAAGGCAATGATACACAGAAGCTAGGGAGACAATAAAAGGAATGATATACAGGAAGTAGTGAGACAACCGAAAGCAATTGTATAAATAATAGCCAAACTGTCAGAGAATATCCAACAAAGTGGAAAATGCTGCATTAACACAACTAACAGGTGATAACATCTATGATAAATTATCAGACTGCAGTAACACAGCTAACAGGTGATAACACCTATGATGATAAATTATCAGATTGTAATGTGGAGAAAGTTCTTGTGCCTTTGTTTTTTATTATCACTCATTGACATTATTTTTGCTATTTATTAGTTACATCAGTAATCAGTGACAATAATACATTATCATTGATGTTTTAGGCATTGATACGCAGGAAGTAGGGAGATAACTGGTCAAACCACCTAGGAAAGGAGATTTCACCCACATGTCACAAAAGGAGAAGGGGCTGACCAAGACTATGATGGACACAAGACAAGCATAGATTTCCTTGGCTGTTGTGTCACTAGTTAATTCACCCAGAATCCGGAGAAGTTCAGAATGTTGGTAAAAAAAGACTGCATTCTGGAAAAAATATATCACCTGAAAAAGTTGGAAATTGCAAAGAAATTATGCAGAAAACAAAAGATTGCAAGATAGGCATTTTTCTCGAATCCACATGAATAGAGGAAAATAAATAAAGAGGAAGACAGAAAAACCTGGAGAAAATTGTTAGAAAAAGATAGTGAGACATGGGTACAATGGAAGATAATAACTAAAGATAAGAAAGATAGAATGCATTTGTTGAAGATGTGCTCCAGAATGAGTTAAAGAAAAGATTAATGAACAGATAAACCATTGTCATTGACAATTGTATATAAATATGTCATTGACAGCTGTATATAAATATGTCATTGACAGTTGTATATAAATATGTTATTGACAGTCGTATATGAATGTCATTGGCAGTCGTATATTAATGTCATTGACAGTTGTATATGAATGTCATTGACAGTTGTATATTAATGTGTCATTCAGTCAGTTCCTCTTTTGCCAAGTTTAGCACATAGGGCGGATGTCATAGTTCTCCATGCCTGTCAGTCAGTTGCCAAGGATTGCAGGTCTTGTGTATTTATGCCTGTTGATTTGAATTCATTCTTAACGTTTGACATTTTGTCATTTATAATATATATTTATATATAATTATATATAAATGTGTCATTGACATTTGTATATTAACTCGTGGTGCGTGACTAATCTTACTAAAAGACGTTTGATAGTTCCTCAAAACACAGCCCGTCGTTGAGTTAGATGATCGTCTTTTGGCTAGACGTTTTCGACATGTTGCCATGAAAGTCTTCACCAAAAGAGATTGTAAAAATACTGTAGTATTTCATCCAATCACAATAATTCTAAATGTCTTGCCTTGTGACTATGGTCAGCCATTTTGTGATATTAGTTTGGGAGCAAATGAAATCGTAAGTTGAAATGTAGCAGGCATTTGATCTGTAAAGACTAAACCACTTTTGTAAGATATTTGCATGTAAACAAACATTCAAAACTTTCCAAATAGTTGCGGAAATGGATATATATTACAAAACTGCCAGTTTTAAATGATAGTCTCATTTTGCGGAGTCTAAGTATTTTTTAAAATAAGTTTTATATTGTTTTATTTTCAAGTTTTATGATCATTAGGCTTATGTCTAAATATGTACTATGTATGCCTAAATAGAGGAGCTCGGTAGCCTAGTGGATAGTGAGCCTGCTTGCTATCATCTGGTTACAGCGTGCTGGGCTCGAAACCACGTCCGTACATAAAAAAAATTAACATAAAAATCCGGGTTGTGATTTCTCACTTGACACGAAAACTCCTCCAGTCGACTCAGCTGTAAATGAGTACCTGATGCATGAGTTAAGGAAGGTTAAAAAAAACAGCAAGGATGGGAGCTGGCCACCCCACCTAATAGTTTCTGCGGCTTAGTACAGGAAAAGTTATCTTCATCCCCGACGGCAGATGCCATGGGACCTACCTTTACCTTATGTCTAAATTTGTACTACATATTTCTGCTTTTCAAACAAGATAATAGACATATATTCTGGAAATATGGCATTCAATTCTTCACATTTTGATGCATAGTACATCACTGTAGGTTTATAAATAAATAAAATATTTCACAACGACTAAAAGTAACTCAGAAAATCTAAGTTAATTGCAAATTCTTCAACGCATGTCAACAAATAAAGAAATAATCACAGAATGTTTGTGTACATAGAAACATTTTAAACTTCTGCAATAGTTTCAGAAATGGATATAATTGTATGTATGTATATACAGAAATGTATGTCTGACATTACAGATTTTTTTTCGAAATTAACGTTGTTGAGATTTTGTGATTGTTATGTTTAATAATATATTGTCATCTAATATACTATATATTTCCACACTTCAAACAAGGCAATATACACATATTCTGAAAATTTCATTCAGTTCTGCACATTGTGATGTATATTACATCACTGTAGGTTTACAAATAAATACAATATTGTACAAAGACTAAATGTAAAAAATAATAATAAATACAAATAAATACAATATTGTACAAAGACTAAATGTAAAAAATAATAATAAATACAAATAAATACAATATTGTACAAAGACTAAATGTAAACACACTTAATTTTGTTGCTTAGAAACTGTGCATATAAAAAGTTTTTTTACAGACTATAAAAATAGTCTGTTACACATTTTTCTAAACTCATATAAAAATGTGAGTTTAGTTCAAGTGTATTAAAAGGTAATGTCATTGACAGTTGTATATGACTATGTCATTAGATCACAGAAAACCTGAACTGGTTGGTGACAATGACCAGTGACCTTGAGACACAGATTGTCTCGGTGGAGAGGATAATGGAGTACACAGAAGTCAACACAGAGGTATGTATGTAATGACTGACTCATTTGTCATCCTTTCTTTTATTAGCTGAATGTAAGCAAGGCTCTGTAGCACCCACATCATCTCTATATCTGAGTAATAATAATACTAATGGAAACATGTTGTGTATGTGACATCTATAGTCAATTATTGTTGAATTTTTGGCCCTCATTTATACATTTAAGTGAGGAACAATGGAGAATTAGCAGATCTGCACTAGCTAATTTGTTGGCATGTTCGTTTCCCTCCACACCCGCATGTCCGTGGACAAAAATAAGCGTGAGTTTTCATAGTGATGCCCGCATTTTAGCTCTCTCCAATGACTCTGCCCATTCCATACGTATATCACCTGTTTTGACTTTCTGAATAATATTCAGTGAATCACTTAGTATGCAAGCATGGGAATAGGTTTGCGACTCCAGCCAGTAAAGTGCCTACGTTACGGCTAATACTTCCATAGTTAGACTGCTCGTTGTTGCGGTAAAGGCACCACTAGCTTCGTGTACTGTTTTCCCTTTTGATCTGACAGTAAAGGCCTATGTGTATCGCTGGTGATGGATAATGATCAGTCCGTGTAAATCACAACATCTAAATCATCAGCATTCTCGCATATTAGTGCCTTGACCTCAGCATCCACGCAAACGTGGCTGTGTTTCTTGCACTCTCTGTTAAGTGTACTGATGGTCTTGACTGCCTCTTGAAAGAACGTAGGAATAGGTATCCATTCCTTGCCAGGAGTTATGTCTTCTGAGGCATAGATATGTTTAACGGTATCCTCAGACTGACCCATCCACGATTTACCTCTCTTGAGCCTGCTTCCCTTCACAAGAGGGAGCTCGCTGTGTAGTGGGTGGTCTATGTCAGAACTCACTCGAAGGTATGCACTTGCATGCCACAGATCAATTCTATGAAATATACTCGGAAAATCAAGGAGAAATCTCATAGCTACACAGGGTGTGTCCTTTGTGCATCCAAGAATGATCCGTATCGCTTTGCTTTGAATCCTCTCCAGCCTCTCAATGTGTGTGACTGGCGGTGATAGTAGCGCCTGAATATTCAATGACAAGGAGGACAAGAGCCTCATATAAGATTACGAGCTGTGGTTGTTTAGTATCAGCCGCTGTCATTGATCATAAGATAAATGTGTATGTAAGAAATAAAATAGAGATGTATACAGATCCACAAGAACCATTGTTTTCAATAGTGAAATGACAAAAACTTCTATGGTTTGGACATGTATGCTGACATGATTCCTTGTAAAAAAAAAAAAACTACAGGAAACCATCGAAGGTTTACAAATCAGAGGAGAGCAAATAAACGCATAGGCAGACAACTTAAAGGACTAGACAAGGCAAGATTTTTCCTACTCTTTCACATTGTTGGAGATAGAAATTTCTGGAGGACTCTGAGTGTTGATGCACCCGATGTGATACCCTGACGAATTGATAGATAGATATAGATCGCTATCAACATTCCTTCTATGCTGCAGGTAGCAGCACATCTCATTATCATTAGAAATCTATGGCTGCGATCCTAAAACAAGACCAAGAATAACCATAAGTGTAATTTGCGCATGTGGATTTGTCGATGCTCAAAGTGCCAACTGATGCACACAAGCAAGTACAATTTTAGAGCGAATTTTGATTGTCATCCCTTCATTTACAACATTGTTATAGTTACTCTCACATTTCTCTTAGGCTGCCTGGGACAATGTTATACACAAGAGCCCAGTTGGTTGGCCCAGCCATGGTCATGTTAAGGTGGAAGATTTGAGCATACGCTACAGAGAAGGTCTTGATCTTGTTTTGAAAAATGTCAGCTTTGATGTAAAACCTGGTGAAAAGGTAACCACTGTGCTTTGTTGTCATTTATTTCCATGAGTGCCTTCTTTTAGCTCTCTTTTATTTTATGGCAAATATTTTTTTTACCCTTATATTTATCCGTTTATTTCTTTCCTTGTTATGGGATGAAAGATTCTTTGAGTCAATGTCACTTTCAGTCAATTATCAAAGTCTATTATGGTTATATCAGTGCATGTTGGCCTGTTATCTAATTGTTATCTTGTGGTCTGGGACAAGTTTTGATTTTGTTATGCATCTAATAGTTTAGAGCTATTGGGTAAGATTCTTAGTGCTGGTGAAATCTTAGAAAGGGCTTATCGTGCTGATGTTATTAAAATATTAGAAGTAACAACTGATCTATATGTCTGGTTTTTTTTAAAATAGACTATACAGAGGCTTTTGATAGGGTTAAACATAGTGAAGTTATCCACATGCTAAAAAATCTGAACATTGGTAGCAGAGATTTAAGAATAGTCAAGAACAAATATTGGCAACAAACAGTGGGTATACGAAGGGGCAACCACATTTTTTACCTTTTAAAAAGATAAAACAAGGTGTCAGACAGGGATGTGTGTAGGCGATCATGAATCTCCACTATTCTCTATTTCCAGCATCTTTTATCAGGATCACTACTGACTCTTTGCTGCCATTCCACGATGTCAAATTATCTAATATTATCTCACATTGTCATACTAGTCTTGCCTGTTGTAACTATGTTCTCCAGATCTCCCTGTCTCATAGCTTGTACACAAAAATAGATTGTCTCTTTCATATATTAAGTAACCTCTATCTCGTATTTCAACATCTTTTCGTTATTTCTAGCTGTCTATTATACTCTCAGCACTCTTCTATAGAACCACATCTCTGTTGCATCTAATTTTCCGTTATCCTGTTTATTTATTGTACAAGACTGGCATCCATATGTTGGAATCAGTGTTATGTAACTCTGAAGAACTCTCTTCCTCACATCTTATAACAGGAACATTTATTCTATATGTGCATAGAATTCTTCAGAGCTACATGACACAAATTCTAACATATGGTTGAAAGTCTTGGACAATAAATAAATAGGATACTTGAAAGTTAGAGGCAACAGAGATGTGGCCTTATAGAAGAATTCTGAGGGTACCATGGACAGCTAAAAAAAAAAAACTAATGAGGAGGTGCTAAAAGAATCAAATATGTAACTTGGGTTTCTAAATAATATCTGAAATTGACAATCTTTATTTTTTGGACTAGTTAACAGAGAAGTCTGGAGAAAATAGTTACAACAGACAAAATAGATAGATAGATGATGACAGTATGAGAAAATATTGTATTGTCTGAAATCTTGGCATGGCAAAGATTCAACAACTATACTAATAAAAATAAATTGGAAACATAGATTTGTGGAGATTCCATTATTGCCTTAGCCAGTTAGCACAGCACCTGATGATGATTAAAATCAAATTTGTGGATAAATACTTTTGGGCAAAGGTAGGTCATCAGCACACTGACCAATGGATCAGCAACCTCATTATATACTTCATTATATACAAGGACAGCTTCAGTAAATTAATCTCTTTGACCTACTTCTGTTTCTTCACATTCTGTAATAACCTCTTTGACCTACTTCTGTTTCTTCACATTCTGTAATAACCTCTTTGACCTACTTCTGTTTCTTCACATTCTGTAATAACCTCTTTGACCTACTTCTGTTTCTTCACATTCTGTAATAATATCTTTGACCTACTTCTGTTTCTTCACATTCTGTAATAACCTCTTTGACCTACTTCTGTTTCTTCACATTCTGTAATAACCTCTTTGACCTACTTCTGTTTCTTCACATTCTGTAATAACCTCTTTGACCTACTTCTGTTTCTTCACATTCTGTAATAACCTCTTTGACCTACTTCTGTTTCTTCACATCTAGTATCAGTTGATTCATTTCAAAGTATGTTGTTCCAGTGCCCCACTTTCTACATTTCTCTGTCAAGAGTAATTAAGACTTTATTGGAATTTTATTTCTGAACTGTCCGGGATTCTGTAACATGTGATCAACACGTGCACATGGGAACTCTGAGTTAATCATGCATCTTCATTAATACTAGACACTTTTGATCATACCTACATATGGTCGCTAAACACTTAAAAATGTTGTTTTACATTGTATTCTTGGTCATACTAATCATTAGCTACTCCATTCATCCCAACTAGTGCTAAATCTTTCCCTAGTGACTTTCCCCTTGCTGAATCCTTCTCTTGTCCTATACAAATAATTGAGCTTTCATGGTACTGGTTTCTTATTGACTCCAGAAAATATAAATCACTTTGATGGGATGGTTAACAATTACTGGTGCTTGGTGATTTCAGACGCCCTCGTAAAAGGTAGATAGATAGTTTATTAGAGACACTCGGAAATATAACAGCGGAAGAGGCAAATAGAAGGGCAAAAGGCTGTACACTCACTCTCCCCTCAACACCGAAAGGTACATGAGGACACAAAGAAGAAGAAAGAAGAAAATTTCAGAGTGAAATTGTTTTTTTTTTAACAATGAGGTGATATATAACCAAAAAAACCCAGTTGACTCATCAACTCATCAGTAGTAGTAAGAGAGGAATGAGTAAACTTGCTTGTAGCAGTTAGAGGGTTAAGACATACTCTGAGCCTTTGGGACAGGAGGTCAGCATTAAACTTCATTGTAAGGGTGACCAAAACTTGTACAGAAATACATCTATTTGGTACAAATTTGTATGTTGATTACACTACAGGATGTCTCCATACATTATAGATCATTGATTGCTTCATCTGTCTCTGATCAAGGAGACCATAAAAAGAAGAAATTAAATATGCATACTCCCCATAAATAAGGTGGGGGGGGGGGAGTTGAAGAGTTCAACCCTCCACTCCTTAGATAAAAGGAACATACATTTAGTACTAAGAAACAAGTAAAATTAGAGGGAAACCATCCCCAACCTTCCCCCTTTTCCACCAACCCCATAAGCAGTTATCCCTAAAAAAATAATAAAATCCCAATAAGTGAAACAAAAAGCTTTTTTTCTCGGAAAGGACCCACCTTAGCAAAGTGATGTTTACAGACCTGTATATACACTTTCCTGCCAACTGAAAGATATTAAGTATCTATGGGTATTCCAGATAAGCAGTGAAGTACTCATGCGGTCGGGTCTCACCAATGGCCCACTAGACAAACCACCCATGCAACATAATACCTTAATTTATGACATGCCGTTATATTGAGGCTCTCTTATAGAAGCTTTGTATCATGTCATCTATACAATTATAGACCCCCTCTGAGTAGAAGGCTCCTTCAATAGACACTGCACTAAACCAAAAGCTGAATTCTCCTGGATATGAAAGAAAGCTCAGAAAAACCACCCCACTTCACATTGGAAGTAAGAGCTAATCGCTCACAATTTCTGGGGTCCTCAAACAAACAATAAAGCAGTGAAGTTAAGTCTGCTCTGTTATTCATTTTCCCTATCTTCAATCCAGAACAATTGAAGGTATCAACTGCGACTTGACTATAAACTTTTCTGATTTCAGGTTGGAATTGTTGGTCGCACTGGAGCAGGCAAGTCATCTCTGACCTTGGCCTTATTTCGTTTGGTAGAGCCAGTCACTGGTACTATTCTTATAGATGGTGAAGATATTAGTATGCTGGGATTGCATGATCTGAGGTCAAAGGTCACCATTCTACCACAGGTATAAATATAATAGTTTTACAGCTCACTTTGTTTGTAGTCTATAATTCCTTGTTTGTTGTTTGAACAGTGTCATCTTGTTCTATGCTTTATTTTAGAGATAAATTATCTGTTGCAGTATTTGGTTATTGGTTAAGTACAGACATTGCACTCTGGGCAGACCCATTAGTGCTCAGTCTCTCCTAGCAGATGATGAAGGGTATGTATACTGATAATTCCTGTGGCCTGCTAGTTACACCTTCTTGTTCCTTCTGCAGACGTCAAAATCACACTTAATACAGAATTTTTCAAATCTCAGCCTCAATATTTTATCAATCACTGTGCCATATCCAGCAGGCTCTCATGAAGCAGTTCTACAGCTTCCCCCTTATCCATTGTCAACACCTCTTCTATTTGTGCCTGGAATGCAATCTGTCTGCTCTTTCATTACTGAGAACACTAATCAGACCAATGTGTCCTGTGTAGTAAATCCATGTGAAGTCCTAGAGGTTGGATGTAACTATAGATGTTGTGTACTCATATCAATATCTGCCATTTTAGGTCTTACGCAGCATAGACTTACATAACTGCTTTGGTGATTCAGGTTCCAGAGATACATTTGAGAGCAGCAGTGGCAGCCTTGACTTCCATCCTCATACTGGATGTAGTTGTTCTGTATTCTCCATTGTTATTTGCAACGACTCTTCCACAATAGCTAGCTGTAAGGACCCAGCCAGGCTTCTTACCATGGAGCACAGACCCATCGGTAAACATAATGATGTCATCATCTTCAGAGGTAATCAGCTGATTGATTTCCTGGTTTGCTTTTCCATTTCTGCAATCTACATTCCCTTTCAAAAGGGATATTTACTTTGTGAAAGCATGTACCTTACAGGTTGGACAGCATTCTTCTGTTGGTAAGGTTGAAACTATTGTTACTTTTGCTATAGTCCTTTCAGCTTGCACCATCATGATATGCGACACTTAATTCTTGCTCCTTTATGTCATTGATATTCTTGTGGAGTGGGTGTCTATAGTATGTTTTAGTTTGAGCACGAGCATGCCAAGAATGCGGCGAGGAGCCCAAGTATGTGTCTCATTTTCACAATTTGGGAGGTATCCCTGGTGCAGCCAAGGACTATTCGCATTCTCTCATTCTGCAAATGTTCTAGATGCTTGAGAACATGAGGAGTCCTAATCCATAGTCGACCACAGGCATGACCAGCTGATGAAGAAGGAGGACCAATAGTCACTGCTCCAGTCACACAGCAACCATAGGTTTAAGTGCTAAAAGCCCTCCCATACACCACTGTATCATTTTTGTACATATGATGGTTGTAAGATAGACTGTGATCAAAGGTTACTCCCAGATAACACAGCCTATCACAACATTCAATGTTTTGCCCATTGAAAGATTAATTCAGCCGTTATACCCTAAGAGATTTACTGAAGATGAGATCGGAGCACCTATGGACGTGTCCGGTGTGCGAAGATGATAATCAACATACCTAATACCTAAAGATAAACTATGATCAAAGGTTACTCCCAGATAACACAGCCTATCACAACATTCAATGTTTTGCCCATTGAAAGATTGATTTAGCCGTTATACCCTAAGAGATTTACTGAAGATGAGATCGGAGCACCTATGGACGTGTCCGGTGTGCGAAGATGATAATCAACATACCTAATACCTAAAGATAGACTATGATCAAAGGTTACTCCCAGATAACACAGTCTATCACAACATTCAATGTTTTGCCCATTGAAAGAGACTTTGGGTAGGTCAGCCTTCATTATACAACAGTTGTTCAGTGAGCACCACAGCATTCCTACTTTCTCAGGCTTGACCTGGGAATGTGATTCTGTACACGAGGTCGATATTGCATCTAATATCTCTTTGATGTTGTGGTACAATATTAGTTGTGTGGCACATGTTTTTAAATGTTCTTTCTCAAACTCTTGTTGGATATCTCTTATAGCAGGACAATAGTCATACAAAATTTACTGCTGGATGTACTCTAGGGAACAAATATGTTTTGTGTTGCCAATTTATTTATGCCATATGGCTCGGCAAATCAGAGTTTGGCAGTGGTAACTAATACATTTAGTGTTTTACCACTTCCACTGAACAGTGGATGTTTGTAACCATATCACTGTAGGCCAGCCATACGAGAGAACTGGTTCATACAATACACACTTCTTACCAACTTCAAAGCTAACTTGCATGTTTTTTGTCGCTGTCTGAGTTGCTATTGGTGTAGCTAAATACCATTACTTCTGACCTCTTGTAATTTAAGAAAAGGCCTTTGTTTTTACTTTTCTTCTGCTAGTACTATGTTGATTTAATACTTTCAATGTTGTACCAATTAGACTCATTGATTGATTACATAGCCATATCACTAGTAGGTCAGTATTCCTTCATAACCTGTTTATTAGCATTTCTCACACTGCATGCTGTCTCTTTTGACCAATCTGAATACTGGTCACTGTTAGCATTGTGTGACCAATTATCTTAGCCACAGGGGACCACTTTGGCACATTTAATCTTGCACCATACTTGTGTAACAGATTTAATCATGTATAACAGATTTAATCTTACATCATACTTGTATAACAGATTTAGTTTTACATCACACTTGTATAACAGATTTAGTTTTACATCATACTTGTATAACAGATTTAGTTTTACATCACACTTGTATAACAGATTTAGTTTTACATCATACTTGTATAACAGATTTAGTTTTACATCACACTTGTATAACAGATTTAGTTTTACATCATACTTGTATAACAGATTTTATCTTATACTATACTTGTGTAACAGATTTACTCTTATACTATACTTGTATAACAGATTTAGTCATGTGGCATTCCCATAAGTGTTCTCCTCATCTAATCTAAGCTTTTATTAGAATGAATATAATTGTTTACTTTATATGCCTTCCAGGACCCAGTGATATTTGCAGGGACCCTGAAAGAGAATTTGGACCCATTTGGAGAACACTCAGAAATGGCTTTATGGCAAGCACTGGAACATGCCCATCTCCGGAGATTTGTGGAAGGTCTGACAGATCAGCTGGACCATGACTGTGGTGAAGGTGGAGAGAACCTCAGGTGAGTGGTGCCAACCTACTGTCTATTCTAATTAATGTACAAATGTGTTTCTTCTATGTTTACACTCACCACAACATATTTATACAATTATGATGATGATGAAACAATCTCTGTAATCGTGAGTAGGTAGCTTTTGACAGCCCATTGCCTTTCTGATAAAAGCACAAGTTCTCGTTAGTTGAGTAACTGAGGCAATATCCAGACTTGTATATGGTTTGATGTCCCAAAGGCATGGTTGTGTTGTGCTAGGGGGGGTTTCATGGATGAATGCTTAATCCCTGAAGGAGGGCATTCTAGTGCAGCAGTATCCCAGGATCATCACATCCATGCAAGAGTGCAGCACAAACTTCTGGGCAAATATCTCATCCTTCATCTGTCAGATTTGTTGACCCTTCCACAATGATGGCACATCTAGCATTCCCCATCACCTAGGAGTCTACCAAAAAAAGACAAAGGTGCAATATCCACTGACCTGCATCTCTGCATTATCCTGAGGATAATTTGACAGAAGACAAAAGTAAGAAATTGGGATAAGATGAGACAATGAAGATTTTTTTCACACACAACTAGGTTGGTTATTTACTTTCATTAGTCACCTCCAATGACATGTCTAGAAAGAAGACAGTGGCCCTAATCTTTGCACCCTGAACTAGAAATCCAGGCCCCGGTTGTCACAAGAGCAATGATGATGATTATATACATATGCAGTGCTTTTTTTCTGGGTTTACGCAGTATTCCCACCTTTTATTTGGTAATTTTGCTTCTGAGTATCAACTTAAAGACAATTTAATTTGCTGTCCATGAAAACAAAAATTCTACTGTGAAACACTCAAAAAAGTCACCTCATCTATTTTTTGTCCGTTTTTGCTAAACGATCAATCACAATGACTCAAGGTATGGGCCTACCCCACTAAAGGATTGGGTTCTCGATTTATATCTGACCTCGCCCACTTTTTCCCTAGTAGTAAAATTGATAGCAAAGCTAGTCTCCCATTCAGATATATCTGATTTCACCTTTGACAAAAACTAGACAATTAAATTTTGTCAGTTATCATTTATACAGTCCTGCTGGCTACTCTGGATTCATAGTTTTAAAGTGACAGATTTGACGTTTCTGGTGATTTTCATTAGTAACTTTGAGTCTGCTTGTATCTATTTTGTGTCACCAGCCCAAAAAAAAATCATGCTAAAAGTAAAATGCATCACTTTAGAAGGATAAATCCCAATTAAACCCACAAATCTTGTAATATTAATGGTGATAAACAAGGGAATACACAGCAGACGTAACGATCTCAGGCTGAATGCTATCCGTAAAATGGTTTGTCACACATTTTCAAACAAATTCAGTATCTATTTCCATCTAGCCATTTACCCAAGTCTTTTTCCAGAATAATTCTTTGCACGGATCCCAAACATCATTTATCTTTGCTGATCCAACTTTTCTTGTGCTTTTCATTGACTGATGAATCAGTGTCCCCAAAGTGACCAATGATCAGTGTCATGAGCCAAGATAAACAATGTGTGAATTGCTATCATTTAGAAGAATTTGATTTCTTCAGAGCAGGGGTTCTAGACTTCCCTAAATTCTAAACTAGAAAGCAATTTTATTATGGAGCTAATTTTAAGATAATAGAATCTATATAATATAATTCAGAACTTTGTGTCCACACAGTTGAGCTGTGGCGCAAAGAATGATTTCTATGGAAAGATTTAACTCTGTTAAGGTATGACTCAAATATAAATATTTTTTATTTTTTAAACTGTTATAGAAGTAATGAATTGTGTCTATGTCAACTATGTACTATGCTGCATGTGTATGTGGATGAAAAAGAAAGGGGGATTTACACTAAAATTACAGGCAGTTGTGTTTAGTAAATGGCATGTGCTCACCTTTTTCTGTAGAAAAAGAGCACTGTAGGTCTATGTATGTGTGTATGTATTTCGCCTGTCAAAGATACTTCTCTATGGTGAGCTGGAGAAAGGTATATGATCTCAAGGTGGCCAAAAGAAGCGCTACAAGGACTTATTAAAGACTTCACTATTAAAGACCTCACTGAAAGCGTTTGAAATAGACCAAGACACATGGGAAGAACTTGCACAAAATAGATCTACATGGTGCTCTAGAGTCAAAAAGATCGCATCATCTTGTGAAAAGAGGAGAAATGCAGAAACTCAACAACGGAGAGTAGCTAGAAAGTCATGGATAGACCAAAATCTGTCTATAGTGGTCATTCTATGCCCGAACTGTCCAAGGACATTCACATCTTGAATAGGGCTCTTTAGCCGTCTATGAACTATTAAGCATGGACATAATTCAACTGAATTTTCAAAAGTGGATGTAAAAAAAATGTCATCATCATTTATGATGGATGAGCACACACACACATATATATATATATATATATATATATATATATATATATATATATATATATATATATATATATATATATATATGACTTTGTCATCTACTTGAATGTCCTATTTTTTCTATTGTCAGTGTCGGACAAAGACAGCTACTGTGTCTTGGCAGGGCATTGCTGAGGAAGACTAAAATTCTAGTGCTTGATGAAGCCACTGCTGCTGTGGATATGGAAACTGATGAACTCATACAAGAAACGATCCGGAAGGAGTTCAAGGACTGTACAATCTTGACTATAGCACACAGACTTAACACAGTGCTAGATTATGACAGGTCAGTTGTTTTTCTTTGTTTTCTCTACTGACAAATAAAATAGGTATAATTTAACACATGAACTAAACAGCTGTAATAATAATAGCTGTCTATACATGCCCATGTGTAGCTGAGGCCTGAAAGGGGAGCAAAGAATAGTGACAATGTCACCTGCAATGCATGCAGGAAGAGATTTTGGGGGGTAGAGTTGGCTGCCCCACCCCATAGATTGACAAGTGACCCAAAACCATGCTGAATTGTTAGGTCAGAAGACTCAGATATCGCAGTTAAGCTGTAAATCATAGCACAATGCATTTCATTCTCAGAACTATTTCCTGCTAATCTGCAGAGTTTTAGATTGAATTCAGAAGATGATGCCAATAATTTGTTGAACTGCTATTTCACCACCTTATCCCTTCTAACACTCTCTAGAGGTCTACCTTCCTATCTCGCTACTACTCATGAATGGCAACATGCTCATGATTACCTCACATATGGGTGAATAAAATGTTTATTTGTATATAGAAACACATCTTCAAAACAAGTTCATGGATATTAATACAAAAATATCAATTCTCTAAAACTTAGTGATAGGTAATTTGTAATTCATATTTGTCATTCATATTTACTTATTCATGATTAATAATCATTATATTATTCATTATCACCTGGGTATTGGTGTTACTACAGCCCATACCGAAATGCTGAATCTTATCTGGCTTGTTTGGTTGGTAATTATATAAAAATTTGCCATATAGTGACTAATCAGACTGTCAAAATAAAAGGCAAATATTTTAAATCCAATCCAAAGATTTATAAAAACCTGGTAGAGAGTAGTTTCTTGAGTGGCACATTGTGTATTCAGCCACTTTGGAAATAATTCTGCTGGTTAATTTTGTAAAATTAAACAAAAACAAGTTAGTGTCCTGAGATCTTTTTAAACTGATTTCACTTAGTTGTAAACTTACACGTCTGAAACATTTTTTTATGATGTGCAAGTCTCACAAATGATTTGATTATCATTTTATATAGACTGCAAAATGAGTTATTTTCAAGTGATTATGTCTGGCAATAGTGAATATCTTTTCGACCAAAATAAATAAGCAGAGTAAGGTATCTCCATATATAAATAGAGAATTTATAGAAATGAGCAGGGACGACCTATGAATAATCTGTATACATTTCTTTTTTGGCTGATAAAACTTTCTGTAAATATTACAATACGGATACACTGTGACTTGAAAGGATTTCTTTACATCACCAACGATTAACTAACTGATGTTTTTGGATATTTTTCATTAATTTTGGAAGGAAACATATTTTTCATAATTTTTTGTTTGTTTTTATTATTCTATCTTTTCTTCTGTTTTATTATACTTACTATTTTTGCTTTGATATATATATTATATAAACATGTAGTTTTATCAAAAAGGGCACATATTTCTAAAGAACTGGACATTCTCACTTAATTGTACAATGAAAAATAACAGATATATGACAAAACTGGTGACCACTGTCATATGAAAATATTTCCTATGAAAAATAGCAGTGCGAAAAGTGGAGATTTGGGCCGTGCAGTCTCAAAGTTAACCCTAGTCTAAAGATTTTAAGCTCCTTTGTGAAACAGACAAGAAATTAACAAACATTTTTACATAATTAGACCTGGTGATTATTTTACTGTTAAACTTTCAGAGATTACTAAAAAAGTGTATTTAACAACATTATCATCTTTTCCTCTTGTAGATGCCACTAAGTTTTAACAAATATCATCTTCTATTTTAGAATTATGGTCCTGGAGAAGGGAGAAGTTAAGGAGTTTGATACGCCACACAATCTGTTGAAGAAAACTAATGGTATATTCTACAGCCTCGCTAAAGCTGCAGGACTTGTGTAATAATCTCAGGGAGCATCAGAGTAAATGTGCAAATGGTACAGAAGGAAACAATTCAGATGGCTGTGTTTGTATGTTGTTTTGAAGTCATTATTTCGTTGGTGGCTTTTTAATGAGGTTCTTGTGAATCTGTCACCTTGAGGGTGTGTTTGCTGCTAATTAGAGGATGTTACTTGATAACTTGTATGTTTGGGGATGTTACTATTTATAAGGTAAATGTTTGAGGGCGTTGCTATGTTGTAACTTGAAAAATGGAGTGTTTGGGATTTTTATAAATTTACTGATGTTTGGGGGGGGGGGGGGGGTTGAGAATGAGGTAACATGATTGTGACAAGTGGTGGTAACTGGAAAAGTGATGAAATGACTGCTGACTTAAGTACTGATTGTAGATATAATGAAATGAAGTAGAAATGGTTAAGATTGTAATGACTCCTGAATTAAGAAACTGTTGAGAATTAAGTAGCTGTAGAGAATGTAGTGAAATGACTGCTAATTTAAAAAGTTAATTCGTTAGTTATTGGATCATCATCACTGTATTCCAGACAAATCCATAGGTGTTCAGATCTCTCCTTGAGTGTATCCGCCATTACATGTTGACTGACAATCCCTGTATGTTGATCAACAGAAAAATAAAGTCTTGCATGAACCTATATCAAAGATAATTTAATACATATATATTTTTTAAATGAACTTTCAAACTTAACATAATGTGGGGACATTTTTTTTTACCTTGAGGATGCTGAGTAGTGGAGTCATATTGAGATGAAAATATTGAGATATATTCTCAAATCTCAATGTTCCCAAACAGGTTGATATGCCCGAAACATTGAACCTGTCATCTGTACTCCAGTAATGCCATACTCAAGCAGAATATACAGCTCCAGCATAATATAAATATATAAAAGATGTTTTATTTCAATGGCAGTTACAGATGTCCCGCACGTTTCACCTTTCCTTGCTTGTTCTTTGCATTATTTTACATGAAAATTATTCTGATTGGCTGTAAATTGATTAACTCATTGTTGACAATGATGCTAAAGTATTCATAATGTGTGGTAACTCATCAAGATTATGTACAGACCCAACGTTTTCTATAAAATTCTGAACTTCAACTTGAAAAACTACATCACTTCGGAAAAATTCGCGATGTCACAATTAGTACCCCAATTTTTTTTTTCTTTATTGGAAACATTACCGGGTAGGTCTATTTAGCAAGGAACTTCCCTTTCACTTTCCACGTTATATTTGGTATGCAAATTACCTACATTGTGCTTATTTCCATCATAGCTACAGCTGTCATCATCAATGTACATACGAACAATATCCTCCAATGCAAAAAAACTAAAAACTCCACAAATTTTGAAAAATCTGTCATAAATCAGTCTGAAATAATATTTCCACAGTGTAAATATGTAGAGAAAGCATGAACTGTGACCTACACAAAGGTCACTGCCAGGTATTAACCCAGCGCAAACTATAAATGTAATATCGACCGCAATGAAACAAGTAGACAAAAGAAGCGACTATAAGAGGGCTCTGGTTAATTAGCTGTTGAGAAAGTTGTGAAATGACTGCTGAATTAATTAGCTGTTGAGAATGTAGTAAAATGACTGCTGAATTAATTAGCTTAGTTGTTGAGAATGTAGTGAAGTGACTGCTGAATTAATTAGCTTAGCTGTTGAGAATGGAGTAAAATGACTGCTGAATTAATTAACTGTTGAGAATTTAGTGAAATAACTAATTACCCAGTTAGTAGGTACTGAAATTACTGGTGACACAGTTATTTCCAATTGTTGTTTTTAAGCTAAACATAATATCATCCTCTTCATTAGCTTGTGGCCATCAAGAAATGATGACAAGAGATATAATTGTATTATTTATTGAGCCAGTACAGGTTTGTGTTGTTATCAGATTGTGACAGAATACTTGACAAGTGTCAATTTTTCACCATCAAACTTCTGTCTGATTAAGATAATACTTATTTAAGGGGATTGAAATATATATATATATTCTTCACATCTCTGTGTCATAGAAATGTGAGTCCTAAATAATTAGCTGAAAGAAAAAAATCAATAGTTCTTTTAAATTTAATGAAGAGTTATACATATATCATGGACGCAAGCTAAGAGGTTATGAAAGTATTGGGAATGAAAAAAAATGAATCATTGAAATAGATCAAGAAAGACAAATACAAATTGTGAACTCATGAATATATTAAGATATAAGAAATATTTGATTGAACAGCATCAAAACTGCAATCCAATAGAAAAAGAAATGCAAACACTGGGTTATGGAGTTATGTGAGTTGCTGGAAGCACACAGGAAAACATAATCATTTATATGTGTTTTTTCTATGTGCTTCCCCTGATTCACAAAACCTCATGACCCTGTGATTCAATTTTCCCATGGAAATTATCTTTGAGAAAAATGTTCTGGAAAAAGAAAAGTTGATATATGTGTAGAAGTGAAGAATATACATGTTGCTTGAAATTAACTACAGCAGCATATGAATACTCATTGCAACATGTAAGAATTTTAACATGAAGATAAACACTGAAAAATACAATGAAGATAAACACTGAAAAATACAATCATTGAAGGGGAAAGAAACACTACTATTTTCATTGGTGGTCAGAAACTTTCAACATGTGAAAAGTAAACTGACATAGAAAACATCATATCAGCAAAAGGGAAGACACCAAAGAAACTCAATATAGATGCAACATAGCATACCATACCAGGTTCTAGGACACATATCCTTTATATTCCCAAAATAAAAATGTGCATACTTACACCAAAATAGTATTATATAAAACAATTATTATACCATCACTGTGCTATCTATTTCTCCACATGAACAATGGCTGATACGAACACCTGTTGTTAAGTGCAGGTGTAAGAGCCTCGGTTATTGTTCCAAGACCAGATATGTTGCTTAGGTTGAATTGAGTCCATGCATGTTCAAAGTTATCTTGATGTTTTCTGTCCATTTTCTTTATCTACCTTTGGCTCTATATCCAGATATTCTTTTGTAATATGATCTTATTGGTATTTGGCTTGAGTTCATTCTTACCATTTCACTTGCAGTCTTTCAATACAGGATATTATACCTACTCTTTTTCTAATTTCTTCATTTATTTTATCTAGTTTAGTGACCATTGCAGCTTTTCTCCAACACTTCATGTAATGATTTTCCTTTGCTGCAACTGTTAAAGACTATGTTTGACATTAGTAGCAAAGTGTTGGTATAAAAATTGTAGATATTCTATGCTACCACTGCCAAACGTGGACGTTAACAACAGAAGATAGAAGAACACTCATTATTACATAAATGGCATGTTTATGTAGAATCCTCGGCGTAACAATAATGGATGGAATCATAACTAGAACATCAGGAGCCTAATTAACATAATGCCAGTTCTGGATTACATCAGAAAACGCAAGATTAAATGATTTTCATCTACCATCTCAGATAAGTTTTCACAAAAAGCAATGCTAAACAGACATATTGGATACAAATCCATAAGCCTACCAAGCAAAAGATGGTCTATAGAAATTAAAAAACCCACGGAAACATATATGAAACACACAAAAAAACCAGTTTTCAGAGAGTTCTTCTACCCCTGACACTGCAAGGGTTAATGTTATACGATGGAAATAATGGAAGAGGGGAACATTATCAGAGAGACAGAAAACATTTTTGTATAATATTCCGCCATAGTATGAGACAGAAAGTGTGACGGAATCATTAACGTTGAGATTGAATGTAAAGAAATCTTATCATCATCAATATTTTTGATAATATGTTTAAAAAGTTCTAGTTCTGGTAAACAATTATTGTTTCAACAGTGCAGGGACCAAATGTATTTCTGAATGTTTCTTATTTACATACATGTAGCCTATTTGAATGTCTATGGCATCCTTGGTAAAACATTTTCAACCACAAACTACTCTCAACTCAACCCACATCGGGACATAGGTTTCAGAATAAATCTGAGAAAGTAATGATAGTTGACTTGGGTCTGACATCCCTAGAATGTTGTCAGTTATATTTTTTAAAAACTCTAAAGGCATAGAGGATGGACTTCCTTGCACTAGGATTCCTCATATACTCTGATCCTCTTATCAGACCTGCAGAAAGTAGCACCCATATCACATGACTAGCTTCAAGTGATAATCCCCAAGAATCCTCAACAAATTCAATTTTAATCAAGACATCACAGCCCAGAATTGAACTAGTGACCTATTGAACACAAGGTGATTGACTGAACCACTAAGTTACGTAGATCCCTTCACAGAAAAATTCAAGCCTAAAACTGTATTTCCCATAAGTCTGTCATGTAAACAATGACTACCTTTTTTAAACAGTTATATTTGTATGTATAGTTTATGCTCATATGCAAGGTCTAACCAGTTACCCACCGGACTAACAATCATACAACAGCAAACCCCAAGTTGATGATGTGAAAGCCTGCACAGTGTTTCAACTTTAGAATTATGTTTATTTATATAAAACAGTTTATAAACAATGCCATCAGAAGTTCTCTAGGGAGACTTCTTCTGAAAGTAATCTATAAGCCTTCCAGAATTGCATTCTTGTGGGTATGATATAAAAGTAATCTATAAACCTTCCAGAATTGCACTATTCTGGGTATGATATAAGAGTAATGTAATAAACCTACCAGAATTGCATTCTTCTGGGTATGAAATGAAAGTTCTGCTGAAACCCCTCCCCCTCGTATTGCGTAAAAGTAAATAAGAGCTTTATAGCTGTAAATGCTTGGATATCCAAATATACATGGGTTAATATTTATATGTTCATCAGTGTATGTCTATTTATACTGCATCTCTTATTGTGTATTTATGTCCAGCTCTGGCTGTGAGTGCATTTTATATGGCCAAAATACCGGGTTTGATTAAAGCTGCAGGCAGTTGGACAGCCAGATTATTTATAAAACAATGGCATCGTAATGAATGTGAATGTTGCGAATAAAATCACTACAGCCAAAAAGTGCTTCATTGATTACTACATCCTGAATCTTATTAACAATGTTGCATCATGCTTCGCTTCTCTAAGTGCTTGCACTTATACATTTCTGAATTGTAAAGAAATATTTACAATTGCACATAAAATATGTTCAAAATTGCACATAAAATATGTTTAAAATTGCACATAAAATATCTGCTTGTCTGAAAATGTAAACCAACCTTTCATGGTAATAGGTTGATAAAGATACCTCAATCATTGACCATCTTCATGACCTTCATTCACTGGGATTCTTCCCTCAAGGTTTATCTCAGGAAAGCATGCCTGAATACAAGTTTTAGTTAAGAGAATGTGTTTGTCAGATGAACTTTATGTAGTCTCAACATCAGATTTGATCGATTCTTGAGATATCTTGGAGAGGTGAGATTTGTGCAGGTGTTCAATTCTAATATATATTTACTAAAAACTTCAGAGAATATCTGACAATCATGTAGTCAACTGTTTTCATCTTTTTATTTTCTTATTATTATTTCTATCATCTTTTTATTAGTAACGGTAGATTTTTGTAACATATTTACTTATTACATTTATTATTTGTTGAAAATAAATATCTTAGAAAACTTTGAAATATTGACTGGGAAGAATTCAAATAAAAGATGTCAAACAGCAGAATGAAGGAAATCGTGGATTTAAATCATGGTATGTACTTGGATTGAATAAAAAAACTGCCAGTATGTTATCAGCATCTGAAACAGGAGCAAAGAATCATAATGCTATTTACCTTCCATGCATGTTGTAAGAGTCAACTAAGGAAGTTATGGGGTAGTGTTGGTTGCCCCATCCCATATACGGTCAAAGTGACCCAGAAATTATGCTGAAGTCAGATTCGTCAGGATAAAAGATGCAGATATAGCAGCTAAGCTGTGAACGATGACACAATATATGCCGGTCTCCAGACTACAATCTAGAGGAGTTTGAGAAAACGCACAAGAAGAATGAATAAAAGTAGACTGGTAGGTTCAAATCCCATCTACTACCATTGCAAGCAACATAATGTGTACTAGATGGCAACAAAAACCAAACTCTTCGCAGAACAACCATCAAAGAGGATATGACTATGGGTCTCAACAACATGCAATAACTATACACAGTAGAATCACATCTCTCAAACTGGAGAGCACAGATTTCTGGCATATGCACCAAATTCCGTGCTGAAAGACATAGACAATTTTGCATTGTGATAAGTGAAGGTAGTCATCAACTAACATTAAACAAAAACATTGGTGCTCCAATCGTTATCTCACAAATCCATCAGAAAGTAGATACAGTTCCAGTTTGTTTTTGATTATTTGTTTTGTATTTCTACAAGGGTGCCTCAAATGAATACCTAAATTTTTTTTACTGAATATATTCTGAAACAAAAGTTTAACTCATAATTATTTTTCAAGTTCTTCGATTCCTGTAAATAAAATTAGTTTCCCACAACTTTTTTTGCAAAGAAGCTCCTATGGGGCAGAAGTCTGGTGAGTACAGCAAATGTGGTAGGCACTGAAAGTGGAGGTGCTTGATGGTTGCAGCCATAAGCATTGTCATGTTGCAAAAGGATGCCTGTACTCAGAAATCTAAGTCGTTTGGATTTGATTGCAGGTTGTAGATAATTCCTGAGATGTGTTTGTGATGGCACATGCAGGACACTCTCAACATTCCTAACAATATTGGCAGTTTATAAAACAATGCCATGATTGTTCCAATTTCTGGTCTCACTTTCAAGGTTTTTGTTTGATCAATCAATCAATCAAGTGCCATGCCGAATGGCATAGGTGATCATGTTTCTTCACGACTCTCTGTCTCTTGTATTGTCAATAAGCTCGGTTGGTGAACTTCTACTGTACCACAATATTATTCCATCTAGCAACTTTTCTCTTTGTCATTCCCTGTCTCTTCTCCCCTTGATCTTTCCAGTGGTTATTAAGTGTTCAAGCTGTGCTCTTCTCAGCACATGCCATAGAAACTGACTCTCTGCCCCTAATGTTTGATCTTTCTACACCAGCATCAATGAGAACATCTGAATTTGTTTTCTTAGCTGTCTGTGGTATTTATTTTGTTTGAAGCACACTTAAAAATTGTTCTAATTTCTGGTCCCACTTTTACGGTTTTTGTTTGAAGCACGCTTGAAAATTGCTGTATTATTTTCTGTAAAAGTGATATTTAATTTTACTCATTTCATAAATGGAACACTATGAGTAGGAAGACAGCTCATGGGCACATACATGTATCACATGGCGGCATTGGGTCAAATGCATGAACTGGTGCCCTTTTGAATCAGCAATTAACCAATTTGCTTATGTTAGCTTAGAAATATACTAGCTCTGAACTTGTCATTTTGTGGGCTTGATATTTAGTCAACCCAAGGATAAAAGTTAAAGTCATAGAAGACTGGCTTTATTTGTATTAGGGTTTTCCCATATGTAGTCTTCCCTATCTAGATTGTCTCTCAAAAGTGAGTAACTTTGTAAGTGAAGAAATAATCCCATGAGACATTACAAAACACTTGTGAATTAGATGATACAAATACTCATGTTTTGGTGGTGACTAAAAGGAGGGAGGGGCAAATTATAGCAACACTATCGCTAGCTACACATGTCGTAAGAGGTAACTAAGGAGGTATTGGAGTAATTAGCTGTCCCATCCCATAGGTATAGTAACTCAAAAGCCATGCTGAAGTTGGATGTGTCAGGTCAGAAGGTGTAGATATCGCAGCCAAGCTGCAATTCATGAGATAACACATTCCATTTTCTGGACTATATCCTGCTAAGCAGCTGGAGTTTGATAATAAACACACACAAAATAAGACAATGCAGCACAATTGTGAACCCACAACCTAGTGCACAATGTTGAGGAATATATTCCAACAATCAAAAAACTTGGTAACATATTTGTAAATACACTTTTTTCCCCCCCTTGCTTATGTCTACTTATTGAAGTTTGTTGTTGCCATATTTATTTAACATGTTTCTTGATATTTCCTATTTGGTCTGTAAGTGAAACTAGATAAATTACTTATTTTACCTGTAAGCGGGACTATAGTCTGGTATATGTGAGCAGTTGAATATGGCTGTGATTATAAAGTGCAAAGGGCACTATTGCCTAATTGCACTTTTGTAATAAATATTTCTACAACTGCACAAATAGTAAATTTTTGTTTCTCCTAATCTTTGCTTCAGCACAGTACATTTCATATATTTGATTGTGCAAGATTAGCTTACTCATTTAGATTGTTATTTACATTTCTTGGAACTCATTTCTGTAAATTTACAACATTTGTTTTTTAATTTTATTTTTTTCACTGCACAATTCCAAAGTCTGATGTGCACAAGAAACTTGATGATATTTTGTGTAATAAAACTGTTCTGTTTTTGATATATAGTTTTCTATGTTCCATCATAATAGTTGATTTATGTATGTTTTTATTATGCATGTTGAAGAATATTTAGAGCAGCATACTGATAATTTATCAGAAGCATTAGAATTGTGTATCTTCATTATTTATGTAAAAGATTCAAAGCTAAATATTTTTATAATAAATGTCAAACATTTAGAGCTACATATTTTGAAGATTTAGAACTAAGCTTGCATATTTTCTTTTAAAGATTTAGAGCTATGTATTTGGATAGTTTATGTAAAATATTTACAGCACCATAGCTAAATATATGTAAAAGAATTAGAGCAACATACTTGGATAATTTATGTAAAAGATTTAGAGCTACATACCATAATTTATGTAAAAGATTTAGGGCTACATACCATAATTTATGTAAAAGATTTAGAGCAATATATGTACTTTTCTGTGGGCCTATGTAAATGATTTAGGGCTACATACCATAATTTATGTAAAAGATTTAGAGCAATATATGTACTTTTCTGTGGGCCTATGTAAATGATTTAGGGCTACATACCATAATTTATGTAAAAGATTTAGAGCAATATATGTACTTTTCTCTGGGCCTATGTAAAAGATTTAGGGCTACATACCATAATTTATGTAAAAGATTTAGGGCTACATACTTTGATAATTATGTAAAAGATTTAGATGTACACATTGTAAGATTAAAAGGACATTGCAGCACAGAAACCATTGAAGAGTGACATTTGTAGTCCTATAGTAGATTAGTTTGTTTTTTGTTTTTTCAAATTTAGAGCTACATGTTTTAATTTTTGAAGTAGTTATAATACTTATAAGTTATATAAGACTTTTAATTTTTTGAAAACCATCATTCTTAATCGTGATACATGTAGTTGTGAGTGAAGATAAATGACATAAGATAGTTTTCAGTGTATGGTTCAGAGAGAAAACAAAATAACTATATGATACGTGATATCACAGGTAATGTTGGATATCACATGCAAGAAATAAGGATGTATAGGCCCTATGTACAAACATACATGCTCAGAAATTAATTGATTATATTTGTATGTGGGACTGGACAGAATGTGCATTTTATTGAAAATAAATAAATCTGCCTCATTAATGAGTTTTTATTACTTGATTCTATGTGAATGACTATTCTATAATCTGGACTGAATGGATACCATTATAAGGCCGCAAACAGAGTTTGAACCAGGTCCATTCAGATGGCACCTTTTCACCTTGCAATTTGAGTCAATAGGTTTTCTGTATTTAGCCAATCCGCATTCATAGTGATGCATAATGATCCACAATGATGGACTTTTAGTCAACAGACAGTGTTATCAAATGTCTGATAATCCAATCTCATCAAATACATAGAGAGACAACATATTAAATGTTTCGGCCACCTTATAAGAATGGAACCTGATCGCCTATCATCTGTAGCATACAACAAAAGAATTTTGGTTACGGAGCAAGAGGAAGATGGTTTGATAATATCATAAACTTATACAACAACATGGCATCACAACAACAAACACAACACAATTGGTAAAGATAGAAGACTTAGGCTACCCAGGATGCTTCATGGCACTAGTAGCTTTGGGACAAGACAAAAAATTAGCACAGTATCAAATATGTGATAATCCAGTCTCACCAAACATTAGCAAAGTGTTATCAAGTCTTTTTTCTGGACAAACAAAGAGAAAGAATGATAAAAATAATACATTTTAACTTTTTCAAATTATATTTTTTAATTATTTTTAATTCATACAAAATTCAGATTAATTTCATGAACAAAATATCTGCTTAACAATACCAGTACTTATTTTTGAAATGCTATTTTACCGCCGAACACGGATGTGTTGAGCCATTGGCACAAATAAAATGGCAGCACAATACATTTCCATTACTGGACTTCATCCTGCTGGAAATCTAGTAGGACCATCGTGCTGCTACAACAGAGATCAACTTGAATTTGAGAATGAACAATGAAGTAGAAGAAATGTTATTTTAAATTGTAAGTATAGATAAGGCTAGATATAGTGGGGCTACCATCAGATAGCAAAAGACCAAGCAAAAGATGGATCGCAGAAATAAAAAAATCAATGAAAACAAACATTATGAAGCACACAAAAATGCTGTCTCCAGAGAACTCTTCTACCATTGACACTGCATGACATAAAGGGGTATAAAGTGAAAATAAAGAAAATAAGCTTGATATAAAGTTGACAGAGTTGTATTTGTGAGACAGATAAATTAACCACTTTACCACAGATGGCACAAAAAGGATGTTTTAGGAAAGAATATGAGTCCTACAAGAAACTTACAGTATATTTTGTAAAGACTTGTGAAACATGGACACTTAATAAATTAAATGGCAAAAAGAATCGCTTTCCTTCAAAATGAGATGCTACACAAGTATTTTTTAGTATTCTTAGCTTCAAAATGAGATGCTACACAAGTATTTTTTAGTATTCTTAGCTTCAAAATGAGATGCTACACAAGTATTTTTAGTATTCATAGATATCTTATTTCACATGTAGTAAGCTTTCTCTCTTGTTCTTTAGTTAGTGTCCATGTCTGATAATGATAACACGATGTTGGGACGAATAGTGAATTTATGATGGAAACCAAAATGCATCTACGTGTGAAACGAGATGTCTAAGAAAAGCAGCAAACAGAACAAGAAGAGATCATGTGAGAAATGAGGAGATTACAAAAACTGTTGGAACAACATCAGTGGTCAAATATACTGGAAAAACATAGACTAAATGGTTTGGCCACCTAATGAGAATTAAACTTTGTTGGCCAACAGTAAGAGCACACAACAAGGAAACTAAAACAGCAAGATATAGAGGAAGACCAAGAAGAAGGTAGATTGAAGGAGTTACTAACATCCTATTATTACAATATTACTGAGACATCACAATATTACTGAGACATCACAATATTACTGAGACATCACAATATTACTGAGACATCACAATATTACTGAGACATCACAATATTACTGAGACATCACAATATTACTGTATGTCAAGTGACCAAACATGTCAAGTGACCAAACATGTCAATTGACCAAACATGTCAAGTGACCAAACATGTCAAGTGACCAAACATGTCAAGTGACCAAACATGCCAAAGCCAGAAAACAGATTGTCATTCAATCCTGCGACCCCTCACAACAAAAGCAGAGAAAAATATGATAGACAAGCATTTTGAGAATACCATGGTCAGCGAAAAAGATGATTCAAGAAGGAATAAGAACATGCACAGTGAAAGAGCATTGGCTCCTAGACAACATTATTTTAAAAAATGCCATAAACAGACATAATAGCATGGAAAATTAGTAATGGAAGGTGTGGTAACTGGTAGCAAGGGTAAGGGTTGCTGGACAAGAGACATCTTGTTTAAACATGCCATTGGCTGCAGCAGGTCAACTCTCCCAGCACTCTGAGGTGTTTAGAACTTTCATGGAGAAAACTTTCAAATTCTGAGTAAATTTAACAACTCTGTTTACAAGCAACTTACAAAATATAAATTCTCTATTATGTCTTACAAGAACCAACTCTGAATAAGTCTTAAAGGATGATGATGATGATAAGAAGGTGTATGTGTTTGTCACTCTTATTCTTTATGTAGGTGGTGAAATGCCACTCTTGTTCCTTATGTAGGTGGTGAAATGCCACTCTTGTTCCTTATGTAGGTGGTGAAATGCCACTCTTGTTCCTTATGTAGGTGGTGAAATGTCGCTCTTGTTCCTTATGTAGGTGGTGAAATGTCACTCTTGTTCCTTGTGTAGGTGGTGAAATGTTACTCTTGTTCCTTATGTAGGTGGTGAAATGTCACTCTTGTTCCTTATGTAGGTGGTGAAATGCCACTCTTGTTCCTTATGTAGGTGGTGAAATGTCACTCTTGTTCCTTATGTAGGTGGTGAAATGTCACTCTTGTTCCTTATGTAGGTGGTGAAATGCCACTCTTGTTCCTTATGTAGGTGGTGAAATGTCACTCTTGTTCCTTATGTAGGTGGTGAAATGTCACTCTTGTTCCTTATGTAGGTGGTGAAATGCCACTCTTGTTCCTTATGTAGGTGGTGAAATGTCACTCTTGTTCCTTATGTAGGTGGTGAAATGTCACTCTTGTTCCTTATGTAGGTGGTGAAATGTCACTCTTGTTCCTTATGTAGGTGGTGAAATGTCACTCTTGTTCCTTATGTAGGTGGTGAAATGCCACTCTTGTTCCTTATGTAGGTGGTGAAATGTCACTCTTGTTCCTTATGTAGGTGGTGAAATGTCACTCTTGTTCCTTATGTAGGTGGTGAAATGTCACTCTTGTTCCTTGTGTAGGTGGTGAAATGTCACTCTTGTTCCTTATGTAGGTGGTGAAATGTCACTCTTGTTCCTTATGTAGGTGGTGAAATGCCACTCTTGTTCCTTATGTAGGTGGTGAAATGCCACTCTTGTTCCTTATGTAGGTGGTGAAATGTCGCTCTTGTTTCTTATGTTGGTGGTGAAATGTCGCTGTTTTTCTTTGTGTATGTCATGTGATGTATTCTCTCCAGAACATTGTCTTCCCAATGAACTCCTTCTTGGGCCATGTGGCTTGCATTTTCCAACGATGTATTAATGTTATCTTTAATCACATTAGTCCATCATCTCTTGGTCTGCCCTTTCTCCTCCGCCCATGTGCTCTACCCTCCATTATTTGTCTTTCTAAACAGTTAAGTCTCTTTATATGAGCAAATAGGTGTAGCTTTCTTTTCGCTACTGTGTTTTGTAACCAACACTCTGACATCTTCAATCTGTTTATAATATCTGAATTTCTCTTTCCTTCCATGATATTCTAAATGAAATGTTACTTGTGTTCCTTATGTAGATGGTGAAATGTTACTCTTGTTCCTTATGTAGATGGTGAAATGTTACTCTTGTTCCTTATGTAGATGGTGAAATGTTTTTCATGTTCCTTATGCAGGCAAAGAAATGTTACTATCAGTTTAAAATTAGTGCTTCTCTGACTTTCTTTTTTATATGGAAATTTTTCCAGGGCTTATACAAGTCACAAATGACTGTTACAATGTTGCTGTATAGTGCAGGACTTGTACAAGTCACAGTCGACTGTCACAATGTTGCTGTATGGTGCAGGACTTGTACAAGTCACAGTCGACTGTCACAATGTTGCTGTATGGTGCAGGACTTGTACAAGTCACAGTTGACTGTCACAATGTTGCTGTATAGTGCAGGACTTGTACAAGTCACAGTTGACTGTCACAATGTTGCTGTATAGTGCAGGACTTGTACAAGTCACAGTTGACTGTCACAATGTTGCTGTATGGTGCAGGACTTGTACAAGTCACAGTCGACTGTCACAATGTTGCTGTATAGTGCAGGACTTGTACAAGTCACAGTTGACTGTCACAATGTTGCTGTATGGTGCAGGACTTGTACAAGTCACAGTTGACTGTCACAATGTTGCTGTATAGTGCAGGACTTGTACAAGTCACAGTCGACTGTCACAATGTTGCTGTATGGTGCAGGACTTGTACAAGTCACAGTCGACTGTCACAATGTTGCTGTATAGTGCAGGACTTGAACAAGTCACAGTCGACTGTCACAATGTTGCTGTATGGTGCAGGACTTGTACAAGTCACAGTCGACTGTCACAATGTTGCTGTATGGTGCAGGACTTGTACAAGTCACAGTCGACTGTCACAATGTTGCTGTATAGTGCAGGACTTGAACAAGTCACAGTCGACTGTCACAATGTTGCTGTATAGTGCAGGACTTGTACAAGTCACAGTCGACTGTCACAATGTTGCTGTATGGTGCAGGACTTGAACAAGTCACAGTCGACTGTCACAATGTTGCTGTATAGTGCAGGACTTGAACAAGTCACAGTCGACTGTCACAATGTTGCTGTATGGTGCAGGACTTGTACAAGTCACAGTCGACTGTCACAATGTTGCTGTATGGTGCAGGACTTGTACAAGTCACAGTCGACTGTCACAATGTTGCTGTATGGTGCAGGACTTGTACAAGTCACAGTCGACTGTCACAATGTTGCTGTATGGTGTAATTCCATGAGCTCAACAGTCTTGTACTATAGAGGGAACTTTGTCGAGATTTTTTTTGTTATCTCAAGGTATACTGCTCAAGGTATACTGCTTATAAAAAGGTTGTTTCCTCCTAACTGTCCAGATATGGGTCATCAACAGTCTTTATCACAGACATTTATGGGGTGGGGTAATCAGCCTCATGTCCAACTTCCTTAGTTGCCTCTTACAACTTCCATGGCAAGCAGAAATGTTACTATTTTGTGCTCTTTTCCATAGCTGTCAACTTATTTTTTCATAAATCCATATTGTTAACAATTTATTTCCATATTTCAATAAAAAATGTCAGTATTAAGCACCCCAAAAAAATCCCCAATTTTTATTTTGTCCCTCAATATGAGTGAGAGAAACACATTCACATTTGTAATAATTACTAGGAAATTTAACATCAAATAACCTTTTTTTTCAACAAAAAAGTAAATTTAAAAAATAAAATTGGGTGTTTTTTTGTGGGGGGGGGGGGGGGGAGAGGTGAAATCTGTATCAATACTGAAAATCTGTACTAGTTGATACCTATATGCTTCTCCCTTTTGGGTTCCAGAAACATATGGGATGTCTTGCAGAGAAGTAACTCTTACATAATTCTTATGAGAAAGCAACTCTAATCAAAGGCACAATGGTCTATATGATAATCTCCAGTACACAAAATCTCTTGCTTTCACTCACACATAAACAATCATGATACACTTCTCATAAACTCTGATACTGTGTCTTACACAGGTCTGAATGTTGACATATTTGTCTAGTCCTTTCCTGAACACTGGTTCAGAATAGACTGTTAAAACTGACCACTAACCCAGAAGCAACATTCTACACAGTTAAAGTTGCGACATTTTCTTAACTTTCAACCTTCAAGATCACACATTATATATACACATATACAAAACTCATTGGAATATTCATTTCTGTAAAACATATTTTTTATATATATATTTGTAAAGAATTCACTGGGTACTTGTTTCTTAACATAAGTCACTGACGATTTTTGTTTGGCAGTTAGGCACATGAAAGTCTGCCCAAGAGAATTTCTATAGGAATGTGGTCATTTGACATTCTTGTCACATGGACATGCCATTTTGATGTCTGTTTGAGTGTCGAGTTGCGAAAGTGAATCTTAGCGAAAAGTGTTAAATAATAATAATAGTAATAAAACCTGTAACTTGTGAGGTCAAAGAAGTGTCACATTGAGCCAGCAGCACAAAATCCCACCAAACATATCTATTCTCACCTGTACAGACAAGTGTACAAAAACCAAACATATCTATTCTCACCTGTGCAGACAAGTGTACAAAAACAATGTTCATTATCATCCCCTGATGTTATCAAGTCCGGATTCTCTTTATCCACCTCTTCTCATTCATATTACATGTCCAAACCATGAAAGTTATGATGCTGTTTCACCACTGTCAACCATGCTTTCTTCTGACGTGTGGTTGGTTGGTTGCTGATCCAGCAGTCCATGGGCTCATGCCTTTGGCCTAATGGCATTATATTGCTGGGAAGTCTGTGGATTTTCAGCCAACCCTGGGACAGAGCCAGAGAATAACTATCACACCTCCAGGAAGGTAAGTTTCAACCTATGCACTGCTCCGAGCCACTGCAGCCAAGATAGGGTTCACTGTGCTCATTCCCTGCCACCAATTGACTACTGGTTATGCAAAATTCTCTATTGCTTCAGGCATGCAACCAAATGTTCAAGTCAAAAGAATTGTCACGTCCTGAGTCACTGTGCCTCTATGATGGGTCTCAGTCATAAGAAAAAACAGTGCTGCCAGTTTCCTCCTCCCCATTGCTGCACAGTACATCTCTGGCTCACACCCAACCACAGAGGGTGCATACATATATATTCAGGTAAACATGAAACAAATTTCAACAACAAAATAAAAGTATAATTGTATAGATGACATGCCATGAAGCTTCTATAAGAAGATAACCTCAATATAATGACATGTCATCCACTAAGGTTTTCTGTTGCATGGATGGTTTGTCTAGTGGGCCATTGTTGAGACCCACAGATGCAACCACATGTGTACTCCTCTGACATGTAAATTCAGTTATTTTATCTCAGGCAAATACATTAATTTTATATTTTGTAAATAAATTTGTAACACACGTCATACATGTTCCTTAAATACAAGTTAGTGTATTAATTCAATATGCAAGGTGAATGGACCTGGTTCAAATCCCACCAACCACCGATTGTTTTGCTATTACTCCTCACTGCTTCTTATTGATATTATTTCTCAATGAAGCAGCTACTCTGTCTACCAAGAGTACCACGTAAGCATGTAACTTTGTAGCTACATGTGAAAATTCAGAGATCTCTGGAAAAATTCACTTTGTAAACAGATATTGTGAGCTGTATTGAAACCTGTGACCTCTTGAACACAAAGTAGATGGCTAAGCCATGATGCCAAGAAGCTCATCACAAGTAGATCTTCTTCAAGTTGTATGAAACCAGCTCTATAAATAAAACACACACACTAGGAACGATAGGAATTCATCACAAACATCAACAACCATCCATATACATCATGTTATGTTTTAACAACTGATGGCCAGTTACGGTATAACATAATTAATGTAGCAATTGTTCCTATTAGTCCATTTGTGGATGGTCGGAGTTTCTGAGCCCACAAAATGCCTAGGGGTAGCCAAGAAACAGCATTGATGAAATCTGCACTATACTGTATCAACAACAGCAGTAAATCCTTTCTGTCTGCTGACAATTTTTTAAGGTTTTCTTTGATTTCAATATTTTGAGAAGATTCTTTCCCTGACCTGCATTTGGAAGAAACAAACTTCATATGATGAAGATTGCAGCTAAACTTGACTATAGATAGGTAAGATATAAGCAGATTATGATGAAGATTGCAGCTAAACTCAAGACAATAGATAGGTAAGATAGAAGCAGATTATGATGAAGATTGCAGCTAAACTCAAGACTATAGATAGGTAAGATAGAAGCAGATTATGATGAAGATTGCAGCTAAACTCATGACTATAGATACGTATGGTAGAAGCTGATTATGATGAAGATTGCAGCTAAACTCAAGACTATGGATGAGTAAGATTGAGATTATGATGAAGATTGCAGCTAAACTCAAGACTGGGTGAGTAAGATAGAAACAGATTATGATAAAAATTTCAGCTAAACTTAAGACTATGGGTGAGTAAGATAGAAACAGATGAAGACAATGATTGAAGCTAAACTCTGTCCTGATCTTGACAGACACCTTCTGGTTGAAACATGAATTCTGTGTATTTGTTTTATTTGTAAAACAGTACCGTATTTAAATGTCATTTTTACTTCTATTTTTCCTTTTACTGTAATTTATAAGGGAGTAAACAACCCTTACCCATCCTTGTCTAATACTTGTTGTTTCTGTAATATTCGAGCTTGTACCTTTAGATTATTCCACTTGATCACAGACCTGAAACAGAGACAAATACTTGTATAACTCTCAGTATTTCTCTAGCATTCAAGAAGCTAGTGCTATCATATGCAACATGGACATATCCTTCTTGTTGTGTATTCATTCTCAAACTCCTGCTGACTAGCAGGATGTAGTCTGGAAAACATAATGCAGTCATGATTAGCTGCAATATTTGTGTCTTTTAGCATGTGCCACTTTTACCATGGGCAGGGACATCAAAGTCCACCCACAAAGACAGTTGCTTTTTACGACATGCATTGTAGGTCAGAGTGTTGCTAGTTTTTGCTCTCCTTTCCAGTAAATAAAAGCAGTATTTACTTATCCTATCCTGGGGTTGCAAGCTTTCATTCTTTCTTCCCTGTGCCAGGTGGTGGTAGGTGCGGGTGCATGTCTTCTTCAGCTGTGTTGTGTCTGTATAAAGGATGTTGGTGATGGAGGAATTTGGTGGTAACAGTAAGACTGCAATAAAACTGAAAAACAAATATATATTGTTGAATAGCAGTTTTACCTGGAACATATATACATACCGGTAATCTAGTTTCAGCTAAAAAGGTCTTTATCAAGAGAGGGACAGACAAACACAGAATATGATATCCTCTACGCCTCCTCTCATCCCTCTACCTGATGCAATGCCTTGCCATTCTCTCAACTTCTTCACTTGTTGTGCCTGTGTAGTGGTGAGGTCTTTCTAAAAAAAGCCTATAAGATAATGGATTTCTTTTGCTGTCGCATGTACCATGACATGGTCCTCAATTCTACCTTATTTCAAGTGTGCAGTCTCTCTTGCCAGGAAACCCTCAAGAACAATTGATGGTCTTCTTCCATGGACAGGATCAAACTTGTTCTCACTACCCACTCCCATAGCTCTGTTGTTCATCATGTCCTACTCTGACATGTTCTCACTACCCACTCCCATAGCTCTGTTGTTCATCATGTCCTACTCTGACATGTTCTCACTACCCACTCCCATAGCTCTGTTGTTCATCATGTCCTACTCTGACATGTTCTCACTACCCACTCCCATAGCTCTGTTGTTCATCATGTCCTACTCTGACATGTTCTCACTACCCACTCCCATAGCTCTGTTGTTCATCATGTCCTACTCTGACATGTTCTCACTACCCACTCCCATAGCTCTGTTGTTCATCATGTCCTACTCTGACATGTTCTCACTACCCACTCCCATAGCTCTGTTGTTCATCATGTCCTACTCTGACATGTTCTCACTACCCACTCCCATAGCTCTGTTGTTCATCATGTCCTACTCTGACATGTTCTCACTACCCACTCCCATAGCTCTGTTGTTCATCATGTCCTACTCTGACATGTTCTCACTACCCACTCCCATAGCTCTGTTGTTCATCATGTCCTACTCTGACATGTTCTCACTACCCACTCCCATAGCTCTGTTGTTCATCATGTCCTACTCTGACATGTTCTCACTACCCACTCCCATAGCTCTGTTGTTCATCATGTCCTACTCTGACATCTTTCTCTTTCTCAGTAGGATCTAATTTTTCAGACCCAATCTGTCATATATTCCCCGAAGCCACCTTCATCACTGGAGAGAGTTTTACATGTGTGTCCCGCAATGTCATCTGTGCCATCATCTGCAATCAAGTAGGCTTTCAGACAGGTTTCATGAAGGCAATCAACGAATTTGATGATCAATGCCTTATCTATAAAGAGGAACAGCAGTTACAAAATCATATTAATGCACTCTCTACAACATAACCAGCAAGTCACCAAATCTAGTGAACATAACAATAAACAAAAGTAAATTAAAACAAACCTCTGAATTTAAATACATGGGAAGTATATTCACAGACAATGGAAAATTAGACAGAGAGATTGAGACAAGATGCCAGAAAGCAAACATAGTGGCATGCCAGCTATCACCATTACTGATGAACGCAAAGATCAAGATAGATGTCAAAAGACAGATGATAAACAATATTGTTATGCTAACACTCTGCTATCAATGCCAGACATGAGCGCTGACAGCAGCCCAGCAGAGAACACTTACATGTGAGATGAAATGCCTGAGAAAAGCTGCAAGAGTGACCAAAAAAAGACAAAATGAGAAATGATGAAATCAGGAGAAGAATCCATATAAGACCATGCACAAAATACATCAAGAAACAACAAATAAAATGGTTTGGACACGTTATGAGAATGAATCATTACCAACTAATCAAGTGCACAAGAGCACATAACATAAAAATATCTGGATACAAGGTCAGAGGAAGACCTAGAAAAAAGATGGATAGATAAAATCAACAACAAATATGGATTAAATACAGCCAAGACAGCACATCTGGACTTAGATAGACAACAACTAAAGCTCTCAGTCACCACTCCTACGCTTAAAGTCAAGTGTGGATATTCCAACCACCATCCACCTAGGGATAGACATAGTAAACATCTATACAGCATCAAAAACAAGACTGCCACTCTTGTTGTTGACCACTTCAGTGGCACAGGCCATTGGAATGCCCATGATATTCTGGTGATGGCCAGAAGTCGTGCTTCTCAGATGACTAGACTCTTCACACGCCTGAGAACTGCTATCTATAAATATATCAATTTGGCATGATTGAACCCTCTGGGATCAATGCCCGTCAGTTGTATGGATGATATCATGGTGTTCCATCATTCCTCTACTTGTGTTGTTTCACAGATATTTGGGTGTGTTTTGTCTATTTTCTATTTGTTTGGGTTATCTTGTTTCCCAGGTCATATCCATATTTTGCTCTGCCATGTAAATGTCAATAGCGGCAATCTTATTCATGTTATTTTGTTTTGTATGTAGTCTTGATAAAAGCCTTTTAGTTGACTAGTCAATTTGTGTGTATTATTATGTTTGTTTCCAGTGATTAGCAAAACTTCATTACCCTGTTACAAGCTTCACACGCTGGATTTCAGTTTTGCTGCAGTGAGGACATATTATCCATATTTATTATGGAGTATGATGTCATCTACAGAAAATCACCTACCGTAATCTACAGAAACCCAAATGTGAGAAAAATGAGATTTTATTTATTTATTTTAACTGTATATAGAAAAAGCTGTGCATAAGTACCTAATTGATAGTACACGAACGGGATAAAACAACTGCGGAAAGACGTGATAGACGTCATGTGCATGGACAATTAATTAAATTTATGTTAACTCACTTGATAATCTCCCCTAGAAGTGATAATGCCCAATTGGCAAGCCCCAGAAGTGATAAAAAAGCACCGCTTCCTCCAAGAATTTTTTTCCCTCTCAACCATGCCAGGTGTTCTATGGGATAGTATGACTGATTGAGAAGGCTAACTAGAAACTCTAATGGCCTAAGAATTCCTTTTTCCTGAAATATAGAAGATGGGTACATGTTCTTAAAATAACACCTGACTTTGAAAATGTGTCTGCACAGGTTTACATAGAATTCTTCTTCTTCTTTCGTTCACTTGAAACATGTCTATATCTGTAATTCTGTCTCCTTAATAAAACTCACTGTCCTCTGTAGTTCATACAGTGTCACATACAATAAATTGTGGTTCATGCGAGTACTCATATTATGTATACATCCTTATTTTCTGTGTCAGTTCTGCTACAAATTGTAAGCACGTCTGCTAATTCTAATCATAACCAATCAACATGAATTACAACAAACTAAATTGTTCAAACAAAAGAGAAATGCTAGTGTAACATTGATTTTTTTTAATTTATTAAATGTATTCCTTAATATTAATAAACTAGAAATTACTATCGCAAATAGTTATTGGCTGAAATATATTGATCATAGTCCTAACATCTTACATGTCCACTAGAGCTTATTTACTGTATTTGTACATAGTTGGTTGGTTGCTGATCCAGTGGTCCATGGGCTCATGCTCTTTGATCCAATTTGTACATAGTACAGTGTGTACAGAAGAATCACTACTACTAACAAATGCTGATATTTCTTATACTATTAATGACAGACTGACTGGACTTGGATTTTTTGTTAGGCTAGGCTAGAGCAATAAGTTTCAGTAGCAACTCAACATGAGTGCCTTTAGTAGCCTAAAGAATGCTAAGATGGTACTCTAACTCTCTCCATATGTTTTGAATTATGTGAGGTGTGATGGAGGCACAAGCAGCAATTATTTGATGCCGAAGATTATCCAGTCCCTGCACCAGAGTTTGATAGGCAAAGGATTTTACGTATACCCTTAGAAAGAAGTATAAGAAAGTCAAATCTGGAGACCAATCGATGGGTCCTAATCTTCCAATCCATCTGTCTGGAAATTGTTGATGAAATTAGTTTCCTACTTCACTGGCAGTGTGGTGGTATTCCATCTTCCTGAAATATAAATCTGTCTGGTATCCTAGGAACTGCAAAATTGTGAAGTATGTTTAGGTAAATTGCTCCTCTGACTGTGGCTTCAGCAAAGTAGAACGGCCTATCACAGAATTTGAGGTTAACATATTAAGTTTATGGCTGTCTCACTCGTACTCCAATACGACATGTGGATTTTTCATTTCTTTACTGCTTCTAAAAATTTCATGGTTTCTACAGGAGGTAACCATTAAAAAAATGTTCTATCCTATAAGGATGACGAAATATTGACATTTGTTGTTGGTTATGATTCTTCAGGACACACTGTGTACTCAAGTTTTACTGAATATGTCTGTATTATCATTTGTGAAGTATTCTTTTGTACAGAATTTGGGATTAAAATACAGATTTTTAGATATATTTTTGGACAGAAATTCCAAATCATTCTATAAGTTTCCAGGTAGGTAATATCATCGTCAGAACTGAATCCTTGGTGCCCATTCATCATCATCAAGTAACGTCCCCACATTGAAGATTGACTACAATGGACCTCCAACATCCTATATCTCTTGCCTTGGCAGTTGCACTTTGATAAACTATATCATGTCCATCTCATGATTGTGCTCATTAGAGCAATCATTTTATAAAGTTTTCACAATCCCTATCTTCCTTTCACAATCTCTCTATCCTTTCACAAATCAAGTTCAACCTCTATGAGAAATAGAACAGAGAAATATGACTGTATTGCCTGAGCCCAAAAGAAACAGAGAATAATAACAATAATACTGTGATATAATAAAGGTCATAAGAGGTGACTAAGAAGTATTGGGTTATCAAATTTCATACATGGTCAAATGACTCAAAATTGTTGCTACTCTTCTTCTGTGTTCATTCTCAGGTTTCAGAGGTTAGGGTGTAGTCCAGAGAACAGAATGCATTGTGCCATGGTTTACAGCTTGGCTTATATCTATACCTTTCTTCCTGGCATATCCGACATCAGCATGGCTATTGGGTCATGATGACCTACGGGATATGACAATTATCTCCTACTTAGTTGCATCTTACAACATTAATGGCTGGTCAGAGTGCTGATATTTTTTTCCCTCTTATTTTTGAACCATGACAACACAAACAACACACAGGCAATTGTTGTTCTGAAGTGAGATGTTCTGTATTGAAAGACACAGATACACAGACAAACTATAACCCATACTCCTTTCTCTGAAATACATTCAGACAGCTGGTACGAGTTTGAGAATGTATACAGAAGAATAACATACAAACACAATAACATACGGAATAAAACATATTTATAATGCACACACACATATGTAGTACAACATTTACGAACACTCATACACAAAACACACACAGGGCAACATTCCCTCTGAATTGTGCACCTTGTTAGATGGTACTGCGTAGCTTGTTAGGTAATGCTGCGCTGCTAATTTGGGAATGCTGCGCAGCTTATTAGGTAATGCTGCACAGCTTGCTAGGTAATGCTGTGAAGCTTGTTAGGTAATGTTGCGCAGCTTGTTAGTTAATGCTGTGCAGCTTGTTAGGCAATGCTGCACAGCTTGTTAGTTAATACTGTGCACCTTGTTAGGTAATGCTGCACAGCTTGTTAGTTAATACTGTGCACCTTGTTAGTTAATTCTGCACAGCTTGCTAGTTAATGCTGTGAAGCTTGTTAGGTAATGTTGCGCAGCTTGTTAGTTAATGCTGTGCAGCTTGTTAGGCAATGCTGCACAGCTTGTTAGTTAATACTGTGCACCTTGTTAGGTAATGCTGCACAGCTTGTTCGTTAATGCTGCACAGCTTATTCGTTAATGCTGGGCAGCTTGTTGGTGCTGCTCATCAATTTTTTTTTTAAAAACCCAATACCATTTTAAAAGTCATTTACCCATATGGATTAATAGTTTTCAAAGCTGATGTTGGAACTGACTACACACATATATTTTTTGAAGAAACAGACACAGAGTACACAGTTTTTCTTATTGGTCACACACAAAGTACAACATTTACTAATATACACAGGGTACAACATTTACTAATATACACAGGGTAAACATTTACTAATATACACAGGGTATAACATTTACTAATATGAACATACATAGGGTATAACATTTACTAATATGAACATACATAGTGTACAACATTTACTAATATACACAGGGTACAACATTTATTAATATTAACATACATAGGGTACAACATTTACAGTACATCATATAAAAATACTAAAAAATACTTACCTTCATGCCAAAGCTAGTGGACATATTGTAAACTAACATTGGTATATCATCAAACAGCCGAAGAATGGTTCGACATGCCCCCATTTCTGCTGATAGTATCCTCCATTTCACTTGAGCCGGTGTTTTCCCATCGCCAGCCATAAACATGCTAATATATGAAGTTAGGCGGATAAATCGATCCTTGCCCCGATATGTTTCTAGCACTCGAGCAAGAGTGCTGAGGTTTGCAGCCAGCGACATCTTACCAACAGATGGTTTTATCAACAGGTTACAATTATGCAATCTATCTTACTGAGAAAAATGTATGATATGAAAAGAGTTAGTTTCTGTTGTTAACAATGCTCATGTGCAAAGTATATGTGACTTCTGTCTGGGTCATATAGGAGTCAGATGCAATTAAAACTCTGATGCATTGGTGGGAAGTGATGAAATGAGACAGGTCTGAGTTAATTATCTTAGATGGTTGATGAACTGGTGAGATGTGCACTTATGGGGATGTCCCCAATGCAGTGATACTGGCTCCTAATCAAGCATCTGTCTTATGACCATCTATCAATCAAGCATCTGTCTTATGACCATCTATCAATCAAGAATCTGTCCAACTGTCTTATAACTATCCATCAACCACTTCTTTTATTTGTCCCCAATAATTGTCTGAAAGTATGGGACACATATTTTTTTATCCATAGATTTCGAAGAGCAAATGTGTCTTGATAAAATCAGGTATATTCAATTTTTTCCAGCGTCAATGCAAATTATGACATAGTAACCTGTCTCCTGAAATAGAAAATTTTTTATATATTTATCTAAGCTATAACTTTTTATTTGCATGTTATGATTACTTGTCAACTTTCTATTGCAATGTTATGATATTTGTTAATGTTTAGAAATATCATTCTGTGTTTAAAATCCAAAACATATCTGCCATAATGTAAGGTTTTCCCTACAATGTAGCATTTGCAACCATTTTTGCAATTTTCAGATTATTGCTTCTCCTGGCATTGTAGATGTATTCTTCTTCTGTTTTTGTTCTAAATTTTTGCAGACTAGCAGGATGTAGTCCGGGCAATGGAATGTGTTGTGGAATGGTTTACAGCTTAGTTGTGATATCTGTACCTTTCGGCCTGACACATCCGATATCAGCATGGTTTTTGGGTCATTTTGACCCCTAATGCGATGGGATAGCCAACTCCACCACAAAACGTCCTTAATCACCTTAAACGTCCTTAATTCATGGAAGGCAAACATTGTTGCTATTCTTTACTTCCATTTCAGACCTGGCAACACACAGGCAAAGATGTATTCTAAGGCAAGTTTGACATATCAGGCCATGGCCTCTCTTGTGCATCATGTGACATTCTTTCCAGAATGTGACCTTCCTTATGAATCTTCTGAAATTCATGTGGTCTCTGGTAAGCTGTCCCGCTTATCCAGCGACATGTACATGCATTCCTGAATATCTCTTGTAAGGCGATGTCTTAGTCGCCTCTGCCTCTACTACCTTCTACTGCCCCCTCCAACAACACTCTTTCCATGCCATCGTGCCATAAGGAAATTCTTGGCACAATACTCCTGTAGTTTGCCATTGCTTTCAGGAGGAACATCCGATTACATATGACCACATACTTTCTCTTCACTATCTTGGACCAGAAAATGTAGCCTCTCCTGGCATTGTATATATATATATATATTCTAAGACAGATTTGACATGTCAGATTATAGCATCTCCTGGCACTGTAGATGTATTCTAAGGCAGGTTCGACATATCAAGTTATAGTCTCTCCTGGCATTGTAGATATATTCTAAGGCAAGTTCGACGTAACATTTTGTCAAGTTTCTAATAAGAATATTAAGTAGCTTCAATATGATCTCAAACAAGATTTCAAGACAATAATGAATTTATCATCAAGATTGATGATGGTGTCGAAGATTGGCTGCAACAGACCTTCAATTTCTTCCTGTCTCTTGCTTTTGTGGTACATTCTGGCATAATGTAGCCCGTCTATCTCATGATGTTTTCCCTCCCTCTTGTATTTCTGCCTACCACTTGATTTGTAGTTTAATAGACAATTAGAAGAATTTAATACAGTTTTTAAGCAACAATTTGTGATTTCTGAAACCAATTATTATACTGGTAATTTATAATTGTCTTTATATTCTCTATACGGTTTTCTGTGGTTTTTTAATGGTTTATTATGACTTAGTCCACTATACTACGGATCTGGAACATGGACTACCTACACCAAACATGAGAGGTGACTTAACATCTTTCATCTAAGATGTCTCCATAATATCTTAAACATTAAATGGCATGATAAAATCACCAACATAAGTGTTGTGCTGCACTCAGCTACCATCGACCATAAAAACATTCAATATAAATAGATTGCGTTGGGTGGGTCATGTCCGCAAAATGCCAAACTGTGGCATCCCAAAAAAGTACTATCAGGGAACTGGCTAAAGGCCATCGAGCCCTCAGGAGACCAATGCTGAGGTATAAATACATACATATGTAAATCCTCAATGAAAGGCTTCCACATAGAATCCAAGAGCTGGGAAAATATACCGGGGTAGCTGAAACTCATGATGTCTGGAGGAAGAAACTGCATGCGGGAGCAGCATTGTTCAGAAATAATATGTTTAAATTTTAAATATATGGAAGAAGAAAAGAGAAATATGCAAACCAAAATCTTCGGTTGCTGTATGATCGCTTGAAAATACCCCATTCCTGGGGAAATATTCAACGGATTACTTCTTCTTTTTTGCTAATGATCTTCTGCAAGACGCAAAAGGCCATACATACAATATGACTTTGTGGGGTTTTTACAGATATGTATGTTTAATAATATTAATAATCAACTACCTGTACATTATTATTATTTTTTAAATTATTTGTTTTCTGCTTAATCTGTATTTTTTCTTGAAAAGATCTTTTGGTTTAAATTTCCATTCAGCTTGATTTGAAAACTGTTCACTATTTTTGTGTGCTCTATTCAGTCTGCATTTTGTGAACTGTAAAACTTATTTTGTGTTTTCAGATTTATCACTATATGCAATCAGTTTTACTGCAGTCCCGTCAATTACCAACTAAGAAACAAGTGCACTAACTACTGATCTCAGCAAAAATAACATGATTCACACAAAAATAACATGATTCACACAAAAATAACATGATTGACACAAAAAAACCTGTTGGGTACCAGATCATCTGAGAAAGTAGTAGATACTGACCACATTATCGTATGCCATTGGTCAGTGAAAAATATTGTATGTACCTGTATGTATTGCCCCATACGTGAATAAAGCAAACTTGACTTTTACACCTGTTAGTGAATATTAACAGATATTATTCAAGTCATGAGGTGAATATTAATAGAAATTATTCCAGTTAGTCACAGCTGGTGACTAGATCAATTAAATATCAGTAGTTCATCATCAATGTGTTGACGGCCTTAAAGGAGAGCAAAGAATAACAACAGTTTACCGTCCAGGTTACATGTATTATATATATATATATATATCATGTATGTATATATAGATATAATGTATGTATGTATATATAATGTATGTATGTATATATAATGAATACATATATATATATATATATAATGAATATATATATATATATATATATATATATATATATAAAAGTCTTTATGTGCCTGTTTTTTTTGGTCACTAATGATTTTATATGTAAGTGAAAAAAATACTTGGTTAAAATCTGAAAATTGTGACATCCCAAGAAAAAAAGTTTATTTCTAAACAATGAATTTAAAGCATAAAAATGTGTTCGAAACTTTGTGTAGGTGGTAAGTCAATTGTTAATGTTGTAATGGAAATATGATTGGATGTATTCAATAAATCAAGCCAATAGATCCAATAGGATGTTTATCTTCTTCCACGTCTCTGATATAGGCCCTATTCCCAGCATCATTTCATGCAATGATAATCTCTGTCAAGTTCTTTATGGTCTCTCTTCTTCATGTGATGCTCATTTCTGTTTTGTACTGTGTAAACTCTCTGCTCCATGTGTTTTAAGAGTTCCATTTTTTTCCATGTAATTGGTCTTCTAGCTATATCTTTTCAACTGATTTTTTGAGGGCGTGTCCAATAAAGTCCATTTTCTCTCATTAGTCTGGGTGTCCGCCAGATTTGTGACTGCTCATCTCCGTATCTCTTCATTTTTTTCTCTTTTCATGATTTAGAAGAGTGTATACTATTTTCTTCTATGAGAACACAGCTCTCTTTTAATTAACTTCTTTCAAGATATCTTCATTACGCTTTTCATCTGTCCATTGTTCTCAATATTCTTCTATAACACTAGGCATACATATCTACTGTTTCTATATAATTTCTAACTATATTGTCCAAGATTCATTTCCATAATACATAAGAATTGGTTCTTTATAATTTTGAATAATTCTCACATCAATTGGCAAAGATACGTTAGGAATATGTACACAGAATGAGTCAGAATGTTCTTCAATTTTCAAACTACTGAATGTCAATATACTGAGGAATACTATAACCCATAGAAAATTGCAACAGTTAAAAAATGGGTTTAATTCTGACCTTTTGAATAAGATAGTCAACCAGCTTTTTCTGATAATTCTGCATTATGTTCATAAATATAATGCAACTTGCAGGAATTGACTCTCAAACTAGTTAGTTATCTAGGAAAAAAATGTAGGCCCTACCTGTAGAATTATAATTACTCAAGTTGGATTAATGAATAATTGATTTTCCTTTAGGCCTAAACAATATAAAACATTATCCAACGACATCAAGCATATAAACTGTATGATGTAGTATAACGTAATGTGATATAGGCTATTAAATGGATAGTCTAATTGCTAGTAATAAAATAATTAGTAATAGTCATAAAGTGTATTCCTGCTTAAGATTTATGTCTGGTAAACTAATAATAACTAAATGATAAATGAGACTAGTAGTAGATAGTAGCATTTATCGATTCAAAGTAGATAATCTAAGTCTGCTTTTACAAGAACCACTTAATGATAAGATTGTATGTCATTAAATATAACATGTTCCAATACCAGGTTGACAAACTCAAAGTCTACACCAAAACCAGTTTCAAAGTCTGTTATTTTGTATTTTGTTATATTATTATTCGCTATGAAACTAATAATAGAAGGTTTTGCAGAAATTAACTGTAAATTTATAAATTAATAATACAGTCATAGTTCCCCGCCTGAGAAAAATTACCGCTGTAACATATATTATAATTATCATAAATGTATTAGATTAAATAATCTTATCACTACTTACATGTAGACTGTACACCCTAAATAAGCAGGTTTCCTAGACATTTGGACTTGAATCTCATGAAAGCTTGTTGGCGATAGTTTAAAGGTTATAGGTCAAATGCCATGATCAACTGATGGATCTATTTATGTCGTAAAAATTATGAGTGAAAATAATACAAACACTGACCAGGCAAATTTGTTTCTTAGGGGTTTCGCCTCATTTGGTCGAGGCCCGCTCTTTCAACCTAGGACTGATGTACATGTCGGTTATATCAAGGCGTTTCCAGGCAAATGACACATAGACTTAGACTATTCTTTGATGACAATCAGTGACTACATAGACTTAGACTATTCTTTGATACAAGTGGGACTCAGAGTAACATCACACGATGGACTTAGCCAATCTTGAAATACACCCATGGTCAAAGATATGTCCTCAGTTAAAGGAAGGAGCATTATCCGCCAATGAGTCAGCTCTTTCGTTTCCTCTGGCTTCAGCGTGACCCGGGCTGTAGGGTCTATATTAATGTAATACTCTGCACAATTAAGTTTATAAATAACGCCTATTACACCCCAGTGCCGCTCTCATTTTGTATTTTTCCCTAATATATCTACTTGTGTCTGCGACAGTGTCAGTAGGCCGAGTTATAATCTATAACATAGCACCACCATTTGTAGAAGCAGAAAAAGTACCCTTTGCCGCATGTCCTTGGTCACCAAACTTTGATGATACTGATCCCTCTCTTTGCTTTCTGAATAACATTTGTGATATGCTTGTTAAATGAGATTTTACTTTGCTCAACTGCAAACCTCATGGTCTTGTAGAGTTCAAACATATTCAGAACGAAGTCATGCGTATCATCCTGGGATGTACCAAGGATACACCCTATGTGGTAATGAGATTTTTTCTTTATTTCCCGATTCCCGACCGTATCTAACATAATCAATATGTGGCGAGCTCTGCTATATCTTAAAACCAGTGCCCCGTTTCACTTCGCTCATTACGTCCTTGAGGCTAACGACAACTGAACCAGGTCCGTTCTAGCGGCACCGAATCGCCTTGCAACTCAAGTAAACGGGGTTTTCCGTTTGCTTATTTACATAATGATGACGATGTCATCATCATCAGGTGCCATGCCGGCTGGCGTAGGCGGTCATGGCTCTCCACAGCTCTCTGTCCACAGTATTATGTAAACAAGGTCGTTGTTATTTCTTTGCCTTGTCAGGCTGTCAAACTGTCTAATATTTTCTCACGTTGTCGCCATCTGTCGCTGTTGCCTTCAATTTTGCCTGTTGTGACTATGTTCTCTAAACCTGCTTGTCTCATGAAGTGACAAAAAAAAAAAAAAAAGAAGATTGCCTTTTTCTTATATTGTTGATTGAGGTCCGGTATAAGATGACGATGTAAGATTCGGTATAAGTGATATTTTACGACAACTGTTATAAGGCTCATGTTTACCACGGAAATTGTGCGGATTGTGTTCGTGGCGACCAATTATTAGTTGCAACAGCCAAAACAGTTCAAGTTTGTGTCCACTTTTCATACATTACGCAGCACAACAGTTAGGCCCTATATTCTATATTCTGGTTCCATTATTATTTTGCTGTTTTTATATTATATGTCTAGAATAAAGCATTTTAAGGATACGGCAAATAGTAAAATACCCACCAAGTTTTGGTGCATTTTATAATTTTAATATTTTTGACTCCCATAATTATTCAAAACTTATTAATTAAAGTAAGTAGGGTAATCTAGTAATAATTACTAATTAGACTAGGGTCACTAGGCCTGGTACTAATAATTTTAGGTACTTGGACAAAATTTTCAAAATAATTCTCCAGTATTAAAAAACTATAGTTAAATAGCCCTTGAAAATTGCAATTAAACGATACCTCAACCAAGTTTATGTTAATCCTGAAAAAAAATTATGAATCGTCTAGGCCCTATCTATTATATTTCTCATTACGGGCTGTTCCATCTTCATACCAATCTCATGCAGTCTTGAGAGTGACCATGATAACACTTTTGAATATTTTCTCAGCAGATAAGGTCTCTCAGCTCATTAAGTATATTAGATTTATTCTATTGACATTGTGACCATGCCTGCTAGTGTATTGTCTTGCTTAATGCCCTCAACATCCACCACATGTCGAAGTGTGAATACAAATTTAATCTTTTTAGTCAAATATAATGTCGATTTAAAAAAAAACAATTTTTAGAGAATGATTCCTACTTCAACTTTGCAGAGTATGTTAATTTGGTAATTTATTAAGTATGCATGCATTCTCCAGACCACATCCTGCAAACCATCAAGAATTTGAGAACGAACACAGTAGAAGAAGTAGCACATACATAAATGAAGGATTAGAATTTTATAAGAAACTAGACATGCACCATCAATGACCCTATTTCACGGTTAAATAATTACTAGGATCAATTGCCAAGCAAAAAGAGATATAAAAAATTGTTGCAAATTATGTGCATTTTTGTTATCAGGTGATCTACATTTTCTATGGAAACTGAATACTTTCTATATTTTAAATGCAAACCTCTCATCTACAGAGGTAAATAATAAATGAGGTATTTGCCAGTTAATGAGAGCATTATACCAACCAAAAAAAATCATATATTTTTTGCCGGTTATGAGAACAATGTACGAACATAAAATCTATCATCTATTTCTGATTTGTTATGATTGGATTTAACTTGTGCATTTATTGTGTTTTCTTTTGAAAAGAGTCTTTCAATCATGCCTGGTCTGCTGGAGTTTGGCCAGCGTTCTGGGCTGTTATATCTCATACTCTTGCTTGCCATACCAATTCAGTATTATTTGTCCAATCGGATGTCTGTTCCAGCTGGTCAGAGAGATGCCAGTTTTAGGAGGTATAAGATATTTGTGTGTCTGTCAGCCATGTTCGTTGGTTAGGTTAAGTGAGGGTTAGGTTAGTTACTCAACAAATAATTCTCACTTCACATCAAACAATTGGTAATAAATGAGTATGAACAGAAATAGTTAAGTTAAGGTGACAACAACAATTTTCCATTTTTTAAAAATCTCATGAGTAAAGCTAAAGATGTCTGTCTGTGTGGTGAATATTTCAGTGTGAACAGGGCTGTAGGTACATATTATAGTGAAGGTAAGGTATTTTTACTATTTAAAAAAAAAAAAATAAAAAAAAACCCCCAGAGGTGGGCAAATAGAGATACTGCTGAATGGCTTATGATTACGGTATGGGAGAATATCACCTACTGAACTTATTAACATCACAAGTTACGGAGAAACATGATCACTTATGCCATTTGACATGGCACTCGATTAAATAGTAAATATGACATGGTAGTGACATTTGACATGGCACTTGATTAAATAGTAAATATGACATGGCACTTGATTAAATAGTAAATATGACATACTAGTAAGAAAACAGAAGGGCAGATTATATGTTGACACTTGGTTCTCCTCTAAATGTTCCTCAGTGTGTAGTGATTGACCACAGGCACTCTATACTGATTATCAGTCTCCTCTCTGCTTCATACTCTTCTCTAGCCACACCAAGTGCATTTTTTGACATGATGTTCCCGCAGTCTTTTCAAGGTCGCAGACTCACAAATATTTGTTGTATCATTCACAATGTTCCTGATGGCATTCAGAATATGAACTTAGTCCATTTCTCATCCAATTTCCATTGCAGCAAGTCCATTAATTGCCATGGACACAAGTAAGCTCTGGCAGTAAGAATAAACTGATTCTTGTTATGTTTGACCACATCCCTGACTTCATCCACTACCTATAGAATTGAAGAGAATATGCCGTATTAAGGCCAGCTCCTTGAAGTAGTGATGGGATTTAGTTGATCCTACAGAGTCTGTAAACTATGAATGACTAAGCCCTCCTACAACCACATTCTGCCCTAACAGGTGCAGGTGCTGAAGACAGAGGCAACCAGGTAAAAGGTGCACTACTGATAGGATGTCGGGCATAAGTCACAGTAGAAATATATCTCAGTTAAAAGTATGATTCTTACTCTGTGACAGATGTCACAAGGCAGGTGAAGTGGCAAGCCATTTTTCTAATGAAGGGCAGAACCCCAGTACAGTGAGGTTTATTCAGGAGACAAAATTACAGATTTAGAAACATTTCAAGTTAATTAAAGGAGAAGAGAGTGCCATCAGAATTGTCTAGTAATTTTTCATTAATGCATCAGTCTTGAGAAAAAGTATAGGAGGTAGAATCCCCATGGTGATGGGAGACAGAAGTTCAAGTTTTGGGAATTCATCTGTGGCTGCTGTAGTCGTGTAAACATATTTCTTTTCTGTGTGGAATGTTCTCATCTCTTCCCCCTTTAAAAATTCTTTGTGTAAGCACAAATTAGACAGCAGTTTGAGTAGATTTAAAACCGCACAAGAAAATGACTCTTGGAGACCTCTGTAGATTTTGTTTGTATAGTGTTAAATTCTGTGAGCTGTGACTTCTGACAACATAGGCAGTCATGTAGATTAGAGAGAACATAGCATCTTGGTCATCAACAGCACTGATTAGAGATAAATTTGTGAGAGAACATAACAGTGCCTTTAATGTGTTTACAGGTAGTCTAACTGGCATGTACTCTCTTTTGCTGAAATATTTCAACATGAGAGGCTAGTGATATAGAAATTGTACTTATAGAACTTATAATGTTCTAGAAGTGAGACTGCTTGTGGTCTAAAGTTAACTCGTTAAAGTAATTAAGACAGTCTCTCTGACACAGACCTTTTGCCATGGACGTCCTAAGTTCGAGTCAGCAGTGAAGCAATCCATGAAAATGAAATTGTAATGAACCTTGACTGTAAAAAACTTACAATGTTCTAGAAGTGAGACTGCTTGTGGTCTAAAGTTAACTGGTTAAAGTAATTAAGACAGTCTCTCTGACATTGACCTCTTGCCATGGGTGTCCTAAGTTTGAGTCAACAGTGAAGCAATCAATGAAAACAAAATTGTATTGAACCTTGACTAGTTTGTTAGTCATCAGATTATCATCACTGCAAACTGGACACGTCCATAGTTGCTCCGATCTCTCCTTGAGTGTATCTGCCATTACATTTCTGCTGACAGTACTGGTCCTTTGCTGGTTGACCATCATTCTTCTGCGCCCTCCAAAATGTTCACTTCTAGCAATACCGCATTTCAGTCCCTTTAATCTTTAATCCTAGCCACTGAAAAGTAATCATCATCCACATTGGTCTCACTCTCTCTCTCGCGTGCTATATTGCTTAAGGAGTTCAAAATGTCAGTGGGATCCATTGCTCCATCACCCTCTGCCACAATCGCGCATGACGCCAGTTGATCTGCTCTTTCATTGCCTCAAACACCCACGTCTTGGCATGAAAATAAATGTAACCACTTTCAGCCTCGCCTTTCTCACGGCCTCAATCCACTGTTCGCGAACGAGACCCACTTGTACCTTCCTAATCATACTCATAGTCACTCAAGATGCAGACCTGCGTTACCTTCTGTGTGCATACACACCCAAATGCCCTGGTCACAGCCATAGTCTCCATGGCCATACTACTCATAGTGACTGCAAAGGCACCACTCTCCTCCCTGATTGTTTTACCTGTGCACTGAGTGAACCTTGACTGTAACTACCTAGTACAATCATCCATCTCTTGCCCATGTGTTTCAAGGCCTGAAAGGGGAGCAAAGAAAAGTGACACTGTTACTAGCCATGAATGTCATAAGAGGTGACTGAGGAAGTTTTGGGGGGGTTGAGTTGGCTGTCCCATCTTATATAGGACAAAGTGACGCAGAATCCATGCTGAAGTTGGATGTGTCAGATCGAAAGGTGCAGATATCACAGCCAAGCTGTAAAGCTGTATAAGAGTATGCTTGAAAGCTGTTGTCCAATCAAAATATTTAATAGGTCACTTTTAAAACACAAATATAAAGACACCATAGCAAGAAAAAAACCCAGGATATTGGGGACCCTGACTGGTATTTGAGTGACTGTTCAATGATGCTGACATTTTCTGATGTTAAAAAGAATTCAATTGATCAATGAGCAGTGATATTCCTATGTTACTGTGATGTTTGTTACTAATTAAATATCTTATTCAGGGAATAGCGATCAACTCTGCATTCATTTTGTTCTACTTACTTTCTAGGCAATATTTATGCTCAGTAGATTGCCATTGCTTTCCAGATGTACAACTATCTGCAGCAGAAATTGAGCCTAGCACCTAGGCCACTTGAGACACACTTGTACTTGTAAACTAAACAACTTTCATACAACTTGTCTTAGGAAAGTTTTGTATTTTTTGTAATGATAAGATAAAGTCTCAAATATCATCAATTTTGGACAACTGGTATCATTGGTGACACCGAAATGCAAAATGACTGAAAAAAGAAACAATCACTCTATTCATTCCTACAAATTTCATTCTATAGTGGTTATTAAACCTTTTTTTAAAAAAATCATGATTTAATGCACCAGTGACATGAATTACATCAGATGTCAACACTAATCATAGTCACATCACTGGCTGATATCCATGAACTGCAACATCAGATGACAATTAATCATAGTGACATCACTGGCTGATATCCATGAACTGCAACATTGGATGCCAACTAATAGTCACATCACTGCCTGATATCCATAACCGCAACATCAGATGACAATTAATCATAGTGGCATCACTGGCTAATATCCATAACTGCAACATTGGATGTCAACTAATGATAGTGACATCACTGGCTGATATCCATGAACTACAACATTGGATGTCAACTAATCATAGTGACATCACTGGCTGATATCCATGAACTACAACATTGGATGTCAACTAATCATAGTGACATCACTGGCTGATATCCATAACTGCAACATTGGATATCAACTAATCATAGTGACATCACTGGCTGATATCAATAACTGCAACAGTGGATATCAACTAATCATAGTGACATCACTGGCTGATATCCATAACTGCAACATTGGATGTGAACTAATCATAGTGACATCACTGGCTGATATCCATGAGCTGCAACATTGGATGTCAACTAATCATAGTGACATCACTGGCTGATATCCATAACTGCAACAGTGGATATCAACTAATCATAGTGACATCACTGGCTGATATCCATGAACTGCAACATTGGATGTCAACTAATCATAGTGACATCACTGCTGATAATCCAGGAGCACTAATTCAGTGGCTAAAAATCTTTCATGTAAACCAGGATACATGGAAAGAGGCGGCACAAGATAAAATTGTTTAAACAGTGGTCATAACATAGACAACAAGAAAAGTACCCACCATACAACAGAGACATGCTTATGTCAATAATGATGATGAAATAATCCCATTAGCTGTGAGCAGGTAACTCTTAACAGCCTATGGCCTTTCTGTCAAAAGCATAGCTCCTCAGTTGAATAACTGAGGTAACACTCACACGCAAAAGGTTTGCTGTCTTAAAGGCATGGATGTGTAAGGAGTGTTTATGAATGCATGTTAAGTACCCAAAGAGAGACATTCCAGAGTGGCAGTATCCCACGATCATCACATCAAGAGTGCTGCATATACATCTGGGCCAACTAGTTCATCATACTTCCGTAAGATCTGTTGATCCATCTGCAGTGATGTCACACCTAGCATTCCCTACCACATAAGAGTCTGCCACAAAAGAATAAAGCTGCAATCTTCACTGGCCTGCATATCTCCACCATCCATGGGGGTGATTTGACAGAAGACAAAGGTAAAAAAAATGAAGCAAGACATGCAGTGACAATGACTTTTTTCACAGGTTACAAGTTGTCAGCCCATTCCCAACTTTCCTTAAATGCCTCCTATACCTGGAAAGAAGACAGTGACCCCATTCTTTGCACCCTGAACTAAAAATCCAGGCTTCGGTTGCCACATTGTAAACTGAGACATTATTATAGGCACATCTAGGAGAAACACATGATCCATAGAACATTCCCATCCTATAGTGTCAAAACTCTTCTTTGATCAGTATGGGGGGGGGGCAGATCAGTCATCTGCCGAACTCATGATGGATGAATTAAAGTTTTAAAGTGATATCATTATCACTCTTGATGGATGAATTAAAGTGATATCATTATCACTCATGATGGATGAATTAAAGTGATATCATTATCACTCATGATGGATGAATTAAAGTTTTAAAGTGATATTATCACTCATGATGGACATACGACACACATCACATTTCCTATATTGCTTTAGTGTATAGAGTGTTCTTGTTTCTGATGAAATTTGGTAGAGTGTTCTTGTTTCTGATGACATTTGGAGTTCTTTGTTCTGTTGTTTTCTGTGGTTTTCAGTTTTTTAAATTTTGAAATGATTTCTCCTACAATTATTATGTCTGATGTTACATTATTTTCTTTGATTGTTTAGATTATTGAGTTCTTTGAATGATATCTACTACAAGTATCTGTCTGCTGCCTCCTGGCAACGATGGTGTCATAACATATGGCAGCAGGTGGATGGGTGGAGAAGTAAGTAGATTTATGTAATTCAATATGTGAATGAGTGGAAAAGTTGATTTACATGTGTCAGCAGGTGATAAGCAGAGAAGTAGATTTATGTGTGTCAGCAGGTGAATGATTACATTGACAGAGAAGTAAGTAGAATTATATGTCAATAGGTGGATGATTGGAGAAGTGAGTACATTTATACAGCATAGGGTAGCTGGGTAAGATGGTACACATTTCACGTTTTAGCGTATCCTGACAACTAGGCTTAACTATGAGAGACCAAACTGCCATCAGTGTATAGCTTATCCATCCATCTTACATTAGTGAGAGCATTGAAAACATGCTGCTAAGTGAAGACAGTAGAATTAGATTTTTTGAACATATATTTAAAAAAACCATTTTGCCATAGGCAAAATAATGATACATACCATTATAAAATTGAGGAGATTGCTACTGCAACAGATTTAGCAAACCGGCAGTGTGTAAATGTATGCTAAGAATAGATAGAATAAATAGATAGACCAAGTTTCGAAACTTTAATCTGAAAAAAATAGTACGTTTTTTTTAAAGCTAATAATGTCTTTGTAAGGTTGTATGATCATTATAACCATATATATCGGTCTCTCCCAGCTTTAGATCAGCATCTTCCTCATGACATCAGCATTTTTTTCCATACATTTTGAATGCGCCATCTTGCCCCGATAAACATGCAGCATCTTACCCCAAATGTCATTTTTAGCAACTATCATAAATCCCGATGAAAAAACGAGGTAGTCTGACAAGATAATGTGCTTACGAACTTAACAACACAACATATATTGCTTTTTAAACATTTAATAAATTATTATATTAATGATAACAGCAGGCAGAGTACTAGAAGTTGGGGAAAAAATAGATCAAACATAGTGACACAATAATTTTCTGCATTATTGAAAATTGACATGTCTGACCTATAGTCAAACTTCATTGTGTGACAGATTTCAATGTTGCCACCTGACCCTAGTCTCGTTTGCAACCTGAAAAACCCATAGGCTAGAAAAAAAAACATGCTGCACTATCTTACCTCATGCACCGTCTTGCCCCGGGTTACCCTATGTTGGCAGATTGACAGCTAAATAAGTATATAGATTTATATATGTGAGGAAGCAGATGTATGGAAAAGCTGGTAGAGTTTATGGATATCTGATGTGGATGGTTTAATAAGAGCGCACCAATTTTATGTGTAGCTCCTTTGAATGAAACAGTTAACGAACATATTATTTGGACAACAATTCTGCCCATGAATAATATTTCCTTATGTCTTGGGATAAATTTCTATATTGGTAGAGTTTGCTGATATTTGTTTGCATTTGAATCATGAATTCTGGCAGTCTTGTTTTTGTATCTCCTTTAGCTGGCCGGACAGTCTCTATACAAGATGAAGATGAGGATGCTGGGGAATCACCTGCAATAGAAGTCTTACAGCATAAAAGCCCAGAAGGCTACTTTGCAAGTAAGTTAATTAGTCTGCCAGTCAATTTCAGAAAGTAACAAGGTTATATATCAATATGCAGATATAAAACAATATAATAATTATCAAATAAAGTTAGTAGCATAATTTTGATCTCTAGTAGACTGAAATGTATTTAGTTTATATAGGGCCAGAGCTTTCCCAGGGCAATGTAATGTCCAGTTTCAGTACTGTCTGACATAAATGGTTTTGTATAATGTCCAGTTTCAGTATTGTCTGACATCATAAATGTCCTTGCATAATGTCTAGTTTCAGTACTGTCTGACATCATAAATGTCCTTGCACAATGTCTAGTTTCAGTACTGTCTGACATCATAAATGTCCTTGCATAATGTCTAGTTTCAGTACTGTCTGACATCATAAATGTTCCTGGATGAATGTGATAGCCTAATTAGTTATAGAGTGGAGTCTTGCTTAGTTATACAGTGGAGTCTTGCTTAGTTATACAGTGGAGTCTTGCTGTAGCACATACATTTATAACAAAATTTCATATTATGTCTTTTATATAGCAAAACCTGGTTATCACATAAATACTTCATCCACCGTGACCAATTTGTTATAACATAGTTCCACTGTATTCACTGGCATTCATGACTTATAAAGAAAAATCATGCAGCAAATTGGATTTGAACTAGGTCCACCTATGTGGCACCAAATCGCCTCGCAACTTGAGCCAATACGTTTTCCATCTTCGACAACACCACATCCCTAAAAGAGATGTGATTTGAGTCAAAATTTTCACAGTGTATATTCTCAAGCTACTATGAATATAGACCGGACAGTTGAAACACAGACAACAACAACGTGCACACACACTGCAGGGATGCGGTATTGTTAAAGATAGAAAGTGCGCTGACTCAAGTTGCCATCTAGCAAACCTTGCTCAAATCCCTTTTGCTGAATAATTTTTCTTTATAAATAAATCCTCGATGCTACTATGTTATATTATTCATTTAATCATGACTATATGCTTTACTCCAGCCATTAAAAAAATATTGTTTTTGTTATTATCACTTGATCTTTCCAGGCTCTACAAATATACGCTCGCCAAGGTCATCAGAGATCATGTTTCGTGTAGGTCAGGTTGTACAACATAAAGTTTGGGGATACAAAGGGGTCATTATAGGCTGGGATCCCGTAGCACATGTGCGTGAGTCATACGCATAATACTTTTCCTAATCACTCATTGAGCTATGTAAATAAACATTCTATTTTTCATTTAACTCTTAGTCTATGTCTTAGTCTATGTCTATGTCTTAGTCTAGTCTGTCTTAGTCTATGTCTTAGTCTATGTCTTAGTCTATGTCTTAGTCTAGTCTGTCTTAGTCTATGTCTTAGTCTATGTCTTAGTCTATGTCTTAGTCTATGTCTTAGTCTATGTCTTAGTCTATGTCTATGTCTTAGTCTAGTCTGTCTTAGTCTGTGTCTTAGTCTGTGTCTTAGTCTATGTCTTAGTCTATGTCTTAGTCTTAGTCAGGAATTGAAATATATTGGAAACATTTTTACAGACTATGGAAGTATAAACTGAAATATCAAGACAAGAATTCACAAAGCCAACTATGTAATCTATGAACATATACCAATTTTGAAACACAAATTGGTACTCTACTATTAAACAGGTCTACAGTTCTAATTTTTTTTATACAATCTGCTCCGATAAATATGTGGTACATTTGTTGCAGTCATGAAGAGTGTTGTTGGAAGCAAAGATGTGCACACAGAATCATCTTATGACGTCATATTACTGTGGTGGAGGAAGAATTCATTGGAAAAACAATGCTAGGCAGTATCAACCGTGGATAAATGTGAAGGTTGGTAGTTGGCTGCAATTCACCAAAATCCCAATTGTGACGATATGCTGTTTTATTTATGGATTGGCTTTTGAGATGACCTATGCCAAGAAATGGAACTGGCCACCAGACCTAATAGTTGCTGCATCTTAGTACATGAAGAGTTATCTTCATCTCTGACGGCAGGTTGCTGCCATGGGACATACCTTACCTTATGCCAAATGGAGCACACAGATAATTACAAATGGGCACGAATACAGTAATGATTTGCCTTTATGCATGAAGTTTTTATTTTTGCTATGACCCAGCTGCCACGATGCCACATTGGAGGAGAGAACAAGATTGTTGAAGTGAACGAAAGCCTATTCTCCAAACAGAAGGCAAATGCAGAACAGAATGATTTTAAGTCAGAAATTGATTTTTGACGGTTTGTGTCATGAGGTCTTCTAGGTGGAGAACAGAAATGCTGCCACCATATTGCAGCATTAGTTGACAATGTAGTGCCCAGATCCACCATCTACTCTGACTGCAGAAGAGGGTACCACACTACAGACATTGATGGGGCCGGCTTCACATACCTGACAGCTAACCATAGGTAGCAAAGAAAAGTTAACCCGTAGCATTTAGCTGCTGTAGGAGTGTGAGATGTTAGCAATCTCACTTTTCAGTGGCTCTGCTATTTGAGGGCAGTAACCATCTCCTTTCCCTTGCAGCCTTTACTTTCCATACTGATCTGGTACCCAATTAAGGCTGAGTTGACCCGGGAACCATTGCAGTCTGGAAAATATTTCTACCTCAACTGGGTAACCATAGGTATAACTTTGTGGATCTGGATACGGGGGCCCACACTCAAACAGAGCAACGACTATAGGGTAGTCTGAAATGGCGAAACAAGAAGCATCTAGAAGCGCACGACAACACTTGAAAAGCTGCCTGGCCGAATTCATGTGACTATGTTGGAGAGAAACATCAACCCCTTCTACGTCATACTGCAGGAAATGTGCACATATTCGCCACATGCATGATATGACTAATAAATCACCTCCTATCCCCATACCACATAACATATATGCATACCACATCTCATATCCTATTCTCAACCAATGACCAATACCCACCCCTCGCAAACATTGTCATCTCTCTTTAAATTGTTCTCTTAACCACCACCCATTGATGGTTAATTATTAAAAAGGGAAATAATCACTGAAATTATAGATTGTTTCAAAAATGAATAGTTATTTATCCCTTGTCAGGTATTTCATTCTGATATTCGCTAGCAGTGTAGTCCCATTTACCAGTACAGTACCCACAAATCTATCCAGATGGAAACTAAAAGGCAAATCATAAATTCAATTCTCATACCAACATTGTGTCAGACATGGATACTAACAAAAGAAAAAGAGAGAAAGCTTACTACATGTGAAATGAGATGTCTAATTGGTTATATCGATGGGGGTCTTTGTTACCTCTAATATTTTATGGTAGTGTGTCCTGATATAACCTAATTGGACTTTGTCCGCTGGTTGAAAGGGGCACGCCTCTCCAAAATAGAGGCAAACTCATTAACTACCATGAGATGTCTAAGAAAAGCAGAACAAGAGTAGATCATGTAAGAAAAGAAGAGATTACAAGAACTGTTGGAACAACATCTGTGGTTAAATATATTGAAAAACAGAGACTGAAATGGTTCAGCCAATGAAATAGAATGAACCTTTATTGGCCATCTGCAAGAGCATACAACATGAGAATGGAAACATCAAGAGGCAGAGGAAGACCAAGAAGAAGGTGGAGTGAGACCAATGTTCTGAGAAGTTAACAATATTACTGCATCTCAAGCGACCAAACATGCCATAGCCTAAAAACCAATTGCCATTCAATCCTGTGACACCTTACAGCAAAATCAGAGAAAAGAGATACAATCAATCAAGTGCCATAATAATAATCATAATAATAAAACTCATAACCCGTCAGGGTTGTAGTTGTGTCACATTAAGACCTTTGGTGTAGAAAGATCTCCACTTATCTCTATCCTCTACCATCCTCATGAGTTTGGAAAGAAAAATCATGTAGCAAACAGGATTCAAACCAGGTCTGCTCAGATGGCACCCAATCGCCTCTCACCTTGAGTCACCATGTCTTCCACTAAGCCGCATCACAGATGCGTGTGGGAACTTCAAACTTTGTCCAGTCCTTGATATTACCCAGCCATGTCTTCTTCCACCCTCCACCATACCTTGAAGATTATCATTTGTCATTGAGGAATGTCTCATCATGTGCCCATACCACCGGAGTTTACGAAGTTTCATAAGTGCCACATGCTGAGTGGTGTAGACAGTTATGTTTCTTCACAACTCTCTGTTTCTTGTGTTAATAAGTTCAGTTGGTGACATTCTCTCTAACCATCCAATAACTTCTCTCTTTTTTCTTCCTGTCTTTTCTTACTTTGATCTTTCCAGTGGTTATTAATCTGAGATGTTTCTTATCCATCATTATCTTGTATGGTATGGTGCTTACCAGCAACCTTACCATACCTTCCGTTATTAATTTTTCCACGCTCTTATGTATCTTTATATGGCAAATAAAATATCAGCTTTCTTATTATGTTATTATTTAAGAACCAAACCTCTTCAATGTTTAACTCTTTATCTATACAAGAGTTTTCCTCTCCTGCTGTAATGTATCCATAACTTACTGTAAAATTTGAGATTTTAGCGGCTTACCTGCACAATGAGTCCACCTAAGTGACTTTTTCAGCAGCTAGTTGGAGATAATGTGTTAATGTTCTCATACTTCTTGATTCCTAGATAGATATGTAAAAATAAACCTGTTTTCTGGCTATGTAAAGAGACATAACAGAATAGAAAATGTATGAATGTAATGCATGGTTGCTGGTAACAGGTGAAGGGGGGGCCGTCCAAGACAGCAATGGACAGAAGATATTTTACAGTGTTCAAACATGTCCTTGGCTGATAGTAGATTAATTTGCCCAGAACTGTGAGTTATTCAGAGAATCCATAAAGAAATTTATGTTCTGAAAATAATAGAATAATAATAATATATAATGTAATATATATATATATATATATATAAAGTATGCTACTACTATTTTAATGATTATATATGCAATACTGACATCACAAATTTGTCCTCAGGTATCAGATGATTATATATGCAATAATGGCATCATGAATTTGTCCCCAGGCACCAGATGAGTGGTTGAACCAGATGCATCCGCCGGATAAATGGGTTAGTACTGAAATTGTGTAGTCATATGATTCTGTGTGGTTAAGACACTGACATCTTATAAATTATGGAATTGTAAGAGGAGGTGATTACAGTAAAAAAAGGTGCAGCATCTTGTGAAAAGAGGAGAAGTTCAGCAGTGGAGAGTAGCTAGAAAGTCACAGGAAGATGAAAACAAAACCGTCTGCAGTGGTCATTCCATGCCCGAACTGTTCAAGGACATTTGCGGCTCGAATGGGGCTTATTAACCATTTACAAACTCATGATTACGGACATAATGCTAATTGAATTTTCTAAAGTGGATGAAACAAAGGTCATCATCAATTGTGATGGACGAACAACAAATGGTTAAGAATGAAGAGGCCAAAACAATGATACCACCAAATGGTTACAGATTTTCATGTAATTGGATGTCTGCATACAAAATGGTGGATCATGCCTTCTGCATAAAATGTGGTGGAAAATGATTTCAGTATATTTATGTAGACCCCTGTACATTGAGTAGGAGTCTTCTTCTTACAGCATTACCACTGAGAGATGAGAAATAACTCTGGAGGAAACACTTCCCATTGTACATGGGAAATGAGCTTCATCGCCCATACTTTCTAGGGATTGGGACAAAGAAATTTCTGCCATCTGTCCCATAGATTATGTGAAGAATGTGTCTGTCATCTGTCCCATAGATTATGTGAAGAATGTGTCTGTCATCTGTCCCATAGATTATGTGAAGAATGTGTCTGTCATCTGTCCCATAGATTATGTGAAGAATGTGTCTGTCATCTGTCCCATAGATTATGTGAAGAATGTGTCTGTCCCATGGATTATGTGAAGAGTGTTCTGCCATATGTCTCATAAGTCATTTGCATATCTTTGCTTTGTCCCATGAAGCACTGGAGAAAAATGCCTAACTACTCAATCCTTGTTGATGTTAGTGACAGATACACTCCCCAAGTGACTTATGTGCCTCAGGAAAATATTGAATTAATTTCAGCTACTCAGGTAAGATTTACAGATACATTTCATTTTTGTTAATACTCTCAGTGTCATTAACCTTTAGGGCTCTGAATTAAAAATTACGAAACATCCCCTTGGACCTGAATTCTTTTTTGGAAAATTTTCATTATTGATGGTGGGTGTTTTGAAAACGTGATAACTTTTTTATTTTAAAAGATATCAAAATAATTTTTGCATATCTAAATAAAGGAGTGAATAGTGAATATAGTCATGTTTTTGTTGTTGTTGTATGTATGATATGACAGTTGTGAGCAAGTTGTGAAGTTGAAAATTCGGGGGGGAAATCGCAAAACGCAATTTTCAAATCGCACATGTAACTTCTTGACGACCTTAATACTTGAGCAATGCGTGGAAACATTGATAAAATCCTCATAAATACCTATACTTATTGTATATATATTGTTTTATATCAAAACTAGTATAAAATGAACTAAAAAACTAATAAAACGTGAAGAAATTGCATATAACGTCCACCCGGTAAACACTAGGTCTATCCCGACACGCAGCGTAATTATTGTCTATGCACTCACGTGGCACCCCTGATACATATTATTTTTGTGTTTTTGAACGACTACACAAACATTCTTATCAAATAACAACATATTAAACACAAAAAATAACAATTAAAACATGTAGTTTATAAGAAATCGCATATAACGTCCGTCCGGTAAACACTAGGTCTAGCCCGACACGCAGCGTAATTATTGTCTAAGCACACACGTGGCACCCCTGATACATATTATTTTTGTGTTTTTGAACGACTACACAAACATTCTTATCAAATAACAACATATTAAACATAAAAAACAACAATTAAAACATGTATTCATGATCACTTAGCCATGCCACGCGGTACTCAATTTGATAGTAAAATATGGCTAAAAAATGGCCAACGTCGTTCCAGAAATTCGCTGACAAAACCAGCTAGTTTTCTCTCTTCTTGCAGTCGTAATGAGTAAAGTAACTTGACCTTTAAACTGCGACGTATTCCTAGCGTCGTTTGGCGTGTTTTATACGTCACGGGATCATTACTTTGTGAAGTTCCATACTCGGGAATCGGGCGATATCCTATGTAGCGGGATTGCGCCTGCAGGCACAATGGAGCTGTTCTCATAGGCGCATTATTGCGACCGCAGAGTCGTAAAGGTTAATAGCTAGAATTAGAAACGATAGCACCAGACAGATAACCAATACAATACCAGTATTGGAACACATCAAAAGACAACAGATCAAGTGGTTTTCACACGTATCTAGACTACCAACAGACAGCATGCCACAGCTGGCCATGACACATAGACATCATGACTATAATGCCAGAGGCAGAGCATGTAAAAGATGATCACAGAAATCAAAAGAGGCCACGGGAACAAGCTTACAAACAGCACACAAGAAGGCCACTCCAGAGAACTTTTCTACCCCTGACACTGCAAGGCAAACAAGGACCACAGCGTATAGATCACGGCATATAGATAGATCATTATCTATTCACAGATTACAATTATTAGTTATCACATAATCTAATTGTGTTTACAAATTACAATTGTCATTGATCGTATAATCTCATAGTGTTTACAGATATCATTGATCACATAATCTCATAGTGTTTACAGATTACAATTATCATTTATAACACACTGGTAATCTCTTTTTTGTGTTTACAGATTAAACATCCTGACTTAGACAGTTATTTTGACTCATTTGATGGAACTCAGTATATCATGAGACCTGCCTTGAAATATTTCTACCCTCATGATTGACAATGATTATAAACTTCATGTTCTTTAAGTATGATTGTTCATTTTGTTCAAGAATAATTAATTTGTATATATCTCCAAGTGTGATTATTATTTTCAATATGTCTCCAAGTGTGATTATTATTTTCAATATGTCTCCAAGTGTGATTGCTATTTTCAATGTCTACAAATGTGATTATTATTTTCAGTATGTCTCTAAGTGTGATTACCTATTGTATTATCAAAATATGGTTGTTCATTGTGTTCACCCAATTTGATTGGTTAACATAGTCAATCAATTTGATTGGTTTAAAAAAACAATCAATAAAAGGTAATACGGTAGTAAAACTGGTAATGAAGTCCTACTGAACGACAACTAATACACTATCACTGTTGGATGCTCATGTGAAATGATACACAAAACAAAACACAGGATATAATCATACAAATAACAATACACAGGACATAATTGACATTTCGACCAAAAAGCCTTTATCAAGATAAGTATGTATATAACACCAAAAGACGATGAGTAGATATGACCACACCACACAAACGTGTCCGAGTGAAATATGGATGTGAGATGCTGGAACAATAGGAATGAAGTACATAAAAAACGTAAATATAGGTGGAAATGAAATGAACAAAAAGATCTTGTAAATGACAGAACAAAATAAATAAAGACAAAGACAGCACCAACCGAGAACTAGACAAAAGAGTGGTTGGAATTGAGTCAAAATGGCTTGAGGTCATCCAACTCAAAACATACTCCCAGCTTCTTCGCCTTTGTCACTTATGTAGTGATGATGATGACTTTCTTGATAAATCATCTGAGATGATTAAGTTTTTCCGTAGATGACCGTTCTCCAACAGCATCCTTTCTTCGGCTTGGCTCCATGTACACCAGTTATCTCGCCTCGATACCTTGACTAATTCCCAGGGTTCTTCCTCTGATAGAATTGTACTTGTTCTTACCTTTTATTCCCAAAACTCCAGTCTGACGCATCCTGCTTAACCGTCTGCCCCTTAGAGCGCCTGAGCGCTAATTCTACTTGCTGCTTCCTAGAGCGCCTGCGCAGCGCTTTTTTTACTTGTTTCGCTGCGATCGATATTACATTTTTATTTTGCGCCGGGTTTATTAAAAACCGTGACCATTGCGCAGATAAAATGGCTTAGTTTCCTTTTTCAGTTTCAATCGGAACGATTGGACTTAAGACTGAATTTTTACGAATTTTTTTTAATTAGTGAAGTTTTAGACCTAGTTTTGAAAATGGAAGATATTATTCCAATGTATACTGATGTGCCTGGCCGCAGTTACGATTTAAATATGCACGATATAGGTAATTTGCGTATCAAATATAACGTGGAAAGTGACAGTCACGTTCTATGTTCATAATGTTTCCGACAAAGAGGTGGACATGCGTGGTACTAATTGTGACATCGCGAATTTCGCCGTAGTGATGTAGTTTTTCGAGTAGAAGAGAATTTTGTACAAAATGTTGGGCCTATACATAATCTTGATGAGATTGCCACACGTTATGAATACTTTAGCATCATTGTCAACGATGATTTTATCAATTTGCAGCTGATCGGAAAGAACAAACAAGGAAAGAAGATAAGTGCTGAATATCTGCAACTTCCATTGAAATAAAATGTCATTTTTTAAATTTATATTATGATGGACCTGTGTATTCTGTTTGAGTATGGCATGTACTGGAGTACAGATGACAGGTTCAACGTTTTGGGCATATCACCCTGTTTGGGAAAAATGAGATTTGAGAATATATCTCAATAGTTTTGTCTCAATATGACTCCTCTACTCAGCACCCCAAAGATAAAAAAAAATAATTTTCCCCACATTATGTCAAGTTTGACAGTTTATTATTTAAAACATATATGTATTAAATTATCATTGATATAGGTTTATGCAAGACTATTATTTTTCTGTTGATCTGCCAAGTCTGAGTGTGATATGATGAATAGTTTGAAAGAAAATGCAATTTTATCATCATCATATCCATAATTTGGAGGAGTTGTGCCCCTTGCCTTAGGGATCAGGGATTGACAATTGGGAAATCTCATAGGGGTGAAAGGGTTAAACAGTATTCCCTTCTCCAGTCTGATCCTAACACGCGTGCCGCTTTTCAGGACTTGTCTCTGGTTGCCTATAGGCGCAACAAAAATCTGAAGAATATCTTGACACATATCCTTATGTGGTTCAGATGTGCTCCATTTAATTTCCCAAAGGCCACTTTCTCCGACGATGAGGCCTTTACATGTGAATCCCGTAATGTAATTTATGTGATATGTAAACGCTGTGGCAAGCAGTATATCAGGGAATCTGGCTTAAGATTGAACGACAGCTTCTGTAACCATCTTCATGCCATCAAGCACAGAACTCTATTGCTGTGAAATGTGTTACTTCTCAGTGATGTTTGTGTGATTGTCTGAAACTGTAGCTTATATTTAGATTTAATTAAGCAAAAGGTGCACTATTCATTGACCTCACTTTCTCGTCCAGGCAGTTTAACACCAGTGGAAAGGTAGTTGAAATGATTGGAAATAGTACATGATGCAGTGGATGAGCAGGGTGTTCTAGTACCTCACCCTGCTCTCCTGAATTGCCTTCCAACTAACTAGCAGTATTATACAAGCAGTCCACAGAGACAAAAACAACCAGACTGAATGGAATACTGAAAGTTGCCAGATATCACAGCTGAGCTGTAAACCTTGGCACAAGGCATTTTGTTCTCTGGCCAATGGAGTTTAAAAATGAATATTGAATAATCCCAATAGTTTAACAAAAATCCTTTTTTTTTGTGTTCTATAAAACTATTGGTTTTTTTTCATCTATTGGTAATCTCAATATAGGGCCCATGCTAGTTCTTCTACATGATAATCCTGCATGAAAGTCTCAAAAGGCCATGACTTATTTTGGCTGATCAAATTTTTATGTGCTCTCCATTAGATGGTGACACAAAGTATAAGAAAATTGACCAATGATCAGTTGCATCAGCCAAGATAGGTAATACTGTTTGGGTCTGCACATAAGACTATTCTGAAGAAGGACTTGACCTGTATTTTTTCATGCCTCATTTTTGCAGATGATTTGTTTCTATGATATGATTCCAATTCTTTGATGTACATCTTACATTTGGCTTACTTTTAGTATTTAACTTTATGGTGGAAGACATGATTTATTTCTTGAGTACATAATTTGTTTTTATCTTGTGCAATATTAAATTCTATTTTAATTTGTTCTCATTTTTATACATTCCTAAATTTGAGTAATGCATACCTTGACCTTTGCTTACATTGCACTTTGACATTGTTTATATATTACACTGAAGGACAGCAACATAGTAATCTGTTGATATTTCCACTGGAAGTTTTCCTTTAGTTTTAAATCATTGGAAGACATTATGATTGTTATAACTTTCATTATAGCTTGGAATGTGTTCAAGTTTTGTTATTGTTTTAAAAACTGTTATATTTGAACAGTAGTGCATTTGGGTGATCTCATCAGTGGGTCCATCTGTCCAACCACAATGGACAACAAGCTTCTAGTAGATGATAAGCATATACAATGAGACTTTCATCTGATGGAAGTCCAACAACACTTCAGCTGTATCATGTTTCTTTGTCCTCCTCTGATGGAAGTCCAACAACACTTCAGCTGTATCATGTTTCCTTGCCCTCCTCTGATGGAAGTCCAACAACACTTCATATCATGTTTTTGTCCCTCCTCTGATGGAAGTCCCACAACACTTCATCTATATCATGTTTTTGTCCCTCCTCTGATGGAAGTTACACACAAATTCATATCATGTTTTTGTCCCTCCTCTGATGAAAGTCCTACAACACTTCATCTACCGGTATATCATGTTTTTGTCCCTCCTCTGATGGAAGTCCCACAACACTTCATCTATATCATGTTTTTGTCCCTCCTCTGATGGATGTCCCACAAAACTTCATATCATGTTTTTGCCCTCCTCTGATGGAAATCCCACAAAACTTCATATCATGTTTTTGTCCTCCTCTGATGGAAGTCCCAGAACACTTCATATTATGTTTTTTGCCCTTCTCTCAGTAGGAGGCTTTTACTCAAATAATTGCACACAAGAGATCTGGAATCTTCTGGGTATGAAATAAATTTCTGGGACAACCCCACTACCCAACTCCCAATGTACAACAGCATACAAGAGCTATAGTGCTAATTCCAGATCAACAAACAGTTGAAAGGTTTATGTGATAGTTCTTAGAAAAGATGAATGGAACATCCTGTTTTCATCACTTGTGTGTTTGTATGAACAAGTGATTTCTTTTCCTGAATATATTCTCAAAACTTCTGCTGGTCCAGACAACAGGCCCTTAGTTGTAATATCTACATCTTCCAGTCTGACACATTAAACTTCAGCATGGCTTCAGAGTTACTTAAACCCTCTATGGGATGGTACAGCTAACAACACCAAAAAAACCTCCCTAGCTGCCTTTACAAGATGCATATGTCAGATTACAGTGTCACTATTCTGTTCCAATTTCAAGTCCCCTTCACTACAAAAGCTGGTTGTGGCAATAATTGGACTAGATATAGTGGGCCTATGTCTGAAAGTGTATGTAGAATGCTGATCTCATGATGTTTTTCAAGGTACAAATAACAAACAATCTGTTGGCTGTAACAGTGGTTTTCAAATTTCATTTTTCTTCATGTGCACCCCCCCCCCCAACCCATTTTTGTGGCCATTTATCTTCTGTTAGAGGATTTCCATGTTGGCTATTTTATGGCCAAATTTTGTCATCTTTACGATTAGGGTTACCATACGTCCAGGTTTCCCCGGACATGTCCTCTTTTTATGCCCGTCTGGGCGTCCATCCAGAAAAATAGCTTTTGTCTGGGTTTTTCTCCGTCCCCGATCGATACTTTCTTACTTACTTTTCTGTGCTATATACTTTAATCTATTATGTACCGTGAAATAAACATGCGCTCCAGCTATATTTAGCGCAATGTTAACACGGAACGAGTGTTTTCTCTGATGCAAAGAAAGGAGATAAGTTGCTCATTGAATCTGTCACAGGAATTCTGTTTTTGCAGCATAACTTGAAGCATAGGTCATGCAAAGAATTTCACACATATATCAGCAGCCAGCCTAACTTGTTGAAGGCCATCAGTTCTTTGCAGAAATATGCTTGGGCTCAGCCCCAGGTGCAATCTACGATCCCAACGTCAATTTCCTCAAATGCGGACGATTTTGATGATATTGACTCAGAATGAGATACTTTCACTACTGTTTGGTCAACTTCAGTAATTTAGTTACTAACTTACTGTTTCTTTTCAGTCAGCTAGTGTGGTGCACTTAACACTCAGTTAATACAAGTTTATAATTAAATAAGAACAATATTTTATGTAGTTTTTAACTTTAATTTTATTTGTACAAAAACTTAATATTGGCCATATTTGGTGAACATTTTGTGTATCCTCTTTTTCCATCTGGCAATTATGGTAACCCTACAATAAGGGTGCACTGGATTTAAAAGCGCACATCGAAACATCCTCTTTTTCCATCTGACAGTTATGGTAACCCTATTTAAGGCTATCTATGTTCCTTCAGCACTGAACACAGTACGGTGCATAGGGCAGAAACCAGAGCTCTCCAGTTTGAGCAACGTGATGCTACTGTGTGTAATTCTTGCATGTTGTTAAGACCCATTGTCATACACTTTTGATGGTTGTTCTGCAAAGAATCTCTTGGTCCATTCTCTTTTGCCATCTGATACCCATCTTAATGCTTGTAGTGGTAGTCTGTTTTCATTCATTCTAAGTACATATCTATGCCCATTATAGTCTTCTTATTGTTGTAGAAACATATTGCTTTTTGGTGTCTTCTCTTACTTGCTTGTTCGACTTGAATTCTTCCCAACCAATATTTAAGAGTTTCTAAGACATTTATTTTCAAATGAATTTAATTTCTTTTCCAGTGCTTTTGTTATTTTCCAACTTGTAACCATATGTTAATACGGATATTACATTGAATTCAACAGTCATAGTTGGTTTGTTAGATAGTTGAATGCACTTCCCACTAAAGACAGATGTGTCTAGTCAGCGCAAATAAAATAGTGACGTAATGTAATTCCTTTTTCTGGACTATATCCTGCTGGAAATCTAGTAGGATTATGGTCCTGCTATAAGAAAGATCTAGCAGGAGTTTGAGAAATAACACTGAAGAAGAATACACCTGATGCCAATACAATTCTGGTAGAAATTTCTTTTTTATGTATCTCCATCTTGTAATTTTTCTGTCTAATTAAGAAAAGTTATCAACTGTCTGAATGTTTCTCCACCGAGAGTGATTTTAATATTGGTTAGTAAATTTCATGATGTTAGTCTTGGAAGTGTTGATTTTTTCTGAGTGATAATAAAATCAATTCAACATATCATTTGTGTCTTGGCAGAAGTTAGACTTAATAATGCTAAGTCATCTGCACAATCAAGATCACTAAGAGTTATATCTATCTTATATATATATGTCCATTTTATACCAAAATGTTCATTTTGGGTTGTTTTTTTCATAACCCAGACTATAGCCAAGCTAAAAAGCAATGGTGAGTGATATAATGCAGCCATACTGTACTCCTTTTTCTATGTAAAACCATTCAGTCTTACTCTTGTTTGTTCTAACACATGATCTCAAGTTGTCATATAAAGCTTTAATTACATTTAAATATCTAGTTAGGAAGCCATATTTGGCAAGAATTTTCCAGAGATATGGCCAGTGCAGACTATCAAATAATTTTGAAAATCAATAAAGTTGATAATAAGTGGAGACTGATTCTTCTATAATTGTACAACAAAGGGTAAAAATTTGATCAATACATGATCATTTTGGTCTGAATCTAGCTTTCTCTTCTCAAATTTTTTCATCTACCAGTCCCTTGAGTCTCTAACATACTACATAATATTTTTCCTGGCACTGACAACAGAGTAATTCCTCGCCAGCTGTTACAATAAGATGATCACCTTTCTGTGGTAATTTTACTTTGACTCCCATCTTTTCATTGTTGGAGTGGTATATTTTTCTTCCCCCTAAACCTCATTTATAATAACAAGCATCTTTACAAAGTTGTATCATCAGCTGCTTTCAACATTTCATCACTAATCTCATCGTTGCAAGCTGCTTTGGAAATTATTTTGTAGTTTTCTAACTGCTCGTCTGATCTTATCAAATGTAAATTCATTGCATGATACTGACATAAATAATATGTTTGGGTGATAGTCTATTTAGTACCTCTGTAAAATGATCTGCCCATTGCTGCATTTGTTCTTTTTCTGTGATGAGTAACTCACCTTATTTGTGTCTAATAGGGGTGTCTTGTTATCTGGTATAAGCATCTACTGTTTCCTACTTTTGCTGCATTTTCAGCTAGTGTAGCTAATTCATCAATAAACTGTCTTTTATCTCTATGAGCACTTGATTTCATGTTATTTAATAATGTTTATTTTCTTGTAAGAATCGTATGTAGCTGTTTTCCATTCTTGAATTTTGTCCCAGGTGTCATTACTTATTCACTTTTTCTTTAAAGGCTACTGGCCATGAAATGAATTGTGGCCATTTTTGAAAACATATCTACTTTCCTATATTTTCTTGTTTAAATTTGACTGATTTGTGTGGCATGGTCTTTTGTGGATGGTAACTAATTTATAATCAATGTCTGTTCTACTCCTGTATAAATCTAGTATGAAGAAATGCATGTTGGTGTTTGAGAATACTTTTCTCAGGATGTCCAAGTGGAAGCTTGGTTATGATAGTGTGATCTGATAGAGCAAACAATGAGAACAGAAGTTTTCATGGTTAAAAAAAACAGCACTTGATGATAGTAGGGACAATAATTTCACTGTAAATTCAGTTACTACATAGTGAAGAGTAATATGTATAATTCTACTATTCAGAAAACTTAAAAGTTACCATCGTTGCATTCATGTCTAAACAAAGCTCAGACTCTCAAAATAACATTAGAAAAATTAAAGTTATGAATAGCATATATTTGTCATTATACAAAAAATAAAAGTGCTTTATCTCATTTATCTCTCAAAAATTACATTCCTATTCCCCCACTCAAATTCAAAATTTGTCTCCTTGGCTAACCCTCTTCAATGTGTCACAGTCTCCATCGGAGTCATTATATAGTCCATACTGAGAACCACTGGGCTACAACATTGGCATGTGCTTATGCACTATTTTGTTGTAAATATATAGTTTTAATATATACACGAAATACTGCACTGCATTTTTCATACTTAAGTTTCAGGGATACTTGTATGTATACACAGGTTTTCTCTCTCTCTCTGTTGTTCATGCATGCATGTGACTGCATTACTCTATGCTTTAGCATTTGAGAATGGGTGGTTGACAATCTCTTCCTTGATGAGTGTACAATCAACAGGCTATCAATATACATAATTTTCGCCATCTGGGAATGCCTGGAAATCATCAGCATGTACTTGTAATCAATGCGTACTCAAAACACACAAGTACCACCATCAGTTCAGCAGGTACTTTCTGGGAATGCCTGGAGTGCTAATGTACCACCATCAAATCAGCGAGTACTTGTAATCAATGTGTACTCAAATACAGACAAACTGTTTGTTGCTAGAAGTGAACATTTTGGAGGTCGCAGAAGAATGGTGGTCAACCAGCATGGGACCGGCACTGTCAGCAGAAGTGTAATGGCGGATACACTCAAGGAGAGATCGGAGCAACTATGGACGTGTCCAGTTTGCAGTGGTGATGATCTGACGACTAACTAACACAAACTGTTGCAACCAGATTTCTATAAAAAAATATAGGTCACTTGATTGCTGAAATATGTGGTGTATTGCTAGATATTCTTGCATGACTTTTTGCATGGCAATGAATCATTGTAGTTTGGGGCAGTTGATGGTCCATTTCTACTTTATTATACAACCCTAACTCTTCATGTACTCCTGTCATCAAAATCCCTTGAAATATTTACATATTAAATAATTCACATATTAAAACATGTTCATCAAACAATAAAACAAACACAATATATGCTAGTAGATTCCCCACACAATATTCATCAATGTTACACATGCTTTCTCTAGATAAACAAATTAAACACCCATCATTCACAATCTCCCTGAAAAAAGTCAAGCAAATAAAAAACATTTTTAAGCAACCACACACAAACCAAACAAAAAATTATTGAAAGTCAGTTACAAAGTCAATACACACAATAAATCATTGAAAGTCAGTTACATAATTCATCATCACACACACAAACAATACCAAACTCATGAGCGCACACAAACACATCAATGAGTCAGTTACAGAAGTCATCAAAACACACAAATGACTAACACACATGCACATAAAAATATTCAAGTTAGTCAAAGAAATCATCAACATCCACTCCTGGTTCCAACAAGTTCTCTTTAAATGGTGTCAAATCCATGCTATTTAAGATCAGATTTTCAAATGTTTCTTCCAGATCTGTCTCTCCAATAAGAATGGCACCAACCATCTTTCCATCCTGCAGAATAACTTTGACATATTCTTGTCCTGGAAATAGAAGAATTATTGTAAAATCAACATTATGTATGTTCATCTCTTTGTGTGTGTTTTCTTTCGGTGGTGCAGGCATATGTGTTATTTATTATATTCAGTGGATTAATGTGCAGTACACAATAAGACAATTTGTCTGGAAAATATCTTGAAGGTTATTTCGTCAACGGATTAAAAGATAACAACAAAGTGAACGCATTATCTAGTGTATAAGTTTTTAGGTGAATGCATACGAGGTAAGGTTGTGACCTAGGTAAATGTTAGGGAAGCGCTCAGCGCAAAGTTTAAATGTGATGTAGGGTCAACATCAGTAAAGTGCAATAGAGATGAAAAGAGAAAACACATCCATGTAACCACATCATAAGGGCAGCTGGAGAGGAGATGGGCACCACTGGCTAAACCTTTTGCCCACTGAAATATTACAATGGATAATCACACACAGAGAATAAATTATAAAGCAGAATTCTCTGGAGGACTGTGCGCTGAAGCATCCAATGTCGTACCCCTACGACCCTGAAGGGTTACAGGTTGATTGATTGATTGATGTTCATCTCTGCACATGTACAGACATCAGATAAAACATATCTCTGAGAGAATATTACTAGGACTAAACACTGGGGAGCTTATCTTCTTCTGTCAGACATCATGTCCTGTATAAAATGTACTCACTGGCATTCTGTAAGCTTCTTGGTTCTGTCCTGCTTCTTCCAGTGTCCCATTTATAAGGTCTTCAATATTCTGTGTCCACCATTTTCTTGGACAACCTTTTTTCTCCCTTACCTGGAGGTTCTTCCTCCAAGATTATTTTTGTTATAACCCATTGTGTCTTGTTATATATCCAAAGTATGCTAGCATCCATTTTTTAACAATGTTTTTCAGGAACCAATTTTCTTTTATATTCATGTCTTTGTGTAAGTCTGCACTGAATCATCTCTCTCTATGTCCATATTCTTAGGATCCTTCTATAGTATTTTTTCATTCATTCTTGAACTCTTGTTTGTTAGCAGGATGTAGTCTAAAGAATAGTGGTGTAGTGGTTTATAGTTTGACTACAATTAGCAAACTGATGAGTTCACTGAATTAATATATGCATCTTCCAGATCAATAGCCTCAACCTGTATATTCTTTTACCGGAAATTTGTATAATTATCGTATGATAAAATTGCCACATTGGTGGTTGTATCTGCAACTGGTCTTCTTCTATGTTCAGTCACAAACTTATGCCTATTAGCAGAATTTAGTTCAGAGAATGAAATACATTGTGTCACAGTTTACAGCTTAGCTGCACCTAGTCCGGAGAACGGAATGCGTTGTGTCATGGTTTACAGCATTGCTGCGATATCTGCGCCTTTCGGCCTGACACATCCGACTTTAGCATGGCTTTGGGTCACTGATCCTATATGGGATGGGACAGCTAACTCCATCCCATATCCTCCTTAGTCGCCTTTTACGACATGCGTGGAAGGTAAACAGTGTTGCGATTCTTTGCTCCCCTTTCAAGCCCTGGCAACACACAGGCGATATCTGCACCTTCCAGCCTGACACACCTGACCAGCATTGCCTATAGGTTACTTTGACCCACTATGGTATGAGATGGCCAACTTCACCCTCAAACCTTCTTATCCACTTCCTACAACATGCTTGACAGGTAGCAGTGTCCCTATTCTTTGCTCCTGTTTCAGTGCCCCGGCAAAACACAGGTGAATACCTGGTCTGAATACGCTGAGAGTGTCAGAGAGTAAGCTCCTGGTATCAAGATTGATGGCAATTCATCTAGCAATGATCATCTCTAGCACTTTGCCATACATATTCTTCAGTAAGATTATGTGGTGACTCATTAATCTTGGTGGCATGCAGCATGATGATGTGGTAACTCATTAATCTTGTTAGCATCTTTGCCTGGCTTTGCAGGGGGAACTGCAACCATGCCTCTGGTATGTGTCAACTGTGCAACCACATCTGGTATGTGTCCAGTCTTCAATTGATGAACTCATCTGTTAATTTATAAAACATTCGTCGTCTAAATGTTAACAGATAAATCTCGTTTTGGGGAACAATTTAATGTACTAGGGATTTGAGGGCTGGGTCAACACAGGGCAATGTAAAGAAAATATGGAAAATAGGTCAGAAGTAATGACAATATATGCTGAAATAATAGCAATGCTCCTTACCTATTTTATTTCTAAAATGTTACAATAGTAACTGTTACAGCAGTGATGACATGTCCAACCATAACTTACCTTTTGTAACCCGCAAGAGAAGCTCATAATCATCAGCCAGACCTTGTGCATTGAACCTGCCCAGCAAGATCACCTGTAGAGTGAAAGAAACATTGATATTCCACAAAATTCACTTCCATAATTCAGGAAAAAACTTTCATTTTTCTGTTTATTCCCTGCTATGATGTACAAGTCTCTAATATAGTGTATAAGTATTTAATCGCCTGTGTGTTGCCGGGGCTTGAAAGGGGAGCAAAGAATCACAACACTGTTTACCTTCCACGCATGTCGTAAAAGGCGACTAAGGAGGTTATGGGATGGAGTTAGCTGTCCCATCCCATCCCATATAGGATCAGTGACCCAAAGCCATGCTAAAGTCGGATGTGCCAGGCCGAAAGGCGCAGATATCGCAGCAATGCTGTAAACCATGACACAACACATTCCGTTCTCCGGACTACATCCTGTTAATCTGCAGGAGTTTGAGAAAGAACGCAGAAGTATTTAATATAGTGTACAAGTCTCTAATCTAGTGTACGACAATCAATATAAGGTAACTGCATGAAACGTAACAACAATTGTACTGACGTAAAACAGGATTTTATAATAATTTCACTCAGACACGACGGACTATCAATAAAACTAGTGGGTAATGATGTGCACACAAGAAACCATACAAATTACAATACACAAAACATATTCAACGTTTCAACCAAAAGGTCTTTATCAAGATACACTATCAAACAATACATCAAAAGACGAAAAATGGAAATTATCACAACCTACAAATGTATCCAACGGAAATATGGAAATGGGATGCCGGAAGGACAGAAAAAAATGTAAATATATATGGAAACGAAACAAACAAAAAGATGACGGAACAAAATGAATCAAGACCATACCAACCCAGTACTAGACAAAAGAGTGGTCGGAATTGAGTCCAAAAGGCTTGAGGGTACGCAATTCAAAAATAAGACAATTTTCTAGAGCATACCAGATCTATCATCGGTGGTGCAGGATCTGATGGCAGCGACCTGAATATCAAGAGCGCCATGACCATCGCTGTTGAAGTGTGTGGCAACAGTTGACTTTTAAAAAAAAACAAGAAAATTTGACAATGTTGTGTTTGCGAGGCAGGGCCACTAACCAGTATACCACACAGCAGTCACCAAGAAATCTGTTGTACTTAGAAATATTATTATATGTCTGACTGCACATGTGATGACAATAAATTATGGGAAAAACAAGGAATTGTTTTAACATGCTTGGTTGGAGTCAAGCGAACATGTAGAAAAAAGTTACCTTGAATTTGAAGAAGGTAGTTACATGCACGAAGATCTCAAAACAGAAATCCAAGGAGATCTCCTCTGCTCTGATTGCAGCCACCATACACTTGGCTGCATAACAGCCCATCTGCCGGGCTTGTGACCACAGACGCATCTGAAAATGTCCGAAAACATGATGTAAGATTATACTGAATGCTCTTAGTTTAGTCAAACATTCAGTATGGCATTTCATAAAAACTGGCAGTATCTTGTCTAGATTATGATAATAAAAACTGGCAGTATCTTGTCTAGCTTATGATAATATAAAATGAGTCAATATCTGGTGCAGTAGTTTACATCACACATCTACTCTACATTGATGCTATCAACATTGACATCACACATCTAATTTAGAGTAATGCTACCAAAACTGACATCACACATCTAATTTGGAGTAATGCTACCAAAACTGACATCACACATCTAATTTGGAGTAATGCTACCAAAACTGACATCACACATTTAATTTGGATTAATACTACCAAAACTGACATCACACATTTAATTTGGATTAATACTACCAAAACTGACATCACACATTTAATTTGGATGAATACTACCAAAACTGACATCACACATTTAATTTGGATTAATACTACCAAAACTGACATCACACATTTAATTTGGATTAATACTACCAAAACTGACATCACACATTTAATTTGGATTAATGCTATCTTCTTCCTAGGCGTTCATTCTCAAACTCCCACTGGATCTCTCTTGTAGTTATTGCTCTTGTAGACAATGGTCCTACTAGATTTCCAGCAAGATGTAGTCCAGAGAATGAAAGTGTGTTGTGTCACCGTTTTATTTGTGCCAATGGTCCAACACATCCATCTTCTGCTCAGATTAATGCTATCAAAACTGACATCACACATATTCATATAACTCCATCCCTATCACCCAATATAATATAGTTAGTTAGTCGTTAGATCATCGTCATTGCACTCCGGACAAGTCCATAGGTGCTCAGATCTTTCCTTGAGTGTATCCGCCATTACACGTTGACTGACAGTCACAGTTTGTCATTGATTGACCATCATTCTTTTTCGCCCATGAAAACTCTCCTTTCTAGCGACACCACATTTCAAAGCAAGTTCCTTTATTCTAATCATGGAACAAGAGTCATCGTCACTTGTACAGTCATTTGTTCGTGCGTTTTCCCGTAGGGCATTCAAAATGTCTGCCCGATCCATCGCTCCACCAACAGCCATAGTAGCAGTGTGGGTGGCCAACCTATCTGCTCTGTCATTACCCCGGACTCCCGCGTGTCCCGGCACAAAAATAAAAGTCACTGTACACACACAGGAATTATTCACTGCATCCAGCCACTGTTCTCGAACGTACCCCGCCTGAACTTTCACAATCATGTTCATGGAGTCACTGAGTATACAGGCATGCTCGCAGACAGTCTGTGAGCAGACCCATTGCAAAGCTTTGGTCACTGCCAGAATCTCCATTGTCATGCTGCTTGTCGTCTGAGCGAAAGCACCATTTTCCTCTCTGATAGTTCCCCCAACCTTTGAGCCATGAAAGCCCAGGAACTCCTGGTGTGTCTCTCAACCGACCCATCTGTATATATAACTATATCACCTTCCCTGGAATTCTCACTGATCAGAGCGAGCACCTCCAACTCGACCACTGTCGGACACCATTCCCTGCACTCTTTATTGAGTGTTATTAATCCTTCGAAGGCTGTTGGACAATCCGAGGGCGCCAAACTCCATTCGGCACCAGATAGTACATCGTCCAATCTGCACACGCGCTGTATAATGTTCTCTGCGTGCCCCATCCACGACTTTCCTCTCTTTAGTTGACTGCCTTTCACTTTGATAATTTCTGGGTGTAGAGGGTGCTCTTTATCAGCGGTGATTTTTAGGTAGATCTGCGCCCTGCACATTTGTATTCTTTGCTCCACAGTTGGGCAATCAAGTAGGTATCGCATAGCCCGAGCCGACGTATCTCTCGTACACCCCAAAATGATTTGCATTGCCTCATTCTGGATTCTATCCAATTTTTCTGTTTGAGTCTGACTCAGTGTCAGAATTGCCAGTGCGTACTCTACCACCGCCACCACCAATCCCTGATACAGCAGAAATAGCAGTCTCTGTTCACATTGAGACTGTTCACATAACTTTCATCGCCGCAAGACCTTTATACGCCTTTACAATTATGTGGTCAACATGATCTTTGAAACTCAGACTTCGGTCCAAATGACCCCCAAGTACTTGTGCTGGTTCTCTCAAGGTCATCCCCTCTCAAAGTAACCGATTGCGTGGACGTGTTCACTATGTGATTATTTAGAGAAAACCATGTTATCTATGCTTTTGATGGATTAACAAAAGCTCCAGAATTACTGCACCATTCTCCTATACGATCAAGCTCCCTCTGCAAATTCCTGGCAATTCTGTCTCTATCTCTGCCCTGCCTATATACCAAGATGTCATCAGCATAAGACATGGTTCTCCCTGGTCCTGCAATCTGGCAGCTTGTAATTTGAACTGTATACACATTGAATAGTACTGGGGACAGAGGTGGCCCTTGTGGTAGTCCTGGGTTTATGACTGTTGGTGACGAAGACCAACTCCCACACTTAAGAACACAATATAATCTAAAATCTAATCTATTGTTTAAATAGAACTTCAGAATCAGGAGATCCCTCACATCAAGTTCTGGATATTGAATGCCTAATCATTCCAACTCACTGTGGCTCATATCAATCAATCAATAAACCCATAACCCTTCAGGGTCATAGAAGTACCACATTGGATGCTTCAGCTAAACCCATAACCCTTCAGGGTCGTAGGAGTACCACATTGGATGCTTCAGCACACAGAGTCCTCCAGCAAATTCTATCCTCAGTGAAATGAGTGTGGAAATATCTTGTCCTGTCCATTCCTTGATTTTGTCTGTCCATGCCTTTATTGGCTCATATAGAAAATGATAAATCCTTACTGCTGTCACTTATTATTTGTGTTATTATGACAATACCCCCTTTGCCAGATATTATCTGACACTTTGGCTATTATATACTTGTACTTACATGGAAATAAACTAAACTTGACCTTTTTCAATGGCATGCTTATCTTTACTTGCGAAGGAAGAATATCATCAACATCATTCTTATCCTGGCATCTTTGTCTGTTCCTCCCTGTTAACATTCCTGCCCAGGAATATGTATGACTACCTCCAGTGGAGTTGTTTCACCGAGTGTAATCTGGTTTTAATTAGCTGCTTTTATTCTCATAATCTTTTGCTGTTTCTGTATTTTTAAATTTCTGTGACTTGTCAACAGAATATTTAAAATATTCATCTTTTTGTGTAGTTCTTAGTGTAGTTGCAGGTCAGCAATGTAAGATCGTCTGAAAAATCCAAGTCTTCTAGTTGCTATATTAGGGTTCATTGAATTCTAGTTGCTATATTAGGGTTCATTGAATTCTAGTTGCTATATTAGGGTTCATTGAATTATATTTGCTACATTATGGTTCATTGAATTCCCAAATCTTTTATTTGCTATTCTTGATCTCATAACCAAATCTATAGCTAACAAAAAGAGTAATAGTGACAAGAGACATTCCTGTTATACCCTGGTTCTTATCTCAAAAGGGTCCATCATGAGTCCATAGCAAACTCTGCATTTCACTCCTTCATGTGTATTTTTGTATAGGTTTCTGTTGAAAACATGCTTGTTCTTAGCTGTTTGTCTATGACACTTTAATATTTATTTTGAATAATCCTGTTTAGTATTTTTCCTAGAAATGATAATAACATTATTCCTCTGTAATTTGTGCAATCCTTGAAATCTCCCCTCTTGAAATCTCTTAGATGGTTGAACACTGTGGATTGTGTCATCTTTTTGTACATAGGTGAGTTGAGAGTTTCATTCCATGTCCATGGAGTTTTTGATGATGGACTTCATTTCTGGAAATTATACAAAATCTTCTGTTATTGCTGGCAGTGACTCTCAGTTTTGGCTAGCTGATCTATTAACTCACTTCCCTTGATTGTGAATAATTTGGAATCCATAGGAAAGCTATTTCCTTTGCTTGATTGTTTAGATGAGATAAAAGTGCTGTATAGGTGTTCATGTGGTTGGGTTCCTAATGGTTTGTAATGCATATTTGACCCAGGTCAGGATTATTATCCTGACTTCCTCCAGGTGGGTTTATCCAAAAAAGCAAACACGTTGTTTCTTTGATAGCTTCACATCCTGCCTTGAAATTTTTACTTATTTTATTAGCTTAGTAGGAACGTATATTCTATTACTTATCTTTACTGTTATTACTTTGTAGAAAAGTACATTTGATTACTAATCCTTACTGTTATTACTTTGACTCAACAAGTTTACAAACTCACATTCTACAGTGTGAAACATGTGAGAACTCAATATGAACATCTTTAATCTCTACTAGAACTCTCTAGACAGAGTGAACAGAAGGGTACATTACTCTTCTATCAAGAAAGATAACGATGAAATAAACTGGTTACTGTTAACATAGATTATTCAAGTTAAAAAACTTATAACTGCACTGTGCCAGAATATTGTATTACCACTAAAGTCTTTGCTTTACCTGTAGCCAGTGAGATGACCACACCCAAGATGCACTACAAACATCTCCTGCTGCGTACACATCTGGTTCTGCAGTTTCCATTCTATCATTAACTTTAACCCCTCCATCGGCAGCCAGCTCAAAATGATTTCCCTGTAAGAACATATCAGTGAAAGGTTCTACTCCTGTTGCACTAACAATCAGGTCACAACCATAGATCTTTTCATTGCTGAGACTAATGTACACTGGCCATTGTTGTGGTTCTGAAATAGTTATATATAGGGGAGAAATGCATACTGACCAATGTTGTAGCACTAACATACAGTTATATGTATGAGACATGTATACTGACTAATGTTGTAGCACACAGTTATATGTACAAGAGACATGTATACTGACTAATGTTGTAGCACACAGTTATATGTACAAGCGACATGTATACTGACTAATGTTGTAGCACTAACATACAGTTATATGTACAAGAGACATGTATACTGACTAATGTTGTAGCACTAACATACAGTTATATGTACAAGCGACATGTATACTGACTAATGTTGTAGCACTAACATACAGTTATATGTACAAGAGACATGTATACTGACTAATGTTGTAGCACACAGTTATATGTATGAGACATGTATACTGACTAATGTTGTAGCACTAACATACAGTTATATGTACAAGCGACATGTATACTGACTAATGTTGTAGCACTAACATACAGTTATATGTATGAGACATGTATACTGACTAATGTTGTAGCACACAGTTATATGTACAAGCGACATGTATACTGACTAATGTTGTAGCACTAACATAGTTATATGTACAAGAGACATGTATACTGACTAATGTTGTAGCACTAAAGTTATGTATGAGAGGCATGTATACCAACCAATGATACTTTCAGCATTCTTCTATAGAACCATCCCTATCTCTGTTGCCTCTAATTTTCCACTATTCTGTTTATTTCTAGTATATAATAAAATATATTATATACTCTATGATATTGTAAAAAAATCAAAGGGAGAAAAGACAGAGGAAGGAAAACGAGAGAAATCTCTGGATGGGTTGTCACTGTGGCACAAAATGAAGTCACCAACTGAACATATTAACAACACAAGAGACAGAGAGTTGTGGAGACGCATGATCGCCTACATCAATCAGCATGGCACTTGATTGATTGATATAATAAACATTTTATAATCATAGCAGCAAATTCTTAGCTGAACTAAGAAATTCACCCAGCATTTTTAGGCTGCAGTGATTCTCTAGGTAATATCTTATGTTCAAAATGTTGTCATTGCTTTCTGAATGGTCCAGATGTACAATTACCAGAATGAATCTGGTACCTTAGCTATCCAAGGCATACTCTTCATCTCTTCAAAGAGCTAGATGCATATATAACTGTCTGTGTATATACATACATACATACAACGCACACATATATTCATTCATTCATTTTCCTTTTGCGCTGAAGTTAGCGCATAAGGCAGAGGTCACACCTCTCCAATTCTGTCCGTTCAAAGCTATTCTGTACAGTTCTTGAATAGTAAGGATATTGATTGTTTTACTTTATCTAAGTATTGTTCTGCTGAGTGTTTCTTTTGGTCTACCCCTGGCTCTTTTGCCTGTAGGTATCCATTCAAGAGATTGGTGGTGTATTCTGTTGATGTCTGCGCATGGTACATGCCTGAAGTAGGACCAACTGCATTTTCTGATAACTTTTCTTAAGATAAAGAGCTTTTCCAGCATTCACATCCATATGATAGCACAGGAATAATGATGGAATTAAATAAGCGCATTTTCATGCGTGTGCTGATTGACTTTGACCTCCAGATATTAGACAGTCTGTTAAAGGCATTTGATGCTACTGCAATGCAATTGTAATTTATGTTATGACATCACTGTAGAGTGTTAATTTGCGTCCTAGATAGGAGAGTTTGTATACCTTTTCAATTTGTTGTCTATTTAAAGTAATTTCGTTAGGTGAATTGGTGAAATCTATAATTTTTGTTTTTGATGAGTTGATTTGGATACCTATTACTTCTCTCTCTCTCTCACACACACCCACCCGCACACACACACACTCACAGAGAGAGAGAGATATCTGTGTGCAATCCTTATATATACATGAGTGGAATCCCCCTATAATCTGCACCTGAAGATGGGTTTGATCAGAACTTGAATGTTTTTAGATCCGTTGTAACAACAACAACATTCTGAACATAACATATCACATTATTGCTATTGTTATAAAGATAAAAATAGCTGATCCAGACTGAAAAATAAACCAACAAATATAAAACCTGCATGCTGTTGTAGAAGTACTTCCTGGTATGCCATATCTCTGTACTTAGCAGGTGTTAGAACTTCCACAATCTCTACTTCAGATTCAACATGGACTCGGTGGGATACCTGAATTTGAGCAACCAAACATATCAAAGATCAACAACAAATATGCAGAATTTGAGCAATCAAATATATCAAAGATGAACAACAAATATGCAGAATCTATCTTGCCCATGTGTTGCAGATACCCACAAGGGACAATCAATACTGCTGTAAAAATGAATAACAATAGTACGTAGAACACAGGTTTTTAGAAGTTTCACTTGATGACAACTGACAGACTATCACTAAAGGGCTTTGTGGTGTAAACACATAAAACATACAAATAACAATAGTACGTAGAACACAGGTTTTTAGAAGTTTCACTTGATGACAACTGACAGACTATCACTAAAGGGCTTTGTGGTGTAAACACATAAAACATACAAATAACAATAGTATGTAGAACACAGGTTTTTAGAAGTTTCACTTGATGACAACTGACAGACTATCACTAAAGGGCTTTGTGGTGTAAACACATAAAACACACAAATAACAATAGTATGTAGAACACAGGTTTTTAGAAGTTTCACTTGATGACAACTGACAGACTATCACTAAAGGGCTTTGTGGTGTAAACACATAAAACATACAAATAACAATAGTATGTAGAACACAGGTTTTTAGAAGTTTCACTTGATGACAACTGACAGACTATCACTAAAGGGCTTTGTGGTGTAAACACATAAAACATACAAATAACAATAGTATGTAGAACACAGGTTTTTAGAAGTTTCACTTGATGACAACTGACAGACTATCACTAAAGGGCTTTGTGGTGTAAACACATAAAACATACAAATAACAATAGTATGTAGAACACAGGTTTTTAGAAGTTTCACTTGATGACAACTGACAGACTATCACTAAAGGGCTTTGTGGTGTAAACACATAAAACATACAAATAACAATAGTATGTAGAACACAGGTTTTTAGAAGTTTCACTTGATGACAACTGACAGACTATCACTAAAGGGCTTTGTGGTGTAAACACATAAAACATACAAATAACAATAGTATGTAGAACACAGGTTTTTAGAAGTTTCACTTGATGACAACTGACAGACTATCACTAAAGGGCTTTGTGGTGTAAACACATAAAACATACAAATAACAATAGTATGTAGAACACAGGTTTTTAGAAGTTTCACTTGATGACAACTGACAGACTATCACTAAAGGGCTTTGTGGTGTAAACACATAAAACATACAAATAACAATAGTATGTAGAACACAGGTTTTTAGAAGTTTCACTTGATGACAACTGACAGACTATCACTAAAGGGCTTTGTGGTGTAAACACATAAAACATACAAATAACAATAGTATGTAGAACACAGGTTTTTAGAAGTTTCACTTGATGACAACTGACAGACTATCACTAAAGGGCTTTGTGGTGTAAACACATAAAACATACAAATAACAATAGTATGTAGAACACAGGTTTTTAGAAGTTTCACTTGATGACAACTGACAGACTATCACTAAAGGGCTTTGTGGTGTAAACACATAAAACATACAAATAACAATAGTATGTAGAACACAGGTTTTTAGAAGTTTCACTTGATGACAACTGACAGACTATCACTAAAGGGCTTTGTGGTGTAAACACATAAAACATACAAATAACAATAGTACGTAGAACACAGGTTTTTAGAAGTTTCACTTGATGACAACTGACAGACTATCACTAAAGGGCTTTGTGGTGTAAACACATAAAACATACAAATAACAATAGTATGTAGAACACAGGTTTTTAGAAGTTTCACTTGATGACAACTGACAGACTATCACTAAAGGGCTTTGTGGTGTAAACACATAAAACAGACAAATAACAATAGTATGTAGAACACAGGTTTTTAGAAGTTTCACTTGATGACAACTGACAGACTATCACTAAAGGGCTTTGTGGTGTAAACACATAAAACAGACAAATAACAATAGTATGTAGAACACAGGTTTTTAGAAGTTTCACTTGATGACAACTGACAGACTATCACTAAAGGGCTTTGTGGTGTAAACACATAAAACATACAAATAACAATAGTATGTAGAACACAGGTTTTTAGAAGTTTCACTTGATGACAACTGACAGACTATCACTAAAGGGCTTTGTGGTGTAAACACATAAAACATACAAATAACAATAGTATGTAGAACACAGGTTTTTAGAAGTTTCACTTGATGACAACTGACAGACTATCACTAAAGGGCTTTGTGGTGTAAACACATAAAACATACAAATAACAATAGTACGTAGAACACAGGTTTTTAGAAGTTTCACTTGATGACAACTGACAGACTATCACTAAAGGGCTTTGTGGTGTAAACACATAAAACATACAAATAACAATAGTATGTAGAACACAGGTTTTTAGAAGTTTCACTTGATGACAACTGACAGACTATCACTAAAGGGCTTTGTGGTGTAAACACATAAAACATACAAATAACAATAGTATGTAGAACACAGGTTTTTAGAAGTTTCACTTGATGACAACTGACAGACTATCACTAAAGGGCTTTGTGGTGTAAACACATAAAACACACAAATAACAATAGTATGTAGAACACAGGTTTTTAGAAGTTTCACTTGATGACAACTGACAGACTATCACTAAAGGGCTTTGTGGTGTAAACACATAAAACATACAAATAACAATAGTATGTAGAACACAGGTTTTTAGAAGTTTCACTTGATGACAACTGACAGACTATCACTAAAGGGCTTTGTGGTGTAAACACATAAAACATACAAATAACAATAGTATGTAGAACACAGGTTTTTAGAAGTTTCACTTGATGACAACTGACAGACTATCACTAAAGGGCTTTGTGGTGTAAACACATAAAACATACAAATAACAATAGTATGTAGAACACAGGTTTTTAGAAGTTTCACTTGATGACAACTGACAGACTATCACTAAAGGGCTTTGTGGTGTAAACACATAAAACATACAAATAACAATAGTATGTAGAACACAGGTTTTTAGAAGTTTCACTTGATGACAACTGACAGACTATCACTAAAGGGCTTTGTGGTGTAAACACATAAAACAGACAAATAACAATAGTATGTAGAACACAGGTTTTTAGAAGTTTCACTTGATGACAACTGACAGACTATCACTAAAGGGCTTTGTGGTGTAAACACATAAAACATACAAATAACAATAGTATGTAGAACACAGGTTTTTAGAAGTTTCACTTGATGACAACTGACAGACTATCACTAAAGGGCTTTGTGGTGTAAACACATAAAACATACAAATAACAATAGTATGTAGAACACAGGTTTTTAGAAGTTTCACTTGATGACAACTGACAGACTATCACTAAAGGGCTTTGTGGTGTAAACACATAAAACACACAAATAACAATAGTATGTAGAACACAGGTTTTTAGAAGTTTCACTTGATGACAACTGACAGACTATCACTAAAGGGCTTTGTGGTGTAAACACATAAAACATACAAATAACAATAGTATGTAGAACACAGGTTTTTAGAAGTTTCACTTGATGACAACTGACAGACTATCACTAAAGGGCTTTGTGGTGTAAACACATAAAACATACAAATAACAATAGTATGTAGAACACAGGTTTTTAGAAGTTTCACTTGATGACAACTGACAGACTATCACTAAAGGGCTTTGTGGTGTAAACACATAAAACATACAAATAACAATAGTATGTAGAACACAGGTTTTTAGAAGTTTCACTTGATGACAACTGACAGACTATCACTAAAGGGCTTTGTGGTGTAAACACATAAAACATACAAATAACAATAGTATGTAGAACACAGGTTTTTAGAAGTTTCACTTGATGACAACTGACAGACTATCACTAAAGGGCTTTGTGGTGTAAACACATAAAACAGACAAATAACAATAGTATGTAGAACACAGGTTTTTAGAAGTTTCACTTGATGACAACTGACAGACTATCACTAAAGGGCTTTGTGGTGTAAACACATAAAACATACAAATAACAATAGTATGTAGAACACAGGTTTTTAGAAGTTTCACTTGATGACAACTGACAGACTATCACTAAAGGGCTTTGTGGTGTAAACACATAAAACATACAAATAACAATAGTATGTAGAACACAGGTTTTTAGAAGTTTCACTTGATGACAACTGACAGACTATCACTAAAGGGCTTTGTGGTGTAAACACATAAAACACACAAATAACAATAGTATGTAGAACACAGGTTTTTAGAAGTTTCACTTGATGACAACTGACAAACTATCACTAAAGGGCTTTGTGGTGTAAACACATAAAACATACAAATAACAATAGTATGTAGAACACAGGTTTTTAGAAGTTTCACTTGATGACAACTGACAGACTATCACTAAAGGGCTTTGTGGTGTAAACACATAAAACACACAAATAACAATAGTATGTAGAACACAGGTTTTTAGAAGTTTCACTTGATGACAACTGACAGACTATCACTAAAGGGCTTTGTGGTGTAAACACATAAAACATACAAATAACAATAGTATGTAGAACACAGGTTTTTAGAAGTTTCACTTGATGACAACTGACAGACTATCACTAAAGGGCTTTGTGGTGTAAACACATAAAACATACAAATAACAATAGTATGTAGAACACAGGTTTTTAGAAGTTTCACTTGATGACAACTGACAGACTATCACTAAAGGGCTTTGTGGTGTAAACACATAAAACAGACAAATAACAATAGTATGTAGAACACAGGTTTTTAGAAGTTTCACTTGATGACAACTGACAGACTATCACTAAAGGGCTTTGTGGTGTAAACACATAAAACATACAAATAACAATAGTATGTAGAACACAGGTTTTTAGAAGTTTCACTTGATGACAACTGACAGACTATCACTAAAGGGCTTTGTGGTGTAAACACATAAAACATACAAATAACAATAGTATGTAGAACACAGGTTTTTAGAAGTTTCACTTGATGACAACTGACAGACTATCACTAAAGGGCTTTGTGGTGTAAACACATAAAACAGACAAATAACAATACACAGACATTTTCAATGTTTCAAACCATTAGGTCTTTCTCAACAATATACAAAACAGTGAAAACACAATAAAAACAATGTTACCACCAAATGTTCTAGTACCTCTGTGATGGTAACCCTGTTGTTCTATATAAGTAATATTGATACCCAAAAAGGGAGCAAAGAATATCAACACTGTTAGATAACATGTAAGTTGGAATAGGTCACCAAAGAAGATTTGACAGTCTGTCCCATCCATAAAAGGGTCAAAGTGACCCAGAAGCACATAACACAAATTATGAACATGTAACACAAGTTATGAACACGTAACACAAATTATGAACACATAACACAAATTATGAACACATAACACAAATTATGAACACATTACTGTATGAGAGATACATTCTCTAGACTGCTTCCTGCTCAACTGCAAGGAGTTTGAAAATAAATTAAGAAGAACAAAAAGAAATTTCTCTTTATGTCATCCTCCACAACTTCATCCAGAAATTTACCAGTGTACCTGTATCTTCTTTTCTCGTGAAACAAAACCTAATTCTTCTTTTTCTGTGATCAGTTTCTTATGCTCAGAAATCTACACAGGCAGGAGGCCACATTCATGAAAGCAATCATCAGCAGGAGGTCCTCATGTTTGTTCCACAGCTTCACTTCCAGATTTTTTGATTTTTTTGGGGGGCCAGATTTAATTCTCAATTTGCCAAAGAGTGGACATGTCTGCAGAATGTGTTCTGGAGTCAATTGACCCTTTGACATGGACATTGGTTAGTTTAGACAACATTTATTTTGTGGAGATGTGCTCATAGTCTATAGTGTCCTGTGCAGAGTCTAAAAATGGTAGTTCAGCTTTAGGATGAGGTCTTGTGGAAAGTTATTGTCTGAGTCCATATTTGTATTTTCTCTTGATGAAGGTTTTTGTTTCAGTCAGTGATACTTCAACACAGAATATCTAAATTTCTTTCAAATGCAGATATTATTTTCTTTACGGAAAGACCTCTTTTAATACATTAACAATTTATCGTTTATGAGTTTGTGTAAGATTTTTAACATTTTTGTGTACAATATATCTATGACATACACACACATCCACAGTTATTTATAGACATCTTCTTCAAGTTACGTCCATATTATAAGTAAATATTGAACAAAAAATATAAAAAGGGTTAATTAAAGTAGTAATTTTACATTCAACAATACACAGGAACGACATTTCAACCAAAAGGTCTTTATCAAGATAGGAACGAACAAACATAATGAAATGGAGACTACATGCAAGCAATGCAGTGGAAAAATGACATCTCTGGAAAATGACATGATGAGAATGACAGAAATATGATTTCATATTAAGTCTCCTGCTTACTCAATCAAGTTACTTCGATATAGGTTACCAGACATCTTCAACCAACTTCGGGCAGATCTACACAATTACTAGAACTGTCTTCACTGCCCTTTCAACAGATCTACACAATTACTAGAACTGTCTTCACTGCCCTTTCAACAGATCTACACAATTACTAGAACTGTCTTCACTGCCCTTTCAACAGATCTACACAATTACTAGAACTGTCTTCACTGCCCTTTCAACAGATCTACACAATTACTAGAACTGTCTTCACTGCCCTTTCAACAGATCTACACAATTACTAGAACTGTCTTCACTGCCCTTTCAACAGATCTACACAATTACTAGAACTGTCTTCACTGCCCTTTCAACAGATCTACACAATTACTAGAACTGTCTTCACTGCCCTTTCAACAGATCTACACAATTACTAGAACTGTCTTCACTGCCCTTTCAACAGATCTACACAATTACTAGAACTGTCTTCACTGCCCTTTCAACAGATCTACACAATTACTAGAACTGTCTTCACTGCCCTTTCAACAGATCTACACAATTACCAGAACTATCTAAATCGCTATTTGGGTAGACCTACAGAATTATCAAAGCTGTGATTAACACTTTGCTGACTAAATTTGCCGATTGGCAGATCTCCTGCATATACCCTTAATAACCGATTTTGACTATTATCAAATGAGTTATGATACTTCAGTAATATGGCAGCTATAGCAATAGTATTACTAAAAAATACCTATTTTGGATACTACATGATTTCAATATGGCTGTACTCAAAGAATATTGTGTTTTATGTGGTTTGCGGACAAATCCTGTAATAATTAAGAATTTTTTGCAGGTAAGTTTTTTCAATACATTAAAAGTATTATATAATGACCAGCTTATAAGACATAATTCTATCTCATGGAATAACACTGTAGCTTAAAAATTCAATCTGACAACACAAATAATCCTTATGACATATTGAAAATTTCAAATATGTACTCACTGTGCAACACTGAAATAAAACCAGTAAAGCTTGTACAGGGTAAGGAAGTTTTAATAATTACTAGAAATGCACATAATCACACACACAAACAAACATTTCAACAAAAAGGCCTTTATTAAGGTTACATAAACGTATACATTAAAAAAAACTACAAACAGGGGTGACAAAAATCATGAACAGGGATGACACAATTGGTGTTCACATGTCTAGCAAGATGTGGAAGTGGCTGGAAGGTTAGAAATTTGGTCAGAGGTGGCACAAACAGAAAATGTACAAAATTAGGAAATATACAAAAACGCACCCAATACATCTGAAAATGAGACAGAGAAATAATGGAACAACCTGATATTTATATGACTTTGCAAAAATTTCAAAGCACGTATGTCACAATTTTATTTTTTCTAAATTTTTCAAGACTGTATTGTCATGTTTTCAAATTGTACAAATAGCCATGGTAATGGAAAATAATATGCTCTTGTTTGCTGGTCAGCAAAGTGTTAATGCACTCTGGGCATACCTAGATGATTACCAGAACAATATTCAATAAACTCCAGGCAAACCTACAGATGAACACAAGGCTATAATTGTTTCTTATATACATTTCTATAGCATACCTGCTGTGCACCATGAATAACAAGACTGTTTGTCCAGTCTGGACCCAAGGCACCTCCCAAAATCTCTGTTTTACTGGTAGAGTTGGTGGTCACTCTTAAACCTGTAGTGACCATAGATATCATCCATCAAGAACATACACATGCTAAAATCAATGTGCAGCTTAGCAGTATCTTTAGCTCAATGGTGGACAGAGATTTGTTTTTACTTGAAGGGTCAAATTCTGGGTTATTTGCCAGGGATGTTGCCATAAAAGTCAGCTGAAAAATCTAAAATGTTTTTTTAATCTCTTAAAGTTCCAAAGAATGTCATAACTTTTGCCACAGACCAATGAAAAGACTGTTTTAAATGAAAGATATTTAATATAAAAAGATCTGCAGCGAAAAAATAAAAGCCTTTGTTGTCTCCATGTCAAACATCAGAAGGTGCAGAAATACACTGTTTCCACAAGTATATTTTATTCTGAACAGTGTTCAACTCACAATATCAAAGATGGGATGTAATCATTTCCACTTTATCACTGTTTAGTCATGTAGTTGCTTGGCTGTGATAGTGTGTGATTTGATGTTTTGTGAGCTTAGGGACAAGTTCATGCAGTAGTTTGAAACCAACCTGGCTGAATAGTAAAACTGGTTTGCTGGCCAGCAGGTTATCTTTTGCCATCTCTGCTGTAGCTGTATATAGGTGTAAGCAGTGGGAACAAGATTCAGCTATAAATAAGTACTCATACAGCAAGCATACAGTGCTGAAATGAGTGAAGCAGATGCTTCTCCAGCCCGGATCCTATTCTCATGAAGCACTACAGTAACCGATTTGTCTGGCTAATAAAGACATACTGATATGATTTTTACTGTGATGAAACCTGCTGAGGGTTCATGCTTGGACTGCAAGAAGTGAATCAACCATTTATTTGCAGCATGATTTGAGATTGCAAAAATGTAACCGCAGCATCCCGGAGAGTAGACCACCCAGCCCATGACATTTCACCCTACATCCCGTAGAGAGTAGACCACCCAGCCCATGACATTTCACCCTACATCCCATACAGATTACACCATCCAGCCCATGATATTGCACCCTACAGCCTCAAATAATCAAACTATCAACTGAGCCTTGTTTTTTTAAAAAACAACTTAGTATTGTATTTTTCTGATTAGGAAGTTGCGAGTGGCTTGTGTGATAAAGGATGCATGCCCTTGCTATCGCCACATCATTTTCAGGGTGGGTTTTTAATTTACCCTCCGACATATAAAACCCAGTCTTCCCGGGGAGTTGAACCCCAAACCTCATGTGTGTGAGACCAACTTCTAGGCCATGTGCTACACTCTCTAAATAATACTATCATTCCAATCAAAATAATACCAAGAGAAATAATACTATAAAAAGTAAAACTTCAAAGATTGTCATAGAAGAAAAGTGAGAAACATACTGTATGTGCTGTTTTGAAGTGTCTCATTCTGTATCAATTTTACTGGCATCTTTCCATACTTCCAGATACTAGTATTACTGTTGTGCTATAAAAAACATAATCTACAATCCATGGCTATGATAGATTCTATTAAAAAGATCAGTCTGAGCTACAAAGATTCTTCAATTAGACTTACGTAAAACACAGGTTTATATTTCATCTCAATGGGACATGACAGACTATATCTAAAACTAGTGGGTAATGATGGGCAATGATGAGCACACAAGAAATCATGAAAATTACAATACACACATAAATTTTGAATGTGATTTGTGTATTGTAATTTTTATGATTTCTGGTGTGTTCATCATTGCCCATCATTACCCACTAGTTTTAGATATAGTCTGTCATGTCCCATTGAGACGAAATATAAACCTGTGTTTTACATAAGTCTAATTGTTGTTACGTTTCACGCAGTTACCGTGTATTGATTGTCATAAAGATTTTTCAACAGTATCTACAAGGAATAACAGGCCTGCTTGTTACCATCATGCGCTGGTGTGTCTCATCTTTAGTAAGTAGCACTTGTACCAAATCTATGTTCCTTCAGTGCCCAATGCAGTGCATAGGACAGAAACCAGAACTCTCCAATTGTAGCGTTGTGATGCTTCTGTGTGTAATTCTAGCATGTTGTTGAGACCCATAAGCATACTATCTTTGATGGTTGTTCTGCAAAGTCTCTCTTGATCTTCCTCTTCTTTTGTCATCTGGTACTCATTTTAAGCTTGTAGTGGCAGTCTGTTTTCATTCATTCTAAGTTCATGTCTGATATAAGTTCATCGTTTTCTTCTTATTGCTGTAGAAACATGTACAAAAAAATAACAACCAGTAATATTATACCATCTACCAAAATAAATAATTGTAGACACAGTGGGTTATGTAAGACAAAATGTTCAGTTCAAACAAGTTAATTAAGCACTACTTAACCATCTGATGTGTATTTGTGACGTTTCAATGGCTCTTCATGACTGACCACCTTTTCCTTATTTAGCTGCTCAAGGAAGAACTCCCCTGCTCCAGCATCTACAAATGTGTGGGCAATAGACTTATCCTTGATGGCCCATATGACTTCACATCCTTCCAGTTCATATCTGTGATCAAACACCAACAACAGCCATCAATATAACTTGTATGTATATAAGTGTAAACAATTTAGTTGTGTAGAACACTGGAATGTTCCAGGAAAAGTTGCTCTAACTCAGGTGTGGTCAAAACTATGACTCATGTGCCAGTTGTGGAGCATTGCATGATAATAAATGGTGCACTACACATCAGTGCTAATAAGAAAAAAAGAAAGCCTAACCATATAAAAATTAACTATTACTCAAAGTTAAGGAATTCAAACCGACATTAACTTATTCAAGAATATAAAGGTTATATAGAAATTCTACATATTAGTTAGTCAAAAGTTCCCCCTCACTGTGCATCGAACTGTAAGTGCTCAGATCTCCACCTCAAGATACCTCTAAGTGTGTATTGAATGACCACACCTACTCTGTGATGGTTACCTTCATAATACTTTTCTCTAGTTACCTGCATAACATGTTTAGTGTGCTCAAGGTTGCAGATTCACAAGCATTTGTAACATTGGTCAGTTGCCTTATCTCTCTAAGAGCATTCAAAACATCAGCTCGGTCCAGTGTTTATCCGCTCCTCATAATTGCCTTACCAGCATACCTCTCTGCATGCTCATTTCTTCAGACACCAGCATGTATAGGCATAAATGTAAAGTTGATTCTTGTCAGATTAGATCGCTTCACCGACTCCAAATGTTGTCTGCATGCCCAGTTATTCTCAATCTTTTTTAGCAAGCTGTCTTCACTCATAATTCTCTTTTCATTCTGTGCTGTGAATACACATGAGATGTGCACATCCTGAACAACAGAACCATCTGTATAAATTAGTATGTCTCCTGCCCGTGTGTTGGCGGGGCCCAAAAGGGGAACAAAGAATGGCAACACTTTTTACCTTCCACGCATGTCCGTAAAAGGCGACTAAGGAGGTTATGGGATGGAGTTGGCTGTCCCATCCCATATAGGGTCAGTGACCCAAAGCCATGCTGAAATTGGATGTGTCAGGCCGAAAGGTGCAGATATCGCAGCAATGCTGTAAACCATGACACAACGCATTCCGTTCTCCGGACTACATCCTGCTAATCTGCAGGAGTTTGAGAACGAACGCAGACGAAGAAGTATATCTCCCTCAGCTGAATTCTTATCAATCAAGACATGAATTCTACATATGCATATTTTTTTTATTGAACTGAATGTGAGTACATTTGTCAAGTGGCTGATGTAAACTAGAGTATGAAAACATTGGCACATTTAATGCAAAAAGTTGGTAAATCAAGCATCCTCTGCTAAGTGGTCAGTTTAGGCATGGAGGGTCAGGATATTAACCTTGACTCCAGCATGATCCGGACATTATATCTATGTAAAAATGTAAACAAAAATGGTTAATATTCTGTTTTACAAATAAGGCAAATACAGATTCAATGTTTTGACTACATACGTTTGTCAATATAATGGTAAAAACATCTGCATTTTTTCTCAAACTCATGCAGGTTAGCAGGATGCGGTCCAGAAAACAGAATGTGTTGTGTTTTGGTTTACAGCTTTGATGTGATATATACACGTTTTGCCTGATGAATCTAGCTTCGGCATGATTTATGGTTCACTTTGATCCTCTATGGGATGGGACAGCAAACTCCACACCCAAAACCTCCTTAGTCACCTCTTATGATATGCATGGCAGGTAAATGTCACTATTCTTTCCAGCTACAGGCCCTAGCAACACACGGGAGTACATACAAATAAATTTCTGATGTGCGTAGATGCTTCCAGACATCTACGTCTGTCTCTCTGAGGAATCACAAATAAAATTCACCTCCTTGTATATAATCTCTGTTGGATAAGTGATTTGAATCTTCTAAAAAAATCAGGCATACATGATAGCAGTATGGTACAGTGCAGGAACACAACATAACAGACTGAGACATTTGAGTCTGCAGAATAATAAGATCCATAACCCATAGTGTCATAGGGGTGCAACACTGGAGACATCAGCATAAAAAGCCCTCCAAACACCTATAATCTCAGTCATTCAGATAAGAGTAGAAAACAACATGCTAGATCATTCCTTGATGTTGTCAATCCTAGTTTTATTTACCACTTTTTCTCCTTCCACTCTCAACTGTTACATTCAAAATAGTTTTAGAAATAGAAAGTGAGTAATGTCACATTACATTTCCAAACCATGCACGTTTTTGCCATTTCCCTGCTGTCAAAAGTGTTCTTAATAACAGACACCAGTATCTTGATAACAAAAACAGTCTTTCATGATCCAATGAATAACACTCTAACAATTCTTTTCTCATACAAAGAAAGGATGCATCAAGCTTATATGTAACAACACTGCATCTACAGAAATCCAATACAGCACTTACACAAGCTCAGTCGCAATACCACCATTGCCAACAATCACAATCCTTCTGGCAGAACTGACTCTTTTCTGGAAGTCCTAGCGTGAAAAAAAAACAAGGCAACAATGTATCATCAAAATTTATGACCTTCTGATAGTCGGTAAGTGTACAAATTTCACAATGTATCATCAAAATTTATGACCCTCTGATAGTCTATAAGTGTACACACTTCTCAATGTATCATCAAAATTTATGACCCTCTGATAGTCTATAAGTGTACACACTTCTCAATGTATCATCAAAATTTATGACCCTCTGATAGTCTATAAGTGTACAAATTTCACAATGTATCATCAAAATTTATGACCCTCTGATAGTCTATAAGTGTACACACTTCTCAATGTATCATCAAAATTTATGACCCTCTGATAGTCTATAAGTGTACAAATTTCACAATGTATCATCAAAATTTATGACCCTCTGATAGTCTATAAGTGTACACACTTCTCAATGTATCATCAAAATTTATGACCCTCTGATAGTCTATAAGTGTACACACTTCTCAATGTATCATCAAAATTTATGACCCTCTGATAGTCTATAAGTGTACACACTTCTCAATGTATCATCAAAATTTATGACCCTCTGATAGTCTATAAGTGTACAAATTTCACAATGTATCATCAAGATTTATGACCCTCTGATAGTCTATAAGTGTACACACTTCTCAATGTATCATCAAAATTTATGACCCTCTGATAGTCTATAAGTGTACAAATTTCACAATGTATCATCAAAATTTATGACCCTCTGATAGTCTATAAGTGTACACACTTCTCAATGTATCATCAAAATTTATGACCCTCTGATAGTCTATAAGTGTACAAATTTCACAATGTATCATCAAAATTTATGACCCTCTGATAGTCTATAAGTGTACACACTTCTCAATGTATCATCAAAATTTATGACCCTCTGATAGTCTATAAGTGTACACACTTCTCAATGTATCATCAAAATTTATGACCCTCTGATAGTCTATAAGTGTACAAATTTCACAATGTATCATCAAAATTTATGACCCTCTGATAGTCTATAAGTGTACACACTTCTCAATGTATCATCAAAATTTATGACCCTCTGATAGTCTATAAGTGTACACACTTCTCAATGTATCATCAAAATTTATGACCCTCTGATAGTCTATAAGTGTACAAATTTCACAATGTATCATCAAAATTTATGACCCTCTGATAGTCTATAAGTGTACACACTTCTCAATGTATCATCAAAATTTATGACCCTCTGATAGTCTATAAGTGTACAAATTTCACAATGTATCATCAAAATTTATGACCTTCTGATAGTCTATAAGTGTACACATTTCACAATGTATCATCAAAATTTATGACCCTCAGATGGCCCATAAGCCGACATATCTCACAATCATCATTACTTACATCACTACCTACTTTTAAAATCAATGTTCCTTTCAGTATTTTCTCATCAATGTGTCATATGATTGTTTTAACTAAAGTACAGTTTATTCAGCACTGAATTTAGACATAGATAAGTTTTTCATGACACTACCACTGGTAGCCATATTAAACAATCTTCCATCATTTGAAAACTTTGAAAGTGCAAATAACACAATTATGCATATCAATGAATATTTATGACATTCTATATTTGTCAAAATGACTTTTCTAGTCATTACTTATAATTTTCTATATTTTTCTATATATAATTTTATAATGAAAATGTTGTTCGTTATATTATACATTCGTCATTATCAGTACTACTATTGGATTCTTGAATGTCTTGATAGCACAGTTAAGTGCACTTCAAGCTGCTCACAACAATTTCTCATTGCCAATGTGTTAATGTCCGTGTGCTGTCAAGGGCCTGAAGAGGGATACATAAATTAGTAACGCTGTCACCTGTTGTGCATATTGTACGAGGTGACTAAGGAGGGTTAGGCATGGAGTTGGTTACCCCAGCAAGTATGTAGTAGGTTAAAGTGATTAATCAATGACCATGCAGAAGTTGGATGTGTCAGGCAGAATAGGTATCACAGTCAAACTGCAAACATTGATGCAAAACATTTCATTGAACTATATGCTGCTAACCAGCTTGATCATACTAAAACCAAGCAGTTGTATATGCTGCTAATGAACTTGACCCTAGAAACCAAGCAGTTGTATATGCTGCTAATGAACTTGACCTTATTGAAATCAAGCAGTTGTATACGCTGCTAATGAACTTGACCCTAGAAACCAAGCAGTTGTATATGCTGCTAATGAACTTGACTTTATTGAAATCAAGCAGTTGTATACGCTGCTAATGAACTTGACCCTAGAAACCAAGCAGTTGTATATGATGCTAATGAACTTGACCCTAGAAACCAAGCAGTTGTATATGCTGCTAATGAACTTGACCTTATTGAAATCAAGCAGTTGTATACGCTGCTAATGAACTTGACCCTAGAAACCAAGCAGTTGTATACGCTGTTAATGAACTTGACCCTATTGAAACCAAGCAGTTGTATACGCTGCTAATGAATTTGACCCTATTGAAACCAAGCAGATGTATATGCTGCTAACCAGCTTGACCGTATTGAAAACAAGCAGTCATGGTATATGTTGTGTGGTTAAAAAAGTGACCAACAGTGATATTGTCTAAAATATTGCAAGCTTTCATGTGATACATTCTTCTACTTCTGCATTTGTTCTCACACTCCTGATGTGTAACAGGATGTAGTCCAGAGAACCATTCGGCCTGACGAATCCGACCATAGCATGACTTCTGTATTACTTTGAACCTGAGATGGAACAGCCAATTCTACACCAAACATTAAAAAAAAAAGCATGTACGCACACAATACACAGATATATATATATATATATATATATATATATATATATATATATATATATATATATATATATATATATATATATATATATATATATATATATATATATATATATATATATATATATATAAACCTATAAAAGTGAAGTGGCTCACAGTTCCGGTTCAAAATTGTATCAAATGCCCAGATATTGCAGCAAAACATTAAACCAAAGTGAACTACATATTTTAGATTTTATTTTATGCAACTATCAGCACTCTAGCTATGCTGTGGTCAGCATCATGTTAGCAGCCATTATTTTCCCAGACTTGTTCTGACACTTATTTCCTAATTCTAGGTTGATCAGGAAGTCATTTGTACTCTAATACATCCAGCCTCAATCTAGCTGGTTTCTTTTCCACTTTTCATTTCAGTCACTTACTTCTTAATCCATTTGTAGTTTCATTGTTAATCCATTCCTCCACTAAATCTAGTGGCTATTGCATATAGAGCATTACATATTACATTGACAGAACCAATTGAGATCCAACCATGACCATGGTCCTAGCTGTCAATGTGAACAGTCTATGAATTGGTGGCACATAGGATGTAGCCAAATGCAACTTTGTGCAAGATGATAATTCCCGTAAAGAGCACACAATCAGGAGAACATGTTAGCCCATCATAATTGGAGAGCTCCGTTAGATGGCAGGGAACGCATAGCTGGCTGCCCCATTGATGTATCAATGTCTGATCCCACTGACCATGGCCCAGAGATGAGTTACTATGAACACCTCTGACAGGAAAGGATTCTTGGCAGGGAAGTTGTAATTCATGACTCCACCTATGCATGCATGTTGTGGAAAAGTAGAAAATTCACAAAATCCCTAGAATGTACAACCCCCCCCCCCCCCCACAACGAGGAAGATGCTTCTTCTTAAGGTATTGCACACCACTTAGAGTTGGAGTTCTGAGATAAAATTCTTGAGGAAGATCCCCAGTGCACAAAAGGATAAAATAGAACTATTGTTTATTTTTTCTTCGTTTGTTTGCCTCTATCGCTGGCGATTCCTGGGAACCAAAACAATCTTCATAATATGGTGTTAAAACAGGAGGACACATACCTTGACACTTTCTGTATCACGGATGCCAATAACATATGGGTTATCCTTGGCAACGATCTGGTATGTCAAGAAATAATGTATAAACATTATATATATGCAAGAATCACAAATATATTTGTATACTTCCATACATCAATTTCACATATTTTCTGGCTGAAATTGCTGCAGGAGTGAGGTAAAGTCTCCAGAAATTAGAGCTACAGATGACTTAATATCACTGCATAATTTTTCTACTTTCTGTGATATATACTTTTTACTTCTAATTACCGCACAAACACATGTTTACTTACATCTGTGGAAATTTTCAAGTTTTAAATAAACCATATATTGTCAATAATATTTGACATAATTTCATTTCTGCTTATTATAATTGTAACCAATTTTTGACATAACTTCTTCTTCTTATGTGCCATGCTGTGTGGTGTTGGTTATCATGTCTTTCCATAGCTTTTTGTTTTGAGTGCAGTCAATCATTTCAATAACAATGTTCTCCCATGCCACAATGCCAAGTTGTCAAGCATCTTCTCTCTTCCATTGTCAAGCATTGATCTTCCTCTATTCCCTTGCGATTCAACTTATTTGTTGTCATGATGTTTTCCATCTTTTCTCTTCTCATGATGTGTCCAAAGAATGTGGAATGTCTTCTGATGTGGGTAAGCAGCTCTCTTTTTTAGTTAACTTCTTTCAAGATATCTTTCTTTACACCTTTTACCTGTCCATGGTGTTCTTAACATTCTATTATAAAACTCTGCTGTCTATATATAATTTTAAATTAAAATTCATTTCCATACATCACAATTGATTCTATATAACTTCTATGAACTGTCTTTCTCACTTCAATTGACAAAAATATATGACATAGGATGGCACCTGTAACATATAATGTATTCTACTGAACGAGACAACTCTTGAACTCCCCTTCCGCCGAAGACGGATGTGTCAGGCCATTGGCGCAAATAAAACGGTGACACAACGCATTTCCATTCTCTGAACTGCATCCTTCTGGAAATCTAATAGGACCATGGTCCTTCTACAAGAGATATCCAGTGGGAGTTTCAGAATGAACGCTGAAGAAGAACTCCCCTTGACATTGTTTACTTTAACAGAATTATTGTATGTGGACATGTTTGGTTTGCATTAATGCTCACAGTAGATTGGAGTTTCTTTCTTTGAGGATAGTGCCCATATTGGGCGGGTTGTCCTAGCCATTGTGCATATAATGGCATCCTCTGCCTAGCACCACTGAAACAAATAATGTAATGTATAGATGAAGTGTTATCCAGCTTCCTCAAGAGGAAAACATTAAACTACACAAACATGTCATGTACTTGAGGTTTGGTGTTGTATTGTGGTTGGTCTGGTGGACCACAGGTGAAACCTTCAGTATGGTTGTTGATCTGGTGGGCCACAGGTGAAAATATGGTGGGTGGTCTGGTGAGCCACAGGTGAAACATTCAGATCTTCCGCAGTCAATATTGATAAATAAATATACACACAAACATACCTTAGGTTTTGCCCCTGTACACAAACATAGTTTGTCATATTCAATTTTCTGACCCTCAGCTGTAGTCAGCTTCTGAAATAATGAAATAAGATGGAAGAAAATAAGTGATTGATACTCTCACAAAATTAATCATTCAAGCCCTTAGGCTAATGAAGGCATCAGGCTCTTTAGGGTATTTACATATCCTCAGATATATAAGCCACGGACAAGGAATCTTTCCAATGTAGCATAGATATTCCTATTCTCAGCATTATTCCCATCGCTGTCAAGTCTTTTACGGCCTCTCTTTTATGTGTTCATTGCCCTTCTTGAAACCATGGCCTGGACTTCTAGTTTAGAGCACAAAGAATAGGGCCACTGACTGCTTTCCAGGCATGTCATAGGAGGTGACTAAGGATAGTTGGGGATGAGTTGACAAAATGTCATTCATGAAAAAAAAAACATTGTCGCTGCATGTCTGGTCTCAATTTCTTACTTTTGTCTACTGTCAACTGGTCTCCATGAATGACAGAAACATGCTGGTCAACAAGCATTGCAACTTTGTCCTTTTGTGACACTCCTTGGTGCAAGGGAAAGGTGTGCCATCACTACAAATCTGACAAAAGAATTATAATTTGTTGGTCCAGACATATATGTTACACTTCTGGTAGGGACATGATGAACCTGCCTCACTGGAATGCCTCTTTTTGGGGACTAAGCATGCATTCATAAATCACCTAACACAACCATGCCTTTGAGACAACAAATCTTATGCCTTTGGGTGTCACCTCAGTTATTCAACTGAGGAGGAGTTATGCTTTTGTCACAAAGGCTAGGTATGTTAAGAGTTAACTGCTTACAGCTAAAGGGGTTACTTCACCATTATCATATATGTGTTCACAGACCTCACTTTCTGTCATTTTTACTGCATGTCTGTGCTTTCTGTAAATATGTCCTATAGTTATTTTTTACACAGGTGACATGTCATAAATCTATTCCACAACTTGGTTCAATACGGGGAGGAGTACCTACCTTCTAACTTTTTATCAAACCTTGTTGTCAACATGGTTAATTTAATCAGAGATTTAAAAGTCATTAGGACTGTTTCCGGATATGTGTAGATCAATTCATCTAGCGACTGTAAAATGCGTTTTTATCGATATTGTGTTTTATTAAATAATTAAATGATTTGTTTCACTAAAATGTAGATACTTCTCTATGTATTGCACCCCCAACTTTGCTTAGTCACATCCTATGATATGTCTAGAAAGAAAACAAGTGTCCCTATTATTTATTATTTGCACACTGAACTAAAAATCCAGGCCTCAAAATCTAAAAAAAACATCTGAAATAAATCAAATATCTAAGAGAAATCTATCTCATAACATGTAAGAGATCTATCAATTAACATGTAATATAAATCTATCACATAAAGTCTAAGAGAAATATATCAGACAACATTTAAGAGATCTATCACATAACATCTAATAGAAATCTATCACATAACATCTAATAGAAATCTATCACATAACATCTACAAGAAATATCTCATAACATGTAAAATAAATCTATCACATAACATCTAATAGAAATGTATCTCACCTCTGAGAGAAATCTATCCACAAAAATGTAAGAGAAATCTAACTTACAACATCTAAGAGAAATATATCTTACATCTACCTAATAGAAATCCATCACATAACACCTATATAGAAATATATCACATAACATCTAAGAGAAGTCTTTCACACAACATTTAAGAGAAATTTCTCTTACAACATGTAATAGAAATCTAACCACATTACATCTAAGAGAAATCTATCTCACAACTACTAAGAAACATCTCTCACAACATTTTAAGTGGAAATCTATCATACAAACATCTATGAAAATTCCTTTACATAACATATAAGAGAAATCTAACTCACAACATCTAATAGAAATCTATCACATAACATTTACAAGAAATCTCTCCTACATCTGAAAGCAAAGAATCTTACAATATCTGAGAAATATTAGTCATTATGTATTAGTTGACCCCACCCCATAACCCCATTAGTTGCTCTTACGACATGCATGGAAAGTAAACAGTGTAGTTGTTCCTTGCTTCCCTTATGGGCTCTGGCCCACAAGCGGTTATAGTAGTTGGCTTCAAATCAACATGTCATGTCTGCCAGGATTTGTTCTCAATGTTTATACACTAGAAAAAAATGTAGCATACCTTTTCCTTTGTACACAGGGATGTTACAGTGGCTTGAATAACAGTCACATTACTGTAGCTATCCTGGGCATATTGCAATGGCCGTTCTTCCACATCAAACATCTCACCCACTTGAGTGATCTTTAAATGATACCAAACATCTTATCCATATTACCCAGAACTATAAATTACATCAAGCATCACACCCACTTGAGTAAACTATAAACAACATCAAGCATCACGCCAACTTGAGTAAACTATAAATGACATCAAGCATAACACTCCCTTCAGTGAACTATAAATGATATCAAGCCCATTTCAGTGAACTATAAATAACATCAAGCATCACAAAAACATGAGTAAACTATAAATGACATCAAATCACATCCACTTGAGTAAACTATAAATGGCATCAAGCATCACACCCACTTCAGTGAACTATAAATGACATCAAGCATAACACTCCCTTCAGTGAACTATAAATGATATCAAGCCCATTTCAGTGAATTATAAATAACATCAAGCATCACATCCACTTGAGTAAACTATAAATGACATCAAGAATCTCACCCACTTTAGTGAACTATACATTAAATCAGATATTTCACACACTGGAGTGGTAGGCCTATATAATAATAATACAACTCATACACCATCAGGGTCATAGGGGTATCACATTGAGATATTTGGTGCAGAAAGATCTCCACATATCTTTATCTTTGACCATCCTGATGAGTTTGGAAACCTCACACTCTGTCATCCTTGATATTATCCAGCCATGTCTTCTTCTATCCACCTTAACTTCTTCCACCCTCCACCGTACCTTGAAGAACATCTTTTGTTATCGAGGAATGTTTCATCACAGGCCTCTATCATCGGAGATTATAAAGTTTCACAATTGTTAACAGTGGTTCTTATTGACCCGCTAATACATTAACTCTATCATGCACATACACATTGGTCTTATGTTCACTGAAACAGATACCCAACACACATCTATAGCATTTGTTTTCAAATGCCTAGATTCTAAAAAGTGTTTAGACTTCTGGTGTTTCTCTGTAGCCATTTCATCGAGGGAGTTTTCGAGAGGAGTTGGACACTGCTGTTACCCCAAATAAACAAGCCCACTGAAATGTTATTGACAGGGAGACAAAGCTTATGATTTATTATTAATCATGACTAATTTAAACTATATCTGGTTCCGGTTTAAGTAATGAAGAGTTGTTTTTCCTTTTTGTTGAATCAAGAACTGGTTGATCATTAATTTAACACGTTAGTATCATAAAAATTGATTGTATGTGTTACTGAACATGGAAATCTATTTCTTCTTCTTCTGTGTTCATTCTCAAACTCCTGCATATCAGCAGGATGTAGTCCAGAGAACGGAATGTGTTGTGTCATGGTTTACAGCATTGCTGCGATATCTGCTTCTTTTGGCCTGACACATCCAACTTCAGCATGGCTTTGGGTCATTGAACTTGTATGGGATGTGACAGCCAACTCCATCCCATAACCTCCTTAGTCGCCTTGTACGTCATGCATGGGAGGTAAACAGTGTTGCTATTCTTTACTCCCCTTTCGGGCCTTGACAACACACTGGCATATGGAAATCTATGACATCTGCCATATGTGTCGTCTTTGGCCCTAGAGGAATAACTAACTAATATAAACAGGTTTTCTTGACTTCTCTCATAAGCACATCCAACAAAATTTTAAGACAAGTTTATTGACAAAACAAAATGTAAATATCTCTTACTTGCACTAAGTTACTGACAGTTTTGATGAGTGAAGAAGCTGACACAAGGGTGATCACAGCATGTTTGTCCAAGAATGATAGCTGAAATAGTCACAATCAATCAATCAATCAAGTGCCATGCCAAATGGCGTAGGCGATCATGTTTCTCCATGACTCTCTGTCTCTTGTGTTGTCAATAAGCTCGATTGATGAGCTTCTACCGTGCCACAATACAAGCCCATCTAGTAACTTTTCTCTTTGTTGTCCCCTATCTCTTCTCCTGTTGATCTTTCCAGTGGTTATTAAGTGTTCAAGCTGTGTTCTTCTCAGCACATGCCCTAGAAACCGTGACTGTCTGCCCCTAATGTTTGATATGATTAATCTTTTTATGCCAGCATCAATGAGAACCTCTGCATTAGTTTTCTTTGCTGTCCATGGTATTTGTATCATTCTTCTCAGAAACCACATTTCTGTTGCCTCTAATTCATTTTGTTTAGTCAAAAAGTCACACTAGTTGTAAAATAGTCTACCCCAACTATATGAGTCATGTTCTATGTGTAAAATAGTTGCATCCTAAATAAAAAAGTGCAGCAGAAATTCAAAGAATTATAATAGCAATATCCAAATTAATAGAAATGAAAAATCATTGACCAGCAGTAAAGATAAATTACATCTAACTATAGCAAGCATTTTACCAGTAACAATTTTAAACTGTACAACATAGACATTTTTTTTTTTAAAGTGACAAAGAGAATTGCTTCTTTCGAAATGAGATGATACAAAAACATCTTGAAAAAATCATGGATAGTGAAGAAGGTGAATCAAGAAGTTATATGAACATTTAGAAGTTAAGGTGGTTGGCTTCTAAATGTCATAATCACAAGAAAGCTGAAGTTTGTTGATTCTACAAAAAGACAAAACAGCACAGAAAAATTAATAATGGAAGGCATGACTGCAGGTAACAGAGAAAAAGGTTGCCCAAGACAAAAATGAACATAAAACATCACTGAGTGTTTTGCTTTGCATCCAATGAACTATTCCTCATGTAGAAAGACCAATCTATTACCACCCTTCGCATCCCAAGGTCCCAGACCTAATTTCACCTGTTTGAGCCATGTTGGGCAATGGGGACAGTCAAATTAGACTCAGAGTTGATACACCTTCTTAGATGAGGTGCTGCTATGCCAAACACATTGGGGATCTGGAATTTGACCTGTGCATTTCTCATGCACTCACATCATATGCTTGTGATAGCCTTCAAATCCATCACCAGGTGCAGCCAAAGAAGTAGGTAGATTACACCTATCTCAAGCGAGGAGCTTCGCAGTGGGTCCATGGGTGCTGAACCCAATACTCTCTGTGTGAGCCATGTTGACCAATGGCAACAGTTGAGTTGGGCTAGGTTTGCAGTGTCCTCAATGACAAGGACTTGCTCCCCCCTCTACATTACCCATAGCCATAGTCTTAACACTGCTTCGGTCAGAAATTTGAACAATATGCTCCCCGACATTTGTTCAATGTTTTTTCCAAGTGTACAATGGGGATCTGTATTAAAAGCTTTTTTCCATAGCCAGGAGTGCATATTTGAGTTAGCGTATCCAATACCTGGGTCATGACTCCTACTTTGAATGGGGTAAATTGTGGTGAGGCATGTGGGATTGCTTTTGTGCGTTTTCAAGCATGAACAGAATTTCTGTCTGTTGTTGGAAATTGTAGTGTCATAGTCACTATATCGATTCACATATACAACACTGCCCTCTGGTACATGTTGCCTTTTTCAGAATCAATGTGTACTCCATTGGATCACCATATCTTAATGAGATCTACCCATATTGGGACATTGGCACTGGCTGCCCCTCCAATGTTTCTGCATTCTTGACTGAGCAAAGACGGAATGCTTTTTTACTGTGTGCCAACAGTGCTGCTTTGTGTGCTGGTGTAGAGGTCTTGGAGATATTGCTAGTCTCTTTGCAAGCAATTCTCATTCTATCTACAGCCTTCACATCTACAGACAGTCTGAAAGTCTTAGCCAGAAAAACAGCAAGAGAAGCTGTCTTTCTGTTTTCAGGATACACCACGAAGAGGTACTTTTACGATCTTGGTTATCTGCTAACCCTAGGTCCACCAAGTTCAATGCGGAACCTTTTGCACCGCTTCATTCTAAATAGAATATGTCACCTGAAAGAAGTGTTAAACATGAATTAAATCAAAACAAGAACTCACCGTTTCAGCACAAGTTACTCCGCTGATCCCTCCACCTACAACAACATATCTTGTCCTTGGTTGAGACATGGAACTTCAAAACACTTCGTCTTTCTATATTAGATATATCTCAACACATTAGTAATGTCTTACTGAACCCATTACATGATTGTTATTTTAGCTTGATGTTTCTGTGAATTATGTATTAACTCTTTCTGTAAATAGTGTCTTTTAATCAATCCACAGGTTATATCTGGGACTATGTGGCAACTTTTAAAAGATTCTTACTTATTTTGCCATTTTAATCATTTTCAGTGTTTATATTAACATATTAATGGTTGTTCGGATCGAAAGTGTAAAATGTCCACATTACTTCTGACATGATTTTGATGTATTATTATATCAACTTTGTAAGTTTTTGATACGTTTTGACCATGTGGTATGTGAGGGCATTTTTATTTATATTTTCTATATATATTTAGAACAAACTTATGTTTCGTGAAAGTATAACTATTTTATTTGCTTTGGTTGCATTTAATTATAGAAATTCAACCTGGCAATAACTGGCAATATACCTAAGCAGATTTACGCAAATTTGTAAGACAAACCTGACAAAAATATAGATTGAAGTCTTAGGTCTACTTTCAAATCTAAGAGAACTGGATCAATTATCTGTGAATAACAAACATAAATGAAGCACTATGCCTATATATTATACATTTTTGTATTCATAATTGGATTATCTACAAAACTAATACAGTTTGAGTGAAAGTTATTCATTTAGAAGTTTGGTAAGTTCAGAATTCATGTCCGAAATCTTTTTAATTTTTGATTTATAAATTATTTTTGATTATTAAAATTTCAATAATAAAAGCAATTGTAGGCCCATTCAAAATAAACTTGTCATAACCACATTCTCTGTTCATTTATGTTTTAAAATATATTACCTATATCACATTATAATTTAAATATATTTAGAATTACTATTTCTTATTTCCATGACAGATGTGTACACACACACAAATCTCCAAAATAATTTAATTCCATAGCTAAGAATACTCTGTAGTGAATGAGTTCAGTCAATATTGAACAATATCATTAACTGAATAACTAATCCTAATATAAATGAGGAAGCATCGAGGAGTTATAGAAAAAATAATAAGGCAGCAGATTGGATTTCAACTAGATCTATTCAGTTGGCAAAAAATTCGACTCGCAACTTGAGTCAACACATTTTCAAAATTTGACCTCATCACATCTCTAAACAAGACGCGATTTTATTCAAAACGGCAGTGTATACTATGAATTTTGACTGGTTTGATCAATACACAGACAACAAGGTAACTAAATTCCTTGAGAATCACAAACATTTAATATTAGTAGTAGGCATTGTGACTATGTGTTATTAGCCTTCAGTACTACAAGTACAAATTAGGCCTACTCGTAAACATAAATAACACATAAAAAGAAACAAGGTTGATTAAATTGTATGTAACATTGGTAAATGAATAATATAAATGAGGAAGCATCAAGGAGCTATAGAAAAAAATCTGAAGTCAATAGCAACCCAAGGTGGTAGGCTTCATGCTGAACAAATCATCGCTAGGTATGCCATTGGTCATAGAAAAACACTGGCCTAAGACAATATTTCCTATTATCATGCTTCAATGGTGTGGAACTGGGAAACTTTTTTACAAATAAAAGAGTTGATTTTCTATAAACAGCCAAGGCTTGAGTTCAGCAGGCTTTATTACAAACAACTTTCTTTGTCACTTGTTGTGGTATGCATGGCAGGTGGCAATCAGTGTTTTCTTACTTCCCTTCAGTCAGTAACACATGGATGGCAGTAATATAATATCACTACACCCTATAATTGGAATTGTGGTTCTCGTAAAGACTTCTATTTTTATTAAGTAAAGTCTAGGGATCTACATCTTAGGAAATTGGATATAGAAGCCTATTTACTATTTAATGCCGAAAACTTATACTAATGATAAGATGTTAAACCATTTCATTTTTATTGTTACTTGTAATTTATTGAGTGTTATGGCTGTTATGCTATGGCTATGTATAAAAATAGTTAAATATAAAATGTACTTAGGCCTAAGTATCTAATATTAATATGATATAATATATTAATAATATTTCTATATTCTATTCTATTTGTGATGAACGATATTGATTAGAATATGTTCATTTACACACACTGATTAAGTCATAGTTATAATTCACATGGGCCTCTACAACATAGCCTAATCCTAATCTCAAATCTGTGATTGTGGTTCTGTTGTTAGAATTAGTATGTGCACATAAATAGCCGTTCACATGAACATGATGGTGTCCGAGAAAATCAAAGCACAGACAATGCTGGTAATCAATAAATAATCTAATCTATTCTTGGTCTAACTCAGTTAGTACTCAGTACTGTCTCTAACTTAACTAACTAACTTGAGCAATTGAAGTTTGTTGCAGTCTTATGTAGACCCATGTGCAATCTCTTGACTAACTAACTAATTAACACAAAATACTACTAACTGTTTCACGTGTTTAGTTTACTCCACAATATATAAACATTTAGCTTAGCAGTGAATATAAACATTACTACAAAAAACTAAATTAAAAACACAAACGAAGGCGTTGAGTTCTAAACTGCAAGAAGTTAACTACAGTAGCTTCCCCTTTGTACAATGTTTGTGTCTATCATGTTGTCGCCGATACCAGGTACATGTTGTTTTTTTTGTGGGTACAGAAAAACACCTTGAAGAACATCTCTTGTTATCAAGGAATGTCTCATCACGTACTCGTACCACTGGTGTTTACCACGTTTTACGATTGTTAACAATGGTTCTTGTTGGCCTCTATTATATTAATAAATAGTTAGTTTATTAGTTAGTCGTTGGATCATCGTAACTGCACTCTGGACAAGTCCAATGGTGCTCATATCTCTCCTTGAGTGTAACCGCCATTACACGTTGACTGGCGGTCCCAGTACGCGGTTTATTGACCATCATTATTTCTTGACCACGAAACCGCTTCTTTCTAGTGACACCACATTTGAAACCAAATTCCTTTATTCTATTCATGGAACAAGAGTCATCACCACTTATAGAGTCATTTGCTCGTGCGTTTTCTCGTAGGGCGTTCAAAATGTCTGCTTGATCCATCGCACCACCATCAGCCGTAGTAGCAGCGTGTGCGGCCAACCTATCTGCTCTCTCATTACACCGGACCCCCGCATGTCTCAGCACAAAAATGAAAGTCACTTTACGCATACAGGAATTCTTCACTGCATCCAGCCACTGTTCCCGAATGTATCCCGCCTGAACTTTCACAATCATGCTCATCGAGTCACTGAGTATGCAGGAGACCCATTTCAAAGCTTTGGTTACTGCCAAAATCTCCATTGTCATACTGCTTGTCGTCTAAGCTAATGCACCACTTTCCTCTCTGATGGTTCCCCCCATCTTTGAGCCGTTAATGCCCATGCATTTCTGATGTGTCTCTCAACCGACCCATTTGTATATATAATCATATCACCTTCCCGCCCGTATGATGGACCAGCAATACTGAAAGCATAAGTAGAAAATGCAATAAAATCAATAAAATATGGAAAGGCTGCAGGCTCCGACAACATAACAGCAGACATAATTAAAAATCTAAATGAAATTGGTGTAGATATTATCACAGAACTTTGCAATGACATATATGAAACAGTCCACATACCTAAAGACCTAACATCATCAATATTCATACCACTACCTAAGAAGCCCAGGACTGTGGACTGTACAGAATATAGAACTATAACTCTAATGAAATGGAAAGCTATGGTTTCTGCCCCATGCGTCGCCTATGGCCCTGGATGAACATAACATAATATAACAAGTCTAATGAGGCATTTAACTAAAATACTCCCCAAGATAATACATGAAAGAATTAAAAACAAGATAGACACGGAGGTCTGTGAAAAAACAATTCGGTTTTAGAAAGAAAAGGAAGCAGAGAGGCTATACTTAGTATCCGACTATTGATAGATAAATATATAGAAGTCCAAAAAAGTATCTACATTTGCTTCATATACTACAGCAAAGCATTTGAGAGTCCAACATGAAAAACTAATAAAATGTCTTCAAGAAATAGGCATTGATGGAAAAGACATCAGACATTAGAAATATATACTGGAAACAGACTACATCAATAAGGTGTGAAAACAGCTACTCAATATACATAGAAATAAGAAGAGGGGTAAGACAAGGCTGCATTCTATCACCAAACCTATTTAATATCTACACAGAAAATATCTTTAAAAATATAGAAGAAATGCCAGGACTCAAGATCAATGGGAAAATAATAAACAACCTGAGATATGCAGATGACACTGTTCTTTTAGCAGAAAGTGAATATAAACTACAAAGACTAATAGATCGTCAATCAATCAAGTAATAAATATGGATTGGATCAATATGAATATGGACTGAATATGGATATCCAAAAAACAAAAACTATCGGTATCAGAAACAATGAATACCTAAAACGAATTGAAATTAAACGCGAGATATAGAAATCTATGACATTCGCCACGTCTTTGGCTCTAGAGGAATAACTAACTAATAGTAATAACACACAACCTGTGGTATCACCAAAAGACTATGACAATAACACACAGCTGTGAAAGCTTTCGATATCTTCCAAAGACTGTGATAATAACACACAACTTTGAAAATTCATACAGTGCACAGGAAAAAGTGTGATCCCGTTAGCTCAGTTTTTAATCCATCTTGGCTCAGTTTATTTGTTACAATGGAAAGGCAACGTCCAGTAGGCTTGGGAACAATAAGAGCTTCGGGAGATGCCAGAGGATGGTGTATTATATACCGTCGAGTTCCTTAGGGTCTCACCTCCGCAATTTTCTACAGGTGTTGACTCTCTTAGACTAAGGCACTCCCGAGCTATTCCGTAAGTCAGTGGGTGAATAAATACGAGATAAGACAAAAGTAAATTTTTCACAAGCCAGGATTTAAGAATGGTTATTTTCACAGGTGACATTTGTCAACTTTTCTTAGTCGCCTACTACGACATGCCTGCACAGAAGACAGTTTCCCTATTCTTTGCACCCTGAACTATAAGTCCTGGCTCGGTTGCCATAAGGGCGGGAACAATGGAGAATTACCGCAAATATATATACAAAAGAATGTCTCATATTACCTTAACAGGTAAACATATATATACGGTACAATATGCAACATGCCGTGTTGTTCTTTGTTGAATACTCGTATATAATCCTAACGCATTAACATTTATCAAGACAGATAATTATTTATCTGTGAAAATGTAGGCGGATAGTGTCAGTTATCAGTAGCTCCCGCAGTTTTTCCGAAATTACCAGGTGTTCATTTACAGTTGAGTTGTCTGTGCAGTCATCCATATATAAATGTGATCAGAGTACGCGTAAGATACACAGCCAGATATATAATCAGCTATCATCATTATCAAGTGTGGTCTTCGTGACGAATGCTGGCTGCAACAGACATCCAACATTACCTGTCTCTTGTTTTGGTGGTGTACTCTGCTAGACTGTGACCCGTCCATCTTGTGATGTTACTCTCCCACTTGTATCTGTCTACCTCTTGCTCGCCTTCCTTTGACTTTACCCTCAAGTAAGGTATTCAACAAGGTGCCATGTCTTTTATCATCATCAGATAGCATATCCTGAACATGATGTAGCATTCATCACAGACTTTCGAAACTTCTGTCTATCTTGAGCCAGTCTTCCTGATTCTGATATTGTCATGTTCAGGTGGTCTTTGATGTCTTGCTTCTTGGTCTGCCTCTTGTTCCTCCACCCTGGCATCATCCCCTACAATGTGGCTTTCTTTATGCCTTCGTGGCGTTTGATATGGCCAAAATATTGTAGTTTTCTTGAAAGAACCACGCTGTTTAGCTAGTTTTCTTTTACATTACATTTCTCTTAGGATGACAACATTGGTGATCCCTTTTTTGGTCCATGGTATTCTGAGGATTTTTCTGTAATATTTTGTAACAAGTGCTGCTATTTTATTTTTCACCTTGTTGGTGATTGTCCAGGATTCACACCCATATATTGTCACTGGGAATATGCAAGCTCTTAGTAGTGTTAGTTTTGCTGTTATGCAGTAGCTCAGCCATACTTCTTTCATTTGTATCAGCTTCTTTGACACGATAGCCAACCTCCTTCTGACTACTTCATAGCAATCTCCATTACTGTTGAAAAGAGAACCAAGGTATTCAAAACTTGTGACTAATTCGCTGTTGTTGATACTGATTGAGAACTTGCTAGTGGTTTTGTCGCTTGTCATAATCGTGGTCTTCTTTTCCGTTAGCAAATATGTTTTGTTTTTCACTATAATCTTTAGACTTACGTAATACACAAGTTTATATATCGTTTCAATGGGACACGACAGACTATAGCTAAAACTAGTAGGTAATGATGGACAATGATGAGCACCCAAGAAATCATAAAAATTACACTACACAAATCATATTCAACGTTTCAACCAAAAGGTCTTTATCAAGGCACAAATAAAACATCAAAAGATAACGAATGAAAAAAATTATCACAACATCCAACGGAAATATGGAAATGATATGCCGGAAGGTCTGAAAGTACATAAAAAACGTAAATATATGTAGAAACGAAACGAACAAAAAGATGAGTAAATGACGGAACAAAAAGAATAAAGACAAAGACCACACCAACCCAGTACTAGACATAAGTGTGGTCGGAATTGAGTCCAAAAGGCTTGAGTGTACCCAATTCAAAAATGAGATGATTTTCTAGAGCATACCTAGATCAATCATAGGTCGTGCAAGTTCTGATTGTCTGTGACCTGAATATCCAAAGCACCATGATCACCATCGCCGTTGAAGTGTATGGCCACAGGAGTGGGTGTTCTGTGCTTGATGGCATGAAGATGGTTACAATAGCGATCGCTCAATCGTATGCCAGTTTCCCCGATGTACTGTTTGCCACATCGTTTACATATGATCACGTAAATGACATTACGGGATTCACCTATAATCTTTAATGGAGTTTATGAAGTGTTCGAGAGCTGCTTGACTGCATGTAAATAATGTATCGCCAGCATATCTTAGTTATGGTATCCCGTGATCTCCGATGTTGAGTTAGTCAAAGTTATTTCTCTGTTGGTTATTTCTTACATTCTTTTCTTACATGTCTTTAAATGTGTCCAAAATATTTTATTTGCTTGATCTATATTTCCATTAATAATTATTTATTCATATTAAGTGTTGTTAGAACCTCTTTTTTGTATTCTCTTTCCATGATGTTCTCCGTATTCTTCTATATATCCACAGCTCAAAGGTATAAATTCTGTCTTCTAATTGTTTGTTCATTGTCCATGTTTCTGAACATTACATTAATATATAAAATATGTAGCATTTTATAATTCTTATTTTTAGCTTTTTTTGTAATTTGTTTAGATGTTAAAATTTTCATCATGTCATTTCTATACTCATGAATTACCTATACTGAAATCTAAAATCAGTGTTGCCAATCGTTTTGTAAAAAAATTTGCACTGCTATCGCTAGCAAAAGTAAAATTTTAAAGAGTACTTTAATTTATGTGAAAACACTAACTATTTTTAATCAAATAGTACAATATATAGCATCATAATTCATTAACAAAAGTGAATATTAAAATGAAATGTATTCCGTGTATGCAAAATCAGTACCAGACAACTTTTTTTCCGATTTTATCTATCAATTTTCCCATTCTATGTTAATCACCCCTCAGTGCCTCTTCATTAGTTTTTCTAATTGTAAATTGGATTGTCATAATTCTTCTGAAAAACCACATCTCTGTAGCATATAGTACGCATCTTGTTTGCTTATTTTTGTCCACGATTCGCTTCCATATGGCAGAACTGGTTCTATTTAATAATGAAAGATTCGTTTTCTTACTTCTATTGATAAATAACTGTTGCACAGGATATCTATTATATCTCACTAACATATCCAGCATCTTTCATAGCGCCTATGAGACTACGGCACTTGATCGCTCAGCTTGGCACACCAAGATCACTGCTGGCAACACTTGGAAAAGAAAGAACACTGTATTTACATGCGACGGAAGCGGAAGGACAAATCCGAAAACACTCATACTCGGGACCCTCTGCACTCCTGCATTGCACTGCAATAGAGCTTTCCTGGCACGATTCCGACTCATCGGACATCTACGAACTCACAAACCAAATTGGACAATAAAAAGTGTTTTGTTTTTTCCTACTTGTTCATCACATTTATTATTTTTCATGCCATGTTCATCTTCGCTTGCGAAGAAGGAACGTCATCATCATCATCATCATCATTATCACTAACATACCTAAAAATATATAACTAATTTCAAAGACAATTCCCCACGTCTGCCGATTGTCAACAGTCTACAATGATAGATGTCACGGAGTCACATAATCTGAAAGATTTGCCTTCGCTTTTTCCTAAAATCGAGCTTACAGACATTACAGAAGTCCCACAATTACAAAATACTTGCTGTCAGTAGACTTCTGCGAAACCTGAGACTTTAGACCAGCCTACCTCGTTCGTTCACGTATGTACGACTTTTCAATAGGAAGCATAAATGTTGTCTGGTTGTGTTTCCAGAACAATCCCTGGATCAATGTCAAAAAAATGAGAGTGAAGTCTACAAACAATCTTGCTTACAATTTTTCCACTGGTGTCACATTTCTCCAAGTAGAATGAACCCGAGTACATGTCTGGCACTCAGGGGTACCAGAAACCCTCACACAAGCCTCGTTAACCGGTAAGGATCAATCCGTTTGTTTTCATCTGTTTTCAGTTCATCCGTGCGTAGTCCCATAATCTTTCATACTCCGAACAATCAGACCTTCTACGCCTCTAGGGTGTTTTTCCGGACATTCAGCCACGCCTCTTTCGCAGAAAACTCGTACTAGTTTCCCGATGACAGATCGGGTACGATCTTAGGTTGCAGGGCTAACGTTTGCATACACACCCCACTATGGTAAAACCCCCGTGAGACAAATCCTTATAGCGTCGACCCACTTTATGTGATAGATGGTTAACCATGTGACCTCTAATCTCCAGGTGATTCGCATATTTGATTTTCCTACACACAAACACATTTATAAAAGGAGCATGATTTTTGTCCCCAAAAAATAAGTTATTGTGCAAATGTTTGAGTTGAAAACAGCAAGAGGATGATGCAATGACGATGATAGTGATGACAATGCTGGTGATAGATTCTTTATTCTTGATCATGAACCATCATCACTCATCATCATCATCAAGTTCCGTCTCCGCAACGAAAGTTGGCTACAACAGACCTACCAGATCACCGCATTCCCATAAATCTTCTGCTTGCCTTTCCGCAAGTGCCAGTGTCCCAGTCAGTTGTTGGTTGTAGTGTTTTCTGGTACCTCCAGTGAGGACATGTTTCCACCTTCCCCATGTCACTTCTATTCTGTTATTTCCTGAACGTACATTTTCTCTTTCAGCATCCTCTTCATCGTTTTGTTGTGTATTCATAACTGTTATAATTAACTCAACCTGACCTCTAATTACTTTGTCATTCACTATTTCCTTACCCTCTAGTGAATAAGTTCTTTCATTGCCTCTGAATCCCTCATGACCTGGTCATGTGATACTTTAGCCGTTGATGAGAAGAGTGATCCACTCCTTTCTTATCATGTATTTTTCTATCTTGCAAAGGATACTCTGAGAGTCTGTTAGAATCATTGCGGATGTTGGTGGTTGCGTCATCAACCAAGTGAGAGCTGCTGTTACTACTTCTATCTCTATTCTCATCCTAGATATTGTGTGGAGGATAGTCAACAGATTTTTCCACCACTTTCTTATCATTCTCCCGTGAAGACCCAATTTTTCCATCACTTTCTTATTATTCTCCCGTGAAGACCCATCCTAATTTGTTATCTGTGTCAATATGTATTAGGTCTGTTGATTATCCTCTTCCCACACCAGACAATCCATAGGTGCTCAGATCTCCGCTTCAGTAAATCTCTCAGGGTATAACGGCTGATGGTTCCGGTTCTATTTTGCTTCAATTTTCTTTTTGAAATCTGTGTCAGGGGTTCTCTACGGACCACGCCAATCCTCACTCCCAATTCGCGTATTCTCGATATTGACTCATGTTCATTCCTCTCAAAATTATCTGTGTCAATAATTATATCGTGTGGTTTTGAGTACTGTTGTATGAATTATTGCATCATTTCTTTTGATTTGGTTGCAGTCTAATCGTGACACTCTCTTCCTAGCTGTATCGTGCATCACAACATTCATCAGTGTATTTCTCTCATTGTTTACTTCCACTCATTCACAACTTCTTTGTGCTCGCAGACTCTGAGTATGGTATCTTCTACTTCTTCCATCCAAGACTTTCCTGGTTTGATGCTTCTTCCTTGTGTGTTGTCTAGAGGTTGGTGCAGAGGGCGATGATCGTTTGTTGGCAACTTTAAAGTGCGACAAGTCCTTTAAGGAAGTATGCGTTTGTCACTCTTACTCCCAGTGGTAGGCAGCTGTTGTATTTCCAGCTCTAGATTAGTATTTGTCTGGCATTCTCTCTGATGGGGAAATTTTCCAGATTAGTGTTTGTCTTGCATTCTGATGGGAGAGATGTTCCAGATTAGTGTTTGTCTTGCATTCTGAGAGATTTTCCAGATTAGTGTTTGTCTTGCATTCTGATGGGAGAGATTTTCCAGATTAGTGTTTGCCTGATATTGTTTCTGATGTGCAGATTTTCCAGTGTTTGTGTAACATTCTTTCTGCTGGGAAGGTTTTCTAGATTAGTGTTTGTCTGATATTCTGATGAGATTTTCCAGAGTAGTGTTGTCTGGCATTGTTTCTGATTGAGAGGATTTCCACATTAGTGTTTGTCTGTTATTCTTTATGATGGGAAGGTTACCCAGATTAGTGTTTGGAAAGTGATGTGCGCACTGGCTCCGTATATGAATAGTTCTAGGTCCATTCCCCAGTTAAGGCGTTAAAATGTTTTTTCAGGTTGCAACGGCTCGAGGGCCGACCCAGTCTTAATTGGGTACCGTTTTAATCCGTGAAGTAAAGCCTGCGAGAGAGAGGAGATGGCTACAGCCCTCGTATAGCAGAGCCACTGAAATGTGAGATCGCTAACATCTCATACCTCTACGGCGTTAATACTTGCTATGGGTTAACTTTACTTTACTTGTCTGGCATTGTTTTTTATGGGGAGTACGTATTGCAAGAGCTTTTACTAGTCCCAAATAACTGTTTGATACAATGTGCCTGTGGGGGTTAATACTACAAGCTAGACAGTCTTCTACTTCAGATAGGATTTTTCAGGAGTATCCTTGAAATCTCTGGGTATGCTGCAGACAAAAGGTTTTATTCCTTCCAGCAGTTCAATCATGTGTTTCAACAGCTTTCACCACTGTGGAGATTATGGGTGCAATAAAATCCTACACCCAGCTTCATAAATCACTGTTTACAACATTCATGACAAGTGGCATTGTTATTATTATTGTATCCTCTTTTGGGGGAAGCAAAGAAGGGACGCGCAAAAGCAAAGGCAAGCTAGAGCTAAATGATATACTGGTGCAGAGAAACATAACTAAAATTAAAGCTATAATGATCTCTGCGTGAGCTACAAAAGTGTATTCAAGAGATATAATTACACATATTAGCATATTTCCCCGTGTGTTGCCGGGGTGCAAGGGGGAAGCAAAGAACAGTAACACCGTTACCTGCCACGCATGTCGTAGGAGGCGACTAAGGTGGTTTTATAGTAGAGTTAGCTGCCCCATCCCGTTGAGAGTCAAAGTGACCAAGAAGCCGTGCTGAAGTGGAATATATCAGACCAAAAAGCGCAAATATTGATACTAAGATGAAAACCATGATCCAACCCATTCTATTATCCGGATTATATCCTCCTAATTTGCACGAGTTTAAGGTTAAATGCTAAGGAAGAAGATGTTTTCTAACATCCTCTTGGATTAAATGGACTATTTTGATATCTTTAAACAGATGGCCGATACTCCATGTGGCACAAGCCAAACTGACATTTAAAAAAAGGGGGGGAAACAGTACAATGAAGCGATGTCAATAAATATTTGAATTGAAGTGCTAGGTTGTTATATGACACCAATTCTTTTCTATGAATGTGAAGCATGAACTATAAACAAAAGTTCAACGTGAACAGGAGGCTACTTGGATGGATATTCTAAAGAACCATGAAGATACCATGGGAAGCTAAGTAAACTAACCATAGAGGTTATTGGAGATGCTGAAATAGAATGGTACATTATATACAAAATTAGCAGTTGACATAAATTACGGGCATTACACCCTTACCACACAAGCGGCACACTAAGACCCACACCCAAGCAGAAAGGTACAAGAGCATGCCAGCACACCCGATGAAGACCAGGCTTGGGAACAATAAGAGCTTCGGAAGATGCCAGAGGATGGTGTATTATATACCGTCGAGTTCCTTAGGGTCTCACCTCCGCAATTTTCTACAGGTGTTGACTCCCTTAGACTAAGGCACTCCCGAGCTATTCCGTAAGTCAGTGGGTGAATAAATACGAGATAAGACAAAAGTAAATTTTTCACAAGCCAGGATTTGAGAATGGTTATTTTCACAGGTGACATTGTCAGCTTTTCTTAGTCGCCTACTACGACATGCCTGCACAGAAGACAGTTGCCCTATTCTTTGCACCCTGAACTATAAGTCCTGGCTCGGTTGCCATAAGGGCGGGAACAATGGAGAATTACCGCAAATATATATACAAAAGATTGTCTCATATTACCTTAACAGGTAAACATATATACGGTACAATATGCAACATGCCGTGTTGTTCTTTGTTGAATACTCGTATATAATCCTAACGCATTAACATTTATCAAGACAGATTATTTATCTGTGAAAATGTAGGCGGATAGTGTCAGTTATCAGTAGCTCCCGCAGTTTTTCCGAAATTACCAGGTGTTCATTTACAGTTGAGTTGTCTGTGCAGTCATCCATATATAAATGTGATCAGAGTACGCGTAAGATACACAGCCAGCTATAGAATCAGCTATCATCATTATCAAGTGTGGTCTTCGTGACGAATGCTGGCTGCAACAGACATCCAACATCACCTGTCTCTTGTTTTGGTGGTGTACTCTGCTAGACTGTGACCCGTCCATCTTGTGATGTTACTCTCCCACTTGTATCTGTCTACCTCTTGCTCGCCTTCCTTTGACTTTACCCTCAAGTAAGGTATTCAACAAGGTGCCATGTCTTTTATCATCATCAGATAGCATATCCTGAACATGATGTAGTATTAATCACAGACTTTCGAAACTTCTGTCTATCTTGAGCCAGTCTTCCTGATTCTGATATTGTCATGTTCAGGTGGTCTTTGATGTCTTGCTTCTTGGTCTGCCTCTTGTTCCTCCCCCCTGGCATCATCCCCTACAATGTGGCTTTCTTTATGCCTTCGTGGCGTTTGATATGGCCAAAATATTGTAGTTTTCTTGAAAGAACCATGCTGTTTAGCTAGTTTTCTTTTACATTACATTCTCTTAGGATGACAACATTGGTGATCCCTTTTTTGGTCCATGGTATTCTGAGGATTTTTCTGTAATATTTTGTAACATTGCTGCTATTTTATTTTTCACTTTGTTGGTGATTGTCCAGGATTCACACCCATATATTGTCACTGGGAATATGCAAGCTCTTAGTAGTGTTAGTTTTCTACTTCAGAAAATTAGCAGTTGACATAAATTACGGGCATTACACCCTTACCACACAAGCGGCACACTAAGACCCACACCCAAGCAGAAAGGTACAAGAGCATGCCAGCACACACGATGAAGACCAGATTCGGTGACGCCACGGGAAGGCTGAAGAGAAGCAGTTTTATTTATAGTTTTAAAAAAAAGTTAAATACAAGGATGAACTACCAGATATAACACAAGAAATAATATCAAAATTGTTCCCAGTTGTTACGTGGAAGCAGTACCATGTTCTAATAATCAGAACCACTATAAACAACACTTACATTATGAGAGAGCAGAGTACTCTCCATGAAAAAAACTATAGTATTTAGCATGCTTGAAGATGTACACTCCAGAGAATTGTGGATACAAGTAGAGATTGATGGATCGGCAACAAAATCAGTGAAGAATGGGAGTGCTGTAGTGTACATGAAATATTCAAAAAAGGCAAATGAATCTTTATGCTCACCAACTGGGAATGTTTGTTGCAAATGCTCTGTTGAAGTACAGGCCCCAAACATTGCTGCAGAAATAATGAAAAAAAACAACACAACAAGCCAATGTCGACATGTAGTTTTTCTTATTGATACAGTGTCTGTCCTACAAGCCTTTGACAACAATAAACTATCAGACCTGAAGGAATCAATAAAAAAGGTTAGTATCAAAGGAAGGGAAAGTCTGTGGTGGATGCTATTCCTTTTGGTAAACCACAAAACAAAAAGGCAGATGTGTTAGTAAATGATGGAACAACACATGAACAAAGGGACAAAGAAATCGCCTACCAGAAAAAGAGGAGCCTCATCAGAGCTATTGGAAAAGGTGAACACCTAAAAGACAATTATCACTATCTCGACAGAGCTGAGAAAGTTATCATTTTCAGAACAAGGACAGCATACATCAGACTAAAACAGCAACTTAAATAGACTAAGATTGGTCAAATCACCTCTGTGATCGTATAGACAGACAGCACAGACTGAGGAACATATGCAAGACTATACTAAATCACACAGTCCCACAGAGAAAGACATCTACAGAGAACTGGACGGGAGTCTTGAGAATTTTTCAAATACAGCAACATTTATCAAGAAGAAAACTGGATTTTTTGTGTAGTCACTACACTGCGAACGAAAAACAGCAGCAGTGAAGATGTATAGAACATGTGATGAGAAGAACAAAACTTGAACATTTTTAGTAACAATCGGAAAGATCAATGGTAGAGGGGACATAGGAAGACAAAGAGATACGTTACTAGATGAGTTGTCATTATTGGATGGCCTGTAACCAACTGAACTTATTAACAACACGAGATAGAGAGAGTTATCGAGAAAAATTATCTCCATCGCAACTTTATTGCTTGAACATCACCATCACTCCATGTGCGGTCACTCCAAAATGTCATTGATCAAGTTGGATATAAAGGACAAATAGCTGCGAATATTGCAGCCAAGATTTATATTAGAACACAACGGACATTGTTCTTCGGATTCCAGGCTGCTTACAGACACAAATAACACAACGTACATTATTATCCGGTTTCCAGACTGCTCACATACACACAGAAATAACGGGCACTGTTATCTGGATTCCAGACTGCTTACAAACACACAGAACACAACGTAAATTATTCTCCGGTTTTCAGACTGCTCACATACACACAGAACACAACGGGCATTGTTATCCGGATTCCAGACTGCTTACAGACACAAATAACACAACGTACATTATTCTCCGGTTTCCAGACTGCTCACATACACACAGAACACAACGGGCATTGTTATCCGGATTCCAGACTGCTTACAGACACAAATAACACAACGTACATTATTCTCCGGTTTCCAGACTGCTCACATACACACAGAACACAACGGGCATTGTTATCCGGATTCCAGACTGCTTACAGACACACAGAACGCACGCAGAAGAATATGACAATATCCTAGTCCACCTGTTCTATTCTTGTATCTGCTTCCTCTTCTTCGTATTTCAAAATTACCTCAAAAGGCCCCATTGACTGCATTACACTCGGGTTACCATATATACTGTGTCCCTCTCAACGAAGCGGTGCGCCGGCTGCCGAGAGTACCACTTAACTGCTCTAACTGCCCAGTTTCAAGTGATAATCCCTGGGGATCTCCAGAAAAAAAAATACTTTATAAACAGAACGTCGCGAATAGGAATCGAACATGTGACCTCTTGAGCACAATTCGAACGTATTAACTACTATGTCCCCACACATAGACATTTTCGTTCGCTTGCACACTTTCACATTGATGACTCTGATAAAGGCAGCAGTCAACCACGCATCAGAGAAGTGCAGTAAAGTTGTTTAACAGGTTTTCAGCATATACCTCAACTTTCTTTAATCCTTTCCTACCACATACTTGTCCTACCACATACTTGTCCTACCACATACTTGTCCTACCACATACATGGAAAGAAGACAGTGAGCATATTCCTTGTACCCTAAACTAGATAGAAGTCCAGGCCCCCATCTAGGTTATCATACAGGCGTGGGGAAGGGGTAGGATACACAACTAACAAGCATAAGTGAAGTGTTAAAGGGTGCTCTGTAAAATTTAAGGGCATACATATGTATGGTTTAAAAACACGATATAGAAATTTAAAAAAAAATATTGCTGCCATGTTTAAATTTATGTACGTATCTCTCTCTGTGTGTTGTCTCGTTTTTAACTTCCAACATTCATAGTTCAGGACCAACGACACGTTTCTATGTTAAATTTATGCACGTATCTTAGCGTGTTGTCTCGTTTTTAACTTTCAGCATTCATAGTTCAGGACCAACGACACGTTTCTATGTTAAATTTATGCACGTATCTTTGCGTGTTGTCTCGTTTTTAACTTATAAAATGCATACATAGGCCTAAATTTCTTACTGAACATCTAACACTTGGTATTGTCTTTTACCATTATATATATATGTGTGCGTTGCAGTATCTTGTTACCGTTAATATACAGTATATAAATGAACAGGCAAAAACAACATTCACAAAAATGAAAATATATTGTGTAATATGACTTGTCATTAGAGGTGAGAAAGAGAGTTCTGCAGTGCTATATAACTCCTAGACTAACATATAGATGCGAGTTTTGGACAATAAACACATTGGAAAGTGGGAAATTAGAGACAATAGAGATGTGGTTCTATAGAAGAATACTGAAAATTTAATGGACTGTCAGGAAAAGTAATGTGGAGGTGTTAAAAGAGTCAAATGCGAAACGGAGCTTAATCAATAATATAAGAAAAATACAATCTTCATTTTTTGGCCACGTTATGAGACAAGGAGGTTTGGAGAACATAGTCACAATAGGCAAGATTTAAGGTAACAGAGACAGAGGGCGACAATGTGAGAACATAGACAGTTTAACAACCTGGCACAGCAGGGAAACCACAGCGATCTTAATACATAATACTGGAGAGAGCTGTGGAGAGCCATGATCACCTCCTACGCCAGCCTGCATGGCACCTAAGGAATGAATGAATGCAGTATATATATGCGCGCGTGTGTGTGTAGCAGTATCTTGATCTATTGTCTCTGTTCTTTTTTGTGGTATAGATGTATATATCTTTTTTCAGTCTATCAATTCATTACATCTGTGAGATAACATTACACCTGTGGGGAAACATTACACCTGTGAGATAACATTACACCTGTGGGGCAACATTACACCTGTGAGATAACATTACACCTGTGGGGCAACATTACACCTGTGAGATAACATTACACCTGTGGGGTAACAATACACCTGCGGGTACTTTACTCATGTGGGGCAACATTACACATGTGGGGCAACATAACACATGTGGGGTAACATTACACCTGTGAGGCAAGCAGGAGCCTGGATTCTAGTGTGCAAGGCGATTAGGTAAAGTTGAGAGAGTTTGTTTTGCGCTCGCTCCATAATAATCAGATGACAAAGAGATCAAGTCCAGCAGATGTTGCACTTTTGTACTTTTGTGACGAACTGCTAGGTGACAGGCAGAGCCGTCTTTGCACCATTTTGGGCCCCTGGACAAAGAAATAGTGTTGGGCCCCTGGGCATAGAAAGTATGCCCCCCCCCCCCCCCCCCAAGGAAAAAAATAAATGGTTGATAATATTAAAAATAATGTATTATTTATTTTATTGTCATTATACTAATTTCAACAAAATTGTTGTTAAAACATGCTGTACAGCTGCAACTATAATCAACAGTAAACATGAAAAACAGAGAAATAGATTTTATTTACGTGTTTTATAGACATGGTTCAAGATTGGAAGTGATTGATAAACTTGTTCGCATATAAACACAAAATTATGAGATTTTAATAAAATAATACTAAATTTTATATGTGTTTTCCGAAACCCTACAACATATTCGCATGGGGCCCCTATGTCCGTGGGCCCCGGGCAAATGCCCAACGGGCCTATGCATTAAGACGGCATTGGTGACAGGTAATGTTAGATAAGCTGTCACTGTGGATGACCCAATAAATCTAACAGATGAATGACGAAATAGTTGGCCCAGAAATATATGCTGCAAGCTCCTGGTAGGAGATGATAATCCCAGGATACTGCCACACTGAAATGTCTGCCATCGGAGACAATAACCTTTCCCACCCCCAACACAACCATACCTTTGAGACAGCAAACCTTATACAAGTTCGGGTATCGAGATTGACCTGTGCTTTTGGCAGAAAGACTATGGCTGTTAAAATACGTTTATGGTATAGATGTTGATCGTCTCAGTCTCGTGTATGTGGAGCAGTTGTTTCCTCAAACTTACGTTTATGGTATTGATGTTGATGTCTCAGTCCTGTAACTTTGCTAAAGGTATCTATCTATAATTTCATGATTGTATCTGTTGCATTAAATGTTTCTTAGTTCATTATCTCAATCTTGCATCTATTGTGTACACCCTATTCTATTGTCTCACTCTTGTATCTGTGCTATAGATATTCTCTCACTCTTGTATCTGTGCTATAGATATTCTCTCACTCTTGTATCTGTGCTATAGATATTCTCTCACTCTTGTATCTGTGCTATAGATATTCTCTCACTCTTGTATCTGTGCTATAGATATTCTCTCACTCTTGTATCTGTGCTATAGATATTCTCTCACTCTTGTATCTGTGCTATAGATATTCTCTCACTCTTGTATCTGTGCTATAGATATTCTCTCACTCTTGTATCTGTGCTATAGATATTCTCTCACTCTTGTATCTGTGCTATAGATATTCTCTCACTCTTGTATCTGTGCTATAGATATTATCTCACTCTTGTATCTGTGCTATAGATATTCTCTCACTCTTGTATCTGTGCTATAGATATTCTCTCACTCTTGTATCTGTGCTATAGATATTCTCTCACTCTTGTATCTGTGCTATAGATATTCTCTCACTCTTGTATCTGTGCTATAGATATTCTCTCACTCTTGTATCTGTGCTATAGATATTGTCTGACTCTTGTATCTGTGCTATAGATATTCTCTCACTCTTGTATCTGTGCTATAGATACTGTCTGACTCTTGTATCTGTGCTATAGATATTCTCTCACTCTTGTATCTGTGCTATAGATATTGTCTGACTCTTGTATATGTGGTATAAACAATGTCTCACACTTGTATATGTGGTTTAGATATTGTTCTAGTCTATTGTTTCACTCTTGTAGCTATGGCTTAGATATTGTTCTAGTTTATTGTTTCACTCTTGTAACTATGGTTTATATATTGTTCTAGTTTATTGTTTCACTCTTGTAGCTATGGTTTAGATATTGTTCTAGTCTATTGTTTCACTATTGTAGCTATGGCTTAGATATTGTTCTAGTTTATTGTTTCACTCTTGTAACTATGGTTTAGATATTGTTCTAGTTTATTGTTTCACTCTTGTAACTATGGTTTAGATATTGTTCTAGTTTATTGTTTCACTCTTGTAGCTATGGCTTAGATATTGTTCTAGTTTATTGTTTCACTCTTGTAACTATGGTTTAGATATTGTTCTAGTTTATTGTTTCACTCTTGTAACTATGGTTTAGATATTGTTCTAGTTTATTGTTTCACTCTTGTAACTATGGTTTAGATATTGTTCTAGTCTATTGTTTCACTCTTGTAACTATGGTTTAGATATTGTTCTAGTCTATTGTTTCACTCTTGTAACTATGGTTTAGATATTGTTCTAGTTTATAGTTTCACTCTCGCAGCTGTGGTACCGATATTGTTCTAGTCTATAGTTTCACTCTCGCAGCTGTGGTACAGATATTGTTCTAATCTATTGTTTTACTCTTAGATATTGTTCTAGTGTATGGTTTCACTCTTGTAGCTGTGGTTTAGATATTGTCCAAGCCTTCTAATCGTTTTAATTTAATGTTATTATTCAAGTAACATTTTCCTCTACAACTATATTTCTATAAATTATTTATATATAGAGTAAATATCTTTATGATGCACAATTTCTTCAAAGTGCGCACTTGTTTTGTTCATGACTGTATTAATTAGTAGCACATCATATTCAGGACGTAGCCATTAATCCATTAATATTTGATTGTAGTGAATTTTTGTAGAACAGTTTTTTTGCGATATGTCATAATCCATTCGCCATTTTCCACTTCACTCTCGTCGCATATATTTTCCTTTTTCTCGAATTATGCCGTGTTTTCTCTATTTAATATAATATCTTTGTTATGACAAAAATCTTTAATCGAAACGTTAATCGTGCTCGTCCGCACTAAATTTATTATTTATATTACATTTTTATTAGTAATAGTACATTTATGTGATATATAGTTAATCATTTACAATATTGATTTTCATATTTGTGTTGCCACTGCCCACTACTGCTCGCCTAAGATCTATGTGTTTCTGTTAATTATATATTTGTCCTTTCTTAGCATGTACCATTCTGTTTTACGAAGCATGTTTTGAGAGTCTGACAGTATATTGCCGTGTTGAGTTGACATTTCAGCCACAACCTATATGAGTGTTGCCGTCACTTCCATTATTTCCATCCTTCTGTCTCAACAAACAATTTCGTGTATAAATTAAGACAACATGATACTAAGTTCAGCATTTATTTTACAAATCAAATATTTAACAATCAAATGTTAACAAGTAAAAAAAAATATATTAGCATACAAAAATAATTAAAAGGCTAGATTGCATCAAGTTTTGTTCCATCGCACAAACATTGCATAAGTTTTTAAGATAGTGCCTCTCAACCTCCAGGCCGTGGCCTTGCAAATGTTGAACAGCAATGCTCTTTGTGTTTCACACATCAGACGCACTTACAGAAACAACATGCATATTTTGAACACAATTCAACATATTTTCATATATAACATATATAACATTATGAACAGATCAGTAGAAGTTGCAATTCTATGCCTCAAAACGGGACAAATCGACTCCGCAGTGACATGTACACAAAGTTCAAGATTGGCAACACGGTCATGTGTACAGGAAGCACAGAGTGTCAAACATACATTTCAAGAGTGTTCTGGGTATGAAACGCTAAGGCAGACATATTGGCCATATGAAACAACACTGGAATCAACGCTATATGAGTCACTGTATGAATTACAAAAGACTTTATTTAGGAGACAGATTTACAGATATAGACATGTTTCAAGTGAACGAAAGAAGAAGAAATCATCAACAACTTTTTTTTTAAACACAAAATTTCAATAACAACAACAAATGCGAACTTCCAGCATTCTAGCAGTACTACATTCTGTACACGTCAATAGTAGAGGGACCATTTATAAGCTGGGTGTATGCCGTCTCGTTGTTCATCTGCACCAAGATGACACATTCAGGATGATCTTCAAATTGCAACCAACAACATAAACAGATTACAAGACAGTGACATAGCTATTCTAATTTCCATGACAATTTTACGAATTTAATATGAAGCCGCCTCGTAGTTGTGATTTTGGTTAGTTTTGTTAAGTAAAATGTACTTCTTATGGTAAGTCATTTTAACTGATGACGTTATTTCAGTTTGGTTATATCATATATCATACCGCCTCGCTGTTCCGGGCAAGCAGACCTGCATTGGCCAGAGACATCTGCATATATTCTTTGATATCGCTGGTCCGTCGATTTTTTGGTCTTCCTCTTCTTCTCTTTCATGCACTCTTCCCTCTACAATCAACCATTCGATACCGCCATTTCGCTTTTAGTGTCCAAAATACTGTAGTTTTCTTCTTATGTTAGAAGACACCCTTCATTTAGTTTCAGTAATTTCACAACTTCAATGTTCTCTGTCCGTGATACTCGCAAGATCTTTCTGTGGCACTTCATTTTAAATGAATTTATTCTTTTGGATAATGTCTTGTTTAAATTCCAAGTCAAATCCATATGTTGCCACTGGAATAACACATTATCTTAAAAGGATTACTTTAGTGTCGTTATTAATGCTTTGCCATAGCTTTCTCATTTGTGTTAATTTGAGTGTTGCAATTGCGAGCCTTCTTCTAATCTCGACTGAACAATCTCCAGAACTGTTTATGTTTGCTCCCAGATATTCGAATTTGTTTACACATTCTAATTATAGATTAATATCATAGCTTTACAATAATAAAAAGAGTGATGGAAGTCGAGGCTCTGATAATCTAGTCGCTACGACCTCCTACAGTAGTATTTTTATTCTTTCTCTGAAAACGTGTGTTGATTTCAGTAACGTTTCTCAACTGTATATGTTTTTTTGTTCAGTGTTAACGTTTCTCAACTGTATATGTTTTTTTGTTCAGTGTTAACGTTTCTCAACTGTATATGTTTTTAGTTCAGTAGTAACGTTTCTCAACTGTATATGTTTTTTTGTTCAGTGTTAACGTTTCTCAACTGTATATGTTTTTTTGTTCAGTGTTAACGTTTCTCAACTGTATATGTTTTTTTGTTCAGTAGTAACGTTTCTCAACTGTATACGTTTTTATTTCTGTAGTAACGTTTCTCAACTGCATTTTCTTACATCCGCCAACATCGCAAACTGTTTTGTTCATCGTTCTGTTTGTTTAGATAAACATGAATTATGGGCAATGTAGCTTACGCATCCTTTAGCTGAATTGGTAAAGTTTCTCTAGAGCTTTATTTCAATCCAGCATATTCTAACTCTAAGGGATATACAATGCTTCGAGAAGTCTCTTACTCAGAGGGAATACAATTTAGTGTTACGTGTCGTATGTCAGATGATCCCTTGCCAAATATATTTCTCTATGGTAAGCTGCAGAAGGCCATACGTTCTCAATGTGGCCAAAAGAGACGCTGTAATGACTCGTTAAAGACCTCACCTAGCCTTTGAATTAGACTAAGGTACATAGGAAGAACTTGCCCAACATAGAGCTACATTGAACTCTACAGTAAAAAAGGGGCGTAGCATCTAGCGAAAAGAGGAGAAATGCAGCACTTCAACGACAAAGAGTAGCTAGGAAATCACTGATGCACCAAAATCCTCAACAGTGTTTATCCCATGTCTGAACTGTCCAGGACATATACGGCCAGAATATGGCTTATTAGTCATCAACGAACTCATAGTCAAGGACACAACTCTGACAGAATTTCAAAAGTGGATGTAACAAATGGTCATCTTCACTTGTGATGGACGAACAAAACTCAGATGGGGGAAATTCTAATATTTTCATGTTGCTTTCCTACACTCCCGCAACATGCAGTGTTTGGAATCTTGAGCTTGAGCTCTTTACTGTTTTTTCTTTAGTGTTAGATCTGCCCGTGTGTTGCCGGGGCCCGAAAGGGGAGCAAAGAATAGCAACACTGTTTACCTTAACGCATGTCGTGAAAGGCGACTAAGGAGGTTATGGGATGGAGTTGGCTGTCACATCACATATTGGGTCAGTGACCCAAAGCCATGCTGAAGTCGGATGTGTCAGGCCGAAAGGCGCGAATATCGCAGCAATGCTGTAAACCATGACACAACGCATTCAGTTCTCCGGACTACATCCTGCTAATCTGCAGGAGTTTGAGAACGAACGCAGAAGAAGAAGAAGAAGTGTTAGATTTCAATAGCAAACCATGCCTGCTACGCACGGGAATGGGCTGTTCAGTTATGTATTCTCAACAATTAAACGGGGGCTATTTAATTATGCTATGCTAAAATATTTACATGCTTCTCTACTCTCCTAGGGAATTGTCACATCCTACACTGAGCTCCTTTTCACCACATCTTATGTGCCACATGTTTATAGTCGTGACACCACACACACGTTTGCAATTAAGGCAATGGACAGGAATACAGCTATTCTAGCTCCTCCATTATCAATAACGGTTTGCCAAGTGTATGCTCGTTCGTAAATTCATCAAATCAATAATGTTTTTGGCGACTCAAAGTTCATCTACTATCTATCTATACGCTGTGACTCTTGTTTGCCTTGCGGCGTCAGGGGTGGAAAAGTTATCTGGAGATGACCCTCGTGTGTGCTGAATATATTGTCGTATTTGTTGCCTCTTTTATTTTGGTGGTCCATTATTTTCGTGGTCGGCCTCTATGTATGCCTTCATTGTATCTGTGTAGCATAGCTTGCTGTCGTATGCTGTTTGATGGTAGTCTGCTGATGTGTGCAAACAATTTGATCTGTTGTCTCTTAATATATTCCAAGATTGGGGCGGTGCCGGTTCTTTGTCTGATGTCCTCATTTCTCACCCTGTCTCTTAGCGATATTCCTAGGATTCTGCGTAAGCATGCCATTTCAGCTGTCACAAGTTTACGTTTGTTTTGTGCTGTCGTTGTCCATGTTTGGCAATGGTAGCACAGTGGTGGCATAATAATCGTTTTGAATAGTGTTATTTTGGTGTTTCTAAAGATTTGTGTCATTTGCCCTAGCGCTTGGTATTCTTTACTACATCAATAGTGTATTTCTTTGCTGCTCTTGCCGTCTGTTATTATATTGATTCCTAGGTATGTGAATTATGTCACTTGTATAAGTCTGTTGATTCCATAAGAAGAACAGAAAGGAACACCAATATATATATATATATATTGGTGTTCCTTTCTGTTGTTCCTATATTTATTACTTCGATCCTTTCAATATTTATCTTCATGTTAAAGGTTTGGCATGTTTGGTGTAATCTATCTGTCTTTGTAATTGTTATTCTGATAATGCTACTAGTGCTTGGTCGTCTGAAAATAGCAGTTCGTTTAAGTTATCCTTCAGATTGTTGCTTCCGTTGTCTATGCTACAATGCAGATGTGATCTATGTATGTTATGAACAAGATGTTTCGGCCATCTTGTGCGTATGGAGAACTCGCGTTTGCCAAAACAAATATATTATGGAGAACTCAAGGCAGGATTTCGAAAAGCTGGTGGACAGAAAAAGCGTTTCAAAGACACGCTCAAGTCATCCTTGAAACATCTTAACATTGACGTAGGCGCTTGGGAGAGCATCGCTCAGGATAGAACAGCATGGCGTTACATCATTAGAACGGGAGCACTAGCGGCGGAAGAATTCAGACAAGAAACTGCAAGACAGAAGCGGACACGTAGAAAAGAAAAAACATCTCAACCTCACACGTTCTATTGTTGTCAATTCTGTAAAAGAACATTTTGTGCGCGCATTGGACTTGCTAGTCATTTAAAAACGCACTATTAACTTTATTATTTTATTATTTATTGTTATTATTATTATGGTTGAGTTTTTGGTCATCGTCGATCACGACGGACGAACATCATCATCATGAACAATATGGAGGATAGTACACATCCCTGTCTCGCTCCCGAGTGAATTTGGAAACTATTGGATTTACCTATGTTCGTTCTTACTTCGCATTGACTATTAGCGTGTATGCTCTGACATAGGCGTATCAAATGTTGGGAACTTCGTATGTCTGTAGTGTTATCCATAGTTGTGCTCTATTCACTGTGTCAATAACTTTCTCTTGGTCCACGAAAGCCAAATATAAATCTTGGTTATGTTCTGTCGCTCTTTCTGAGAGTTGTTTGAGAGCGAAGATATATCTGTATAGCTTTTATGTTTCCGAAAGCCCAATTGTGTGTTGTTGCCCTGTGATTCTATATATGCATGTCGCTAGTATCTCGCTAAAGATTTTTCCTATGTGGCTTAAGAGTGATCGTGTTATTAACATCATGAAATTCATTAACTATACAATATTGTTAACATCATGAAATAACTATACCGTTTTAATAACATATGAAGTTCAATTACTATTCCGTGTTATTAACATCATGAGGTAACTATACTGTGTTATTAACATCGTGCAGTAACTATACTGTGTTATTAACATCATGCAGTAACTATACTGTGTTATTAACATCGTGCAGTAACTATACTGTGTTATTAACATCATGCAGTAACTATACTGTGTTATTAACATCATGCAGTAACTATACTGTGTTATTAACATCATGCAGTAACTATACTGTGTTATTAACATCATGCAGTAACTATACCATGTTATTAACATCATGCAGTAACTATACCATGTTATTAACATCATGCAGTAACTATACCGTGTTAACATCATGAAAATCATTAACGATAACGTGCTATTAACATCAAATGCTCTCCACTTCAATAGTCATACAAATTTGAATCTTGTTAAAGGAGCATTTTTGTAGATATGAATAAAGTTGATAAATTTTTTTTGTTTGAGTTAAAGTCTGAAAGTTTGACAACTTAACAGTGTGATAGAACTCGACTGACGGCTTTGCATTGCTGATAGAATTGGGGGAGGGGGGGAACCTAAAATTGATTCAATCAACAACATCTCATTAGCCACGCTAAGTGTGTCTAATATTGACAAAACATCTCCTACAAATTATTTTGTTCAATGGAGCACCGTTTGGGATGTATTTTAATGTAATTTTGACTTTCAATAAATAAGTAATCAGTTCTGGCTCCTTAAGTAATCATTGTCATGTTTAAGCAATGGATGTGTAGTAAATATTGGAAAAATTGTCATTTTATATAAATTTTCGGCTTTTTAAAATTGACAATTTCTGTTGAACTCTGACCGTACTATTTTGTATATAGTTAATAAAGCATAAACCATAGCATATACGTCTAAACTGTAATGTTAGCAATAAGTGGGTTAGCAATAGAAAAATATGTTGAACTTTATTTTGAAAGTTTTTGTTGTTTAAGACCTTTTGATTAGTGGTTATTTATTTCTTATAGTTTCACTAATTATTTTATGCATGTGCATATTTTTATTTCGAATTTAAATGCCAAATAACATATGCAAATGCATTTAACATACTCATAAAACTCTTACAATATTCTTGAAACTGACATATATAAGTTGATCTCGAATCTTATTAACGTGATGATGATGAAATAATCCATTTAGCTGGTTTTATTAATATAACGTATTCAAGATGGAATGACCCATGTGCGCAACATTTTGGGAACTAAAAATAAATACTCAGTTAAACGCTCAGATAAACGGTTAATCAGCTAACTTTCTATTAATTATTTTTTTTTGGTGAAGCACATTTTCAATTTGGTCATATCAATGTGTATTAGCGCTAAAACATTATGGCGAAATTAGCCACACGATATATAAACAATTACAGCTGTTTACTTAAACATCTTGTATAAATTGTTTATAGGGTTTTTGGATAGTCCTAATCTTGTGTGATCATGTAGTACAGAATGTATGCTTGACATAGCTCGAACTTCCAAATTAGACAAAGTTAGTTTTTTCGATGAAGAAACGCGGATGATGTCAAAAGTGGATGGGAGAGTCCGTTTAGGTGCAAACTTAAAGGAAGATGGCTAACACCAGACAAGCATTGTGCGCATGAACATGGCGCTGACCATCTGTGAAATAGCTGAAGCTGTTCATGTCCTGCTAAAAGATGGGGAATCCCTTGTGTATTGCTGCAATCGGATTTGGGAACACTATACATCGAGTTGAGTGTACTAATGTCACGTGATGTCAAACCAGGAACAGGTGCTCTGAGGTCGGCGATCGGTAATGACAACAGAGGCGAAACTGTATGATGTTTTGGAAGAGGGCTTATTGGAATTGTTGTGGTGGCATGGTTAAAGGGTGTGGGAACATCTGAATATTTGCTAGTAGGGGTCAGTGTGTGGCTGCGAATGTTTAAAGAGCTGCTGTCGGTAGATGCCTTGACCGATGACCCACTATTTGCAGAACTTGGGGATAATAGTGATGGCGGTGCTACTTGGTGAGTTGCCGGGCGCGTAGAATTTGAACCTTGATAGATGTCGCTGACCAACTTTTTCATCTCCTCCAGAGAAGAGTTGAGCATGAGAATATAATTCTTGGCTAGAAGAAGAGTTGCAATCTTACTTAACTTCCTGACGGACGGTCCATGAGCGTAGGGCATTACCTCCCTAAGACCATCCAGCGCGGAATTCAGATCGTGCATCCTTTTCCGTTCTCTGCTGTTGATCTTCAGCCTCAGACTTTGCAGCTCTTGTTCATCTAATGCTTTGGTGACAATTGCGTTTTTCTTTCGCATTTTATGGCCGCTGTTTACACTAGTGATACTTCCAGTGGAGCTGTACTGACGTGAGAAACTACCATTGATGTCGGTGTCTGAAGGGGTGGGGCTTGACGTGCTGCAGCTTCGAATATCCTCATTGTCACTGTCATTAAACTCATCTACTGAAATCAGTTTATCCATATCGTCGCTAGCATCATCGCCCGGCTCGTCTGACATGTGGCTACGATTGTGAAAGTTACTACCTGTGAGCGCTGTATGATAAAACATCGGTTGCTGAATCCGTAGATGTTGCTGATGATAACTGTGGGTAATGCTTGAGTGAATGTTCTCGGAATTTGAAGACACCGGTAACCCAGACTCACTGGTGTCCGCTTCAGTCGCCATGAATATTCCTGAGTAGAGAAATAATACTGAAATAAACGCCCTTCTTTAAAATCTAATGTAGTGTACAAAACAGAAAGTTGTCTATAGCAGTTTGTATGCGTTCAACACTTGCATGATGGGATGTCTATCGATGAGGAGAAGGTCGAAAAGTGAGATTTATTTATAGAAGGTTCTTGTACCTCTTGGGACAAATTAACCTGAAATAAACGTAAAAATATTTTAAGGCGTGATTGTAAATGAATGCTGATAATTGAATATGATAAAGCTGCCAATGAAAACATATTAGGTTCGTTTTAGCCAATTAAAAAATAAGACCTAATTCAGCCAAATTTGTTATACTTAGCTACTCGATATATTGTCCTGTACGTTTTTAAAAGTGACTAAGGAGGTTTAAGTGTGAGATGACTAATCCATCACATTGCTCAAGATGACCCAAAAAACCATGCTGAAATTGAATGTGCCAGATCGACGATGCAGATATCGCAGCTAAGCTGTAAAATATAACATAACGCATTATATTCTCGAAACTAATTTCTGTTAGCAGGAGATTGATAAAAAAATGCAGAGGAAAATGTTGACTACTGGTAATTAGAATAGTTGTTTTCACGTTCAAATATAAACCCCCTGGCTCTTCCTTCTTATTTCTTTTAAATAGTGCTAAAATACGATCATTTGAAACAGATTTTGCTGAGAGGGAAATATTGTTATACGCGATTTTTTGACGTATCATATAGCAAAATGCATTCACCTGAGAGTTTTTCTTGCCTGCACCCCATGGGGTGTAGCAAAATATCATCATATAAAGATCATCCTGTTTGAGAATTCTTTGTTTAGGCTGTTAATGTATGCTGACGTGTGTTCAGACTTGTGTGTGTGTGTGTGTGTGTGTGTGTGTGTGTGTGTGTGTGTGTGTGTGTGTGTGTGCGCGTGTGGTGACTTCAACGTAAACTTGATTTTCTTCTTTAGTAAATAGTACACCATTCATTGTAAATTTGAGTATTTTTAGCGCTGTTCTAATCTTCTTGGTGATTGTGGAAAATATTCTTAGCGTTATTTTAATCTTCTTTATGAGTATGACGACTATTTTTAGCTTTGTTCGAATCTTCTTGTTGAGTGTGGCGATTATTTTTAGTTTTGTCATGTTCTAATCTTCTTGTTGAGTGTGGCGATTATTTTTAGCTTTGTCATGTTCTAATCTTCTTGTTGAGTGTGGCGATTATTTTTAGTTTTGTTCTAATCTTCTTGGTTAATGTGGCCAATATTCTACGATTTTTTTTTCTGATCTTCTTGATGAATGTGGCCAATATTCTTATCTGTGTTCTCATCTTCTTGGTGAGTGTGGACACTATTCTTATCTTTGTTCTCATCTTCTTGGTGAGTGTGGCGAATATTCTTAGTCTTGTTCTCATCATCTTGGTGAGTGTGGACACTATTCTTAGCTTTGTTCTCATCTTCTTGGTGAGTGTAGGCAATATTCTTAGAACTATTCTCATCTTCTTGGTGGCCAATATTCTTCTGTTTCTTTACTTTAAACAACCATAGATGCAGCATGTTGAAAATATAGCAAGAATAGTTTTAGCAGATTTGCGCAAGAATATAGTAAGAATCGTTCTAGCAGATTTTGCGCAAGAATATAGCAATAATCGTTCTAGCAGATTTTGCGCAAGAATATAGCAAGAATCGTTCTAACAGATTTTGCGCAAGAATCCTTCTAGCAGATTTTGCGCAAGAATATAGCAAGAATCGTTCTAACAGATTTTGCGTAATAATATGGCAACGCTGCTTTAGTTTATGTCGTGCAAGGATATGGCAAATGCCATTTTAGTCTCTGAAAGGATATTTCTATGTCTGTTTTAGTATATCTTATGCAAGGAGATAACAATATAATTTACAGTTTGCACATTTCCTCGAGACATCAGTAGTATATTTTGGTTTAAGTAATGTAATGCAGTGGTATTCAATCTTTTTTTGTTTTGTTGTAGCCTATTTTTAGAGGACAAAATTTTCCGTGGCCCGCTTGATGAATAAAAAATTACAAAAAACCAAATTAATAAAAGTTCTTTTTTCTTTTCTAGTCATCAATACTGTTTAAGCTTCATCGTTATAAATCATCTTGGTATCGTTATAAATCTGCATGTTGTCTTTCAATAGTCATATTCCATTGAACCCCCATGGAGAAAGTTCTGGAACTTGTATTTCAGAATATTTAGCGTTACTTCCCCGAGCCCCTATGACTCAGTGGGTCATATTGCTCATGTTGAGAACCTCTGTTCTAATTGATATAGTAATTTGCTTGGGGGTGGGGGGGGGGAGAGAACAGCGAGAAGTTTGTTGATATTTACGTGCATAAGAAGCATTGCCCTTAGCAGAATGTAACAAGGAGCTACACAAACCAATTGATCAAGTAGACAAATCAAGCACATATTATTGTGATAGTATCTGGTTGCAGAACCCTTCACAGGCAGGGGGTTTCACAGTAAGAAGTGAGAACCCTTCACAGATAGCAAGAGATGGACTGGGGAAATGCAACACATTGAATGTTTTGCTCTTGTGTAAATGTTGTCACTATGGATGCTAGTGGCACACCATGCAAAGGTGTGTTTATCTAAGAACGTGTCAAGCGACGATAAAACACAAACGTGTGTTTTTATAGGAACGTGTCAAGCTATGATCAAGTGCAACGTTTGTTTACCTAAGAACATGTAAGATAATAGACAGACGGGAATCATACCAGGTAGAAGCTTCCTGGTTGGTCTGAGGCAACGTGGGTTTATTGTAACCAGAAGTATCAATTTCTGATTGGCCAGAGCTTTTCCTCTGGGGAAATGAAAGCTTTTGATTGGGTGGAAGTTTCGAGAAACTTAGGAGTGGAGGAGGAAGAAGATTGCATTATCGACTGCCGAGCAGGGCGGTCGCATTTTCACTCCTGAGGAAGAGAGTGTCCCACGGAATCCCGGATCAGTCGACAGGATCACACAGAGTCCCAGGGGCGTGTGTGGAGGGAGTTAGTACTTGTCTTCCAGGAAGAGACAAGTCCCTTGTCGAGTCCAACTACTCCGACTCGAAGTGGAACAAAGTTAGTTGACCAAAAAGTGAGATTAATAGTAGGTTAATGAGATGGTCTATAATCTCATTAAGCTTATACCACGACGTGCGCCAAATTCCTGGATGTGCTAGGATAGTTGTGAAACCTTAGCATTTTGTATTGGTGAAATATCATAGAGATAATTAGTAGAATAATGAGATAGTCTATAATCTCACTAAGCTTGTACCAGAACGTGTGCTTAATTCTGGAAGTGTTAGAATAGTATGCAATCTTGACACTGTATAGTTTATGTTGGCGATAGATTATACGTCTAGTAAAATAATGAGATAGTTCATGATCTCATTAAGCTCGTGTCATAACGTGCGTCTATAATTCTGGAAGTGTTAGAATAGTATGCAAATCTTGACATTGTATATTTTATATTGATGATATATTATACGTCTCGTAGATATCAGTTACTCCAGAGTATAATATTTGTTGTGTCGTTGGTTTGAAGTTATATTAAACGACATTCTGATTATGTAAAAAGAAGTGCCTCTGTGTTCATTGATAAGCACTTAGTAAAACCAAGAAGAGATCTACGTTAGCAGTCATTGTAGATCACCAGTCATTCTTGATCACCACCTTCAAAAGTAACAACTGTAACAGCTCCTCATTTTCCGTCAAAAGAATATACTGTTACATTATGGACTAAAACAAAGCTGGTGTCCTCTAAGAATACGCTACAACAAAAAAGAAAGGGTGAATACCACTGCATTACAATACTTACACAAAATATACTACTGGTGTATCGTGGAAAAGAGCAAACAAACTGTGAATGATATTGTTAGCTCCTTGCACAAGATATACTAAAACAGACATAGACATATCCTTTCAGAGACTAAAATGGCATTTGCCATATCATTGCACGACATAAACTAAATCAAGCACATATTATGGAATAAATCAAAGCAATTTTTAACATCATGAAAACAAAAGCTATGATAATAAGAAAAATCAATGAGGAATCAACGCTAAACATACAAATACATGGATAGATACATGTAGAACATTATCAATATCTCGGACACATAATCACAAATGATGGTAGATGCGAACAAGAAGAAATTAATAGGAGAACAGAAATGGCTAAAGGTATTTCAATAACATGAGGAAAATCTTCACATCAAACATATCACAAACACAACATTAGAATTGTAAAGTGATACATCTATTCTGCATTAATGTATGGCTCAGAAATATGGACAATGAACAAACAACTACAAAACAGAACTGATGCCTTTGAGATTTGGATATATAGAAAAATATGGACAACTTAATGGAAGACGAAAACAACAAAGAGTTGTAATTACACTTCGTATGAACAAAACAAAAAAACTATTCAAGGAAATACAGAACACAGAAATAAAGTATTTGGATGTATTAAAAGACGTCGCCTTGTTGAAGGTAGACCTTACTTGAAAATAAGAGTCAAGGGAGACCAGCAAGAGGTAGATAGGTAGTGATACAAGTGGGCGGGAAATATCACATGATGGACAGGTTACAGTCAAGCAGAGAACACTAATTGTTCTTGTTCTTCTTTCCTTCCTCTTTTACCTTTTACAGGTGTCGAGGGAGATACAATGTTTGTTTTGTTTTTCGTTCGCTCCATTGTAACCATCACGGATATCCGTGCGATTTCCGCCGGAAGCATGAATACGTTTTGCCACCGGGAGATACAATGTTCTTGTTCTCGCTTTTCTGGCAGTTCAGATAATGTTATTTGGTATTCGTGTAATGTCTCTTTGGTGTTGTCGCTCCAGCGTAGTCTACCCTTGGCTCTTCTTTCTGCTTCTCCTCTCTTCGTATATGCTTTATAAACTAATGAATCACACGGCATTCTTTCCAGATGACCAAATCATTGTATCTGTTGGTTTTGTATATATTGTAGAATTGATATGACACCCACTCTTTCTCTTATGACATCGTTTCTAATTCTGTCTCTTCTGGTCACTCCTGTGGCTTTTCTCAGACATCTCATATCTGTTCTAACCAGTTGTCTCTTATGTTTTGTTGTTAAGGACCATGTTTGACATTGGTAGCACAGGGTTGGAATGAAGATACTTTGGATAAGATGTTTATTTGTTGACATTGGTAGCATTTTGTGTTGCAATAAAGGGGATAATTGACCCAGTATTTGATTTGCTTTGCTACAACGAATGTCTATTTCGGTGTCCATCTTTCCATCTGAAGAGAATGTTACGCCTAAGAGAATTGTTTTATGGACTTATTTTCTTAACACTTATACCTATTTTTCTTCATGTTTATATTTGCCATGTGTTACCCCAACTATCCATTTTCTGTTTAGGGTTGTTACTCGACACTGAAACTTTTGTCCAAAGAGAGGTTCGAGGTCGTTGCATCCAACCTTCGTTGTGGAGACGGAACTTGATAATGAAAACATGGTATACTACGCATAATTAGTTAGTGGTCAGATCATCATCATGGCACTCCGGACACATCCATAGGCGGTCTGATATATTGAGTATGCCTTTCAGCATGTGGTATCTGATTGTATTTGTTCTGGGTATTAGTCCTTGAACCAATTTTGGCAGACAATCTAAAAAATGTAAGGGAAAATCTCTGGAAAGATTCCTTACAACCGCCTGTTACTGTGACGTGGCACACTTCAGTGTCTATTTCTTACTTGTATATTGATATATGTGGATGTTGTCTCTACGTTAATTTTATTTCTAAGCGTGTATTATTATCTTTTTTGTTTGTTTGCGGTCAAACTTTCATTGAATCTCTCTTGTTGCAGAAAAGTGGTCCTGTTAGATTTCCGCAGGACGTAGTCCAGATAATGAAAGTGCGTTGTTCCGCCGTTTTAATTTACGTCAGTGGCCAGACACATCCGTCTTCGACGTGGTATTGTCATCTAATGTTTAGGAAACTACGTGTACTGATAGTATTTAAACTACAAGGCACATGTCGGCTGTGGCACCCATTATTTTTGTTGCTGTATGTCTGATATACAATAAATCACTCACGTATTTTATATTTGTATACAGTGTTGCTTGTTTGCGTGCATTAATTGCCTAGCGACATAGATTACTGCATACACAAGATGACCTATGATAAATCGCATCAATCATATTTTCTCGTGTAGGAAGACCATTTCATTACCCCCTTTTGTGTCTCTAGGTCCATGACTTAATTTCTTCTGCATGGACAACGGCGACAGACTCATTGTTAATACACCTTCCTAGACGAGGTGCTGCTTTGCCATACACGTTGGGGATTTGGGATTTGACCTTTCCATTTCTCACTCACTCACCTTGTCCGCTTGTGAAGGCCTCCGTTTGTCACCTACGGAAATAGATAGATTGCGCATATCTGGGACAAGGATCATCACCGCCGGCGAACAAATCTCGTGTGTGAAAGTCATCTTTTCCCCCTGTGCCCTTGGGTACTGAACCCAAATCTCTCTGTATGAGCCGTGTTGGGCAACGGCGACAATCGAGATAGACTAGGATTGCTATGTCCTCAAAGACAAGAACGTGCTTCCAGTCTACGTTGCCCACAGCGTCCAGAGTCCTAGTGTTAGCACTGTTTCGGTCAGAAGGGAGAATAATGTGCTATCCGGTATTTGTTCAACGCTTTTCTTATGTGCAAAGTGAAGCCGTATTCAAAGCGTTTTCCCATACCCAGGAGTGTATGATGTTCAAGTTGGCGTATCCAATACGTGGGTCATGACTTCTACTTTGAATGGGGTCAGTTGCGGTGGAACATGTGGGCTTCTGCGTGTTCTCGAGCATGAACAGCACTTCCGCCGGCCAATCTCGTGCTGAACAAATGTGACTTCGTTGACACTATATCGTTAGACATACAAAACCTGCCCTCTGGCGTGTTTTGCCTTTTTCTAGATTCAATGTGTATTTTAAGCACCGCCTCATCCTAGTGAAATCTACCCATATTGAGACATTTACATTGGCCGATCATCTAATGGTTTTGCATTTTGGCTGACCGAGACAATATGCACAGATGCCTTACGCCACTGTGAATGGACCGTAGAAAATAAAAGTTGCTTTCATTCGTATTAAAAAATATTTTCATTTTTTTAAATTGCGATTTGTTCAATCGATCTAAATTTGTCTTTTCTTCGCCTTTTCTGTTTCGCGTCGCAGGATTGAATGATTATCGTTTTTCTGGCATGGCAAGTTGGTCGCCTTATATGCAGTAATTTTGTGACGTCTTAGAACGTTGGTAACTCCTTCAATCCACTTTCTTTGTATTCTTCCTCGGCCTCTTGTTGTTTCCATTCTCATGTTGTATGCTCTTGCTGGTGGTCAGTGTTGGTTCATTCTCTTAAAATTTATTTTTTTCGAGATGCGGTTAGTCAAGTACGGAAGAACGCGTGTTCAATAGTTGCTAGGCGATTTGGTGCCGTTGAACGGACTGGTTCAATTCCCGTTAGTCTCAAGAATTTTTAAATATTGTTCTCTGGCTTCCTACTTATATTTACTTGTATAAACAATTATTTGAAGCAAAATTGTATTGTCTATATATGTTATTCATGTTTACAAGAAGACCTATCGGCCCTTGTATAACTAATACGGATATTATGTTAAATCTTTGTTGTTACTGAGGATATTTCAATACCTGTACGGGATGTTTGTTGTTGTTGTAATAGTCCTTGTCTCGATCGATCCGTTCTGGTGACTTTGTGTGCACGGTTTGAAAGGCTTGATGAAGTCGCATCTTTTTTTGGAGATGCGGTTAGTCAAGTCCGGAAGAACGCGTGTTCAATAGTTGCTAGGCGATTTGGTGCCGTTGAACGGACTGGTTCAATTCCCGTTAGTCTCAAGAATTTTTAAATATTGTCCTCTGGCTTCCTACTTATATTTACTTGTATAGGAATACATGCATTTGTGTGCGCTGACATAGATTTTTCACTTCTGTCTATTTTAATGTCGCTATTAAAGTTCTCATATTTTGTTCATACTTCTTCTGCACAATCCATTTAACTGTTGTTGTTTTTTGGTGTAAATCCCAGGAATTGAGAGCAATGGAGCTCTTGTTTGAGGGGGTTTCGCCAGAGCTTTCTTTCCTACCTAGAACAATTAAAGTCTCAGGGTATTCACAGCTTTGAGAAGTCTCAAACTCGGCGAAAGATGCTGTGTGAGGGAGATGTGAGGGATGCTGTGTGAGGGAGATGTGAGGGATATATAAAGGATACTGTGTAAGGGAGATGTGAGGGATGCAATGTGAGGGAGATGTGAAAATACTGTGTAAGGGAGATGGGACTTTTTGTCCCACTGTTCCCACACAGTCCATACTTTTATCAGTTCTCTGCTTCTTCCGACGGTTTCCTGCAGTATTGTTTTTGAAAAGGAATCATGTCAGCATAAATGTTCACACCATGCAAGTTTTCTTCGTTTCACTTTTGACAACAATAGTTCTTGTGGACCTATCTCTATTTTATTTCTTAATTACACATTTGTCTTATGCTCTCTATAGAAGATTCGTAAATTTGTTTGTAAAATTTGTATTCGAAAGCCGGTAATCGTATGTCCATGTCCGCAGTGAGTATCCAACTCTCATAACGATACAATACACTAGAAAATACAAGTGTTATACAGTTTGATTTTCGTCTAACACTGACGTTGAACAGTTACATGTCCTCAACTGAATTTTCATTCTGTGAGCAAGTTTCTATCGTTTTACAACAGCTCACAAACACATGCATATATTTGTCATTGGGTCAAAGAGTGTGTCCAAAGGGACTACTGGATCAGCAACCATCTTTTGAACCAAGTCGTGTCCTACTTGTCCGTTATAATTATTTTAAAATTCAGTCTAAACTAAATAATCCTTGAATTATCACTATTCAATTAATAATTTCCACCACACTTCTATTTGGAACTGAAATATTTTTTTAATTGTTGCCGCAGAAACTGTTTTAGATCTGCGGCCCACTTTATACAAATTCCTCGATTTATGACACACCCCCTAGAGTTCTATTACTTTTGATGTGGTTTGCAAAAAGGAAACTTAACAATAAATCGTGGTTCACTTCTCCGTCTTCTGACAATCTTGAAACAAGGGCTAAACACAATATATTTTTCACAGAATATAATGTTCATTTCTGCCCCTTTAGTTGAAGGTTTGAATATATTGCATTTACCGATCTGCAGAAAATTCTGTGCATTTATTCTCCTGGACTTGCGGGAGTCAGTAGTAATATTTTTAGATGACACATTAACGTCGAAAGCATTAATACTATGAAAATTAGATACAGACAAGAATAACATATTAAGATATTACATGAATATTTATAAATGAGGACACTAGACTGGAAGGAGATATGATAATGCGACTTAAAGAATTTGGAGTTAACCCCGACAGCAGATTGAAGAGAACGCCTAAGGTGTGTGTGTGTAACCTGCGAACTACGGGATCCAGCAGACCGCATACTCTTCGTCATGCGCTGGGGGGATACCGACCGCCTATAGGCTTGCCCAGAGTGTGCCAAAGTCGATTTAAGAAAATTAAAGTAAACTAATGATTTACCTAAATCTATGGTACATAACACCGATTCTAATACATGGAAGCCAATCTTGGATAATCAATAAACAGGATAGTGGAAAATTAGAGGCAACAGAGATATGGTTCTATAGAATTATGATGACAGTACCACTGACATTGGGTTACAGCGTGCCAGGTTTGAAACCCTGTCCGGACGAGTAAAAGTCTGGGTTGCGATTTCTTGCTTTATACGACCACTCCTCCAGTTGACTCAGCTGTAAATGAGTACCTGACTCATGAGTTAAAGGAGGTAAAGACAGTGAGGCAGGGAACTGGCCACCAAACCTAATAATTGCTACGGCTTAGTACATGAAGAATTTAACTCCATTCCCGACGGCGGGTTGTTGCCATGAGACCTAACTTTACCGTACCACTGGCAAATAACAAAACTAGCAGGAGGGGGGGGGGAATTGCTGAAAGAGTCAAATGTAGGGTACAGTGCTTAATAATATACGGAAAAAAATCTATTCTTTAATAGTAAAAAAGTAAGCAAAAGTAAAAAAACCAAACAAATATAGGTAACAACAACTGTATCAAAAACTGTAATCCGACAGCAGCAGATTTACTGACTTGTATAAGTCTCCCGGGCTGGAATCAGTTAAAACGGCGATGTGAAGTTTTGCTAATCACCAGAAACGCACAGCATAACCAACAATTTAATGAGAAGTTATCATTATCTCGGACACATAATCACAAATGATGGCAGATGTGAAACAGAAGATAAAAAATTAGGAATGGTTAAACGTACTGTCAATGACATGAGGAAAATATTAACCTCTAAAGAAATTACAAACAAGCTACAAATGAGAATTATAAAATGCTACATCTATTCTATATTATTGTATGATTCAGAAACATGGACAATAAGCAAACAATTAGAAGACAATCGATGCTTTTGAGATGTGGATATATAGAAGAATAGGAAGAACATCATGAAAAGATATAACATATTAAAAGATATGACATATTGTGGAATACCTTACTTGAGGGAAAAGTCGAAGGGAGGCGGGCAAGAGATAGACAGAAATACAAGTGGGAGAGTAGCATCACAAGATGAGCAGGTTACAGTCTAGCAGAGTGCAACACCAAAACAAGAGGCAGGGGATGTTAAGTTATGTTGCAGCCATCCTTCGTTGTGGAGACGGAACTTGATGATGATTATTTTCCATTTAACTTATGTATCACATCTGTCAGCATTTGTGATTATGTGTCCAAGATATTGATAATGTTCTACTTCTTGTAGTTTGTCTCCATGTATTTTTATGTTCGGCACCTGTTCTTCGATGACTTTACTGATTATCATGGTTTTTGTCTTTTAGATATTTATATCAAATCCATATTCTAAACTTGATTTATCGATTTGATCTATTAGTCTATGTAGTCCTTGTTCATTTTCTGCTAACAAAAGAGTGTCATCTGTATATCTCATGCTGTTTATTATTTTTCCACTAATCTTGAGTCCTGGCATTCCTTCTGTATTTTAAAATATACAGTGTATATATAATGTATATAATATATCATGTATATAATATATAATGTATATATAATGTATGGCGAGCAGCTGTTTTCCTACCTTATTGGTGTAGTTTATTACCAATATATATTTCTAATCAGTCTGATGTCGTTTCCATCTATGCCCCTATATATATATATTAACATTGTGGCATGGCAAATAATCAACAACGATACTTCTACACGAAACTAGCGATACAGACGTGTGGAGTTCTATGATGGACTACGCCAGCTGGCACGGCACTTCATGACGATGGAAATGCATAATAAAACAATTTGGATAGATCTGAGGAAACATTATTTAACTCCTATCACCGCAAGCAGACACAATAGTTCATTATTCAACGAAATTTATCAATCAATTTCTACTTACATCTACCGATTCAAATGTCACTGCTATAGATTGTCCATCTGGTATAATATGTCTGCAATAGCTGTTTGTTTTTGGTTGGTGACTGGTATTGATCAATTTAAACACAAAATGATAACAGCATCAACCCTGAAGTAACAGTCAGCGACGTGAGCGTGTGAACTGCACAGCCATTGCCATTTGTGTACTAATTTACCCAGAGTGCTCGGACAGTCACACCATGAGCTGGTTTATACAGACATTTCGGATGTTACTCTGAATTTTGTCAGAATTAGTACCTGGACAGTCATCGAAATAACAGTTTATACGTGATTTGTGAACAATTCGGTGATACTAATAGTTCCAGGGATCAATATCATCTCCCGTCCGCTATGTGATAATAGTTGACATCTGTCTGCGACACTAGTTCGTCCAATCCAGGTCTATCTTCTGCTAATCCCGCCCTTTTATCGCCATTTAGGGAAGTGGGTGTAAAATTAGGGCGTTGTTGTAGCAAGTTCAGAAAACAAGAGACATTCAGTGACAGAAGCAGATGAAAGAATAGAGAGTAAACAATATTCTAATGACCAGTTGACATATTTTCTGTTATTCGAGCAGTCGCAGAAATAGGTCTAAACGTTTAATTGCTAACGAAGACCCACTTCGTTCAAAGTCCTAGCGCAATGAACATTTTTTTTAATTAAAGCGTTTGTTCTCAAAATCCCCAATAGATAATTACCACCTCAAAACTGTAATCCAATAGGCGCAACTAGTAAACGAGTAATGAAGCTTTGTTTATCACTGGAAACACACAACATTGACTTTCCGACCAAATGTCCGTAATCACGAACACATCCATTAAGAAACGGTACCAGACTGAACGACACTGTCCACGTTCACATTAATTCTTAATGTTCCCCTGAACATTATAAACAGAACTACACACACATTGATATTAATGTTGTTTCTGTTGGCATCTGAATATACAAGATCATATATGCATATTGTATATTTTTAAAATCTGCTAGTATTGGGCTTTCATTCTTTTCTTATGTAAAGTCTTTTAAATTAACTGTGTATTTTAGAGTAAAAGTTAATTACTGTAAATCTTTTACAAGAACGAATACAAAATCCAAAATTCTCAACACAAAGAAGAAAAAACCACATTACTTCAGTTATCCTTAAAAAAAATAATATTAATTACAATCTGTGCATAAAATATAACAAAATAAATAGAATTGACATAATGCTTGCAGAATTATGATCATTTTCTTTTACGTAAAGTATATTTGCTGCCGTTAACAGTAAAAACACTTACTGACTATAGAACCAAATATTCCTTATTCCCATCCTTCTGTCATTTACTCTTCCCTTTCATTTAGTTATTTTTTTGATTTTTTAATCAATTCTCACATTTTCTGTACAAATTTAATTCTATGTGCAATTGTTGTCCCAAACATCTTCTTACTTTCATAGCGTAATCTTTCAGTAACTAATAACTGGTTAAAAAATTGTGCACAATTGGTAACCCATATTGATTAAACTGAAAACACGTTTCATGAATATAGATAGGCATGTAGATAAGAGGGGATTGGGGTGTTCATCACCCCTATACCCCCCCCCCACACACATATAACATGACTTTTAGCACTAAGAACGTAAACATTCATATCAATTTATATTTAAAAATGCCTCCTTTAGCGATTTTTCACACAAAATATCTTCCAATTTCCCGTCACAAAGTGATATTTATACACAAAAAAGGACAAATTGGTAGATAAAACCCCCTCCTTACTGTAATCATTGTACGGCCCTGATCATAACCTAGGCTACTGCAAACTGAGAACTCTTAGATTCTACTTGTCAAGATGAACATGGAAATTATACTATAACTATCATAGGTCGGCCTAATGTCAGTGTTACAAGTCAATTCAAGGTGGTAAAAGTCAAATATTAAAAAAGAAAAACCATAAATGCGTGTTAAATGTTCTAATTATTGAAGTATTATCATCTAAAAGTTAGAAAATTAAATTTAGATATTATTTAATAAATCTGAATAGTTGTCTGTAGAATTTGATGAGCAATAACGCAATTCTAGATAGTAATTAAAAAAATTGTCATCGGTCATTTGTAATCGAAAATCATGTGGTGGAAGTGATTATAGTTAACCGTTAGATGGGATAAATACATAGGTCATGACGAGTGTATGTGATGTTAATATCAGCACTAAGGTAAATAACAGAATAGCAGTAACTAGTGCCACATTTGAAGACTGCGGGAAAAAAAACATGGGAAAGAACGAGAATAACAACTACCACCAAACTCATATTTTACCAAACAGCAGTAATATCATCACTCCTTTATGCCTGTGAAATATGGACAGTATATGCTAGGCATGTTAAAAAAAACTCAACCACTTCCACCTAATCTGCCTTCGTAAGATACTCAACATCCATTGGTGGGATAAAATACCAGATAGTGAAGTACTGATGGAATCTAAGTCTGCAAGCATACATATAATGTGGATGAAGGGGCAGACAGGCTAAAAAGGACACATGGTCCGCATGAAAGATCCTCGTCTACCAAAAAAGTTGTTATATATAGAACTCCAGACTGGCTCCCGCAAGGCCAGAGGACAGAAGAAACGTTTTAACGACATCCTGTGTTTATTTTGAAGTGGATCAGTAATGTCTAAAATTCATGGAAAAATCTTGCACAAGACAGACCTGATTGGCGTCGCAGAATCAGGAGTGTTGCAGCTGCAGAGAACTTCAGACATCATCAAGCTGCGCAACAAAAACGCGCTAAAAGAAAGGAAAGAGCTGCTCAGTGCTCCACAGACTCCTCCCACACATGTGTGGTAGACAATTCCAAGCATGCATAGTACTCATTAGTCACAGTCGGACACAGCGAGGACATCATCATCATTCCAAGTTGAGCTGAATGGTCATCGTCGACTCCGACAGGACAAACAAGTGATGAAAAAGCTAGCAGAATATAGGTGAAACAAAACAAATCAGAAAATTTGTAGAATATTCGGAGATATCGACAAAACAAAACAAACAGAAAATGACAGAACATAACAGGATATCTACACTTGAATGTTATTCCCAAAGAGTACTACATTGGTGGATATACCTGTTCTCAAGATGCATCCTTATTCTGATAGACAAAGTATAGATAGATTTTCATGTAGAGAGAACACATTCTAGGCCTATCACATAATGACATTGGATCAAAGGTCAGGATAAGAAACCAACCAACTATATAGAGATATACAAATGAGGTTCTTGGAAAATTAGATACAGTAATTAGGAAACTAGAAAACTAGGAAATAAAACTGTAAATCAAGTAGAACTATCCGCCTGCTGCAGGACAGATCATTCCAGCGGGTGTTGGAGAACAAATGCTAAACAATGAATGAGTGAACAAAAAAGAATTTACCCAACTGCTAAGAGAAATGAAAACAAGAGAAATAAAATAATTTGGTGATATAAAACAGACATGACACATTATTGAAGATCTTACCGGAGTTGATGGACAGCGAACATGAAGAAGACAAAGATCCACGTGGGGGAGGAACATCAGAAGAGAAACAGATTACAGTTGTCAAATTGCACTACTAAAGGAAAAGGCAGCATTGTAAGGCTGCTTCATCCTGTCGAGTATATGCTACGTGATGATGATGACGACGATGATAATGATAAAATGATGATGGTTATTATTATGGCGTCCATCTCTTCATTCAACTTAATCGTAACAAATCTTCAAAGTTCTGTCATTTCTATAGATGGCGAGTCACGTTCTACAGTCATCCATATAATATCGACTTCCGAAAGGGGAGTAAAGAATAGCGACAGTATGACATGCCATGAATGTTGTAAGAGGCAAGTAAGTAGACTTGGGGCAAAGTTGACTGTCCCACCTTATAGGTAAAAGTGGCTAACAGCTACACTGAAATTGGAGGTCAGAAAGAACGGCGAAGCTATCTCAAGCAAGCTATAAACCATGAAATAGAGTGATCGTTAACGCGTTATTTAGGTAATTAGAAATTTGAAAATGAATGCAGAAGAACAGGGCCGGATTAAGACTTGATAGGGTCATAAGCTATCTGAGATATGGGGCCCTAAGCTATCTGAGATATGGGGCCCTAAGCTATCTGAGATATGGGGCCCTAAGCTATCTGAGATATGGGGCCCTAAGCTATCTGAGATATGGGGCCCTAAGCTATCTGAGATATGGGGCCCTTTAACGATTAAGAAGTATATAGATAGTGAAATAAAAAAATGTTGGCCAAGACAGTGGGGGGGGGAGGGCTCTAATTTGTTTGTTTGTTAAATGGGGGATTAAAGCCTCTTTGCTGAGACACGACCTTTTCAACCTAAGACAGCAGTCTATTATGGTTATATCAGGCCGTATTAGCTTTTATCTAAATGTGACCTAATGGTCTGGGTGTTTGGAAAGCCGTGCGTGTTTTTGCTATATATTATCTATATTGCTAGGTGGAGCTGATGTTTATTTGTGGACAAGATGCCTTTTATCTAAGTGTGACCCTATGGTCTGGGCGAAATGAGAACCGTGCGCGCTATTATTGCAAAAGAATGTTATGTTGCTAGTTGTTGTATTAAGCTGTTTATTTCCGGCGGTATTGCTTTTTATTTAAGAGTGACACTAATTATAGTGGGGCCCTAAGCTATAGCTTGTTTAACTTATAGGTAAATCCGGCACTGCAGAAGAAGAATATTTTGTGCATGAATGTTTCGTCAGATTTAAGCAGCAATAAAGAGGATTACTATACATACACGATGGATACAAAGTTAGGGACAGACCATGCAAAAGATGTATTACAGACATACAAGAGTCAACAAAAACAAATGTATATGAAGCATACAAAAAGGCCGCCTTCAGAGAACTCTTCTGCTCTTGACGCTGCTAGGCATAATGGGATATAAAGCAAAAATAAAGAAATTAAGAAGCAAGAGGATTGACTTATCAATACCTTCGAATGCCTATTTTTTAAATAATTATTTGTGTGTTCGTTCTCACTCCTGCAGATAAGTAGGACCATAGTCCCGAATAACGAATGCGTTGTAATGAGGAAACCGTTAACAAGTATTCTTACGAAAGGATATAAAGTGTGCACATAGAGAATAAATATATCACATAATCGGGAATTTATGAACATATTTTGCAAATAGTGCGCACTTACAACTAAGATTCTGTAATTGCAGTAAATTATATAATCTATAGGGTTAAAACGGGCGTTAGACCAGCTCTATATACGATTTTAAAATGTACTCGTTGTCCACCAAAACTACTGAACTTTTGTATTTCCTTTCACGAAGACATGCGCGCAAATGTATCATTCGAGGACAATACGTCTGATAGTTTTGCAGTAAAGACTGGAGTAAAGCGGGGGTGTTTTCTAGCCCCTAGCCTCTTCATAATCTTCTTCGCAGTGTTTCTTAAACATGCTTTTGCAGATGCAGCAGGCAACGTGTTCATCCACACTCGTTACGATAGATTACTCTTCAATTTAGCGCGCCTCAGAGCGAAGACGAAAACACCACAAATACTCATCAGAGAACTTCTTTTCGCCGATGAAGCTGCACTGGTGGCATACAGTAAGTTTACCTTGCAGTCCTAAACTGACAACATCACATGATAAAGGCCTGCGAGCTGTTCTCTATCACAATAAGCATTACTAAAACTGTGACAATGTGTCAGGGATATATAGTAACAACAAACATCACCTTAAACAACACCCATATAAAGCAAGTGGACAACTTATTTCTACCTAGAATCCACAAATACATCCACCCTTTCCCTGGACAATGAAATACACGCACGTATAGGGAAAGCGGCTTCCATTTTTGGCGGACAGTCAGCGCAACCTTGAAAAAAGCCATAAAGTAAATTGAAAACAAAGATACGGATCTATAACATGTGTGCTGAGTACACTATACTACGCATGTGAAATATGGACTACTTACACCAAACATGAGAGGAGACTTAACATCTTTCATCTAAAATGTCTCCGCAAGATTTTAAACATTAAATCGCACGGCAAAATCACCAATATGGAAGTTGGTGATTTCACAAACAAAAACACCAACATTTCGCCGCTCTCAGCTATCATCTGCCATGGAAATAATATAAATTGATTGGGGGCTGGGGGTTACTAAAATTGTGACATTTTCTTAGAAAATCGTAAAAAAGAGAGGGATTGGGAAGATTCACCGGTTATTTGGCTCTATTCATAATTCTATTTGGCTTTATTCATAATTATATTTGGCTATATTCATAATTCTATTTGGCTATCTTCATAATTCTATTAGGTTATCTTCATAATTCTAAAAGTCATGTTATGATTTCAGAAGAGTGGAGAGTGTTTGCATCCCCTCCCTCCCCAACTAGTCTACGAGTTTGAACAGATATACATATGTTTAAAGCAGGTTTTCAGCAAATTTTCATGCCAAACGCATTATTTAATGTCTGTAACTGAACGTACTATAGATAAACAAATAATCAATTCTTGTTTGAGTTGGAAGACCAATTGGAACCAAGAATAGTTGTGTTACTGGAAACTATTTCAAACTTCACCATAGGATCTTTAGATTACTTCTGGACTGACCGTCGTGCTCTTGAATTTTAATATGGCAGGAAACTTTTCTCTGTGAGGAAGTCAACCAAGACAATTAGCTGGGTTTTGCTGTTTTCCCCGCCCTCGCACATGTCGAGTGTGACCAGTGCACGTGTGTAGCCTGTTTGAGTACTGTCTAGAGAAGAAGTTGGGGTGCAAATGTGGCTTCTTGGACAAAGACAAAAATAAAGAGACGATAACCACATCCCTTTATCGTGTCGACTGGCGGCAGTTCGTGTGCAAACAGGACCTTCGATGAAGTTTGTTTTATGGAATTGAATCAATCCTTCAGCATCGGATGTTCTTGTTTTCCATCACTTCTGTTGGTTGTATCCATAATTAAAAGAACGGTATTCGTGTAATTAAACGTGAGGAATCGGTGCTTGTCGATTCAAAGCGTCCTCGTTATGTCACATCGTTTCCACACTGGTAACAACCACAGCAACGGTGATCGCGAGTGGGTACTCAACATACAAAGAACTGTCTCTTGTTTTTTGAATTTGTTTGAGGCAGAATTTGAGTTAATAACTGTTAATCTTTCATTAACTTGTCTAGTCATGAGGTCATAAACTGTTACTCTTTCATTAACTTGTCTAGTCATGAGGTCATAACTGTTACTCTTTCATTAACTTGTCTAGTTTTGAGGTCATAACTGTTAATCTTTCATTTAATTGTCTAGTCATGAGGTCATAAACTGTTACTCTTTCATTAACTTGTCTAGTTTTGAGTTAATAACTGTTAATCTTTCATTAACTTGTCTAGTCATGAGGTCATAAACTGTTACTCTTCCATTAACTTGTCTAGTCATGAGGTCATAACTGTAGTCTTTAATTTACTTGTCTAGTCTAGGGTTGGCAACTGTTAGTTTTTCATTCACTTGTCTAGTCTAGGGTTGGCAACTGTTAGTTTTTCATTCACTTGTCTAGTCTAGGGTTGGCAACTGTTAGTTTTTCATTCACTTGTCTAGTCTAGGGTTGGCAACTGTTAGTTTTTCATTCACTTGTCTAATAGTCCATACTTTTTTTCTGCTTCTGCGTTCATTTTTAAACTCCTGCAGGAGGTAGCCCTGCAAACATAATACAGTACTCTGTGTCATGATTTATAGAGTTACTGTGATATCAGCGCTTTCGACCTGAAACATCCGACATCAGTATAGCTCCTATATGACTCTGACCCCATATGTGAAGGGACAGCCAAATCCACCATCTTTAGCCAAATTAGTAGTTTGCTCACGTCGTGAATCGAAGGTAAACAGTGTTGCTATTTTATTTGTTCTCTTCCCGTTCCCTCATCATACCGACGTAGTCTACATTGAAGATCCCCAATTTATTTAGTATGTACTCACAGCGTCAAACTGATTTTATTTAAGTTAGGAATCGCTATAGTAGACTGATTTATGTAGTACGTATTAACTGCGTCAACTGATTTATTTAGCATATACTCACTGCATTAAACTAATTTATTTATTATGTACTCAGTGCAGTGAACTGATTTGTTTAGTATGCACTCAGTACAGTGGAGTGATTTATTAAGTATGCACTCAGTACAGTGGACGGATTTATTTAGTATGCACTCAGTACAGTGGACGGATTTATTTAGTATGCACTCAGTTTAGTGGACGTATTTATTTAGTATGCACTCAGTACAGTGGAGTGATTTATTTAGTATGCACTCAGTACAGTGGACGGATTTATTTAGTATGCACTCAGTACAGTGGACTTATTTATTTAGTATGCACTCAGTACAGTGGACGGATTTATTTAGTATGCACTCAGTACAGTGGAGTGATTTATTTAGTATGCACTGAGTGCAATGAACTGATTTATTTAGTATGTACTCAGTACAGTGAACTGATTTATTTAGCATGTACTCAGCACAGTAAACTGGCCGACTAGAATAAATGTGTTCTCTTTGTGGTGTCCGATTCACAAGGCAACACACAAAAATCATCACAGATAATTTTAAATGGGTTTTGTAGTATTTGGTTAGCTGATTTCAAATCTGTCTTTAGTTTTTTTCTACCACGTAACATTTTTTTGTAATAGCTAATTATAATATCTTTCAACAGTGGTTATGACCACAAATCGAGTACAATGTTTTATTTAGATTGGTATCGATACTTTATTACTGGCTGTTACAATTTTGTTCAGTTTCGGGTCACGTGATTTAGTATCGATGCTACCATTTTTGTGTATTCGATAGGATAGTAAATCCATTTATACACGTGTGGTGTTTGCTTAAAGTAATTACGACAAGTATATTATGAGATTTCGTTGTTTTGTACTTTCTTTTATTTTAAAGGTTGCAAAAACCTTGCATTTGTGTACTTGATAACTTATTTTGTGTACTTATTAACTTATTATCATGCCTAGAAGATGCATCAATCATCCAAACTGTTTCTGTTTTGTGTGTGGTTCATTTGTGACGAAATCACAGCGGCGCACAATTTCAGATGATCTAAAGAAGATATACATATTGTATTTTGGCTGTCCACTGGGTGATCAGAATAAATCTTGGGCTCCACATATCATATGTACCAGTTGTTCAAGCGGACTACGTGACTGGCTAAATGGCCGCAAGGCAGCTATGCCATTTGCAATTCCAATGTTATGGAGGGAACCGCGAGACCATGTCAATGATTGCTACTTTTGTCTGGTGAACACAAATGGATTCTCTGCTAAAAATAAACAGAACATTGTATATCCTAGCTTAGATTATGTCAAAGGTGTCTGGGAGCCCATGCATATCTATACGCCAGGAGCTAGCAGTGTCCAAAATATGCCCCTTGTTGATCCACAGAAAATATTTCTGCCACCTCTCCATATTAAGCTAGGACTGATGAAAACCCTTGTGAAGACCATGGGTAAGACAAACTCAGAAGGTTTTCAGTACCTTGTTAATAAATTCCCAAACATCACTGCTGCAAAAATGAAGGAAGGGATATTTATAGGTCCACAAATCAGATCTGTTTTACAAGATGAAGGTTTCAAACAGTCTCTGTCAGGAGCTGAGCTAGAAGCCTGGTAGGCATTCAAGTGGGTCTGTGAAAACTTTCTTGGTAATCATAAGTCCCCTACGTACAGGGAAGGAGTTCAGCGTCTAATAGATTCTTACCAGAACCTTGGCTGTCGCATGTCATTAAAAGTGCACTTCTTGCACTCCCATGTAGATTTCTTCCCAGAAAATCTTGGTATGGTGAGTGAAGAGCAAGGAGAACGTTTTCACCAGGACATTCAGTTAATGGAGCGCCGTTATCAAGGTTTGTGGAATGAGAGTATGATGGCCGACTTCTGCTGGATGCTATTCCGTGATAATCCAGGCGAAGAATATAACAGAAAATCAAATTCCAAGCATTTTTGAAGAAACATTCTACATATCTATGCTGTGATGTGAGTATATTTGATTTAGTCTAGAAGATGTGAATCATTTGCTTAATTGATGTTTGCGATTCTCGAAAAATACAGCCAAGTTCAGTGAAAACTAACATCACTCATAACTTTAAAACTTGACGTGATAGAAAAAAACTGATACCAGATCTGAAATCAGCGCCAAAAATCCTTTAGAAAAGTGTATTTTGGTTTCAGATGATTAAAAAAAGTTTTATTTTGTTGCCTTGTGTAGCGGTTGTTCCATCCCGAAAGTAATGGCAACCTACGGGAATATTGTACCTAGAAATTTCCAATTCATTTTAACTTGTATTTAAACACTCAAAAAACAAAAATCATGCCAACAGATATAGCAACACAACAACCAAAAATCAGAATAGACAATACCGATATAGGATTTGAATACTTAAGAGCAAACATCAGCGGTGCAGAAGACTGAATGGCGGAAATAGAAGAGATTGGAAATGTCATATTGTAAAATAACACGGCTGAAAGAGATATAGAAAAACGACAAAATAGAAACGAAATTGCTAATGTTACGAACATTTATTTTTCCGGTTGCAACATACGGCTGTGAAACATGGACGCTAAGTAAAACAGCGGCAAAGAAGATCAACACATTTGAGATGAAATGCTACAGAAAGATACTTAGAATATCATGGAAGGAAAAAAAAAAGAAAAACTCAGATATTATAAAAACATTAAAGATTCCAGAGTGTTGGTTACTAAACACAATAACAAAAAGAAAAATACGCCTGTTTGGTCATATAAAAAACACAACTGTTTAGAAAGACAAATAATATAGGGCACAGTACCAGACAAGAGGAAAAAGGGCAGACAAGAGACAATGGTCTGACGACATTAAAGATAACATGAATACGTCGTTGGTAAATGCAAACCTCATCGCCCAAGACAGAGAGGGGATCAGAGAGTTCATTAGGAAGACAACGTTCTGGAAAGAATACGTCACATGACACTCAGTGCAGTAAACTGATTTATTTAGTATGTACTCACTGCTGTAAACTGATTTATTTAGTATGTACTCACTGCAGTAAACTGATTTATTTAGTATGTACTCACTGCAGTAAACTGATTTATTTAGTATGTACTCACTGCAATAAACTGATTTATTTAGTATGTACTCACTGCAGTAAACTATGCAGCAAACGTCTTAGTGAATGGGAAGTGGTGTCCTATTAAAATGTTTTTCACTTTGCGTTCCAAGACCTGAGGGGGGGGGGGGTGAATAAATTTACAGTATATATTATAACTGTACATGAGATGTGTATGTTACCACATATTATAACTGTACATGAGATGTGTATGTTACCACATATTATAACTGTACATGAGATGTGTATGTTACCACATATTATAACTGTACATGGAGATGTGTATGTTACCACATATTATAACTGTACATGAGATGTGTATGTTACCACATATTATAACTGTACATGAGATGTGTATGTTACCACATATTATAACTGTACATGGAGATGTGTATGTTACCACATATTATAACTGTACATGGAGATGTGTAGGTTACCACATATTATAACTGTACATGGAGATGTGTATGTTACCACATATTATAACTGTACATGAGATGTGTATGTTACCACATATTATAACTGTACATGGAGATGTGTATGTTACCACATATTATAACTGTACATGGAGATGTGTATGTTACCACATATTATAACTGTACATGGAGATGTGTTTGTTACCACATATTATTACTGTACATGGAGATGTGTATGTTACTACATATTATAACTGTACATGAGATGTGTATGTTACCACATATTATAACTGTACATGAGATGTGTATGTTACCACATATTATAACTGTACATGAGATGTGTATGTTACCACTTATTTCCCTTGCAATTGTAAATATTTATCTTTATTTCTCGATCGTGGATTGGTTAACTCAAAATATTCTAACCCCTCCCCCTCCTTACACACACACGCATGCGCACACATACGTACACGCACACAGAGAGAGAGAGAGAGAACTCTCTTCCCTCCACGTCAGTGAGTTGTGTCGAGTGCTTAACATGGAACAAATTTCAATAATAAAAGATAGAACAAATTACCCCGCCGAAGACAGATATGTCGGGCCATTGGAGCATATAAAACATCGACGCAATGCATTTCCATTCTCTAGACTACATCCTGCTGGAAATCTAGTAGGACCAAGGTCCTGCTACAAGGGAGATCCAGTAGGATTTTGTGAATGAACATTGAAGAAGAAGAATACATAACGAGAGCTGAAGGTAGATCAAATGACATGATCACAAGATAGAAGAAAATGATTTGTGTTTATTAATTTGGTCAAGCTGAATGCGTTCTCCTGAACTCGGAATGGGACACACCCCTTAAGTCTAAATAAATAAATTTACTCTGAAACCTTCACAACTTCAACGCCCAAGTTTCCAGACCAGTCGGTCTCAGCACAACGCCCACAAAACCATGGTATAAAAGTTGTAGTGTCGGGTAACAACCCTAAACAGGAAATGGGTGGCTGGGGTAACACAGGGAAAATATAAAAATGAGCAAAAATAGGTATAAGTATTATTAAAATAATTTATAAAACAACCTAACAACGAGCCACAGTGACAAACGACGTTAAACTAAAAAGCCTTAAACAGGGCAAACAAAGGACAACAGTAAACAAATCTTACATAGAGACTCGCATGGTGGTGATCATCATCATCAGGTGCCATGCTGGCTGGCGTAGGCAGTCATGGCTCTCCACATTTCTCTGTCCACAGTATTATGTATCAAAGTCGTTGTTGTTTCCTTGCCGTGCCAGGTTGTCAAACTGTCTAATATTTTCACACGTTGTCGCCCTCTGTTTCTGTTGCCTTCAATTTTGCCTGTTGTGACTATGTTCTCTAAACCTGCCTGTCTCATGAAGTGGCCAAAAAAAGAAGATTGTCTTTTTCTTATATTGTTGATTAAGGTCCGTTTCGCATTTAACTCTTTTAACACCTCTACATTAGTTTTTCTGGCAGTCCATGATATTCTCAGCATTCTTCTGTAGAACCACATCTCTGTTGCCTCTAATTTCCCACTTTCCAGTCTGTTTATTGTCCAAGACTCGTACCCATATGTTAGTATAGGGTTATATAGCACTGCAGAACTCTCTTTCTCACCTCTAATGCCAAGTTCATATTACACAATATATTTTTCATTTTTCTGAATGTTGTTTTTGCCTGTCCTATTCTGCCTCTTATTTCTTTTGAACTTCTTCTATCTTCTGTAATCAGTGTACTTAAATATTTGAATTGGTGGGCCTGTTTTAATACTATATCATTCACTGTGATCTTGCAAGGTGTGGTATTTGGTTTCTTTGAAATAACCATTACTTCTGTTGTTGTTTTTTTTTGTTATTTAGGAGGAAACCTTTCTCTGTACTTTCTGTGACTACTACATTAATTAAATCTTGAAGGTCTTCCTCACTTTTTGCAATCAGAACAGTGTCATCCCCATTTCTCAAATTATTTATGTATTTTTATGTATCCCACTGATATTCCTGGGATATCTACTATTGTACGCATTTATGTTTTCACCGTATAAAGAGAAAAGGTCTGGTGAAAGTACGCATCCCTGTCTGACTCCTTGTTTTATTTGTTGAAAAGAGCCAAATTGAGTTCCTACTCTTATTGCTGCTGTTTCTTGCCAGTACATGTTCTTGATGATTTTTAAATCCTTGTTGTCAATGTTCAGAATCTCTAGCATGTGTATAATTTCGCTATGTTTAACTTTATCAAATGTTTTCGTGTAGTCTATAAAACAGAGGTACATATCTGTTTTTACCTCTATAGACATCTCTATTAGTGTTCTCAAAATATATATAGCATTGTTGGTACCTTTGCCTTCTACAAAGCCATATTTTTCTGGACTTTTTTCTGATTTTATTTTGTTTCTCAATCACTTCATGATGATTCTGAGCAGTATTTTGGTTATTTGGCTCATGAGGCTGATTGTACGGTGTTCTTCACATTCGGTGGTCCCTGGTTTCTTAGGTAATGCTATAAATATGGACCTCATTAAGTCGTCAGGTATGTGTCCACTATTATATATGTCATTCAGCAATTAGGTGATTATTTCAACTCCAAAGTCACATAAAGCTGCTAATTCTTCTAATGTGATATTGTCTGGACCTGGGGCTTTGCCATATTTCACGTGTCTTAGGGTCTCCATTACTTCTGCTGTGAGTATTTATGGACCCTCGCTGTTATCTTGTGTGTTTATTTCTGGTCTATTGTCATTATAAAGTTCTTTGATATATTCTGACCATCTCTGTACTATGTGATCTATTCCCATTAATACCTGCCCTGTCTTAGATTTTAGACACCCTGTACCTGTTTGCGTTCTCTTTCCTGGTATCACCTCAATTTTCTTATATAGTAATGTTGTATCTTGGTTGTAATGCGATTCTATTTCTGTGCATTTCTTGTTCAGCCAGCTTTCTTTTGCTATTTTGCATTTCTCTCTTATCTCCTTATGTATTTTCTGATATTCCTCTATCTTGTGTTTAGATATAAGAGGTAATAAAACATAAGTTGACAAAAGGCCCAATGAATCACAGAAAGGAAGTATAGAGAATGCACGGCAAACAAGAACCTAAGCGTAAGGCATGGCCGTAATCATCAAAAGGTGCAGGTATCCGTAAACATGCCTCGAACAAAATGACATATAATACCATATAAAAAGCCGATAAGGGGGCTGAGAGAAGGTAGGAAAACAAAAGGAAGTAAATGAAGAAGCGAGAGAGAAGACCAGAAGTGAAAATAGCAGATCGGCATGGGCCCTAAAATAAAAACTAAGATACGTCGCACAAGGAAGAAATGCGGGGCTGGAATGGTGTTCAGGAGGAGAAGAAACTGCAAAGATGAAGAGGAGGGGGAACATAACTGGGAAATGCGTCGTAGGAAGGTATCAAAATGAAGAAGGCTGGTAAAGGAAGTCGTGAGAAAACTGTGTCGGAGAAAAAGGCACTTTGAAGGTGGAGAATAAAGGGACATGAGACGAAGGCCATGGCGGAAGTAGGCAAACCCAGAACTCTATAACTAAAGCATGTGAAATGTATAGGATGGCGAAAAGGGGGGGGGGGGTGTCGTAAGTGACTAGCAGGTGTCAGGGATCTAAATTTCGTGATTAGTGGAGGTCGGTTTGGCAGCAGTTCCGATGAAGTGTAACGGAACATGGACCAAGGACACAACCGCAGCATCTAGTATCTTTTGACGCCGTGTGCTGGGGAATGTGACCTGTCGCATAAACCGAAGATGATATAAGGAAGGGGAGTTGCAGATCGCAATCGCTATGTGGGTACTGCTCGTACTTTACACTGGCCCATCTATAAAGACCAATGATCAACTGACAGAACCTTGAACCACCAATACACGATCTCTTAGTGTGGACTATGTACTGTAGGGAGGAAAATGTCAGATGAAAAGAGATTCATTCTGTGCGAGACCAACCGTACGTCGCAACCCGTTTGTAGGCATTGCTCGTACTGCACGCTGGTTCCATAGAAAGACATAGGTAGGACCACTGCCTCCGAACCGTCCTAGTCGTATGTAGCAGGTCGCCTGTTGGCACTGCAGCCATAGCATGGTCGTAAAAAAAGGGGGATAGGGATGTAGTCACACAGTCTTTACATATTCGGTTACTGTAGAGGTAGCCGACTCAACAAGGCCAAGGAAGACAAGCCAGAAAGTAGCCCAGAGCTATGGTAGGCCCAAAGTGATAGTTTGACTAGAATGGGTGCTCATGGGCCACTGTGAGTGGCAACGGGGAAAGATCAGTGAAAGGCATGGGTGGTGAGAACAGATAAAGTAGCGAAAATAGAACGGGGAATCGTAAGGAGAAAAGATGAGGGAGGTATGAATGGATCGACCCATAGGAAGAGAGTGAATAAGTCTAAAACTGACCAGAATGGCGTAGAATTGTCACAATGTGCTAAAGCCAAACACACAATCTCCGTCTGAGATGATTAGCTCCATCAGGTGGAGCTGTTGGTTCTAGCTCATATGTCAATGACAAACATCGCAGCATGATAACTTCTGTGTTTCTAAACACGCTGGTCCCATATTTCTTTCAGTTACTTGTTAAAGTAACGGGCTAGCCAATCACGTGACATTACTCAGAGAAAGGCCGGTTTGCTTTTGTTTACAGCTAAAGCAGTGTCTGTATTCTGTGTTAGTTCTCAAATCCAGATTGTGGTTGTTAAAAGTATGCAAGCAGTTAGTTGGGGGGAAAGGCTATAGGGGTCGAAGGTGGGGGAGTGGTGGAGGGAGGGGTCGGGGTGGAGGGAATCCCCACCCTTCATAAGAAGTCTGGACATGACATTCAATACTAAGATGCAAGCCAAAAGAGAATGCTATTGTAGCCAAGCTGTTTAAGATACACAACATTTTGTTACATCGATTCATCATCAAATCAGTGCCTCCGCATCGAAGGTTGGCTTCATTGGATCTTCAACATTTGTTTGTCTCTTGCCTTGGTAGTACAATCTGATAAACTGTATCATGTCCATCTCAAGATGTTTTCTTTACATTTGTTTCTCTGGCTACTTCTTACTCTCCGCCTCTCAGAGTACCAAGGTGTCATGACATCTAGTTCCCCGGAGTAACACTGGTATGTCTGAGCTGGCTTTCATTCATTCATTCATTTATTTTACTTTTGAGCTTAAGTTAGCGCATAGGGCAGAGGTCAGATCTCTCAAATTCTGTCTGTTCGAATCTATTCTGTGCAGTTCTTGAATAGTATGAATATTGGTTGTTTTACTTTCTCTAAGTATTGTTCTTCTGGGCTGGATTAGCTTAAGAATATGCCCGTACGAATATGTTTTCGTTTCGAGAGTTTGTGAGAAGATTAATGCATCGAGTGTAGGTGAAATGACGTCAAAAAAGGACGTCAGATGGGGAAAGAAAAATGGCAGCCAGGAGACCAAGAAGTCCGTTAGATGAGTTGCAAGAGATTATTTAGGGATAGTGAAGACTCTGAGATACCTACAATATTAACCTCAGAGTTTCTCTTTGTTCGGTAGCTTCTCCAGATGTATTGCTGCTGTTGTTTATGGGAACCAGGGAAGTTAAATGCTGTCTTCTATGAAATGCTATATTACCATTATTGCTGTAATACTAATTGTCTATGAAAGGAATGACCACAGTTGAATGGTACTATTCGTCTTGTATTCAAGAGGTCATGAGTTCGAATCCGGCTGGTGTCTTGTTTTGCAAAGTGGATTTTTTTTCGGAGATCCCTGTGGATTATCGCTTGAAGCTACTGAGTTACGTGCTATGAGTGGTACTCTCCAACTGGTACAAAAAGGGCAACTGGTATTGAGAGGAAGTGACATCTCAAAGTTGTCTTTAGAAGAGTCCAAAATGGTTTCCGTGAAGGCACTGTACCGAAGTCACGTAACTCTTCTGTTGACCCAGATTAGCCTTCAGTTACTACTAAATAAATAAAAAAATGTTTTAATAAAATAACTCATAAGATGGCCTTCAGTTCATCTCCACATTTTGCTAAGCCATGTGAACGTCAGCTGCGTTTGTTCCTGCTCGGCGTTTTTTTCTGTGTATATGTGTATGTAATATTGATAAAGGCCTTTTGGTCGAAACACGATTTGTATGTATGATTATGTGTGTTGCTAGTGATTAGCAAAACTTCATTACCCTATTTCAAGCTTTATCTAATGGATTTCAGTTCAGTTTTGCGCAGTGAGTACATATTATCGATATATATATATATATATATATATATATATATATATATATATATAAAGAATGTGGAGAACTTTATGGAAAGTGAGAAAAGCAAACCAAAATGTTTCTGACAACACTTCGTATGCATAAAGAGCTGTTTAAACAAACTAAACATTTTGCACATATTACAAGATATAGCCCCTTGCTAAAGATCTTACTAGTTAGTAGATTTGATGGACGGCGAGCCAGAAGTAGGCATAGTTACAAGTGTAAGGGGAACATCATGAGACTAACAGGATACAGTGTAGCAACGTATGTCTCCAAGACTGGTGGTTGAGCGTGTTGAAAAGTCCTTGTTAGTTTGTTTATTGCTTGTTATTTTTCATTAATACACTATTTTTTTGCTATTCATAAATTATATTAGTAACCAGAGACAATAATACTTTATCATAGTCATTGTTGCTTCTTATTGTTGCTTGTTATTAACGCCGTACTCTCCACCTTGTCGGATATAATCTGACAGTTTGTTTTATACTTGGTTTATATTGGTTTCTATTTATACTTGAGTTTGTTTTTTGGGGTTTTTTTGCCATTACCTAACATTGTTTTTGTTGTCAATTTATTATTGTTTCCCATTTTCGCTTAGTATAGGTTTCGGCCTAGATACATAGTTCAATCCCCGCCACAGGCAATTGTGCATCCGGACCGTTCAGAAAGCAATGGCACACTACTGAACGTATTTATATTGCCTAGAAAATCACTACAACCAAAAAATGCTGGGTTGATTTCTACGTCCTGAACAGGATACGCTGCCAATTTCAATTTATAGGTTTATTATTATAGTCGTGTATGTTTATATCTAATTCGTTGTCGTTTCTTGATAAAGGTTCCTAATGAACCGCAACATAGAACAAGTCTTTGTTGCTGTTATTTCTTATTAATGCCTTATTTTTAAATTTATTAATCTATTTTAGTAATTAGTGACAATAATACTTTATTGTATGTGTTATTCTCTTTGCGCATTATTTCCCTCACAACATTTCAGAAATAGGTGGTGGGTTTCAAGCAACCTTCATCACATTGGAGATCATATGAATGGAATACCAACTCCACGCCTACCAGACTCGTCTCTTGTGATATGCATGACATGTGACAGTAGTGCTATTCCTAGCTTTCCTTTAATAAATTAGACTGCTGCAAAATTGTATAACAATATTACTTACGTAAAACATAAGGTCGAACAGCTTTACTATAACGCACAGACTATCAGACTATAGGGTATGGGTATGAAAAATACAAATATCAATACACACACATGACAGTTTCAACCTTATGGTCTTTTTCAAGAAAACACAAGACATACAGTGAGCAAACAGTAAAAACCATAAAAATAATGTCACTTCACAAACGCTTTATACGCAGACATTTAGCCATTTGGTTTTAATACCGATCATTCATTTCTTTAGGTTAGGGGTGGGGGGTGAAGCTGTGTCGTGTTGTCATTCATGATGTTTTCAGTCATTATTGTTTTTTTTTGTTCTCATTCCTCATATTTAATAATGCGCGTCTGTATGAGACAATACATGTGTACGTGTAGGCCCTGCCTCATTTTTACTTTGAATGTTTCTTCTGTTAAATGTTTCCCGTCTAATGATTTTGTGATAGTGCCGTTATTTTTTACTCTGTGTTCACTGTGTTGCGTGTGTTTTCTTGAAAAAAAAACCCAACATTCTACGGTTGAAACTATCTTGTATACTGTTATTTGTATTTTTTGTATAACCATACCATATAATCTGATAGTCTGTTGTGCGTTGATTGTAAAGCTGATCGACCCTTTTATTGTAAAGCTTATCGACCCTTTTATTGTAAAGCTGATCGACCTTGACTTTTACGTAAGTACTATAGATTCTCTTTACGCCCGTGTGTTGCCGGGGCCCGAAAGGAGAGCAAAGAATAGCAACACTGTTTACCTTCCATGCATGTCGTAAAAGGCGACTAAGGAGGTTATGGGATGGAGTTGGCTGTCCCATCCCATATAGGGCAAGTGACCCAAAGCCATGCTGAAGTATGATGTGTCAGGACGAAAGGCGCAGATATCGCAGCAATTCTGTAAACTATGACACAACGCGTTTCGTTCTCCGGACTACATCCTGCTAATCTGCAGGAGTTTGAGAACGAACGCAGAAGAAGAAGACGATTCTCTTTAGAGGACTCATAACACACATGAGAGATATAGTGTAAGTGACAACGTTGTGAGTGAATAGTCGATGTAGTGAAAGTAGCAACTCTGGAAGTAGATGGTGGATATAGTTTAAGCAACATCTCTTTTAGTAGATCGTAGATAGAGTTTAAGTAGCAACTCTGGTAGTAGATCGTATATAGAGTGTAAGTAGCAACTCCTGGAGTGGATATACGCAGTGGTTAGAGCACTGGCTTCGCATATGAATGGTCCTGTGTTCATTCCCCAGTTGAGGCGGAAATGTTTTTCAGATGGCAACGGCTCCCCGGTCGACCCAGCCTTAAAATGGGTACCGGATTAATCCGGGAAATAAAAACTGCGAGGGAGAGAAGATGGCTACCGCCCTCATTTGCAGAGCCACTGAAATGTAAGATCGCTAACATCTCACACACCTACGGCACACATAAATGTTATGGGTTACTTTACTTTACTTTACATAGTGTAAGTAGCATCTCGTTGATAGAGTGTAACAACTCGAAGAGTATAACAATATAATATAAATATTATAAAGAGGATAACGAGTTTAACGACTCTGGGATCGTAGATCAAGTAACAATTACAAGTAACAACTCGTGTAACAGATCGCAGAAAATAATGAAGAACTCGGTGAGTAGATCAAAGATTTATTACCAGCAACAAGTTACAAATATATAAATCTAGTATGCTATTATAAAAACACTTCAACAGGAGGAATTTCAGAGCAGACAAATTGCTCCTGAACACAGAAACATTTCACAAGTCTCGTCACATATCGTCAGCACAAAGATGTTTTACAAGTCGACGAGTCAATGAAGGCTATAATGCGGACACAGGCGAGTGATTCAGCTTAATAAACATTACTTCTTAGCTTCGCCCTTTTGACGACATCTTCTGTCAGATTCCAAAAGGGTCCCTGTCGGTTCTAAGCTTCATTTTCTAGACCCCTTTTCAGAAGCCAACTTGAAACGATCTTCATCGCCATATTTCCTTCGACGTTAGAGGACATTGACTGCGCAAATCTTTGTTCCGCTCAAGTGAGTTCACAGAGCTCTTTGCCTTACTCGACCTGCCCCCCTGGGGTGAAAATAATGTTGCAGAAAATGCCCGACTGTTCTTGTGCTAATGTTTGTTCATTGTGTGCTCAGAAGGACATGTGATACCACTCTCTTTCTACCAAACCTTCCTACTTAGACTCTCCCTTCTCGTCACTGCTCTCAATGTTGCTAACAATAGAGAACATACATATTCTAAAATGTGTCACACATGACGAGGTTCTCAAGTGATTTCTCGGCTCCTCATCCATCAGGATTAACCACTTGGAAGACAACTTTACACTTTTTCTTCCCAGTCTATTCTTCTTGTAGGGAACTGTATTGTATTGAGATCCAGGAATGATCTCTCCATTCCGATGACGTGACAAAGCGAGAAAAAGACCAAACCTCCAACTTATGTCTACCAAGATGGTCCCATTTTCTCAGACTTCTCCAGAAGCAATGAGTTAGGGTTCCTGCAGAGCAAGACTTGCCGAAGGGAAGCTCTATCACATACGCGTTATATTTCACAGTCGACATCGCGCTTCTGTGTCTGCGCTGCTGACTGGAAGGCATTATCAAACGTTGTGTATTATATTATCTATACCAGTGGTTCTTAACTTGGCAATCATGCCTCTTCTTCCCAGGTTTGCGTCGTTTTTATGGGGAACCACGAGCAAACAAAAAATGTGATTGTAGGGGTGGTGTGACGAGCCCGTCCAGGGAGGTGGACACGGGGTTTTATTGGGGTGCCACAGAGAGCTAAAATTGAATTTAGGGAGCCATGAACAGGCTCCATTAAAGATCTGTGTTCACAAGTAAGTCTGATTGTTTATTATTTCCCTGCATTTTTTTGGCCGTTCTTAACGTTTTTTTGGCATACGACTACAAGTACATAAATAACGAACAACGAAAACCACGACAATAATAAAAAACGTAACGAATGAAGTCTTGTTTACTTTCTGTACAAAGTACTTTCCGACGGTCTCGCATGGGCACAATATTTTCCAAGGGAGACACAAAGAAATAAAATAATATTAGGGACTTGTCTAGTAGGATAAAGGAGGGGGAGGCGAGAGTGAAGTCATAAATGTAACTATTTGGACTATATCTAATACGAAATATGATAATAAGAATAGATGAAAGATTGCAAAATATAATAAACATGGATGAAGGTTGACAAATTATTAACTATAATAAGCATGGATGAAAACTAACAAAATATAATAAGCATGGATGAAAGCTGACAAGATATAATAAGCATGGATGAAAGCTGATAAGATATAATAAGCATGGATGAAAGCTGATAAACTATTTTAGAGACCAGAGGAACAGGAGTTAAAAATTGCCCCAATAGACGCCGCTGGAAGCGAGAATCTCGGAGAACCATTAACCTAGTTGACGTCTTCACATTGAAGTTTTGCTCCAGTAGATTGATTTTTCTGTGACCAGTACTGTTTCCGTTTTCAAAATAAAAATTAAAGCTCGGTTGAGTTATGAGCCAGTGCCATATCACAAGATTTCAGATAAGTCCTCAGCTTCCTTAAAAGTGAGCGTCAGCGGTTGACCAGAAACCGTCTGACTAGTGTCACCTACCTCATTTACTCAGTTAACAATGGCGCCATTCCTCTACCGTCAGATGGTATGAGCCCTGGAACCATACTTCCAGGTCGCTGGGCGAACTACGGGGTAATTTTTATTTCAAACTACGAATAACAAGTGTAGTTAAAACTATGGTCTTTTGATCGGCGGGCAAATGTTTTAATATTTACTACCTCTGATCTCTTAACCTTTCTGAGTCTTGAGGGATTCTCAAACATCTGCTGGTTACACTGCCTCGTCTCTCATAAGGAGCCTTGAGGGATTCTCAAACATCTGCTGGTTAAAATAATGTGCGCCCGTGTGTTGCCGGAGCCCGTGAGGGGAGCAAAGAATAGCAACACTGTTCACCTTCCACGCATGCCGTAAAAGGCGACTAAGGAGGTTATGGGATGGAGGTGGTTGTCCCATCCCATATAGGGTCAGTGACCCAAAGCCATGCTGAAGTCGGATGTGTCAGGTCGAAAGGCGCAAATATCGCAGCAATTCTGTAAACCATGACACAGCGCATTCCGCTCTCCGGACTACATCTTGCTAATCTGCAGGAGTTTGAGAACGAAGAAGAAGAAGAAGAAAATAATGTAGTACAGAAAGCGGAATGCGTTGTGGTTTAGTGTAAAATATAGCTGCGATATCTATCGGACACATTCGAATTCATTATGGTATTCTTGGATCTGACAATAATCTAGCTGTGCTTGCTGAAGACGAATGGATAGAACACACGGGAGTTATTTAAAAAGTTCTGATGTTGTAAAGTCATAAAGTGTCAGTCACTCCACCCACCACCCTCCAAGTTTCTCCAAGGCGACAAAGGAAAGTCGAGGAATAGACTGACAACCTGTCACCTGTGCACAACCTGTCACCTGTAAAACAATCATCTTTGTCACATCTTGTCTCAATTTCTTACAATTGTCTTCTATGAAATAATCCCAATAGATGACGAAGATATTCAGGCCAGCGGATATTGCACCTTTGACTTTTTGTGGCAGACACCTAGGTGACGGGGAATGCTAGATGTGTCATCACTGTGACAGACACCTAGGTGACGGGGAATGCTAGATGTGCCATCACTGTGACAGACACCTAGGTGACGGGGAATGCTAGATGTGCCATCACTGTGACAGACACCTAGGTGACGGGGAGTGCTAAATGTGCCATCACTGTGACAGACACCTAGGTGACGGGGAATGCTAGATGTGCCATCACTGTGACAGACATCTAGGTGACGGGAAATACTAGATGTGCCATCACCGTGCTCCTGGAAGAACGTGGTTATTCTGAGATACTGGAATGCCTCACTGCGAGGCCTGAACTTGGGTTTTACACATCCATGCATTTGATACCTTATATTAGTTCCGGTGTCACCTCAGTTACACATCCATGCATTTGATACCTTATATTAGTTCCGGTGTCACCTCAGTTACACATCCATGTATTTGATACTTTATATTAGTTCCGGTGTCACCTTAGTTACACATTCTTGCATTTGCAGTGGCGTAGTGTGGGTCAATGGCGCCCAGGGCGGAATAATAATTTTCCGCCCTTGTGACATGAAAAAATATGTCAGTGATTGTGAAAGACTGGACGAAAATAAATTTGCCGCCCTACCGATGATGCCGCCCGGGGCGGTCCGCACCTCTGCGCCCGCCTCGCTACGCCACTGTGCATTTGATACCTTATATGAGTTCCGGTGTCATCTCAGTTACACAACTGAGAACCTGTTCTATTTTTCAAAAAGCTATTGGCTGTCAAGAGATACCTTCTCACAGCTAAAGAAATTATTTCATCATCATAATCACAAACATACATACACGCCTATATATATACATACACGCATGTATGAGGTTGTTCACTTTAATGCTATGCAGTGTTGTGTGTAAATGTATTCTCTAAGTACAATTACATTAAACAAATTATATGAGCAATTAATTTTCAGTCTAAGAGACGGAAAGTTAATTTCATTTCAAACAACAATTTCTGGGCAAAACCCAAAAGTTTTCTTTGACCCTTGGACTAGAACATGCCTCCCTACTGGTAGAATTTGTGAATTCTCATACAATTACGAGGCTGTTTCTAAGATTGAAGTACAAGAGGGAAATGTAAACAAACAAAATCTAAACGTTCATTGGGATGATAAACATAATAAGCAATTCTGGTGTAAGAATAAAACCCTATGACGACAAACCAATCGTCTGCTGCTTGCTGTCAGACACGGAAACTCATCAAAATTCGTTCATGGGCGCCACAACCCTACTAAGGCTAACAAAAGCTCGGATTATACAAGGCTGTCCTCTCTCGCTTGAGCGAAACTTCTCAATCCTGGATGGGAACATTTTTCCATCACATTTGATCTGAGCCTCACGATGATCGGTTGACATATTTAGAGAGGCAATCCTTCTGTCTGCTGGCTCCTTGAAATTGGACCCTGCCTATGTTGGCATCTGGAGTGTCCCTTAAATGAATGACAGTAAACGTTAGTTGGTGCACAGTCGTGCGGTTTAGTTCGGGAGACACTCACACCTCCAACAATACATAATGCTTGCAGCTAGAAAGAAGAAATATGGCGATTGTGTAAATATTTCTGTTACATTCTTGTCGTTAGTTGTTATTGTAGTAGCAATAGTAGTAGTAGTAGTAGTAGTAGTAGTAGTAGTAGTAGTGATAGTAAGTAGTGGTAAGTAATACTACTAGTTACTATTACTACTACTATTTACTACTACTACTACTACTTCTACTACTACTACTACTTACAACTACTATTACTACTTATTACTACTTACTATTATTACTACTGTTACTAATACAACAACTACTACTAACTAGTACTAGTTACTACTACTTACTACTACTACTTATTGCTACTACTATTACTTAACTATTACTTACAGAAGCAGTAATAGCAGTAGTAGCAGTAGGTAGTAACAGTAATGGTAGTAGTAATAGTAGTTGTTATGTCGTATGAACAATATGTAGAATTAAGTTCTGCTTCTCACATCTTCAACTTATGAAGAAAACTCCCCAGATGGTTTGTCTTCATACGTAGGGAGTTTTCTTCATAAGTCGATGTCCACCTTGGGAGTTTAAAAAAAAAAGAAGTTGATGTCCACCTAGGGAGTTTTTTAAGAAGTTGATGTCCACCCAGTGAGTTTTTAAAAAAAAAAGAAGTTAATGTCCACCTAGGAAGATTTTTTTAATAAAGAAGTTGATGTCCACCAAGGAGGTTTTTTTATAAAGAAGTTGATATCCACCTCGAAGTTTTTTTTAAAGAAATTGATGTCCACCAGGGAGTTTTAAAAAAAAACCAAGTTGATGTCCACCAGCGAGTTTTTAAAAAAAAGAAATTGATGTCCACCTAGGAAATTTTTTTTAAAGAAGTTGATGCCCACCCAGTGGGTTTTTAAAAAAAAGAAGTTTATGTCCACCTAGAAAGTATTTTTAAAAAGAAGTTGATGTCCACCCAGTGAGTTTTATTTAAAAGAAGTTGATGTCCACCAGGGAGTTTTTTTAAAAAGAAGTTGATGTCCACCTAGGAAGATTTTTTTAATAAAGAAGTTGATGTCCACCAAGGAGGTTTTTTTATAAAGAAGTTGATATCCACCTCGAAGTTTTTTTTAAAGAAATTGATGTCCACCAGGGAGTTTTAAAAAAAAACCAAGTTGATGTCCACCAGCGAGTTTAAAAAAAAAAGAAATTGATGTCCACCTAGGAAATTTTTTTTAAAGAAGTTGATGCCCACCCAGTGGGTTTTTAAAAAAAGAAGTTTATGTCCACCTAGAAAGTATTTTTAAAAAGAAGTTGATGTCCACCCAGTGAGTTTTATTTAAAAGAAGTTGATGTCCACCAGGGAGTTTTTTTAAAAAGAAGTTGATGTCCACCCAGTGAGTTTTAAAAAAAAGAAGTTGATGTCCACCCAGTGAGTTTTATTTAAAAGAAGTTGATGTCCACCTAGGAAGCTTTTTGAAAAGAAATTGATGTCCACCAGGGAGTTTTTTTAAAAGAAGTTGATGTCTACCTATGGAGTTTTTTTAAGAAGTTGATGTCCACCTAGGAAGTTTTTTTTTAAGAAGTTGATGTCCAGCTAGGGAGTTTTTTTAAGAAGTTGATGTCCACCTAGGGAGTTTTCTTAATAACAAATATAAACAACAAAGTATTTGATTTTGTACTTTGTCCAGGGCTTGTACATGGGAATTGGCTGCTGTCGTGCACGTTGTTGATCAAAATTCTAGTACTGATATAATTGTACTTCTTTAACGGTGCCTCCTTGACCCTCCCCCCCCCCCCTGTTCCTGCCAAATTCCTCAAGGTTCTTTCTTGCCTTTGCTTCTATTTTCTCAATTTGAGGACTTCATGTCAGTTTCTTTTCTAGTATAGTACCCAAGTACATTGACTCGTCTTATGTTTGGATATGTACATTTCCAAGTTTTATCTCTCCAGCTTTGTCCTTATTTGAAAGTGTGAAGTGTTGTTTGTTGAGAACGTTTCAGCATTGATCTTTACCACACATTTATCTATCCATACTGTTAGGTTGTATACTAACTTTTATATTTTCTTGCTGGCGATCTTTAGATGTTCTTCTACACACCACACCAATAAGTCTCTAGCATACATTGTAGCTTTTACACCGTGTGGCAGTTTGCAGATTAGATCGTTTATGAACACAAGAAACAGAGTTGGAGAGAGTACTGAACATTGAGGCACTTCTTGTTTTAGGATAACTTTTTTGCTGTTGTGACATTCTTGCTTTCCGATTGTGCAGGGAAGGATCGTATTCACTTACTCATGTTACCCCTAATTCTATTTCGTTGCAGCTTTACTATCAGTTTTGGTAGATATTTCTAAGGCATACAAACCAAGGACCCTCCCGCTGCATCCTGATAGATTTACTGAAGCGGAGATCTGAACACCTACGAAATTGCCCGATGTGCGAAGACGATAATCAGCATACATAATCAATGAATACATAGTCAATCTAACTTACTGTTATCTCTACCAAATCATCGCTTCACTATTGAGATGTCAATCTGCTCCAATTGTCTAGTTAGTACTTCTCGATGATTTGTCTCTATCACTTATAAAAAGCAACAGTCTATTCTATTGGCTGTTGTCTATTGAAGAAACTTGACAAAACCACATCAATGCATTGGTGTTAGTATGTCAGAAGTATATTTATCTATCTATACGCTGTGTCACTTATTTGCCTTGCGGTATCGGGGGTGGAAGAGTTCTCTGGAGATGGCCTTCTTGTGTGCTGTTTGTAAGCTTGTTCCTGTGGATAATTTGATTTCTGTGATTCATCTTTTACATGGTCTGCCTCAAGCTTTATAGCCGTGGTATCAATGTGTCGTAGCCATTTGTAGCCGTTTGTAGTCTGGAAGTGTGTGAAAATCACTTGATCTATTGTCTTTTGGTATGTTCCAATACTGGCATTGTTTTGGTTATCTGTCTGATTTTATCATTTCTAATTCTATCTCTTAATGACACTCTATTCTTCGTAGACACGTCATTTCTGTTGTCACTATATTTCTTTTGTCTTGTTATATCAGAAGTACAACATGAAAATTAACATACAAAAAAAACAACAACAGAAGTTATGAAAATCAGCAAGCTTGCAACACCAATGGATATAACAATAGACAATACCAAACTGAAACTAGTCACTATTTTTAAAAATCTAGGCAGCATTTTTTTCCCCGAAAAGAGAAGACGAGACAGAGAAATAGAAAAAAGCTGTCAGAAATCAAACACAGTGACTTACTAACATTCACTATTTCTTCTTCTTCTTTCGTTCACTTGAAACATGTCTATATCTGCAATTCTGTCTCCTTAATAAAACTCACTGTCTTTTGTAGTTCATACAGTGTCCCATAGAGCTTTGATTCCAGTGTTGTTTCCTCTGGCCAATATGGCTGCCTCAGTGTTTCATGCTCAGAACACTCTTGAAGTATATGTTTGGCACTCTGTACTGCCTGTCCACATGTACACATGGCCGTGTTGCCAATCTTGAACTTTGTATACATGTGACTGCGGAGTCGGTTGTGTCCTGTTCTGAGACGTAGAATTATAACTTGTTCTGATCTGTTCATAATGTGATAGTCATCTTGTGTTGGTGTTTGTGGCTTTCTTATTGACTTGATCATCTGTTTTTTCTGATGGTAGGTGATTGGTATATCTGGTTGGTCTTCGGCAGCACCTTCCTTAGCCAGTTGGTCTGCTTTTTCATTTCCTGGTATTCCACAGTGAGAGGGTATCCACTGCATGGTTACCCTATACTGGTAAGACAATTCGCTAAGTAGTTTTTTCAAGTCTGTTAGTTTTTCAGACTGGAGAGCTTGAAGCACTGACCTTGCATCTGTCAGGAATACCACAGGCTGTAGGTCAGAGTTGGAGTTCAGCAGTTTTTTAGCTGCCACAGTAATTGCCTGGATTTCTGCATCATAATTATTGCAGAATTTTCCTGTCGGTGTTCTGATTGTATCTCTAGGCTTGTGTGGATATTCTATATATACACCTGCACCTCCATTCCTCACAGCATTCTGTGCTGACCCATCTGTGTATACTCTGACCCATATATCTTGTGGATATTCCTCATCCAGGAAACTGAGGGTGACTGTCCTCCGCTGCACACTGTTCAGTTCGTCCTCGCTTAGTATTCCTTTCACATGGGTCTGAATGTATATTGGCATTCCATGCCTTTCACTCCATGGGGTTTGTTCTGGTACAGACCTTAAGGGGCTGTCAACTTCAGGTAGGTCTGTAAATTGTCTACGGAGTCGTTTAGCTTGATGGATAAAGCTGCTTCTTTTCAGTCGCCCCATTGCTAGGTTTTGGAATCTTTCCTTCATTGGATGACTTGGCATACACTGAAACTTTTCTGCTTGAATTAGTACTTTTGTGTCTCTGCGTTCGCCAAGTGTTTGCATTCTTCCCATTTTCTGCATCTCTGCTATGGGTGTTGATTTCATTGCTCCCAACATTATTCTAAGTGCCTGGTTTTGCACTTTATCTAGATCTTGTAATGTGGTGTTTGATGCAGGACACCACGCAGCTGAACCATATTCCAGGTGTGGTCTTATGCCTTGCTGGTAAACTTTACTGAGTATATTCCCACTGGCTCCCCATGTGGTTCCACTTAGTTTTCTCAGGATAGCTAACTTCCTCCTGGCTTTTGTTGTTGCTTTGTTTATGTGCTGCTTCCATGTCAGCTTATCATCAAAAGTAACTCCAAGGTATGTTGGTTGTTTGTCTTCTTTCAAGAGCTCTCCGTCTATCTTGATATGACCGGCTTTTTGTTTTGGTGAGAGGGTAAAGAGTGTAGTGCTGCACTTATCTGTGTTAATGCTGACACACCATCTATTTGCCCATAAGGTTAGGGCATCGATAGCTCTTTGTATTTGTTTAGTGGCCACTGCCGCATGTTCTTCCGTGCACCAGATCACCAGGTCGTCAGCATACATTGCCACTTTGATTCCGTGTGGTAGTTCAGCAACTAGGTCATTGATGTAAACCAAGAAAAGTGTGGGTGACAGGACTCCTCCCTGGGGGACTCCATGACGCAGTAGGACTTTCTTGCTTTTGCGACCATCTAATTGTACCCTGGCTCTTCTATTATGCAGGTATGCTTTTACCCATTTGTACATTCTTGAGCTAACCCTGCAATTTCGCAATTTCTTTAGGAGCCCTTCTTTCCAGACCTTATCAAATGCTTTCCTGAGGTCTATCCATGCTGCTAGTACCAGTTTCTTATCTTGGAAGGCATCCTCAATCTCTTGGGAGAGGTAGGTTGCCTGATCTTCAGTAGAGTAGCACTGTCTGAAACCTGCTTGCTGTGATACCAGAAGGTTCACTTTCAAGGTACCACTGCATCCTAAGATTGATAATGCGTTCCATTGTTTTGCATAAACAGCTTGTGAGACTGATGGGCCTGTAGTTGGAGACTGTGTTGCCATCTTTTCCTGATTTGAGGAGAGGTATCATTATTGCTTCTCTCCATGCCTGTGGTACATTACCTGTGGACCAGCTTGTGTTAAAGATTTGCAGCAGCTTTGCTCTTGCTGCAATTCCCAGGTTTCTAATCATTTCATTGGACACTCCATCAGCTCCAGGGGGCTTTTTCATTTTCAATTTGGATATTGCATGCTCCAGTTCTCTCATTGTGATTGGTGCCTCCATGACTTCAGGTATAGGTTCGTCTTGTCCAATGTTTTGCTGGTTTGCTCGAACCTCCTGTTGTTTGTCTGGGCTGACTTTGACGTTATTGTCTTCTGCAAAGGAATCTGCAAAGTAATCAGCTGCATGTTTACCTGTTAAAATGTTTCTATCTTTATAAAGTGTGATCCTGGTATTTCTCCCTGTACCTTCATCATTTAGTTGTTTTACAAGTTTCCATAATTTCCTAGTATCTCTTTCTAGGTTCAGCGACTCTGTTTTTTCTTTCCAGCTGCTCCGTCTGGCTTGTAACTTGGCTCTTTGAAATTTAGCCTTTGTTTGCTGATATTTGTTGTGATGTTCTTGGCTAGGTCTGTTCTCAGCCTGCTTTCTAGATGTTTCCATCTCATTTTGCAGCTTTTCCAGTTCATCATTCCAGTAGGGTTTGTAGTTTTTGCGTGCCCCCCTGGGTATGGTTTTACTAGCAGCATGTAGTATACATCTATTAAATTCACTCACTGCTCTATTGATGTCTTTGTCCAAGTTCATGTCCTTAGCTAGAACACTGGTTAAATGCTGGTACATTTTCCAGTCTGCCCTCTTATAGTTCCACCTAGTGAGCGTGCTGCTGTCCTTGGTATATTCATTGTGAATTTCCAGAAATACTGGTCTGTGGTCACTACCCCCAAGCTGCTTTCCAACGATACGTGTGATGTTCCATTCCAGGCCTGGTGAGTAGAATGCCAGGTCTGGTGTAGAGGTGGTGTGCCATGCTCTCGAGTAGAAGGTTGGTGAGTCTGCTGGCTGGTTAATAAGAATGAGATTATTTTCATCCTGCCAGCTCTCAAGTTCCTCACCTCTCTTGTCGATATGATCGTAGCCCCAGCTCTGAGAGTGGCTGTTGAAGTCACCACACACCATAAGCCTTTCTTTGTCTGGAATTGTGTCTAGTGCCAATGGTTTATCATTTGGGCAGTAGTAGTTCAGGAGATGGAATTCTGCACTGTCTGTTTTTAGGTGGAGCATCTGGTATTCTGCCCCGTCCATGTATACTTCCAGCTGACATGCGCTGATATTGTTTTTAACTAGTGTCAGAATTCCACCCTTTCGCCTGTCTTTTCGGTCAGATCGGTAGCACTGGTAGCCTCTGATTTTGAAGGCTATGTCGCTGCTGAGGTGTGTTTCTTGGATACAGCATATATTAACTTGTTCTTCACTGAGGACATTTTCAAGTTCCAATTTTTTGCTGTATCCATCTCTTTTACTGTTGACACCCTCAGCATTCCAGTGCATTATTTTTATTGGTCGTTTGTTTGTTTGGCCAGTAGCTCTATTCCCTTGCCTCCTGGCTCCTCGGGGCAATTGAGAAGGACTTCCAGTAACTGAGGTTGGGCCCTTTCGAGGTATAGGGCCCGGCACCGTCCCTGCCTGAACGTCCGCCACAGGGCAGGCACCATAACGTTTATTAGATGCAGACATGTTTCCATTGTGTTTTATGCGTGGCAACCTGATTATCTGTGCGCCTTTTGGCTGGTTGCCTCCGTCTTCAGCACTCTGCTTACTTGGGCCGGACTATGGTCCTGCTCGAGTGGGAGTGCCCGACCAGTCTTAGTTTCCATCCTCTGATGGCTGAACTAAGCCCCATCACCACTTCAAGGTTCTGGCCTCGATGGGGCTATTACTTCTTCACCCAAATATCAAGATGGAAATCAAAACAGATAATATCTACAATTTTTATACCAACACGTTGCTACCAATGTCAGACATGGTCTTTAACAGTCTCGCAGCAAAGAGAAATCGTTATATGTGAAATAAAGTGTATAAGAAAAGCTGCAATGATTACTAAACTAGATAAATTAAGAAATGTAGAAATTAGGAAAAAGAGTACGTATAATAAACATATCGAAAGACAGACAGTAAAATGGTTTGGTCATCTTTTAAGAATGAAATTGAACCAAATACCAATAATGCCATATAACAAAAAATATCCGGAAAAAAAGCCAAAGGTAGACCACGAAAACTGGTGGATAGAAATCACCAAGATAACCTTGAACAAACATAGACTCGACACAACCAAGGCGACACATCTGGTTATGTAATGAAAACTGAGACTCTCACCCCTACACTTAACAGCAAGTGTGGATAATACAAACCATCTATCACTTGGTGAAAGACAATAGACAATTGTCAAGTTAGTACTTCTCAGTGATTTGTCTTGATGAATTCTAGAAAGCAACAGTCTATTCTAGTGGCTATTATCTAGACCAAGTGGATGTTGACACTGCTGATTTACACTTGCGTTCAGTGTAGGTGTGGACACTTTAGTTTTCATTCAAAAGCTAGATGTGTCGACTCGGTTGTACTATATCAATGTTTATTCTATTGTCGACCTCCTCTGAGTAAAAAGATCCTTCAATAGCATTGCACTAAGCCGAAAGCTGAAGTCTCTTGGGTATGAAAGAAAGCTAAGAAAAACCACATCACTGTACATAGGAAGTAAAAGCTTATCGCGCGCAATTCCTGGGGTTCTCAAAACAAACATTCTAAATGTCTTAGACGTTATTTATCCATTTCATTTGTGCTCTTGCTCTAACTCCGTAACTATATCGTGTTTTATTATGAGTTTTTTTTTGGGGGGGGTGGGGGTGGGGTGGGGGGGGAGTTCTATTCTCATAAAATGCACAAACCATTGTATTTTCTGTCTCCAGATATTTTTAATACATGACATAATATCTATTCTACAAGTAGAATGTCAGTATTTCGCGATCTGTTTAATCAGGTAATGCTGACAGTATTTCTACAGAATTCCATTTCACATGTTATTTCTTTCTCTTGTGTGAAGATGTCAGTGTCAATGTCTAGCGTTGGTAACAGAGTGTTGGTAGAAAATAAACTTTAAGATTTGCCGTCTTACTTTGGTCGTTTCAGATTAAAAGCCACAGTTGTATGCGGAAATTAGTAACGTATAATCTTGTGCAAAACTTCTCCCTTGTTCCTTCTGTTTAGTGGGCGTGTCTCACAAGCCCAGGTTTGACTTCTTCATATGTGTTCATTCTCAAATTCCCGCTGATTGGCAGTAAGTGTAGTCCAGGGAAAGGAGTATTTTGTTATGATTTACAGCTTGGATATTATAAATGTGCATCTAGGACTAACACATCCGAGTTCAGTATATAATTTAGGTTACTGTGGCCCATGATATGGGACAGCCATTGTCAATATGTCTTAGTTGCCTGTTGCCACATGCACTGCAGGACGCAGTGCTGATATTATTTGTTCCCCATTTAGTCTCCCTGAAACACTTGGGATAGCTAACGGGTTTTAATTTAGCTGTAGTTAGTTGGGAAGCCTTAATCACTCAGAAAGCAATGTCATTAAACATAAAGAAATGACTAGAAAGTATATGCACGCAAAGAAAACAAAAATGTTGGAATTAACGTTACCTCCCTCCCGATTCGGATATGCAGTCAGCATTTTCGTTTATCTAGAATGGTTTTGCTAAATGATTTCATTTGACTTCTTGTGTGGGATTTCAAGAGGTGTCCTCAAACATCGGTCAAATTTGTTGGCTTTCCAACAATGGAGCATTTTCATGTGTACTTTTAAGTATAGTCTACAGTGTAACTTCGTAGAGGCAGGGGACCAATTGTTCTTTGTCAGTTTCTCTTCAGAGATATTTTACTTTGGAGCGCTTGCGTGTATGATTGTCGTTCTTGAAATAGGCTATGTGTTCGTACAGACATTTTTGTCTATTTGTAAGGTGCCTGCCTTTGTCACTCCTGTCTTGTTCAACACTTCACTATACAGGACCATTTTCACGCCTGCTTCTGTAAGTATGACCGTAGATCTGGGTAGGTGTGGTAGATAATCATAGAAGCCATTTACACAAGAATGGGATCTTGGTGTGCAGACAATTCCATGTCAGGGGTGCTAGCTGTTTAACGTCAAGTTTAAAGTCACACTATCCATGGGTTCAAGTTTCTTGAAAACCAGGTCAAGTACGCACGTTCTGTGTTCCTCACAATTCTGACACGTCTCGCGATCAACCCCTCCCCCCACACATAGAAAACATCACATTCAGCTATCGACCCGATTCTGGGGAAATATATATTAGAAGTTAAAAGTTATTATTGTTAAACATTCCAAGGGAGCATTGGTCGACGTTCTCCGTGTTTTAAAGAGAAATTCTTCCATGATGACGACGCAATAACACCTCTGGACTACATAAAGAAGTACCACTGATAGAGAAATTCTTCCATGATGACGTATAACATCACTGGACAACATAACGAAATGATATAGATGTAATAACACGTCTGGACAACATAAAGAAATGATATAGATGTAATAACACGTCTGGACAACATAAAGAAATGATATAGATGTAATAACACGCCTGGACAACATAAAGAAATGATATAGATGTAATAACACGTCTGGACAACATAACGAAATGATATAGATGTAATAACACGTCTGGACAACATAACGAAATGATATAGATGTAATAACACGTCTGGACAATATAAAGAAATGCAATTGCAAGGAAGCTGAAATCAAAGGATTCAAGCCGAGTGTTATGCAGTGCACTACATAGGATTCAAGCCGAGTGTTATGCAGTGCACTACTCGTTACCAAGAAGAGCCCATGTTGCAATCTAAGCCGCCTCTTTAGCGGAGTGGTACAGAGCACGTCTGTGACGGCCAATGACCGTTCAGAAGGAAATGGGAAACTACTGAACGTATTTATATTGTCTAGAAAATCACTAAAGCCAAAACAAAAAATTCGGGGCTGATGTCTGCGTCCTGAATATGATAAACTACAATTTTTTTTTTAAAGCTCGCGATTTGGAAGCCAAGTTCGTTTATCGCAACTTGAACTAATATGTCTTCAAATTCGACATAACTTGGATTGGAAAAGCTAGCCCAGGACTACAAGAGGTGTGTGCACATTCCAGTGGATACCAGCACATTGCTACATCCCGGGAAATGAAAGCGGCAGATGAACTTGCCAAAAAATAGAGGTGCATTATAACAGATTGACATAAAAACTAATTACGAAACTGTCCAAGCAGCCACTTTCAAATCTTAGTGAGAACATGATCACCTAGATAAAGTCAAAAATGATGCCAACCATCAGCTGTCCAGACGGAACCAGGTTAACATTTTCCTACTACAGACGTGACATAACTGACTGCAGCATAACCTACATCACAAATACAAGATCGACACATCAGACTTATAGCCTACTCATGTGGCCTCAGACCTACGACAGTCGAATATTTGTTGCAGACCTACCCAATACACGACGATTAACATAGAGGCACTTGACCATGTCCTGTCCGCTTTCATGAAAAACTCTACTGCACTGTTCGGAGCCTGGGGTTGAATGTTATATTTGTCAGCGTCATCAATGTAAACGTCTGAAAGTCAATGTAAAAAAAGTAAATGTATTGATTGACGGATTTATACAATTAAGAAAACGTGTTGACTGAAGCTGCGAGGCGACGTGGTGTTACTAAATTATCCAAGTACCAGTGGCGTAGATACGCTTTCAAATAAGGAGGGGTTTTACCTAAAACATGTGGTAGTTCATCTGGTTTCGTGTGTGAATCCCTCTTTTTAATGTAGAAAGTCGTTACAGGAAGAGTTTTTACCCACCTCTGGCACATTCCTAGTACTAAAAGTCTTCCATGACTTGTTTGCATACGATACATTCCTAGTACTAAAAGTCTTCCATGACTTGTTTGCATACGGTACATTCCTAGTACTAAAAGTCTTCCATGACTTGTTTGCATACGATACATTCCTAGTACTAAAAGTCTTCCATGACTTGTTTGCATACGGTACATTCCTAGTACTAAAAGTCTTCCATGAATTGTTTGCATACAGTACATTTCTAGTACTAAAAGTCTTCCATGACTTGTTTGCATGCAGTACATTCCTAGTACTAAAATTCATGTTCTGATTTGTTTAGGGAAGAGTTTTTATCTATCTCTGGCACATTCCTAGTACTAACAGTCATATTCTAATTTGATAATGGAGATGAGGAATTTACCCTCCTCCCCCATTTTTTTTCATCTGTTTGTCAGGTACAAATATTGTCAACTGATTTCAGATTACTTTTTTTCCAGTAATTATTCGAAGCTTCTTATTGCTGGTGGATGATCCAGTGATCAATGGGATCATGCCCTATCATCATCATTGTGTGATAGATACATATGTTTATGAGTTGTTGTTTTGTTCCATGTATGGTGTTCCATTTTTCTGGCCGTGGAGAGACAATAATTTATATAATATAATCCAGCCCTGTACATGTAACAAGGTTACGGCGAATAGTTTCGTAAGGGTGAGTGCAATGCCGGAATCTTGGAGTGTGCTGTGTTCGTATTTTGTTCATGTGGTCGTTAAGCCGTTAATGTTGGATGAAAAGTCGGAAAAAGTTACTCATGCCTTTCTTTCTCTGGATGTTGATGTTGTCTTTTGAATGAGTGATTGTGTTGATGTTGTCTTTTGAGTCGGTGCTTGTGTTGATGTTGTCTTTTGAATCGGTGCTTGTGTTAATGTTGTCTTTTGAGTCGGTGCTTGTGTTGATGTTGTCTTTTGAGTCGGTGCTTGTGTTGATGTTGTCTTTTGAATGGGTGCTTGTGTTGATGTTGTCTTTGTTGTTTGCGCTGGTCGTACGTTTTTAGAGTTTTCTTCCAGTGTTTCCCATGGCCTATCATTTGGGTCGTAGAGTTTGGCCAAGTCTTTTTGTCCACAGTTTTCAACAACATGTTAACTGCATGCATGATCTTTAGTGTGTATGGCTGTTCTTGTCCTGCTCTCTTCTTTGCTAGCATGTCTGCCTTGTCATTGCTAAGTGTGTTTGAGTGCCTAGAAATCCACTTCACGATACTGAATTCATGAGATGTAAGGAAAAAATATAAGGGGAATGAAAACGTGATAAAATAACTATATTTTATAACAAAATGAATGATACAATAAAGGTCCCACCCGCCAATATCTAAATACATTAATGATCGGAATTAAAATCAAATAGCTTAAAGATACCAAACTTATACATATAGCGAATTTTAAGGTGACAATCTAGCTCTACCGTCTGTGGTGCAGGATCTAAGCGCAATGACCTGAATATTACGGGAACCACGATGATCGGCGCCATTGAAATGTTTGGCGACAGGAGTATATGTTCTGTGGTTAATAGTATTCTTCTTCTTCTTTCGTTCACTTGAAACATGTCTATATCTGTAATTCTGTCTCCTTAATAAAACTCACTGTCTTTTGTAGTTCATACAGTGTCCCATAGAGTTTTGATTCCAGTGTTGTTTCCTCTGGCCAATATGTCTGCCTCAGCGTTTCATGCTCAGAACACTCTTGAAGTATATGTTTGACACTCTGTGCTGCCTGTCCACATGTACACATGGCCGTGTTGCCAATCTTGAACTTTGTATACATGTGACTGCGGAGTCGGTTGTGTCCTGTTCTGAGACGTAGAATTATAACTTGTTCTGATCTGTTCATATTGTGATAGTCATCTTGTGTTGGTGTTTGTGGCTTTCTTATTGACTTTATCATCTGTTTTTTCTGATGGTAGGTGATTGGTATATCTGGTTGGTCTTCGGCAGCACCTTCCTTAGCCAGTTGGTCTGCTTTTTCATTTCCTGGTATTCCACAGTGAGAGGGTATCCACTGCATGGTTACCCTATACTGGTAAGACAATTCGCTAAGTAGTTTTTTTAAGTCTGTTAGTTTTCCAGACTGGAGAGCTTGAAGCACTGACCTTGCATCTGTCAGGAATACCACAGGCTGTAGGTCAGAGTTGGAGTTCAGCAGTTTTTTAGCTGCCACAGTAATTGCCTGGATTTCTGCATCATAATTATTGCAGAATTTTCCTGTCGGTGTTCTGATTGTATCTCTAGGCTTGTGTGGATATTCTATATATACACCTGCACCTCCATTCCTCACAGCATTCTGTGCTGACCCATCTGTGTACACTCTGACCCATATATCTTGTGGATATTCCTCATCCAGGAAACTGAGGGTGACTGTCATTCGCTGCACACTGTTCTGTTCGTCCTCGCTTAGTATTCCTTTCACATGGGTCTGAATGTATATTGGCATTCCATGGCTTTCACTCCACGGGGTTTGCTCTGGTACAGACCTTAAGGGGCTGCCAACTTCAGGTAGGTCTGTAAGTTGTCTACGGAGTCGTTTAGCTTGATGGATAAAGCTGCTCCTTTTCAGTCGTCCCATTGCTAGATTTTGGAATCTTTCCTTCATTGGATGACTTGGCATACACTGAAACTTTTCAGCTTGAATTAGTACTTTTGTGTCTCTGCGTTCGCCAAGTGTTTGCATTCTTCCCATTTTCTGCATCTCTGCTATGGGTGTTGATTTCATTGCTCCCAACATTATTCTAAGTGCCTGGTTTTGCACATTATCTAGATCTTGTAATGTGGTGTTTGATGCAGGACACCACGCAGCTGAACCATATTCCAGGTGTGGTCTTATGCCTTGCTGGTAAACTTTACTGAGTATATTCCCACTGGCTCCCCATGTGGTTCCACTTAGTTTTCTCAGGATAGCTAACTTCCTCCTGGCTTTTGTTGTTGCTTTGTTTATGTGCTGCTTCCATGTCAGTTTATCATCAAAAGTAACTCCGAGGTATGTGGGTTGTTTGTCTTCTTTCAAGAGCTCTCCATCTATTTTGATATGACCGGCTTTTTGTTTTGGTGAGAGGGTAAAAAGTGTAGTGCTGCACTTATCTGTGTTAATGCTGACGCACCATCTATTAGCCCATAAGGTTAGGGCATCGATAGCTCTTTGTATTTGTTTAGTGGCCACTGTCGCATGTTCTTCTGTGCACCAGATCACCAGGTCGTCAGCATACATTGCCACTTTGATCCCGTGTGGTAGTTCAGCAACTAGGTCATTGATGTAAACCAAGAAAAGTGTGGGCGACAGGACTCCTCCCTGGGGGACTCCATGACGCAGTAGAACTTTCTTGCTCTTGCGACCATCTAATTGTACCCTGGCTCTTCTATTATGCAGGTATGCTTTTACCCATTTGTACATTCTTGCGCTAACCCTGCAATTTCGCAATTTCTTTAGGAGCCCTTCTTTCCAGACCTTATCAAATGCTTTCCTGAGGTCTATCCATGCTGCTAGTACCAGTTTCTTTTCTTGGAAGGCATCCTCAATCTCTTGGGAGAGGTAGGTTGCCTGATCTTCAGTAGAGTAGCACTGTCTGAAACCTGCTTGCTGTGATACCAGAAGGTTTTCACTTTCAAGGTACCACTGCATCCTAAGATTGATAATGCGTTCCATTGTTTTGCATAGACAGCTTGTGAGGCTGATGGGCCTGTAGTTGGAGACTGTGTTGCCATCTTTTCCTGATTTGAGGAGTGGTATCATTATTGCTTCTCTCCACGCCTGTGGTACATTACCCGTGGACCAGCTTGTGTTAAAGATCTGCAGTAGCTTTGCTCTTGCTGCACTTCCCAGGTTTCTAATCATTTCATTGGACACTCCATCAGCTCCAGGGGACTTTTTCATTTTCAATTTGGATATTGCATGCTCCAGTTCTGTCATTGTGATTGGTGCCTCCATGACTTCAGGTATAGGTTCACCTTGTCCAATGTTTTGCTGGTTCTCTCGAACCTCCTGTTGTTTGTCTGGGCTGACTTTGACGTTATTGTCTTCTGCAAGGGAATCTGCAAAGTAATCAGCTGCATGTTTACCTGTTAAAATGTTTCTATCTTTATAAAGTGTGATCCTGGTATTTCTCCCTGTACCTTCATCATTTAGTTGTTTTACAAGTTTCCATAATTTCCTAGTATCTCTTTCTAGGTTCAGCGACTCTGTTTTTTCTTTCCAGCTGCTCCGTCTGGCTTGTAACTTGGCTCTTTGAAATTTAGCCTTTGTTTGCTGATATTTGTTGTGATGTTCTTGGCTAGGTCTGTTCTCAGCCTGTTGTCTAGATGTTTCCATCTCATTTTGCAGCTTTTCCAGTTCATCATTCCAGTAGGGTTTGTAGTTTTTGCGTGCTCCCCTGGGTATGGTTTTACTAGCAGCATGTAGTATACATCTATTAAATTCACTCACTGCTCTATTGATGTCTTTGTCCAAGTTCATGTCCTTAGCTAGAACACCGGTTAAATGCTGGTACATTTTCCAGTCTGCCCTTTTATAGTTCCACCTAGTGAGCGTGCTGCTGTCCGTGGTAAATTCATTGTGGATTTCCAGAAATACTGGTCTGTGGTCACTACCTCCAAGCTGCTTTCCAACAACACGTGTGATGTTCCATTCCAAGCCTGGTGAGTGGAATGCTAGGTCTGGTGTAGAGGTGGTGTGCCATGCTCTCGAGTAGAAGGTTGGCGAGTCTGCTGGCTGGTTAATAAGGATGAGATTATTTTCATCCTGCCAGCTCTCAAGTTCCTCACCTCTCTTGTCGATATGATCGTAGCCCCAGCTCTGAGAGTGGCTGTTGAAGTCACCACACACCATAAGTCTCTCTTTGTCTGGAATTGTGTCTAGTGCCAATGGTTTATCATTTGGGCAGTAGTAGTTCAGGAGATGGAATTCTGCACTGTCTGTTTTTAGGTGGAGCATCTGGTATTCTGCCCCTTCCATATATACTTCAAGCTGACATGCGCTGATATTGTTTTTAACAAGTGTCAGAATTCCACCCTTTCGCCTGTCCTTTCGGTCAGATCGGTAGCACTGGTAGCCTCTGATTTTGAAGGCTATGTCGCTGCTGAGGTGTGTTTCTTGGATACAGCATATGTTAACTTGTTCTTCACTGAGGACATTTTCAAGTTCCAATTTTTTGCTGTATCCATCTCTTTTACTGTTGACACCCTCAGCATTCCAGTGCATTATTTTTATTGGTCGTTTGTTCATTTGGCCAGTAGCTCTATTCCCTTGCCTCCTGGCTCCTCGGGGCAATTGAGAAGGACTTCCAGTAACTGAGGTTGGGCCCTTTCGAGGTATACGGCCCGGCACCGTCCCTGCCTGAACGTCCGCCACAGGGCAGGCACCATAACTATTTATAGATGTAGACATGTTTCCATTGTGTTTTGTGCGTGGCATCCTGATTATCTGTGCGCCTTTTGGCTGGATGCCTCCGTCTTCAGCACTCTGCTTACTAGGGCAGGACTATGGTCCTGCTCGAGTGGGACTGCCCGACCAGTCTTAGTTTCCAGCCCCTGATGGCTGAACTAAGCCCCATCACCTCTGCACGGTGCTGGTCTCGATGGAGGTTAATAGTATGAAGATGCCTACAGAAACGGTCACTCAGTTTTAAGCCAGTTTCACCTTCTTGAAAAATTGTTTACATCACATTCTAGAGCTTGAACAGCGGGCATCTGTAAACATCACAATGTATTAGACATTTGATGGAAATGCATCAAGTATGGTCGTCAGGTAGTGAAATCCAATATAGTTAGAACATACCTTCCCACGGATGTAAGAAAATTCATCAGATGTTTTGTCTGGATATTCTATATAGACACCATACGCTGCATTGATGATGGCTTTGAAAGCAGACCCATGTTTTAGTATAGACATGAATTCATTGTACTGTGTAGGCGTCTATTGTTTTTGTGTGTTGTTGTCATAAGACTTCCTGTGGTTCAGAGCTTTTTATTACATTATCTTTTGTGTACCGATTTCCGGCACATTTAAACGTATGTGTTAGTGTAAATGTTTTTCATGTTTATATATATATGTCCTGTATATATATATATACACGTATGTATGTGTATATATGTATATATATAAATCAACAATCTAATAATTATTTTTTGTTATATGTGTCATCTATTCCCTGCGCTGTCAACTACTGATCGTCCCTGTCCATTTGCCTCACTAGCCATAGTCTCGACGTTATCTTTTGGTAGCCCTTTGCTATCATTTTTATGCATCAAATGTTTTCATATTCTCTCTCCCCTTCCTTAATTTCCATTTCTCGCACCTCTTCTCTCCCCCCTTTCCCCCGATCTCGACATTGCTTATTGGTGGCCTCAAACTCTGCTTTTGTCCTAGTGTTGTTTTCCACATACACATACTTTTATGTGTGTGTCTGTGTTTGGTCTGTGTTCGTTTTTTCATCTTTTACCTTGGGCTTTTATTTGATCTGATTTATCGCCTTGACGTGTGTTTTTTCCATTACTTTTGGTATCTAATTTTCTTGAATCTATGGGAAAATCTGTGTGATAATAGTACGTACTCATTATGAACACACATTATTCAACATTTACTAAGCTTGCCGCATTATTTGGTGCGTCTTGTTGTAAGAAAGATATCTCTAAACAATCATTTACATTTATATTTTGATTTTGGTGTGTATTTAATGTTTGTGTGTTTCTTCAAAAAGGTCACATTTGGACAGGTACTTAGAAAATAGTCCTTGTTCTTTTATTTATTGCTATTTTTTTAATTTTTTACATGGATATTTAGGCATTAACAGTAGCTTTATTACTTTATATAGTATTTTTGCTTAAAGAAATAACAAAATAGATGCAACAAAACATACCAGATCCTAGGACAGATGGCATGTGTTTTTAAGAAAAAATGTAAACATAGACACCAAAGTTACATTATACAAGAGTATTATTATCCCACCACTATGCTACCAGTGCTAAACCTGGACAATGACAGCACAAGACAAAAGAAAAATAGTGACAGCAGAAATCATGTGTCTACGAAGAATACTCGGAGTGTAATTAAGAGATAGAATTAGCAACGATAACATCAGACAGATAACCCCAAAAATACTAGTATTGGAACACATCAAGAGACAACAGATCAAGTTGTTTTTATACACATCCAGCCTACCTACAGACAGCGTGCAACAGAGGGCCATGACACATAGACCTAACTAATGACTAAACAAACCCTCGGTGGTGAGTAGTATACACTCACAACATTTCCACTGCTCTGCTGAATTGAATATATGACGACGCTTGAGAATGCAACTTCTCAATTTCCTTACCTCTATTCTAAGGTGAAATTTGCGTAGAAGAGATTCCTCTTTCTCTTAAATTACATCACTCTGTTTGACCCTTTCTCTCTCTCTGGCCAAACCACCAGAATATCTCATATTCTGGGACAATTACATTCTTTCTGAAACGATTCCATCAATAGTGAACCATACATGTTGCCACTTTTTCGACGACCTTCATAAAGACCTATCTAATTAATTCGATTTCTGCAAACAGATTAATAACCCCTCTACTGCTATTTTACTTCTAACATGTAAGCTTTTATCACAACCTACATCTACTCACTCCTAATTCTAATATCATATCTATAAACGCTGGAATTAACACAACTTCGCTCTAACACTTTTGATAATAACATAGGAGCTCCTAATAAATTCAACATGCGAAGAATTCTCCCGATATTTTGTTGTACAGCTTGCATTCCAATATCCTTTTTTAAAAAAAATAGGTTCGAGAAGCCATGTCCTGCTCCATGGACAGTTTCCCGTTAAATCTTCGTTACATTGCTGAGATGCTACTTGGTTGCAGTCAAATGAACGACTGATCACACTTGGTTGCAGTTAAATGAACGACTGATCACTCAAGATTAATTACAGTCTGCTACATTAACGTTTTTTTAAATCGTATTTTGGATCACAATCTTCCTGAACACTCATGAGTATTCACGCTTGTACCCGCAAATGTTTTCCTACTAATCCAGTTTTTATCCTATTTTGTGACACTAAAGTTGTCAACAAGCTTTTCTAGAATATTCTACTCTATACACATTGTTTCTTAACTTAACAATTTTGTCAATTTTATTCTCCACGTCCAGTGTCGTGTTTCGGTCACAGCTGGTTGAATATTCATGCTAGCTACCTCTGTCAATAACCTCATCCCGTCAAAATTTACTAACACTTATTTTCCTACTGTTTTTTTCTTTTCTTTAAAAGTACTATCGAAGCACAATAAAGGACAGCTGACTTTAGTATTATTCTTCGTCAAATTTTGCTTGTCCGCCTCTCGGCAAGCCCCGTAGTCTGTCACCACTTGAGTTACGTTACTTGCGTTCTGATACTGAGGTTATTTTACTGGTGTTATGTTACTAGGGTTCTGCTACCGGGATTTTGTTTACGTCGTCTGTCGTTGTGACCCGTTGCGAGTATGTTTTCTTGATAAATATTGGTAACACTGTGCCTCTTTCCTTCACTTTTACCACGTACTGTCAAGATCTACCTGCTCGGTAACACTATACCTATTTCCTTCCCTTTTACATGGTTATATCATCATCATGTGTCAAGAGCTACCAGCTCTCAGCTAAATATACTATACCATAATCATCATCATGTGTCACTAGATACTTGTTCGCAGCTAAATATATTACATCATCATCATCATGTGTCAAGCTCTACCTGTTCGCAGCTAAATAGATTATATTATCATCATCCTCATCATCATGTGTCCAGAGATGCCTGTTTGCAGCTAAATAAATAAAAATAAGGTCATCAACCGCCATTCGTAGACCTTTTGAGGCCATTGATAACAATAAAAATAATATATTTCTAGATAACTATGACGAACTACTAAATTTATTTTCACGAACTACCGACGCTATTGGAACTACTAGCATGTACAATCTTCGTTATACCCTGGGAGATACCGAGCACCTATAGGATTCGTTATACCCTGGGAAATACCGAGCACGTATATGATTCGTTATACCCTGGAAGATACCGAGCACCTATAGGATTCGTTATACCCTGGGAGATACCGAGCACCTATAGGATTCGTTATACCCTGGGAGATACTGAGCACCTATAGGATTCGTTATACCATGGAAGATACCGAGCACCTATAGGATTCGTTATACCCTGGAAGATACCGAACACCTATAGGATTCGTTATACCCTGGAAGATACTGAGCACCTATAGGATTCGTTATACCCTGGAACATACCGAGCACCTATAGGATTCGTTATACCCTAGAAGATACCGAGCACCTATAGGATTCGTTATACCCTGGAACATACCGAGCACCTATAGGATTCGTTATACCCTGGGAGATACCGAGCACGTATAGGATTGCCACGAGTGCGTTACCATCGATTGAGACAACTAAACTAAAATAAAACTAAACTAACTATGCGTGTTAAACATGTATAGCTCAACGCACAGCTAAACATGTATAACTCAGCATACACCTAAACTTTTATATTAAACATGTATAACTCAACGCACAACTAAACATGTATAACTCAACGCACAACTAAACATGTATAACTCAGCGCACATTCAACCAACTAAACTATTCTTTTGAGACACATATAAATAAATTGGTAGCATATCCTATCCAGGACGTAGCTATCAACCCAGCATTTGTTGGCTGTGGTGATTTTCTAGGCAATATAAATACGTTCGGTAGGTTGCCATTGCTTTCTGAACGGTCCGGATGCACAATTGCCTGTGGTGAGGATCGAACTCGGTACCTTTGCCGTCACAGACGGGCTCTCAGGACATTTGTTCGTCTCAATCAAGTTTTACGAGATTGCTGGGACAAATAGTCCAAAACTGGTACTGTTCTTGTAAAACCTGGACGTCTGATCACCATGTCAGTATGTATCCACCAGAAAGCTGAATTTGTCCACTGTTGCAAATCCAAGCCCGTAGATAAGGAAAGGGAAGGGGGGGGGGAGAAACCCTTTAGCAAATCTGAACATAACTTTTAACCTTTAATACTGGATGTTGCATAATGGTGGGGGAACCCCCTTCCCACAAACGATTTTTCACAAAAGACCTTCACATTTCTCATTTTAAAAACTGGGAATTACACATGTAAACGGATGAATGATCTTTCTTTTTAGGTCCATCCCCTTCTTGCGGAAACGTATCTACGGCCCTGTCGACTAGCGCTAGTTTCCAGTCTACACATGGAAAGTAACGGCAGTAGTGTTATGTATTTATTCACAATGTTTGATTTACCATTACCGAGACCGAAAGATTTTGACAGTTACACATCGCTGATTGTTGAGTATTTTTTTTTACCTTCGATGCATGTGTTTTTGATGTTATTCGAAATCCGTTGGGTTGTTTGATAAATTAGTTCATTAAGTGTGTCTTTTAGATGACATTTATTGTCTATTTGTTCGCAGGCAATGGTGTCAGTTGATGTCAACTTGACTGACGTTTCAGAAAAATACAGGTGTTGGTTGCTTACAGACCTTTTCAATTTGAGCGCCCATTTTAATTTGTAGTGTCAAAGAGTAGTTGGTCTAGCGCTCGGGTATCAAGGAGCCCTGCTGTGACAGGGAATGGTGTCTGTAGTGTACTGTCGTGTATCCACCTTCTCCGTGTGTCGAGTTTCCTAGGTTTATGAGCTTGAGAGGTCGCCGGTTTTCACAGCTCATCCTGGCGAGAGGATCAGCACTGCTCGTGTGAACAACCCTCATCAAACCGTCCAAAAACTGGCGCTGACTCCAGACACGCATGTATACAAAGACTTTGTGACTTGCAACTGACAGGGATGTATCCGTGAAATACAAAAGAGTCGATATTTTGAAGCATAGGAGTTCCTCGACTTGAAAGAAAGTTGAGACCTGCTGAACTAGGAGGCATTGCTAGCCATTGGTGGTCATACTTTAGGTGACATAGGTTACTCGAGGTCAGCATAAAATCTTTCATAGTTCTAGTCGTTGCAGTAATCTATTCTGATCTCGGAACAAAATCGGCACTGATGAGTCCTTCAAATGTTTCCGGTACATTCGGTCGTCGCCCCACAACAAATATCATCAACATCAAGTGCTGTGCTGACTGTCGTAAAAGTACAAGGATCTTTACTAGTAGCGGGGATTCCATAGTAGACATTGCTTACACATTTACATGTGGGAACATTGCTTACACATTTACATGTGGGAACATTACTTACACATTTACATGTGGGAGAATTGCTTACACATTTACATGTGGAAACATTGCTTACACATTTACACGTGGGAACATTGCTTACACATTTACATGGGGGAGCATTGCTTACACATTTACATGTGGGAACATTGCTTACACATTTATATGGGGGAGCATTGCTTACACATTTACATATGGGAACATTCTTTACACATTTATAGGTAGAAACATTGCTTACACATTTATAGGTGGGAGCATTGCTTACATATTTACATGTAGGAGCATTGCTTACATATTTACATGTGAGAACATTGCTTACACATTTATAGGTGGGAACATTACTTACACATTTACATGTGGGAACATTACTTACACATTTACATGTGGGAGCATTGCTTACACATTTGCATGTGGTAATATATTAATATCCGGCACTTTCGTGGCATGTTACAGGGTGCGTCGATGACGGTCAAGTTACCTGGTTCGAATTTCGCCACAGGCAATTGTGCATCCGGACCGTTCAGAAGCAATTGCAAACTACTGAACGTAGTTATATTGCCAATAAAATCATTGCAGATAATAAATGCTGGGCTGATGTCTGCGTCCTGAATATAATACACGAGCAATTAAATGTCTTACATAGTAACACCATGTAGCAGTATTACATTCTATCAGTTTGCCTTTATTATAAAAGCGTATAAAGCTTGTCAATATTAATATTTGAGAAATAACTCAAACGCGTGGGAAGGGGGGGGGGGAGAGAAAAAGGGTGTTTCTTGCTATGGCAAGTTATCCTATCTCTTTCTGTGGCAAGTTATCGCATCTCTTTCTATTGTAAATTATCGCATCTCTTTCTATGGAAATTTATCGTATCGTGTAAACAGCGTCTTATTCCTCATACAAAATGCCACATTACATCATGTTATTAATACAATGAATACTTTTGAGATTTATTTATAGAGGATAATTATATTCATTTTGCGATTTGGGGTTTTTCGTACAGGATAGTGGATACACTGAATTAAAGAATTCTTTGTAAACAATTGTCAAATTCGTAAGTCAAGAGGGAAACGATGCTCTCAACGTAACAGACTATCAGGGATAATTTGAGGTAACTTATCGATTAAACTGTAATATTTGACATTAGACACGAGAGCATTATCACGAGGCTAAATAGCCTGTTTTGGTTCAGCGTTCGACCCCCGTTAGCAGTGTTTATGTTTGTGTGTGGACATTCTATATCATGTATGCTACGTAGGTATATTGTGAGTAAAAATATCACAGTACGATAAAGCAACCACATACACACACGCACGCACACATGTACTCACAGGCAAAACGCACACACACGTACGCACACACGCACATGCACACACAGACCCCCCCCACACCATATATATATATATATATATATATATATATATATATATATATATATATATATATATATATATGTACGTTGGCAGTATGTAGGTCATGTGCTTAGATCTGACGAGTAAAAACTTAACCACCAAGCTCTGTCATGGTCTGCGACAGGAAACGTGGAAGACCCAGGACAACACAACTAAGAACAATCAAGAACGGAGTAATGAAAATGGGTATTAACACCAAAACTACAAAAACTTGCTGCGAACATCACGGCATGGAGAAACATAACATCTGCCATATGTACCAGCCGTGGCAACAAAGGAACAAACTCACTAATACGTACATATTCAGGTGTTTGTGGATATAGTCGACATTGCTGTTAGACTCCCTATTATAGCTTATAGATCTGAAAAGGTCACGCTTCGCCACTGATCTCCATTATTCTCTATTTCCAGCAGAGTGTAGTATTAGTCCTCTGATTTGATCATTATTACTTGAAGTTTCTTACAACAATAAAAGTGAACATCTGAAACAGCGTAATGAGGTTTTGCAAATTACCGGAAGTACGCAAGAAAACAAACACACACACACACACACACACACACACACAAATCGATGTTTCTATCACAAGAGATGATGTTGCCTTTATCACAAACACAGTGTAACACATGCCAGTAAAGAACGATAGTGTCCACGATGCCATGACATAGTTAATTGGTACATTATTGTTATGATATGAAGTAGACCTTTAAGTTATGATTGGGTAACCCTTGACACATGATGATGATGAAGTAATGCCTTTAGTTGTGAGTAGATAGGTCTTGACACATGATGATGATGATGATGAAGTAATGCCTTTAGTTGTGAGTAGGTAGATTATACCAACCGAAATCATTTCTGTCTAAAGCACATGTCCTCCTGAGGTAAGTAGCCAAGGTGACAACAGAACTTTATTTTTGTTTAAACATGTCGTTTAAATTAAGTTCGGTACCTGCAACATCACACCGTAGATGTTGGAAACGGGAGATGGGCGGAGATGTAGCATTCAACCGCCTAACCTTAACAAAATAACCTTAGACAGACAGGCAGGCAAGCAGACAGAGACAGACAGACAGGCAGGCACAGACAGAGATAAATAGATAGATAGATAGATAGATAGACAAACAGACAGACAACAGACAGACAGACAGACAAACAGACAGACAGACAGACAAACAAACAAACAAACAGACAGACAGACAGACAGACAGACAGACAGATAGATAGATAGATAGATAAATAGATAGATAGATAGATAGATAGATAGATAGATAGATAGAACGCATGGCTGCACTGCTTTACAAACAAACTTGCTGTGAACAAACAAGTAAAAAAAACACCTCAACCATCTTTAGAGATTTTCTCATTTAATCACCAACCCCCCCCCCTCACTCCCTTGTAAATAGCACAGATTTCTCCTTTTATCACCAACTTCCCTCGCTCCCTTATAAATGGCACACATTTACTCATTTAATCACAAACTCCCTCTGCTCCCTTGTAAATGGCACATATTTTCTCATTTAATCACAACCCCCCCTCCCCCTGCTCCCTTGTAAAAGGGCCATATTCCTTATGTCAGAAAGACTCCCTTTCCATTCAGCACAGTCCTATGTACTGCCCTGGAAATATGCACCTTCTTGACTGAATTCATCTACTAATACACACATAGGGCGCTTTTTGACTTCATTCCGTCCACTTGCAAGTGACAGAAGTGACCACACTCGATAAACTCCACTCAAGCACTATTCGATTACCCTGATGCATCGTGGTAGCCCGGATTTCAAGTGGTCGGTCGAGCTGTATGACCCGCAGACGAAGAGTTTGTCATTAGTAGAAATCATTTATTCCCTTCTAAAGAGCGTGCAACCATAAAACTTAATGAAGCCATACTTCCCCATTCATTCACTCCAGGGTGGAAAAACAAAAGGTGGAGTTATCTCAAACTTTAGCACCCGGAATTCCCCCATCTTTATTCATCACTTGGGCTATATTTTCTAGCAGGTAGCCGGCTGTAACCATACTGATTTCAAGTCACAGTACAGGCATATGTAATCAGGCGAGCATATTCTGAAAAGATATTACAGAATCGTTCTAAATAACCTCAAATAGCCGCGAAATAAAGTGTCGTACAGGATTCAATGGCGACCACAGTTACCACGATTGGATGCCTTTTAACGCGTCAACTGTGCAGAAAAGATAATTTTAAGCAGTGCAGCTCTGCTACATCAACGTCTGGAATAATCCTGTCTTTGACAATGTCAGCGTTAAATCCCAACAACGATTTTCCTTGTAAATTCAACCTGGCGTGTCAATGAACGGCTTAGACGTCCTACAGTGACAAGTCGGAGTAACGTCCCTTGATTAACACTTCGGTTTTTAAACGAGCAACGCGTCACGCGCCATTTTCCCTTCCCCATCCTCAATGGGGGTTTCAGAAGGAAGTACGTGCCGTGTATTTGTATGCTTGTGTGCGCGGCAGAGGGAGTTGAAATATACAGAACTAACACTTACAATTAGATGAGAATGTTCTATTTTTTAGATTAAAACTATACGGCTCAAGATATACCCAAATTATGTGGGACAGTTATCGGTTGTCAGCAAGCACAGCTTGGAACAGGAAAATGAAGTTTTGATAATCACTGGAAACACATATAATAACACTCATAATAACACTCATTTTGTGTGGTTCCGGTGATTAGCAAAGCTTAATTACCCATTTCCTAGCTTTGCCTGTTGGATTTCAGTTTTGCGCAGTGAGTACATATTTTCGGTCGTTAGCAAGGCAGTGCTTTACTCGTCGTGTGCAATTTTGTTTTCTTGATGAAGGTCTTTTGGTAGAAACATCGATTAATGTGCATTTTTATGTCTTCCTCCGGTGATTAGTTAAATATGATTACTATGTTCACAATATTTGGCCGGTTGAATAACGGTGTTGCTGCAGCTGTAACATCAATTGTTACTCCCTAAGTTGTAACATATCGGTTGTTACTTCCTAAGTTGTACCATATTGGTTGTTACTTCCTAAGTTGTACCATATTGGTTGTTACTTCCTAAGTTGTAACATATCGGTTGTTGCTTCCTAAGTTGTACCATATTGGTTGTTACTTCCTAAGTTGTACCATATTGGTTGTTACTTCCTAAGTTGTACCATATTGGTTGTTACTTCCTAAGTTGTAACATATCGGTTGTTACTTCCTAAGTTGTACCATATTGGTTGTTACTTCCTAAGTTGTACCATATTGGTTGTTACTTCCTAAGTTGTACCATATTGGTTGTTACTTCCTAAGTTGTAACATATCGGTTGTTTCATCTTAAGGGTGGGAAGGAGTACCATTACAACCCACCCTCCCATATCTATGGGCTTGCATGTGATTATATGCTGAACAACCATCAAAGAGGGTATAAATATTATATGGTTTATATGACAACCATCAAAGAGGGTATAAATATTATATGGTTTATATGACAACCATCAAAGAGGGTATAAATATTATATGGTTTATATGACAACCATCAAAGAGGGTATAAATATTATATGGTTTATATGACAACCATCAAAGGGGGTATGACTGTTAGGTCTCAATAACATACAAGAATTGCACACAGTAGCATCACATCGTTCTAACTGGTGAGCTCTAGTTTCCGCCCTATTCGGCGGGTTTGGGGGGGGGGAAGTACATATAGTACTTCAGGATCAACCCTAGCGAGCATAAAACATTCGTGCCAAGTTGGATGTTACTTGCGTTTCATATTCTGTTCCTTTTGTAAGTTGAACAACAAATAAATGCTGAAAACGGATGCGATAGGCCAGCGTCGCAAATAACGCTGCTACCCTGTTAAACCAGCAGTACAAAGTATTTCATGTTCCCGGTAGAAACCATACGTACTTTCGTGTTTATTTAGAATATGATCCAAGCAGAAAAGTACAAGAGCATGCTATCACATCCAGTGATGATCTGACTCAGCGAATTAGCCAGTGGAAGATTGAAGAGAAAATCAGTTTTGTTCACGATCAGCACAAACTAAGTAGAAAATACAAGAATAAACTAACAGAGATAACAAAAGAAATAACAGAAACACTTTTCCAGTTCCGTGTGGGCAATATCAAAATCTTACAATCAGAATCGTCATAAACAAGACTTTCTACATTATGAGAGAGCTGAATACTTTCCAAAAGAAATCAATAGAATACATCATTAAAGATATTTATCTCAGAAAAGAAGCATGGATACTGATGGATCCGCAATCAAAGCCTTCACTGCTTTTTTCACAAATGGAGATCCTGGAGTATAAAAAAAAAATTTAAAAAAAAAAAAAAATTAACAATACGTTAATGTTGTTTATTAGTGATTCCATGTTATACAAGCCATGAGCAGCGACAAACTGTCAGACCTGAAGGAAACCAAACGAGAAGTCAGCTCCTAAAATCTAAAGTGGAGTTGTACTATATTGGATACTATCCATTTCCGTCAGTGCTATGATTCAGAGATACCGTAGTATCAGTCGGTACCAATCAAAATACATTGTCGGGGCGGCATTTCGAATAAAACCATTTAAGGGGGCGGCATCTCGAAAACTTGCATGAGAAAATCTACCGTATGATCCTGATACCATCCAACTGTAGCATAACAGGAAATGAAAAGGTAGATATGTGGTAGCAAAAGATTGATCAACACGGGACCAAAGAGATCAAGAAATCACCTACCAGAAAAAGAGGATCCTCATTAAAGCTATTAGAAAAGTATCTCACCAAAAAGGCAACTATCACTACCTTGACAGAGCTAAGCAATTTATCATCTTCCGCATTAGGACAAACTATAACAGACTAAATCAATCTAGCAAGTGTCATTCCGAATGGCGTAGGAAATCATGTTTCTCCGCGGCTCTCTCTCATTCTCTTGTGTTGTCAATAATCTTGGTTGGTGACTTTCTCCCATTCCATAATACTAGCCCATCCAGCAACTTCTCTCTTTTTATTTCCCCTGTCTCTTCTCACCTTGACCGTTCCAGTTTAAGTGTTCAAGATGTGTTCTTCTCAGCCGTAGAAACCTTGAGAATCTGCCCCTAATATTTGTTAAGATTTTTCTTTTTACGCCAGAATCACTAAGAACATCTGTATTAGTTTTCTTAGCTGTCCGCGATATTTTCCTCATTCTTCTCAGAAACCACATCTCTATAGCCTCCAGTTCATTTTGAATTTATTGTTTACAGTCCATGCTTCACATACATAAAAGACAATTGGTTCAATATAACATCCCAACACTCGATCGGCTCTGCATAGTATTTCATTACACAAAATGGATCTCATTTCTTGGAATGCTGATTTGGCTTGTGCTGTACGGGACTTTATCTCACTTGATCCTCTACCTACTGATGTTAACAGGGTGCCAAGATATTTCACTTTTTCAAACTGTGTTAATTTTGTGTCATTAATCATTATGTTGCATCTTGGTGGTGTATGTCTCTTCGATACAACCATTATTTCTGTTTTCTTCTAGTTTAAACTGAGACCTTTGTTTTCACTTTCTTTAATCACTTTATCTAACAGGGCTTGTAGTTCCTGTTCTCTTTCTACGATCAGTACTGTATCGTCAGCATATATCGAATTATTTATATTTGTATCCTCCCAACTGTTATTCCTGGCATAGCTTCTACATTTCGCATAATATATTCTGTAAACAGGGAGAAAATATCCGGAGACATTACACAACATTTCTATCTTTTAAAACATTCCTATAGTGTTGCTAACTCTCATCGCAGCTGTTTGTGTCCAACACATATTTCTTACTATTCTTAGATCTTTCTCATAAATGTTAAGATTTTCTAGTAGTTTTATAATCTATGAATGTTTCATCTTGTCGAATGCTTTGCAAAAAGCATGTCGAAATCTATAAGCACAAGTATACATAGGGCCTATTGTTGTACTTCTATGGCTCTCTCCGTTAATATATATATATATATAAGGGGTTTCCTAAGTGTGCGCCGCAAAGAGTCTCCAGGGGCGCCGCGGCAACGTCACCAAATCGAAATTTTTTTGAGAAAAATATTAGATTTGCTTTATATTAAGGGCGCCGCTTGAAATAATCTACGTTAAGGGCGTTGAAAAGTTTGGGAACCCCTGACCTATGCCAATCGGCATGGCACTTGATTTTACACACACACACACACACACATATATATATATATATATATATATATATATATATATATATATATATATATATATATATATATTCTATCATTCATTTTCCTTTTGCGATGAAGTTAGCGCATAGTCGGCATAGGGCAGAGGTCAGATCTCTCCAATTCTGTCTGTTCAAAGCTATTCTGTGCAGTTCTTGAATAATATGAATATTGGATGTTTTATATAAATTTATATATGTGTGTGTGTGTATGAGCGTGTGTATGCACACCTGTATATATATTATATATATATAGGGATACAAGCACAACATACATATTTTACTTGTACATATATTTGTACACTGGAGGCGATAATGTAGATAGAGGAGAAGCGTCAGATGATAATGTGATCTATGAAGTACTAAGGTAGCGTGGCCGAGCGGTCTAAGGCGCTGGTTTTAGGCACCAGTCTCTTCGGAGGCGTGGGTTCGAATCCCACCGCTGCCAAATTGTTTTTAGATATTTTGTAAACAAAATGTTTACAATCATCCTCATCACGAGCCGTACTGAATGGCGTTGGCAATCATATTTCTCCATATACATCGAATAAATCACATATAGGCCCCTTTATGTCATCATTTTTGTTGATGTCCCCAATCGAATCCATAGTCAAACTGTCCAATATCTTTTCTCTGGGTCTTTGATCTTTTCCCCTGATTCTATCTTTCCTGTTGTCACTATATTCTCAATGCCTCCTCCGCTCATTATGTGCCCAATAAATGTTGACTGCCGAAATGTGTAGCATAAATGTTGATTAATTGCTGTCAGTTACTGTGTTGTTGTTGACCAGCTATAATTCTGCTGACATAATAGCCTAAAGTTTCTAGACGCGTAATTTATTAGTAGCACTAAAAGAATACAGTTTCCTCGATTTCGCAATCTGTTTTATTGTGAATTCCTGATGCCTTCAAATAAGTGGCAAATTAGCTTTAGCCTGGTGGCAAATTAGCTGTAGCCTGGTGGCAAACTAGCTTTAGCCTGGTGGCAAATAGTATTCAAATAGGCCTACTTGTTATCAAAATAATATAAGAACTTGGCAATGAGTTGTCTGTCACTGTGTCTCGTTGAGAGGTTGATTTTTGGATTTATTTTGGTAACACGTAACATTTCTGTTCATTTTGATATTTGCCTTGTGTTACGCCAGCCAGCGCTGGTCTTGCATCCTGTTATTTTATTGTGTTTTTAATGTTGCTTTAGGCCATCCTCTTTTTAGTTTACTCTCAGGTGTCCACATATAAACCTTTTTGCTTTATTCTATTTTCATCTAGTCTTAAAATTTAACCCGGGTATTTCCATCTGCGTTTCCTTATGGTGTTTGAAACATATTCTTGGTGTGTTTTGTTTCCTAAATCACTATTTGTGACGAAATCGCTATATTTTATGTTCATTAGTTACAGGAGACATTTGTTTTCGAAGCTGTTTATTTTTTGTGCTGTCTGTTGCGAGTTGATTTCCAGCTTTCACTTCCATACGTTATTACTGAGATAATACAGGAGTTGAATAGCTTTAGCTTAGTTTTTCTTCCTATTTTTTTTAATTTCCAGATATTAGTTAGTTTAGTAAATATACTAGCTGCAACTGCTATGCGTGTATCTATTTCTTTCATTGAGTTTTCGTCAACAAACATTCGGTTACCCAAGTAATTAAAGACAGACACAGGCCCTATCGGCCTGCATTGTCGAAGGGCGCAGTGGGTGACAAAACAGCCATGATTAAGCGTTGATTCACATTCAAGCCTATAAACAGATTGAAAGGATGCTACAGGCTAGAGAAGACCACACGAACCAAAGACATACTCGGATGCCACTACTGAAGCATATACAGAGTATCCACAGCAAAAAATCACAGCCTCTCACTAAAACTACTGATCAACATTTCCTTTTCTAGAAATAATTATCTACATTTTCATAATTTGAGTTAATTATCTACATTACGTTAACTAGAAGCTACCATGTTCACGTCGTCGCTAGTACATGTTCAGTTGAACACATTGTTACTTGACGAGTCATGTTAATTTAAACCAAATGTTCTTGAAGTTTGACAATATCGCACTGCCATGTCAACTGATTTGACTTGCTGTCGCCTCATGCTCATTCTTCAAGATGTGGTCAGTGTGGAAAGATGATCAAATTACGATCCCAAACAACGTAACAGACACGTCTGATGGTTACAAGCAGATGACAACCAGCAAACAGACATGTAGGACATCTGTTCGAAGTGGCTGATGAGAGAAAACAGACAGTAATCTAATTTAGCCTTGCCATGAGCACAGCCTGCAGCATCTTCTTGTTTTCCTTTTCAATCACTTTCGTTTTAATTGGTACCGGGGTGGAAACCTGACTGAGTACTAGTGCCACAACAAAGGACAAATGTCTGAGCCTAGCTGAAGCTTGCGGACTTAACTTGTTTTTCTATGAAGGACCTTCCTAATTACCATAACAGCAGACGCGATCACTCCATGTGGTGTCGTGTGATAACGCGAAGAAGACCCAAGTTATCCTATTTCACATCACCAGCCGACATTTTTCTCGCCTGTATCGTTTTGTTTCGTTGCGGGAGCTGGTGAACTGCCAAGTTTAAATTTTCATTCTTTCTTACAAGCTTTGTTGAGTTAATAGACCAGGAAATCGCTTCAACAGCCCCAGGGAGAGCTGGCAACTACAAACGCCTCAAGTTCAAAGTAAGAGAAAGTGGAGTTCCGTTTAGTCATACAACACGTGACTTAGCTTGAGAGTGGAGTGAGCAATACTAAAGCACTCACACTCAAAACTCTGCCGTCTCGCACTTTGTGGGGTGTCTTCTTCCAATATTTGCTAGGAGACACAAGGTGCCAGTTTGGCTAAACCAGAATTTATTAAATGTATGTCGAAAACTAGATATTATCTCACTTGATAGAATTGTTAACAGTGGCAGTGATGGAAACGTTAAGGGACATCTTACAGAGTGGTAGTGATGGAAACGTTAAGGGACAGCTTACAGAGTGGTAGTGATGGAAACGTTAAGGGACAGATTACAGAATGGTAGTGAGAATAACGTTATGGGACAGCTTACAGAGTGGTAATAAGGATAACGTTATGGGACTGCTTACAGATTGGTAGTAAGAATAACGTTATGGGACAGCTTACAGAGTGGTAGTGAGGATAGTTTTATGGGACAACTTACATAGTGGCAGTGAGGATAACGTTATGGGACAGGTTACAGAGTGGTAGTAAGAATAATGTTATGGGACTGCTTACAGATTGGTAGTAAGAATAACGTTATGGGACTGCTTACAGATTGGTAGTAAGAATAACGTTATGGGACTGCTTACAGATTGGTAGTAAGAATAACGTTATGGGACTGCTTACAGATTGGTAGTAAGAATAACGTTATGGGACTGCTTACAGATTGCTAGTAAGAATAACGTTATGGGACAGCTTACAGATTGGTAGTAAGAATAACGTTATGGGACTGCTTACAGATTGGTAGTAAGAATAACGTTATGGGACAGCTTACAGATTGGTAGTAAGAATAACGTTATGGGACAGCTTACAGATTGGTAGTAAGAATAACGTTATGGGACAGCTTACAGATTGGTAGTAAGAATAACGTTATGGGACAGCTTACAGATTGGTAGTAAGAATAACGTTATGGGACTGCTTACAGATTGGTTGTAAGAATAACGTTATGGGACTGCTTACAGATTGGTAGTAAGAATAACGTTATGGGACTGCTTACAGATTGGTAGTAAGAATAACGTTATGGGACAGCTTACAGATTGGTAGTAAGAATAACGTTATGGGACAGCTTACAGATTGGTAGTAAGAATAACGTTATGGGACTGCTTACAGATTGGTAGTAAATATAACGTTATGGGACTGCTTAATACGATAATCGTTAATACGTGAGACTGCTATTAAACTGAATAGCAATAGTATATGAAGTGACATATTCTTTCCAGAATGTTGTCTACGTCGTGGATACTCTGACACCTCTGTCCCGGGCAAGTAGGTCTGCACTGACTAGAGACATGTTCATACATTCTTCGATGTAGTTGGTCTATCGTCTTCTTGTCCTTCCCTCTTCTTCTCTTTCCCGGCACTCTGCCCTCTAGAATCATCCTTTCGGTACCATCGTGTCGCTTTAAGTGCCAACAATAATGTAGCTTCCTTCTTATGGTGGTATTTAGAACTCACCTTTCATTTAGTTTCAGTAATTTAAATATTTCAATTTTCTTTTTCTCTGTCCATGATATTCGTGAGATCTTTCTGTAGCACTTCATTTTAAACGATCTTTTCTTCTGGATATTGTCTTGTTTAAAGTCCAAGTCTCGCATCCATATGGTGCCACTGGGAAAACACATGTTCTTTAAAGGGGTTGCTTTAGTGTCATTACCATTGTGTCACAGTTTTATCATTAGTGTTAATTTGAGTGTTGCAATTGTTAATCATCTTCTAATCTCGACTGAACAATCTCCGGAAATGTTTATATTTGCTCCCAGATATTCCAATTTGTTTATACATTCTAGTTCTATATTGTCTATTTTGATTGTCGGTCTTTTTTTATTTTTGATCTTTATTTTATCTGCTGTCATATTTTTTTCCTGTGCGTGTAGATATAGATTCTGGGTCTCGCTGTATTTCTTTGTTGTTGTGGTTAGCTGTTTCAGTCCCTCCGAATGTTTAGTAAGGATGACTGTGTCGCATGCATATCATTTCTGGAATGTACCCACCGATAATTAATGGATGAAACTCATTTTCTAGTTTTTCCTCTTACATTTCTCATTATATTCTCTGCATAGATGTTGATAAGGGAATAGATTGCACCCATGTCTCACTCCACTTTGAACAGAGAACCATTCAGATGTTTCTCTCTCCACTCTGACTGCTGCTTGCTGCTAGTAATATAGTGTTTCAATAAGATGTATTAGATGTATGGGAGAGCCCATATTTACCAAAAAGCATGTTGAAATCTATAAGCACAAGTATACATATTGTTGTACTTATATGAGTCTCTCCGTTAATATATATATATATAAGGGGTTTCCTAAGTGTGCGCCGCAAAGAGTCTCCAGGGGCGCCGCGGCAACCTCACCAAATCGAATTTTTTTGGGGAAAAATATTAGATTTGCTTTATATTAAGGGCGCCGCTTGAAATAATCTACGTTAAGGGCGTTGAAAAGTTTGGGAACCCCTGACCTATGCCAATCAGCATGGCACTTGATTTTACACACACATACACATATATATATATATATATATATATATATATATATATTCTATCATTAATTTTCCTTTTGCGATGAAGTTAGCGCAAAGGTCAGATCTCTCCAATTCTGTCTGTTCAAAGCTATTCTGTGCAGTTCTTGAATAGTTTGAATATTGGATGTTTTATATAAATATATATATATATATATATATATATATGTATATGTGTGTGAGCGTGTGTATGCACACCTGTATATATATTATATATATAAGGATATAAGCACAACATACATATTTTACATATATTTGTACACTGGAGGAGATAATGTAGATAGAAGAGAAGTGTCAGATGTTAATGTGATCTGTGAAGTACTAAGGTAGCGTGGCCGAGCGGTCTAAGGCGCTGGTTTTAGGCACCAGTCTCTTCGGAGGCGTGGGTTCGAATCCCACCGCTGCCAAATTGTTTTTAGATATTTTGTAAACAAACTGTTTACAATCATCCTCATCACGAGCCGTACTGAATGACGTTGGCAATCATATTTCTCCATATACATCGATCTCTCATAGGCCCCTGTATGTCATCATTTTTGTTGGTGTCATGAATCGAAGCCATTTATTCAAACTGTCCAATATCTTTTCTCTGGGTCTTAGATCTTTTCCCCTGATTCTATCTTTCCTGTTGTCACTATATAGGGAATAGATTACACCCATGTCTCACTCCACTTTGAACAGAGAACCATTCAGATGTTTCTCCCTCCACTCTGACTGCTGCTAGTAATATAGTGTTTCAATAAGATGTATTAGATGTTTGGGAAAGCCCATATCTCCCATTATGGAACACAGTTGATGACGTTTAACACATTCAAACGCCTTGGTGTAGTCTATGAAATACATAGGCCCTAATCTGTATTCTCTAAATTTCGTAATTATATTCCTCATGTTGAATATGTGGTCTCTTGTTCTTCTTCCTGCTCGAAAACCAGCTTTAACTTCATGAATTTCTGTTTCTAATTTGTGTTGAATTCTTTTCATTATGATCTGAAGTAGTACTTTGCTGGATTGACTAATTAGTGCTACTGTTCTATAGTTGGTACATAGTTGAAGGTCTCCTTTCTTTGGCAAGGGTATTTTTAATGACATTCTGAATTTTCAACAGTACTTACGTAAAACACAGGGTTGATCAGCTTTACAATGAATGCGTACTATCGGAATATAGGGTATGGGTATGAAAAAAAGTACAGATAACAGTATACAAGATAGTTTCAAATATTAAAGGCATCGTCGATAGTGAAAACGACCTTAGGAAATGAAACCGAGCGAATCTGCATTACATAGAAACATGTGTAGCAACGTCGGAATCAGCAACGAACCGTGCCAAATTGGTACGAAACATTGTTACCTATATAGGATGGGACAGCTAACTCCACACATCCTTACGACATGCATGACAAGTAATAGAGTCGCTATTCTTTGCTCCCCTTTCTGACCCGACAACACATGGGTAGAATCAAACTAAGTTTATTTGTTGTGATTCCCATGCATTTTAAGCAATGAAACTCCTGTTTCCTATATGCATTGGGCTGATTTCTCAAGAACTTTCTTTCATACCCAGACGACCCAAACCTTTCAACAATCATTATCTGGGATTTGGCAGAAGCTCTTGTAAGTTTCCTCAAAAAATAAAATCCCACTTGCCAAGACCCAAAAGGGGAACAAAGAATAGCAAAACTGTTTACCTTTAATGCATGTCATAAGAGGCAACTGATGAGGATTCCGGGTAGAGTTGACTTCCCATTCCATATAGGGTCAGAGATCCAGATTCCATGCTGCAGTTGGGTGTGTGTCATGTGACGTATTCTCTCCAGAACGTTGAATATTCAATGAACTCCCTGAACCTCTCTCTGTTTTGGGCCATGCATTTTTCAACGACGTATGTTATCTTTAATGTCATCAGTCCATCGTCTTTTTGGTTTGCACTTTCTCTCAGGTGCTCTGCATTGCATAATTTGTCTTTCTAAACAGTTGTGTCTCTTTATATGTCCAAACAGATGCAGTTTTCTTTTTGCTATTGTGTTTAGTAACCAACAATCTGCTAACTTCAATGTGTTTATAATATCTTAAGTTACTCCTTTTTTCCTTCCATGAGATTCTAAGTATCTTTCTGTAGCATTTCATCTCAAATACGAGATCTTCGTTGCTTCTGTTTTACTTAGCGTCCATGTTTCACAGTCGTAGGGCCTATGTTGCAACCGGAAAAATAGATGTTATTAGCATGAACAATTTCGTTTCTTTTTTGTTGTTTTTCAATCGCATTATTTTACAACATGCCATTGCCAATCTCTTTCTTATTTTCTCTGCCATGCGTCTCCTGTACCGCTGATGTTTGCTACTAAGTATTGGCATTTATCCACACACTCTATCTCGGTATTATCTATTATGATTTTTGGTTATTGTGTTGTTATATCTGTTGACATGAAATTTTTTTTTTTTTTTGCGGGTTTAAATATTAGTTTTGTGATTCGCTGTATTTCTTGCATTTCTTTTCCATCTTTGCGGTCTTGATTAGTTGTTCCATTCCCTTTATATCATTTGAAAGAAGCACAGTGTCGTCTGCGTAGCATAGTTCAGGGATTTTAAAACCGCTGATATTTATAAACTCTTTCGCAAGGTAGTATCTTTTAACCAATTCACAAGCTACATCTGTGATTATGTGGCGTATTTTAACCAATTCACAAGCTACATCTGGGATTATGTGGCGTATATTAACCAATTCACAAGCTACATCTGGGATTATGTGGCGTATATTAACCAATTCACAAGCTACATCTGGGATTATGTGGCATCTTTTTGAAAGATCGTGGGGGGGGGAGAGAGGGGGCGGGCTTATTTAATCATTTTCGGTATTTAAGTCAACATAATGATGGTTTAAATTGAAAGTGTAATATGTCCACATTACTTCTGGTATGATTTTGATGTATTATTATATCAATTTTGTAAGTTATTGATAAGTTTTGTAAATGTGTGGTATGTGACACCATTTTTTTCCCTTATATTTTCTATATATTTTTGAGCGTACTTATGTTTCATGAAAGTATAACTATTTTATTTACTTTGGTCACACTCATTATTGAAATTCAACCTGACAAATACTGACAACTTACCAAAGCAGATTTATGCCATTTTGCAAGAAAAATCTGACAAATGTCCATCAAAACCTTAAATCTTATCTTCCAAAAAATTAATTCCATCCAAATGCTAAAAATACTCTGTTGCGAGTGAGTTAAAGCGTGACAGTCAGTGTTGTTCATATCTTCTCATTTTGCATATTATATTTTATGCGTAGATGTTGAACAGGTATGGGGAGAGTGTTATAATGATTTTTACATTCCTCCAGAAATATGCTGCGTTCCCATATTTTTCAGCAGATTTAGTGGTAGAGAAATTGGATGTGTCAGGCCAAAAGGTGCAGACATTGCAGGTAAGTCGTAAACTATGACACAATAAACTTTGTCCTTCAGACTACATCCTGCTAATCTTCAGGAGTTTGAGAAAGAATGCAGAGGAGAAGAAAGTTGCAGAGAAACATTAACCTGGAGCTGTAAGACAAACTCTACTGCGTTGTAAATGAAGAAAATCGCAGAGAAACACTAACCCAGAGCTGTAAGAAAAACTATACTGCGTTGTAAATTAAGAAAATCCCATAGAAACACTAACCTGAAGCTGTAAACAAAACTCCAATGTGAAGCACACAGACAACAACAACACACACACACACTGTGCAGGTATGTAAATTCCTTGAGAATCACATTCATTTTAAGATCAGCATGTACCAGAAGATCTCAGTGCTACAATGACCAAATCAGGTCTAATTGTAAACATAAATAACACAGAAACATAAACAAGGTTGCTCCAGATGTGACATGGGTAAATAAACAATATAATATAGAAGCATCATAATATAGGGATGTGGTGTAGTCGAAATGGAAAACATATTCACTCAAGTTACGGGGCAAGTAGGTGCCATCTCAGCAGACCTGGTTCAAATCCTGTCTGCTGCATTATGATTTTTCTTTAAGTATCTGGTAACAAGAGTGACATAATCCCATGGAGTTCTATCATCACCCATCAATATCATAGCGAAGACAATCATCTATGAAGTCAACAGTAGACAAACTAAAATAACAATAAAACTGTCACAATCTAAATTCACTGATGAAACAAAACATAGAGTAACATGTTACAGCCAATGCTAGTTTTTACTGTTACTTCTGTAGCCATGGTTACAATGTCATACATTTTAAAATAGTGTTATAACAAAAATAAAAGTCTGTTGATGAAAATGAGAGTTCCATCATCAATGACAACAGTAAACTATATACACAAAAAAATTTCACAGCCAAAATGTACACAAATATATAACAGAAACTTTGGCCAGAAACAAGTGTAAAAAAAATTGTATGCTCTAAATGCATTCTAGTGATCCATTTACGAGACATCTTCTTATGACTTACTGTCTAGATATCTTCTAGTGATCCAATTTTTTAGATGCCTTCTTGTGATCCATCTTCTAGATGTCCTCTAGTGATTCATTTTCTTGATGTCCTCTAGTGATTAATTGTCTAATGATCTATTTTCTCGATGACTTATAGTGATTCATTTTCTGAATGTCTTCTTGTTACTTATTTTTAAATGTCTTAAAGTGATGCCTTCTAGTGATCCATTTTCTGGATGTGATCCATTTTCTAGATATCTTCTATTGATTTGTGCCAATTAAGTGGTTCTCAATGTGGGCCAAATGAGACTACACTGTATTCCCTAGAAAACATGAAGAAAACATTGGAAATTGGGAGATGTGTGAGTATAGAATAAATACAGTGAATGATTTTGGCAATATTTAATCAGATATATTATAATATGCTTCAAAGAAAGTTGACATACTTTTTTTGTGAGGGGTGTGGTACAAAAGTAAATGTCTCAAAAGTGGGCCATGGATAAAATCAAGTTGAGAATCACCAATCTAGACACTATTCAATTATGTTCTAGATCAGTGGTTCTCAAAAAGGGTCATTGACATCCATGGGACTACATTATTCTGCTGTTGATCATGAAGAAACAAATTTGATAGTAATGAACAAAGAAGACTATATTCTTCTTCTTCTGTGTTCATTTTCAAATTCTTGCAGATTAGCAGGATGTAGCCCGGATAACGGAATGTGTTGTGTCATGGTTTACAGCATTAATACTCTGCACCTTTCAGCCTGACACATCCAACTTCAGCATGGCTTTCGGTCACTGACCCTATATGGGATGGGACAGCCAATTCCATCACATAACCTCCTTAGTCACCTCTTACAACATGCATGGAAAGTAAACAGTGATGCTATTCTTTACTCCCCTTTAAGACCATGGCAACACACGGGCGAGGAAACTATCTGAAATTGTTTGAATGATATATTATAAGAGAATATATAATTAACATTTCCATGAACGTGAGTATTTAGGTACAACGATTACAGCAGATGGAAGAAGTTCAACAGAAATAAGAAGCAGAATAGGGCAGGCAAAAACAACATTTAAAAAAATGAAAAATATACTGTGTAATATTAACTTGTTATTAGAGGTGAGGAAGAGAGTTCTTCTTCTTCTGTGTTTGCTCTCTTATAACAATGAATAAATCGTGTGATTTCTGCCAGGGAGCATGAAGCACGTTGTGCTGCTAGTTCCACAGTTGAACTGTGTTATTTGCACCTTGGTTGGTTCACTCTGTGGCCCAGCACATCTGTTTTAGGTATAGGAAAGCTCGACAGTAGAGTTGGACCACGGCTGCCTTCGATGTCCTGAGCCCCCCATCAGGTATGTAAACCCTTCTTCTCCACTAGCATGTTTCAGGTATAAGAAAGCTAGACAGTAGAGTTCGGCCAAGGCTGCTTTCTTCGTCAGATGCCCACGACTGGGTCTCAGCCCATAAGGAGCAACGGTAACTAGAAGTTGTAGTTCTGATTTCCTTGGAACGTTTTCCCGTTCTATTTGCACTTAGCACTGTGCTGTTCTCTCATTGTACTCTTCTTCTTCAGCGTTCATTCTCAAACTCCCATTGGATCTCTCTTGTAGCAGGACCATGGTCCTATTAGATTTCCAGCAGGATGTAGTCCAGAGAATGGAAATGCGTTGTCACCGTTTTATTTGCGCCAATGGCCCGACACATCCGTCTTCGGTGGATCATTGTACTCAGTATGTTATCTTTTCATCTCTCATCATGCATCTACCTTTTTTGTGTTGTTTTCATTAGCCACCCCTTTAATGCTCGGACCGGACTCACTATCCTCACTGTGTGTCGACAGTGCCACTGCATGTATTGGCATAGTGGTGTCAGAGAAATTTACTATCTCTTTTACAGTCAATTCTCTTTCCATCTGCTGCCGCCATCCAAATTCACGGACAAGATCCCCAAAAGGTTTAGCCAAAATCAAGATAATCAGCTGTATTTCTGTTTGCAGGGTGTGCCCTGAGGAGATGCTTTTGGGATCTTGGTTATCTGCTAACCCTGGGTCCACCGAGAGCAGTACAGTACCCTTTGCACCCTGAAGAGAGTTCTGCAGTGTTATATTCTTTTTCTTCAGCGTGCATTCTCAAACTCCTGCTGGATCTCTCTTGTAGCAGGACCATCGTCCTATTAGATTTCCAACAGGATGTAGTCCAGAGAATGGAAATGCATTGTGTCGCCGTTTTATTTGCGCCTATGACCCGACATACCAATCTTCTGCGGAGAAGTGCTATATAACTCCTATACTAACATTTGATTGTGAGTTTTGGACAATAAACAAAAACAGGAAAGTGGGAAATTAGAGGCAGTAGAGATGTGGTTCTGCAAAAGAATACTGAGAATACCATGGACTGCCAGAAAAAAACTAATGTTGAAAGAGTCAAATGCGAGACAGAGCTTAATCAATAATATAAGAAATTGACAATCTTCACTTTTTTGGCCATGTTATGAGACAAGGAGGTTTGGAGAACATAGTCACAACAGGCAAGATTGAAAGCAACAGTGACAGAGGGCAACAATGTGAGAAAATATTAGAGAATTTAACAACCTGGCACAGCAGGGAAACAACAATGATCCTGATACATAATACGGGAGAAAGAGAGATATGTGTAGAACCATGATTGCCTACATCAGTGTGCGGGGGTGGTGTGTGTGTGTGTGATGGAGCCTAGAAAAAATGGAAAGGAAGAAATAAAATGTTAAGAACCACTGTTACAAATAATCTAGTTTCTAGAAATGATTTTGCTGATATTTAATGACATTTTTTCAGAAACCTTGGAACAATAAATTATTTTTTTAGTTTAACAGTCAGTGTTGTTCAAAAGAAATTTCTTTGAAACTATTCATAAAATGTCCTGCCAAACTTCAGCAGTTTGAAAGCAAATTCAGAAGAAATAGATTAAGCTGTGGTCCACAGTGTCCTCTCAGGGTACTAAGAAGACTAGAACAAATGTTAGAAACGTTGACATTTAGATTTGTAAAAAGTGACTGATATTAAAATAGAGAAACAATATTAGATTCTGCACAAACACCTTTCATACAATTAGATCAATGATAATTAAACAAACATCTCTTTGGAAGTCTGAATGGGTGGGTAAGGCCTGACATCCAATATGGACTTGTGAAAAACACTGCCATGAAACAGACCAGACAGGATGAATATTACACAACTTAATTGTGTCAAAATGATAATAATTAGTTTGCAATAAATTAAAAATGTAAAACAATTTAGATAACATTTTCAATTGCGTTACAAATTTGGCTGATGCTTGGGGATGGGTCCTGTATGGATAGACTTATATCCAAATGCGGTTTCACATCTGTCCAAACCATCATCCGATTCACACTAAAAATGATTTTTATTGGGAATATAACTTAAAACTCCTTCAGAAATGGTTTGCCTGTATATTTTCAGAGCCTGAAAGGGGAGTAAAGAATAGCAATATTGTTTACCTTCCATGTCATGTTATAGGTGACTATGGAGGTTTTGGTTGTCCCATCCCATATGGGGTTAAAGTAACCCAGAAACCATGCTGAAGTCAGATGTGTCAAGCCAAAAGACACAGATATCACAGCTAAACTGTAAATCATGACATAAAGTATTCCACTACATGCCTGTAATTTGCAGGAGTTTGAGAATAAATGAAGCAGAATTAATGGTATTAAATGGATACAAGAGAGTACAGAATGTGGAGTATCAATAAAACTGATTGTCAACCAATTTTGTTTGATAAAACAGATGGCAATTTTAATTGGAAGTCAACATTAGTGTTTGACCCTTACCTTATGAATATTACAACCTTTATAAAAAAATGTACACAACATCAGATGATACTCTCCTACCTTTTGCTTATAATATGTATATATATATATATATATATACTATTTATGTATGTTGGTTGATCTGATGGACAATTGGTGAGACTTTTAGATAATCATGCATGTGAAATGACATCGATAGGATGTTCTCTTCCAATCAACATTCCTTTGAATGCTATGGGCCTCTTCAGAGTAACCACAGTATTCAACACTCTGCACACAAAATGTAGGAACGTGGACCTAAAACAGAAAAAAATGCCCTGAACTTATTCTTCTACATTTAGGACTCTTTTGTTCTTGCTACATCTTCAGGTCAGGCACCAGGATGAAGCTCCCAGTCTTCTCTAGGCGAGACCAGCTGCTCCAAAGTTTTTGCCCTAGTTCACTACATATCCAGCAAAATCTACCAAAATTTACAAAACACAGCCCATCACAATTGACCAAAATTACATATATCAGTCACATAACACCCTAACATCTACATAACACCCTAACATCTACATAACACCCTAACATCTACATAACACCCTAACATCTACATAACACCCTAACATCTACATAACACCCTAACATCTACATAACACTCTACAGGTCCAACACAATACACCACTATTATATACATCCTGCATGTGGAAAAACATGACCTCCAAATCTACGTTAACACCCTGAATGTCCTACATAATGCACACACATCTAAATAACACCCTGTATGTTCACCATAACACATCCACATAATACCCTGATGTCCAACACAAACCACATAACACTCTGCATGTTCAACACAAACCACATAACACCCTGCATGTTCAACACAAACCACACTTACATGACACCCTGAATGTCCAACACCCTGCATGTCCAACACAAACCACACTTACATGACACCCTGAATGTCCAACACCCTGCATATCCAACACAAACCACACTTACATGACACTGTGAATGTTCAACACCCTGCATATCCAACACAATCCACACCTATACAATACTCTGTATGTACATCATGCATGTCCAACACAAACCATATCTACACAACACCCTCCAATGTTAATGTGTTCTTGACAGAGGCCTTTCGGTTGAAATGTTGAATAATGTATGTCTCCAGTGATTAGCACAACTTCCAAATGACACAAGGATGCAAGAGCCATATTGCTCATAATTCATGGGGATTGAAATATACATGAGAGCATCTAGAATATATATATATATATATATATATATACAACAAAACACACCCACATCTATATTGTACCTTACACAACAATATGTATATTTTGCCCTGCATGCCCACCATTTCACACACTCACATCATGACTACACCTTGCAACATCTCACACCATGACTATACCTTGCAACATCTCACACCATGACTACACCTTGCAACATCTCACATCATGACTACACCTTGCAACATCTCACATACATCATGACTGAACCTTGCAACATCTAACATGCTCACATCATGACTAAACTTTGCAACATCTCACACACTCACATCATGACTACACCTTGCAACATCTCACATACATCATGACTGAACCTTGCAACATCTAACACGCTCACATCATGACTAAACTTTGCAACATCTCACACCATGACTATACCTTGCAACATCTCACACCATGACTACACCTTGCAACATCTCACACACTCACATCATGACTGAACCTTGCAACATCTAACACGCTCACAGCTTGACTACACCTTGAACATCTCACACACATCATGACTGCACCTTGTAACATCTCACATCATGACTGCACCTTGCAACATCTCACATCATGACTACATCTTGCAACATTTCACACACTCACAGCATGACTGCACCTTGCAACATCTTGACTGCTATCACTCCTTTCATTGCTGGATCCTGAAAGAGGAATAAAGCATAGCAACCATTGAATTATGACCAGCTATGCATGTAGTATAAGGTGACTAAGCAGGTTTGAAGATGGGATCGACAGTCCTTTCCCATAGAAAAGTGATAGTGACCAGAAACCATGACCAGAAGCATCCACATTAAGTTGGACGTGTCAGGCTTAAATAAATGTTCAGATATTGCAGCAAAACTGTAAACCACGGCACAAAGCATTATATTCTCTGGACTATATCCTTTTATTTTCTATTCCCGGAGGATGGTCAGAATATCCATGCTTGCAATTAAGCATAGGGGTGGTGACTGGGAGCTTTAGTTGTCTATCCAAGACCAGATGTGTCACCTTTGTGGCATTGAATTCGTATTTGCTCAGGGCTGTCTTGATATTATCTATCCATCTTTTTCTTGGTCTAACTCTCGCCTTGTCTTCTCATGTATATATTCTTGTTGGCAACATTCTCATTGTTATGGTTCATTCTCATAAGGTGTCCCAAACCATTTTATTTGCTGTTTCTCAATGTAGTCAGTGCATGGGGGGTATACTGATTTTTCTCCTGATTTAATCATTTCTCAATTTGTCTAGTTTGGTCACTTTTGCAGCTTTTATCAGGCATTTCACACATAAGTTTTCTCTCCTTGGCTGCTGTCAGTGCCCATTGTCTGGCATTGATAGCAGAGTGATGGCATACAAATATTGTTTACCTCTAGACTTCCATCTTGATCTTTGGATTGAGCAGTAATGGTGCTGGCTAGTATGTTACTATGCTTGCTTTATGGCATCTTGTCTCAATTTCTCTGTCTTATTATTGTCTGTGAATATACTTCCCAGGTATTTAAAGTCAGAGGTTTGTTTCACTTCAGTTTTGTTTATGTCCTGTTCTGTTTTGTTATGTTCACTGAATTTGGTGACTTGCTGCTTTTCATTACTTCTGTTAATATCCTACTAACCAGCAGGACCTTGAGAAGAATATATGACACCCACCTGTACGTCACAACCAGTATGTTTATTACTACACATCCATCACAACTTCAACAATCATAACTCTGGAAACAAGTACATCACAACTTCAACAATCATAACTCTGGAAACAAGTACATCAAAGTATCAAAAATCACAACTCTGGAAAGATGTACATCACAACATAAAAAATCACAACTCTGGGAAAGGGTACCGCACTGCTCTTGGTCGACCTAGGGTTAGCAGATAACCAAGATCGCAAAAGTACTTCCTTGTGGTGCACTCTGGAAACAGAAATACAGCTGCTCGTGCTGATTCTGGTCAAACCTAATGGGGATTGTGTATGGGAATGTAGAGACAGCAGATGGAAAAAGAATTGACTGCAAAAGAGACAGTCAATATCTCAGACACCACAGTGCTAACTCATGCAGTGGCACTGTCGACACTCAGTGTTGCTAGTCAGTGAGGTCTGAGCATTGAAGGGGCGGCCAATGCAATTGACATGAAAAGGTAGAGGCATAGCGAGAGACCGAAAAGATAACATACTGGGTACAATGAGATGGCAGCATAGCGCCAGAGGGCAGAGCTAAGTGCAAATAGAAAGGGAAAAACGTTCCAAGGAAATCGAAACTACAAGTTCTGTTAGCCCGAAAAAAAGCTTCTAGAAAATTCTCCTTACAGGTAGAAACCCAATCATGGGTGCCTGGCAAAGTAAGCAGCCATGGTCCAACTCTACCGTCATGCCTTCCTATACCGGATACATGCTTGTGCAGAGAAAGGGTTACGTATCCGATGGGCTCAGGCACAAACGGGACAACGAAGGCAGCCCTGGTCCAACTCTACTGTCAAGCCTTCCTATACCGGAAACATGCTCATGGAGAGAAAGGGTTCAGTACCCGATGGGCTCAGGCACAAATGGGACAAGGTCGCTCAGCACAAGAACACACCGTGCTCTCAAAAGCGCGGTGTGACTCAGACTTGGATGAGGGGTTCATGATGTCTGTGAACAACACCTTGAATAAAAAGGCAAAAGAGCCTGGGTCCAACTCTTCCGTCGAGTTTTTCCTAAATATGAACCAGGCTCGAGGATGAGAAAAGGTTCAGTATCCGATGGGCACAAGCACAAAATGTGTAATTACACGTACGAGGCAAGTTCACTGGCTGCAGAATACCTTGTGTGAGATAGATGTGAACGACAGTCATCTTGACAAAGAGTCATTACACACCTTCCGCAAGTCGGCAAACAGATAGGCAGGCTGTCACAGGCTAGGGAAGCCCACTACCTGAATTAAAGGCATGACGAAAATGGATGTACTGGGCCTTGGATGTCAAGGCCACAGAGTGAGCCAATCGAGGTGAAAATAACACAGTTCTACCGTGGAACTAGCAGTAAAACATACATCACACTTTCTGGTGGAAATCACATGGTTTATGTGCAGTGATTATTGGAGAGCAAACGCAGAAGAAGAAGACAACTCTGGAAACATGTACATAACAACTTCAACAACCACAACTCCGAAAACAAGTGCATCACAACATTAAGAATCACAACTCTGGATACAAGTACATACATAACATAATTACAACTATGGAAACATGTACATCACAACTTCAAGAATCACAACTCTGGAAACATGTACATTCCAACCATCATAACTTTAAAAATCACAACTTTGGAAAGAAGTACATCACAACTTTAGCAGTCACAACTCTGGAAACAAGTACATTACAATCCAGCACAACTTTAGCAATTACAACATCAACAATCACAACTCTGTAAACAAGTACATACATAACATAATTACAACTATGGAAACATGTACATCACAACTTCAAGAATCACAACTCTGGAAACATGTACATTCCAACCATCATAACTTTAAAATCACAACTTTGGAAAGAAGTACATCACAACTTTAGCAGTCACAACTCTGGAAACAAGTACATTACAATCCAGCACAACTTTAGCAATTACAACGTCAACAATCACAACTCTGTAAACAAGTACATCCAAAAACCATCACAACTCTCTTGAAACAAGTACACTCCAACCTATCACAACTTCAACAATTACAACTCTGAAATCATGTAGTTCATAAATAGCAATGTTAATAAAAGACAGAACTGACTTTCAGAAAAAAAATATTGGTAAATAGGACCATTTTTGTGCTAATATTAGAGATTACAGAGTGGTACAAATAAATAAATAGTTTAATTGTTTGGCACAAGAGTATAAAGTGGTCTGATCAACAAACTAAGACATTATGGGTAACGAAAATGTTTTCCACAAGAATTAAGTTTCACGAACCACTGAAGTCTGATTAGTCAGGACATTGGCACAAGTAAAAAGGTGACACATTGTATTGTCATTTTCTAGACATCCTTCTGGAAATCTAGTAGGACCAAAGTTGTGCTACAAGATGGATTCAGCGGGAGCTTGAAAATGAACACTATAGAGGAAGATGACGAAGTGTCATGTTTATACTGTCAACCAATAACAAATTAAACACGTACCCAAATTTCTGAGACAACAGAGCCCCGAGCAAGTTACCAAAACATAACAAAATTCAGAAATATTTAACAAAATAAAGTGTTCTGAGCAAGTTACGAACAAAAAACAAAACACAAATATTTGACACAAGAGTGAAGTGTTCAGAGCAAGTCATTAAGATAACTGGAGAAGAAATGTTTCTCTGGTATCTGCAAGAAGAACATGTATAATGAATTATAAATAAATATCATCTGAGAAACGTGTAGAGGATTGACTCCATTGTACTCAGGTTTCCCCATATGCACTCCAACACTTTCAAAAATGTGGTACACTGCCTGCCGAGAGTACAACTCTTAGCACTCACATCATAGCTCCAAGTAATAATCCCACGAATCTCAGAAAAAAATCCAATTAGTAGGACATCACGAGCACAATTCAAACCTGCAACATCTTGAGCATTCAACTAAGGAGATCCTCAAATATCATCTATTTTAGTGAGAGCAGACATTGGTCAAATAAATATATCTTAGTGGGGACAGACATTGTCAAATAAATATCAGCTATCTTAATGGGGACAGACATTGGTCAAATAAATATTTATCTTAGTGGGGATATACATTGTCTGGTCAAGCCTTAACCAAGAAACTGCAAAGTGAATCATCATCATCAAGTGCTGTCTCTGCATCGAAATTTGGCTGCAACAAGACAAATATAAAAAATATAAAGGATTTGCTTAACAACTGATGCTGATGTAGATGCAGTGGATGACTTATAGCTTCAAGCTGAAGTTGGATGTGTCTGAATGAAAGATCCCTGTATAAAATGTATGATCAGTCAATTTAAAAGAAAGCAAATTTATATATACCTATATAAATATTTATAATACATCTTACAAAAATGATTACTTTATACATGTGACTTGGATATTATATCTACAATTTACAGGTCATGAACTTGATGAAGCAATGTTGAAACTACAGGTAATTAATTATAAGCCAAAGTGAGAAAAGTATAAGCAGAACACAACAGGAACCATCAGCAAAAATACCTTTCACAATCTGATGATACAGAGCACCTATGGTCTTTGGGATTGTTTTAATAAAAAATAACCAACAAAGGATGAAAAATTAATAACTGAAACATATGTTTAGAACACCACTATACAACAATTGTTCGATTTTTAAGTGTCCCCAATATGTTTCAATAACATTTCCAGAATTTAGTGAAATTGCATGACTTAGGCTGTGCTGGAACCGTGATGAAATTTGCACATATTCGGACTAGACTATCTCACTAGCCTCTTGTCCAAGAAGGCAACAAACGATGAAGTGACAATAAATAATTTTGATCAACTAAACATGAAGCCACTCATGGCATCAGCTGCATTGTCCAGATTTACACCATATGGAAAAGAAGTGAAGATCAACTTATATAAATCTGGAATAATACCTATTCTTTATATGGATGTGAAAGTTGGACACTTACAGAAGAAATGGGGAATACAGAATTTTTTTAACAAATGCTATAGATGAGTATTACACATTCATTTCTATTTAACATAAAAGCAATGTATAAATGAGAAGCAAAATAATGCTCTTGCAAGTTAACAAGAACATCTCCTGGCAATAGAGAAACATGTGCTTTGAGCATGTAATGAGTAATGATTTCCTACTTGGGGTTTTCCTGCAACTGATAGTTGAGGGTTGGAGAAAAAGAGGACAAAAAGTAAGGATTGATAATATCACAGAGTGGACAGGATTAAGATTCTCCACACTCAAACAAGGAACTGAAAACAGATAGGATGTATGGTAGGATTTTTGTGTTGATGTTTCTAAAGTGGCAACCCTGAAGAGCTATAACTTTGAAAATCACAAAAGTTGTGTATACTGTTGAATTATAACTCTCTTCACACCCCCCCCTCCCATACAGTATACCTGTTTCTTATTTTGCAATTAATGAATATGCATCCAGTCTCATTTTGGTCGTGTATAGCATGGTTTGTTTTAGGTGGTTGTAGGTTTCTCAACATTTATTTTGTAGAGACGCAGCTGTGAACCAGATTACTTTTCTGTGAACAGCTAAAAAACTGGGACAATTTTAAATATTCTTCTTCTTTATTCATTCTCAGACTCCTGCAGATTAGCAGAATGTAGTCCAGAGAACGGAATGTGTTGTGTCATAGTTTAGAGCTTAGCTGTGATATCTGCACCTTTTGTCCTGATATGTCTGATTTCAGTATGACCAGTGGATAACTTTGACCCTCTATGGAATGGTACAGTCAACTTCACCCCCCCCCCCACTTCCTTAATCATCTTTTCCAAAGTGATGTGGCAAGTAAGTATCACTACATTTGCTTCCATTTCAGGCCCTGGTACACATGGGCAATCCAGTAGTCTGTGCTTTAGTGACCATGTTGTAGTTCCATTGATGCAGGTCGCAGAGTCACTACACCAATAAGTTTGGTTTAAAAGTAAATGGCTATAATGACAACAGATATGTTGGTAACAAGTACATGGCTATACTAACAAACCAGTGTCTTGGTAACAAGTACAAGGCTATACTAACAAATCAGTGTTGGTAACAAGTACATGGCTATACTAACAAACCAGTGTGCTGGTAACAAGTACATGGCTATACTAACAAGCCAGTGTGTTGGTAACAAGTACTTGGTTATACTAACAAATCAGTATTGATAACAAGTACTTGGCTGTAATAACGAACCAGTGTCTTGGAAGCAAGTACTTGACTATACTAACAACAAATGTATACATACAACATTAATTTGTTCATGAGGATGTGACCATGTCCAAGTGTATAGCAGATCAGCCAATAAAACAACTGACTAAATGAATACCTGGATGACTACCTATAAATGTGATGTTTTTTCAATATCTCTGGCATACACTTTTCTGGTTTGGCCTGTTTTAGCATATTCCATTTGGATACCATTTGCAAAATTCTGGTGTTTCCTGTGATCTTGCTGACTGGCTCGCTGGATGTCATTCTCTGTTCTTGTCCCTTTCATTTTCGTTGGCAGACGTTTGTCATCACCATTGAGTAAAACCATTGTTGGACCCCCAATGCTGGACATATACCCCTCAGACTTGCTGATGGGAATTTGTGTCACATTATGACCTCGAGAAAATCTACTTTTGCTGTTGTCTATATATCTATAATCAATGTTATCATAATCTGAGGATGGAGACCCCTGGGATCTGGAAACGTCATCGTCCCTGAATTTCTGTCCATCACTCACAGCAACTGTCACCGGTAAGATGTGTTCTGGAGAGGCTGAATATTGTGTTGACATCTCATAAGGTGAAGATGATTTGGTCATGTCAATTTGTTTCTCAATCCTTGTAGATTGATGTTGTGGTCTTCGTCCCTGCTGAACAGATTGACCTGAGTAATCGTATTCATATGACCGTGACCCTTTCATGTTGTTTGTGTTACGGTGATATTCATATTTAGTAGGTGTGGTTGGGCTACTGTGGTAGGAAGTAGTTTGAACAGTTCTTGCTGTATTCTGTGATACTGAGCCAGGTCTTGGGGATCGTTCATAGACTACTCTTTGGGTCTGTTCTGCGGATGAATTTGGTGACTGAGACCAAGTATCTGATGAGGTCGTTGTGCCTTGGTGGTTGGAGGAAGTTGAGATTTTGGGCTGTTCAAATGTTTGTGCAGAGTGGGGGCTCTTATACGAGGGAAGAAACAGGTTGGTTGGTGTGGTAGGCGTAGACACTTCCATACCCACATCATCTAAATCTACTGGTGTGGTAAAACCATGTCCTAGAGCAGGCATGCTTCCCATCTCTGAACTCTCTCCAAAGGATGTGCGAGAACTGGGAGCAGAGTTTTTGGCACTGTAATCCGTCAAAGACATGCGAGAGTTTGTTGCTGTATCATACTGTGAAGATTTTTCATCAAGTGAGTATTGAGAGATTCGGGAGTGCAAAGACCGGATGTCTCCTCCTCTACTCCGTGTCATCTCTGGTGTACTCAGTAAATTTGCTCCACCAGTCAAACTACCTCCGGACTTTTTTCTCCTCAAGTACGCTGCCTTTCCACTAGGCCTTTGCGCATTCTTTCTGAAGTGTTCATCCATTGTTTCATCACCTCTTCGACCAATCAGCTGTTCAACACTGGGTTGAATTTCTAGGCCAAATGGAAGAGTAGGTTGTTCGTTGATTTTAGGTTTTGGCGGTAAAGTCATTCTGGCTTTCTTAAGTTCTTCCATGCAGATCTGCAGCTGTTCAATCACTGTGTCACTATCATAGACAAAGTCTTTCTCCAGGCTGCTCTGGAAGTAAGTCAATAGCTCGTCCATCTGCATCTTCATGATAAATCCTGAAAAATGTATTACAATAAGATTATTTCATCAATAAATGTATATGTTAGGATTCATTAATGTAGTAGTGACAGAAAGTAAAGAGAAAGGCCTCTTCCTAAATATGAAGAAAACAGAAGTAATGGTTATTTCAAAGAAACAAAATACCACAGCCTGCAAGAACAAAGTGAATGATAGAGTATTAAAACAGGTCTACCAATTCAAATATTTAGGTACAACAATTACTGCAGATGGAAGAAGTTCAACAAAAATAAGAAGCAGAATAGGGCAGGCAAAACCAACATTTAGAAAAATGAAAAATATATTGTGTAATATGATCTTGTCGTTTCGTTAGAGGTGATGAATAGAGTTCTGCAGTGCTATATAACTTATATACTAGCATATGGATGAGAGTCTTGGAGAATAAACAAACTGGAAAGTTGGAAATTAGAGATTTGGTTCTACAGAAGAATGCTGAGATTACTATGGACTGCTTGGAAAACTATTGTGGAGGTATGGAAAGAGTCAATGCAAGATGGAGCTTAACACTTTGCTCACCAGCAATCCACAGTGTCGTGGATCTCCCTGGCGTAGTGGTTAAGCTGTTTGCCTTGTGTTCAAGAGGTCACGGGTTCGAATCCGGCTCATGTCATCTTGTTTATAAGGTGGATTTTTTTCGGAGATCCCTTGTGGATTATCATTTGAAGCTACGGAGTTATGTGCTATGAGTCGTACTCTCGGCAGGTGACGTGCCACGTCATTGAGAGGGACGGATTACATATGGGAAACCGAGTACGGTGAAATCAATCTTCTACGGCTTTTAAACTCTTTTTTTAATCCACAGTGTACTTATCCGCCATTACCCAGGGTGCACGCAAAATTGTATACATTGACATCGCCATCTTTAAAAATCTGTATAAAATCGATCTAGCGCGAGAAAGCCTTGAAACTTTTTATGTGTTGTAATGACTGTTTGCACTTTCTGAATGAATTTGAAAGCTCCAGAGTTATTTCAAGTGCAAAATGCTAGTTATTATAATGCTAGGCCTAGATTTACATTAATTTCTATGTATCATACAATATTACCTCCGAAATCTCAAATATTTCATGATAAAAACTCATCTACAATCTGTATTTCACACAAGTGTCACCATTTTTACACAACATAATTTCCTGGAAATGCTATTTTTAGTCACATTATTGCAATGGGTATTCCCATTTTTCGGATCTATATAGCATTTTCTCTATCCTCGAAATTGGTCAGGAAAGTGTTAATAATATAAGGACAAGACAATCTTCATTTTTTGGCCACATTTATGAGACAAGGAGGTTTGAAGAACATAATCACAACAGGCAAGATTGAAGGTAACAGAGACAGATGTCGGCAAAGTAAGAAATATTAAACAGTTTAACAACCTGACACTGCAGGGAAACAACAAGGATCCTGATACATAATACTGGAGAGCCATGACTGCCTATGCCAGCCGGCATGGCACTTGATGATGATGATGTTAGCATTACCTTTTCAATAAATATATTGTGTTAGGATTACCTCTTCAATAAATGCATTACAATAGGAATTTATAAGCAATAAATATATTACAATATAATTATCTCATCAATAAATATATTATGTTAGGATTATCTCATCAATAAATATATTATTATAGGATTATCTCATCAATAAATATATTATGATAGGATTATCTCATCAATAAATATATTATGATAGGATTATCTCATCAATAAATATATTATGCTAGGATTATCTCATCAATAAATATATTATGATAGGATTATCTCATCAATAAATATATTATGCTAGGATTATCTCATCAATAAATATATTATGACAGGATTATCTCATCAATAAATATATTATGCTAGGATTATCTCATCAATAAATATATTATGCTAGGATGATCTCATCAATAAATAAATTATGCTAGGATTATCTCATCAATAAATATATTATGCAAGGATTATCTCATCAATAAATATATCATGATAGGATTATCTCATCAATAAATATATTATGATAGGATTATCTCATCATTCTTATGTATCAAACAAAAAGGGATGTCCCAGTTTAGCTCTACGCCATGACAACACACATCCCTCCTCTTCTTCTGTGTTTATTCTCAAATACCTGCAGGTCAGCAGGATGTAATTCACAGAATCGCCCAAATGTTGCCGGGCCCAAAAGGGGAGCAAAGAATAGCAACACTGGTTACCTTCCATGCATGTTGTAAGAGGCGACTAAGGAGGTTATGAGAAGGAGTTGGCTGTCCCATCCAATATAGGGTTAGTGACCAAAAGCCATGCTGAAGTCGGATAGTGTCAGGTGGAAAGGCGCAAATATCACAGAAATGCTGTAAACCATGACACAATGCATTTCGTTCACCGGACTACATCCTGCTAAAGTGCAGGAGATTGAGAACAAACGCAGAAGAAGAATTCACAGAATGGAATGTGCTGTGCCATGAGTTATCAATTTGTGTATAGATATGTGGGTACAATAGTAAGGTGTATAACTCACGTCTGTGCATCTTGATAATACAGTACGCCATGACCACCAAAGTTTGCTCCCCATCAAGCATATGGATGTCCCACAGTCTAAGAGTCAGATTGAAGGGAGTCTGTGGGGAAAAATGTGCGTGCGTGTATATATATATATATATATATATATATATATATATATATATATATATATATATATATATATATATATATAATCTCTAGACAGAATTAATAGCTCCACTACATACTTCTAGTGAGTCTAATAACCTATCTAATAACCCCACCACACACCTCTAGACAGTTCCAATTATTAACTTCAACCACAATCTCTAGAGAATGTATTCATTAATAACTCACTGCATAGCTCTAGAGAGTCCTCATTAATAAATCCACCACTCATCTCTAGACAGAACTCAATAATAAATCCACCACTCATCTCTAGACAGCAATTAGAACAATTAGATGGTCGCAAGAGCAAGAAAGTTCTACTGCGTCATGGAGTCCCCCAAGGAGGAGTCCTGTCACCCACACTTTTCTTGGTTTACATCAATGACCTAGTTGCTGAACTACCACACGGGATCAAAGTGGCAATGTATGCTGACGAACTGGTGATCTGGTGCACAGAAGAACATGCGACAGTGGCCACTAAACAAATACAAAGAGCTATCGATGCCCTAACCTTATGGGCAAATAGATGGTGCGTCAGAATTAACACAGATAAGTGCAGCACTACACTCTTTACTCTCTCACCAAAACAAAAAGCTGGTCATATTAAGATAGACAGAGAGCTCTTGAAAGAAGACAAACAACCCACATACCTCGGAGTTACTTTTGATGATAAGCTGACATGGAAGCAGCACATAAACAAAGCAACAACAAAAGCCAGGAGGAAGTTAGCTATCCTGAGAAAATTAAGTGGAACCACATGGGGAGCCAGTGAAAATATACTTAGTAAAGTTTACCAGCAAGGCATAAGACCACACCTGGAATATGGTTCAGCTGCATGGTGTCCTGCATCAAACACCACATTACAAGATTTAGATAAAGTGCAAAACCAGGCACTTAGAATAATGTTGGGAGCAATGAAATCAACACCCATAGCAGAGATGCAGAAAATGGGAAGAATGCAAACACTTGGCGAACGCAGAGACACAAAAGTACTAATTCAGGCAGAAAAGTTCCAGTGTATGGCAAGTCATCCAATGAAGGAAAGATTCCAAATTCTAGCAATTGGGTGACTGAAAAGGAGCAGCTTTATCCATCAAGCTAAACGACTCCGTAGACAACTTACAGACTTACCTGAAGTTGATAGCCCCTTAAGGTCTGTACCAGAACAAACCCTGTGGAGTGAAAGCCATGGAATGCCAATACACATTCAGACCCATGTGAAAGGAATACTAAGCGAGGACGAACAGAACAGTGTGCAGCGAATGACAGTCACCCTCAGCTTCCTGGATGAGGAATATCCACAAGATATATGGGTCAGAGTATACACAGATGGGTCAGCACAGAATGATGTGAGGAATGGAGGTGCAGGTGTATATATAGAATATCCACACAAGCCTAGAGATACAATCAGAACACCGACGGGAAAATTCTGCAATAATTATGATGCAGAAATCCAGGCAATTAGTGTGGCAGCTAAAAAACTGCTGAACTCCAACTCCGGCCTACAGCCTGTGGTATTCCTGACAGATGCAAGGTCAGTGCTTCAAGCTCTCCAGTCTGGAAAACTAACAGACTTGAAAAAACTACTTAGCGAATTGTCTTACCAGTATAGCGTAACCATGCAGTGGATACCCTCTCACTGTGGAATACCAGGAAATGAAAAAGCAGACCAACTGACTAAGGAAGGTGCTGCCGAAGACCAACCAGATATACCAATCACCTACCATCAGAAAAAACAGATGATCAAGTCAATAAGAAAACCACAAACGCCAACACAAGATGACTATCACATTATGAACAGATCAGAGCAAGTTATAATTCTACGTCTCAGAACAGGACACAACCGACTCCGCAGTCACATGTATACAAAGTTCAAGATTGGCAACACGGCCATGTGTACATGTGGACAGGCAGCACAGAGTGCCAAACATATACTTCAAGAGTGTTCTGAGCATGAAACGCTGAGGCATACATATTGGCCAGAGGAAACAACACTGGAATCAAAGCTCTATGGGACACTGTATGAACTACAAAAGACAGTGAGTTTTATTAAGGAGACAGAATTACAGATATAGACATGTTTCAAGTGAACGAAAGAAGAAGAAGAAGAATCTCTAGACAGCACTCATTAATAACTACACCATATACCTCTAGACTGTACTCATTGCCTAGGTTCACCACACATCTCTAGACAGTACTCATTGACTAGGTCCACCACACACCTAGACAGTACTCATTGACTAGGTCCACCATACACCTAGACAGTACTCACTGACTAAGTCCACCACACACATCTAGACAGTACTCATTCACTAGGTCCACCACACACCTAGACAGTACTCATTGACTAAGTCCACCACACACCTATAGACAGTACTCATTGACTAAGTCCACCACACACCTCTAGACAGTACTCATTGACTAGGTCCACCACACATCTCTAGACAGTACTCATTGCCTACGTCCACCACACACCTCTAGACAGTACTCATTCACTAGATCCACCACACATCTCTAGACAGTACTCATTCACTAGATCCACCACACATCTCTAGACAGTACTCATTGACTAGATCCACCACACATCTCTAGACAGTACTCATTGACTAGATCCACCACACATCTCTAGACAGTACTCATTGACTAGGTCCACCACACATCTCTAGACAATACTTATTGACTAGGTCGACCACACATCTCTAGACAGTACTCATTGACTAGGTCCACCACACATCTCTAGACAGTACTCACTGACTAGGTATACCACACATCTCTAGACAGTACTCATTGACTAGGTATACCATACATCTCTAGATAGTACTCATTGACTAGGTATACCACACATCTCTAGACAGTACTCATTGACTAGGTATACCATACATCTCTAGATAGTACTCATTGACTAGGTATACCATACATCTCTAGATAGTACTCATTGACTAGGTATACCATACATCTCTAGATAGTACTCATTGACTAGGTCTCACATACATCTCTAGACAGTACTCATTAACTAGGTCTCACATACATCTCTAGATAGTACTCATTGACTAGGTCTCACATACATCTCTAGACAGTACTCATTAACTAGGTCTCACATACATCTCTAGATAGTACTCATTGACTAGGTCCACCACACATCTCTAGACAGTACTCATTGACTAGGTCCACCACACATCTCTAGACAGTACTCATTAACTAGGTCTCACATACATCTCTAGATAGTACTCATTGACTAGGTCCACCACACATCTCTAGACAGTACTCATTGCCTACGTCCACCACAAACCTCTAGACAGTACTCATTCACTAGATCCACCACACATCTCTAGACAGTACTCATTGACTAGATCCACCACACATCTCTAGACAGTACTCATTGACTAGATCCACCACACATCTCTAGACAGTACTCATTGACTAGGTCCACCACACATCTCTAGACAATACTTATTGACTAGGTCGACCACACATCTCTAGACAGTACTCATTGACTAGGTCCACCACACATCTCTAGACAGTACTCACTGACTAGGTATACCACACATCTCTAGACAGTACTCATTGACTAGGTATACCATACATCTCTAGATAGTACTCATTGACTAGGTATACCACACATCTCTAGACAGTACTCATTGACTAGGTATACCATACATCTCTAGATAGTACTCATTGACTAGGTATACCATACATCTCTAGATAGTACTCATTGACTAGGTATACCATACATCTCTAGATAGTACTCATTGACTAGGTCTCACATACATCTCTAGACAGTACTCATTAACTAGGTCTCACATACATCTCTAGATAGTACTCATTGACTAGGTCTCACATACATCTCTAGACAGTACTCATTAACTAGGTCTCACATACATCTCTAGACAGTACTCATTAACTAGGTCTCACATACATCTCTAGATAGTACTCATTGACTAGGTCCACCACACATCTCTAGACAGTACTCATTGACTAGGTCCACCACACATCTCTAGACAGTACTCATTAACTAGGTCTCACATACATCTCTAGATAGTACTCATTGACTAGGTCCACCACACATCTCTAGACAGTACTCATTAACTAGGTCTCACATACATCTCTAGACAGTACTCATTCACTAGATCCACCACACATCTCTAGACAGTACTCATTGACTAGATCCACCACACATCTCTAGACAGTACTCATTGACTAGATCCACCACACATCTCTAGATAGTACTCATTGACTAGGTATACCATACATCTCTAGATAGTACTCATTGACTAGGTCTCACATACATCTCTAGACAGTACTCATTAACTAGGTCTCACATACATCTCTAGATAGTACTCATTGACTAGGTATACCATACATCTCTAGACAGTACTCATTGACTAGGTATACCACACATCTCTAGATAGTACTCATTGACTAGGTATACCACACATCTCTAGATAGTACTCATTGACTAGGTATACCACACATCTCTAGATAGTACTCATTGACTAGGTATACCACACATCTCTAGATAGTACTCATTGACTAGGTCTCACATACATCTCTAGATAGTACTCATTGACTAGGTATACCACACATCTCTAGATAGTACTCATTAACTAGGTCTCACACACACATCTCTAGATAGTACTCATTGACTAGGTATACCACACATCTCTAGATAGTACTCATTGACTAGGTATACCACACATCTCTAGTTAGTACTCATTAACTAGGTCTCACATACATCTCTAGATAGTACTCATTAACTAGGTCTCACACACACATCTCTAGATAGTACTCATTAACTAGGTCTCACACACACATCTCTAGATAGTACTCATTGACTAGGTCTCACACACACATCTCTAGATAGTACTCATTGAATGTCATGGCAATTTCACACACTATTTTTTGTGTAATTATGCTGTGTGTGGGTTGTCAGTCTGCGACATTAACTTTATATATATGTGTGTGTGTATTTGTATGTGTGTTAGAATTTGAGAGAGAGAGAGAGAGATGGGGGGGGGGGGGAATGTTCAGACTGACCCTGTCCAGGAAACATTGCAGGAACCACTTGATGGTGTAAAGTGATGGGTAGATGTCATTCTTCTCCTGTTGAAGACACAGAAAGAAAGCAAATGTTTGATTTCAAATAAGTTCATTCTTTTTCTTCTTCTTCAGTATTCATTCTCAAACTCCCACCTCATCTCTCTTGTAGCAGGGCAATGGTCTTATTAGATTTCCAGCAGGATGTAGTACAGAGAATGGAAATGAGTTGCGTCGCCGTTTTATATCTGCCAATGGCCAGACACATCTGTCTCCGGCAGAGAAGTTAATTCATTATTGATGAATATATCTCTTCTTCTATTGTTAGAGACATAATATGCTCCCCCACCCCGGTGCACACTCAGTCGTCTTGACTTTTGTCTTGTCACTGAGACTATGTGGGTAGGAAGGAGTGAGTGAGGTTGATGACATTGGGTAACTCTCCCTCACTTTAATACAATTTAATCGTGCAAGTTATGGCATCCCACACTTGTTCATACAGACATATTCCTGCGTTCTGTCGCGGATAAGATCCCAGCTAGAGTTCTGTTAAATAGAATGCAATCACACCTTGAAACAGGTTTCCATCCTGAAACTCAGTGTGGATTCAGACAAGGAAGAGGAACAGTTGACATTATTGTTACTGTCAGACAACAACATTTGTGGATATTCTTCTTCTTCTGCATTCATTCTCAAACTCCTGCAGATTTCAGTATGCAGTCCAGAGAATGGAATGCGCTGTGTCATGGTTTAAGCATTGCTGCAATATCTGTGCCTTTCAGCCTGACACATCTGACTTCAGCATGACTTTGGGTCACTGACTCTATATGGGATGGGACAGCCAATTCCATCCCATTACCTACTTAGTCATCTCTTATGACATACATTGAAGGTAAACAGTGTTGTCATTCTTTGTTCCCGCCGGGCCTCAGAAACACATGGGCGATTTGTGGAATTGAGCCACAGCCTTTGATACCGTCAACCACAAGGGCCTTTTGGAAAATATGTCCAAATTCTAATGCCCAGATAAATTTATTTCTATTTTTTGCAAGTTGTATGGTGACATGAAAGCAAGTGTGCAAGATGACGCCGAACAGTCAAATTAATTTCCAGTGACCAACAGTGTTAAAAAGGGATGCATTTTGATGTTCTTTAGCACAGTGCTCTCTGCTATTCTAGGTGATGCTTTCTGGAGCAAGTGCAGGAACTGACTTTCCTGCTGGTGATGGAATGTTCAATATTTGCAGACTGAGGCAAAGGTGAAAACCCAGGCAGACGTTGTTCCCAACCTCTTTTTTTGTGGACTTTGCGCTTCATGCTATAGTATGCATGGCATGAAGGAAAGTGTGCGCCTCTTTGCTTTAGCATGAAGTGATTTTGGTCTTATCATAAGTACATCATAAACAGTCGTCATGTACCAAGAGTCCCCAACGAAGAATCCTCCATCACCATTCAAGGTTAAAAAAAACTCAACAATGCAAATATGTTTGTGTACCTCCGCAGTTCTTTGTCAAATGCCACAACAATCGATGATGATGTTGTCCTGCACATTGTTTGCACTAGTGCAGGGTTTAGTGGTCTTTGTGTAAATGTTTGGATCCAGCATGGTTTGAGCCTGGAGACTAACCATAATATATACCATACAGTAATTCCGCCTTTGCTGCAAATCAAATGAAGTCAAATCAAATATGGTCTTTAGGTGATAAAATGAAACTGATAGTGTTGTTATTTCAGCTTCATAGTTAGAACATGTCTCCAAATTTATAAAACAACTCATCTGATGTTTTGTCTGGATATTCTATATAAGACACCATAACCTGTTTTAATGGTGGCTTTGAATGCAGACTCATCAGGATAGACTTGAATCCACTGTTCTGCGTAGGTATCTACTGTTTTCTGTGTTGCTTTCATAAGACTAACTACTGAGTCAGAACTTTTCACTGCATTATCTCTGAATTGTGTTTTTATTTCCAGCAATTAAAAACATGTGTGATGGTAAACTTTTTGTTACTCTTTGCAGTTTCTTGTCTGGGAGGTGATAGCTGTCTATTTCATTGACATGGCTGAGGACAGACTTATTTTATTCTTTATTTTAGTAGCCAATTTTCTACAAGTTATTTGTGTGGTCTTTATTCATCCTTTTGTATCTTTCATAAGCTTTCACTGCAGCCATATCTCTCTGTATCTCAAAGGATTTGAGACACATAAATAAACCAAATGTTTCATGACAAAACATTCAGAACTAATTCAATATTGACTTTATCTTATCTTCTACTTTATTTTCAAACTGATTAGCTGAATGTAGTCAGAAACCATAATGTGTTGTGCCAGGATTTACAACTTGACTGTGCTATCTCTGCCTTATGGCCAACTTACAATATCTTATCAACTTAACATATCCAACTTTAGCATGACTTTTGTCATTTTGACCTATGGAATGGGACAACAAAATTTTCTAACCCCCAAACCCCCTCACCCTCTAGTTGCCTCTTATGACCTGAACAGCCTGATCACAATGTTACTATTCCTTGCTCCCCTTTCAGGCCTGATAACACACGTGAAATCTATCTCAACCAGCAACATTGTAACACAATAACAGGAGCTCAACATTAGGCTACAGGTTTTTAGAAAAGGAATCATGCCTCATTCTTTGTGTGGCTTGCTTTTGGAAAACGAGTGAGGGTGGAAGAAGAAGAGGTAAGAAGAAAGTATGGATTGATAATATTAAAGACTGGACATGAGTTTGATGATATTTCCAGAGTGGAACCACTACGACAACACTGAAGGGTTATGAGTTTGATGATGTTTCCAGAGTGAAACCACTATGACAACACTGAAGGGTTATGAGTTTGATGATGTTTCCAGAGTGAAACCACTATGACAACACTGAAGGGTTATGAGTTTGATGATGTTTCCAGAGTGGAACCACTACGACAACACTGAAGGGTTATGGGTTTGATGATGTTTCCAGAGTGGCACTACAACGACACTGAAGGGTTTGATGATGGTAATGATATGAACAGGTTACAGGTTTTATTATTATTATCTAAATATGCTGAAATGGCTCTCTAATTAAAAAAATGTTTGTTCCATATACTGTCTATTGTCTATCCCCAGGTAAATGATGGTTTATCGTATTCATACTTGCCGTTAAGCGTAGGGGTGGGAGCTTAAGCTGTCATTCTAAGGCCAGATGTATCGCCATGGTTGCACGTCTATGTTTGTTCAAGGTTATCTTGATGATTTCTATTCACTGTTGGCCACCAAGGTCTAACTTTGGCTTTAAGCCTGGATATTCTTTTGTTATATGCTCTTATTGGTATGTGGTTTGGGTTCATTCTCATAAGGTGACTGAACCATTTTACTTGCTGTCTTTCAAAATGTTCAATACATATTATACCAACTATTTTCCTAATTTCTTCATTTCTTATTTTATCTAGTTTAGTAGCCATTGCAGCTTTTCTCAGACATTTCATTTCACATATAACAATTTTCCTCTGCTGTGAGGCTGTTAAAAACCATGTTTCACATTGGTAGAAGAGTGTAGGTATAAAAATTGTAGATATTATCTTATATATATATTAATTCTTCCATATATTAATTCATGAAAAGTTGCATAAGAATGTCATACCATACATAAATTCATAAAATGTTGCATAACAAGGTTATCTATCTATCTATGTTCCTTCAGTGCCGAACATGGTGCATAGGGCAGAAGCTAAAGCTCTCCAGCTTAATCAATGTGATGCTACTGTGTGTAATTCTTGTATGTTTTTGAGACCCATAGTCATACCCTCTTTGATGGTTGTTCTGTGAAGAATCTCTCTTGGTCTTCTTTTCTTCTGCTATTTGGTGCCAATTTTAATGCCTACAGTGGCAGTCTGTTGTTATTTATGGTTATACAATATACAAATTCCCCAAAAAGTCACATAACAAATCTAGTAGTATTGAATGAACTGCTTTCTTTGCCATTCAAAATTTATAAGAATACATAAGCACAAAGAAAAATATAAGCATCTAGAGTGTAATGACTGAAGGATCTAGACTAAAACAATTTTTTTCTACTGAACTACATACCAAGTGTTTCCTGACTTTTGGCAAAAACTTGCGCAGAATGGTATCATGGTGATCCTGAAACCTCATCAGCTTGGGGAAGCCATGCATGAAGAAACCTGGCCAAGTCGTAAAATATTATCAGATTCTTAAGTGTTACCTTGATTGTCATATAATAATAAAACCCATAATTCAACAGGGTCGTGGAGATGTCACATTGAGACATTTGGTGCAGAAAGATTTCCACTTTAATCTCTATCATACTGATGAGTTTGATAGCTTCACACCCTATCCAGTCTTTGATATTATTTAGCCATGGCTTCTTCTCCAGACCTCATATTCTTCATGCATTACCTTGATGTCATACATGTTGTAAGAATCTTAAGTGTTACCTTGATGTCATACATGTTGTCAGAATCTTAAGTGTTACCTTGATGTCATGCATGTTGTAAGAATCTTAAGCGTTACCTTGATGTCATACATGTTGTAAGAATCTTAAGTGTTACCTTGATGTCATACATGTTGTCAGAATCTTAAGTGTTACCTTGATGTCATGCATGTTGTAAGAATCTTAAGTGTTACCTTGATGTCATACATGTTGTCAGAATCTTAAGTGTTACCTTGATGTCATGCATGTTGTAAGAATCTTAAGTGTTACCTTGATGTCATACATGTTGTCAGAATCTTAAGTGTTACCTTGATGTCATGCATGTTGTAAGAATCTTAAGCGTTACCTTGATGTCATACATGTTGTAAGAATCTTAAGTGTTACCTTGATGTCATACATGTTGTCAGAATCTTAAGTGTTACCTTGATGTCATGCATGTTGTAAGAATCTTAAGTGTTACCTTGATGTCATACATGTTGTCAGAATCTTAAGTGTTACCTTGATGTCATGCATGTTGTAAGAATCTTAAGCGTTACCTTGATGTCATACATGTTGTAAGAATCTTAAGTGTTACCTTGATGTCATACATGTTGTCAGAATCTTAAGTGTTACCTTGATGTCATGCATGTTGTCAGAATCTTAAGTGTTACCTTGATGTCATGCATGTTATCAAAATCTTAAGTGTTACCTTGATGTCATACATGTTGTCAAAATCTTAAGTGTTACCTTGATGTCATGCATGTTGTCAGAATCTTAAGTGTTATCTTGATGTCATACATGTTGTAAGAATCTTAAGTGTTACCTTGATGTCATGCATGTTGTAAGAATCTTAAGTGTTACCTTGATGTCATGCATGTTGTAAGAATCTTAAGTGTTACCTTGATGTCATGCATGTTGTCAGAATCTTAAGTGTTACCTTGATGTCATACATGTTGTCAGCATCTTAAGCGTTACCTTGATGTCATACATGTTGTCAGAATCTTAAGTGTTACCTTGATGTCATACATGTTGTCAGAATCTTAAGCGTTACCTTGATGTCATACATGTTGTCAGAATCTTAAGCGTTACCTTGATGTCATACATGTTGTCAGAATCTTAAGTGTTACCTTGATGTCATACATGTCAGAATATGTTATCTTTCTAGCTATACACATTTTAGCTTCCAGCGGGTGATAGGTCTTCCACAAACCTTTTTAATCTTATCTAGCTATCTCTTCTAGCATTTTCCATATTCACCACTGCCTTTGGAGAATACTGTATAATTAACATTATATTGCTATGAGTGACTATTGTATATGAGTCAATCATATATTATATGAGTCCGAATATTGTATATTAGTCAATCATATATTATATGAGTCCGAATATTGTATATTAGTCAATCATATATTATATGAGTCCGAATATTGTATAGTTAACATTATAATTGTATAAGTGCCTTCTGTGAGAATATTGCATAGTTGAAATTATAATTCTGAGTGACTTCTGTCAGAGTATTGTAGTTAATATTATAATTATAGAATTAGTAACATCAGTTGGAATATTGTAGTTAACATTATGACTATAGAATTAGTGACATCAGTCAGAATATTGTAGTTAACATTATGACTATAGAATTAGTGACATCTGTCAGAATATTGTAGTTAACATTATGACTATAGAATTAGTGACATCAGTCAGAATATTGTAGTTAACATTATGACTATAGAATTAGTGACATCAGTCAGAATATTGTAGTTAACATTATGACTATAGAATTAGTGACATCAGTCAGACTATTGTAGTTAACATTATGACTATAGAATTAGTGACATCTGTCAGAATATTGTAGTTAACATTATGACTATAGAATTAGTGACATCTGTCAGAATATTGTAGTTAACATTATGACTATAGAATTAGTGACATCTGTCAGAATATTGTAGTTAACATTATGACTATAGAATTAGTGACATCTGTCAGAATATTGTAGTTAACATTATGACTATAGAATTAGCGACATCTGTCAGAATATTGTACAGTTAACATTCTATTGCTATCTGTCTTTTTTCAGAATATTGTATAATAAATCCTAGTGGCCTGAGTCTGGAAAACAAACTATAGGGTAGATGGGGGCAAAGATGCGCACTGGGAAATCTACCCAGGAATGTTATCTGTACTCCCCGCAACTCTCTATCCCATGCTGTTAAATTCAATAGTGTGTGTGGTAATCCTTGCCTAATGAGAATGGCTTCACCGTGATGTATTAGTCTTACAGGATTGATGTGACACACAAAGTCCATGAACTTCAACTGTTCAGCCTGTGTCTCCTGTAGTAACATGATGTCAAAATTATACAGGAGACGTTCCAGAACTGGGCCACTCTGCTTAGCGCTATTGCAGTTTCAGTATCCAATGTTAATGTTATGTTTCCAAATTATATCGGTTTTCCTTATGTATCTCTGCTTTCTACTCCCTTTGTTGTTCACACCATGACTGCATTTTCTGACTTGACGGTGTTCCGAGTTTAATGCTGCTAGTGAATCAGAGTTCCTACTCAACAGTGAATCAGAGTTCCTACCTAACAGGGAATAACAGTTTCTACCTAACAGGGAATAGTTTCTACCTAACAGGGAATAACAGTTTCTACCTAACAGGGAATAACAGTTTCTACCTAACAGTGAATCAGAGTTTCTAGCTAACAGTGAATCAGTTTTTGAATGAATGAATAAACCCATAACCCATCAGGATTGTAGGGGTACCACACTGGATGCTTCAGCACACAGAGCTTCTAGCGATTTCTATCTTCAACGATGCGGAGGAGTGAGGACAAATCTTGTCCTGTCAATTCCTCTATGCTGTCTGTCCATATCTTTATTTGTCTTCCTCTGCTTTTCTGCCCTTTGACAGTTCCCTGATTTTTGTTCATGAGAAGGAATCATGTCTGCATACATGTCCAAATCATGCTAGTTTTCGTCATTTCACTATTGAAAGCAATGGTTCTTGTACACCTGCATACATCTCTATTTTATTTAAGTACAAATTTGTTGTATGTTCCCTATAGAAAATTTGTAGAGGTTGTCTGTAGCAATTGTACTCGAAAGCCTGTAATCGTTTCTCCATGTCCGCAGTGAGTGTCCAACTCTCACAACCATACAAATCAACAGAAAGCACTGTTTTTCACAATCAGTATTTACCTAACAGTGAATTGTGTTTTCTATCTAACAGTGAATCATTTTCTATCTAGCAGTGAATAAGTTTCTACCTAACATTGGATTAGAGTTTCTACCCAACAGTGGGTTCGAAATGGGAGCACAACAATAGCAACACTGTTTACTTTTCATGCATGTCACAAGAGGTGACTAAGAAGGTTATAGGGTGGAGTTGGCTGTCCCATCCCATATACGGTCAAAGTGACCCAAACACCTTTCTGAAATTGGATATTTTAGGTTGAAAGGTTCAGATATCGCAGCAAATCTGTAAAACATGACACAACGCATTCCGTTCTCTGGACCACACTGGTAATTTTCAGGAATTTTAGAATGAATGTAGAAGAAGAATTATTTATCGCCATTAGCTACCAACTTCTACACCTATCTTGGTTAACAGCAGAGACACTGAGGTGCAGAACAACATCATGATGAATGGGTATAAATTTGAAGAAGTGAATGCTTTCAAATACCTAGGATCCTGCATATGGAGCAATAGAAAATCCAAATCTGTATTAAAGATGAGGCTGGAGATGACCTTGGCTGTTATATCTAGACTAATTCTAATATGGAAAAATAACATCAGTATTGGAGTGAAGATCCCAATTTATAACTCAATAGTTCTATCTATTATGGTGTATGGTTGTGAGAGTTAAATACTCACTGCAGACATGAGGAGATAGATGCTTGCCTTCGAATACAAGCTTTACAGACAAATTTTGCACATTTTCCATAGACAGCATAAGACAAATGTGAGCATAAGACAAATGTGTACATAAGACAAATGTGTACATAAGACAAATGTGTACATAAGACAAATATGAGCATAAGACAAATGTGAGCATAAGACAAATGTGAGCATAAGACAAATTTGTACATAAGACAAATGTGTACATAAGACAAATGTGAGCATAAGACAAATGTGTACATAAGACAAATGTATACATACGGCAAATGTGTACATAAGGCTAATGTGTACATAAGACAAATGTGAGCATAAGACAAATGTGAGCATAAGACAAATGTGAGCATAAGACAAATGTGTAGATAAGACAAATGTGTACATAAGACAAATGTGAGCATAAGACAAATGTGTACATAAGACAAATGTGAGCATAAGACAAATGTGTACATAAGACAAATGTGAGCATAAGACAAATGTGTACATAAGACAAATGTGAGCATAAGACAAATGTGTACATAAGACAAATGTGAGCATAAGACAAATGTGTACATAAGACAAATGTGAGCATAAGACAAATGTGTACATAAGACAAATGTGAGCATGACAAATGTGTACATAAGACAAATGTGAGCATAAGACAAATGTGAGCATAAGACAAATGTGTACATAAGACAAATGTGAGCATAAGACAAATGTGAGCATAAGACAAATGTGAGCATAAGACAAATGTGTAGATAAGACAAATGTGTACATAAGACAAATGTGAGCATAAGACAAATGTGTACATAAGACAAATGTGAGCATAAGACAAATGTGTACATAAGACAAATGTGAGCATAAGACAAATGTGTACATAAGACAAATGTGAGCATAAGACAAATGTGTACATAAGACAAATGTGAGCATAAGACAAATGTGTACATAAGACAAATGTGAGCATAAGACAAATGTGTACATAAGACAAATGTGAGCATGACAAATGTGTACATAAGACAAATGTGAGCATAAGACAAATGTGTGCATAAGACAAATGTGTAGTTAAGACAAATGTGTAGTTAAGACAAATGTGAGCATAAGACAAATGTGAGCATAAGAAATAAAGTAGAAAGTCTCACAGATTCATAAAAATCCTAACTTTCAATAGTAAAACAACACAAACTTGCATGGTTTTGACATGCATGCTGATATGATTCTCTGTCAAAAATGATCTTGCAGGAGGGAACAGTAGCAGTTGGAAGAGCAAAGAGCAGAGGGGGTAAAAGAAAATCATGAGCAGACATCAAATACCACACTGGTCTAGACATTTCTACACTTATCCGCAACACAGAAATAAAAATCCTTTCAATGTAGTACCCTTATGTAGAAATAACCAAACTGCTAGAAATAACCAAAAAGGTGGAGAGTGTCACAGTAATACTCAGAATCAGCATTTTTATGTGTTTCTTGACAAAGGAACTCAAGTAGAGAGTTGGACCGTAACATGAAAAATAAGTCCTTGTTCTATTTTATTATTTCTTTTTTATTGAATAGTTAGACCATGTAACATCATCACATCAACTTAGTATTTATCAACCCTTATGGAGAACCTGATAGGTTATGGCTTTATGGATGGATGGATTTGTTTTGTATGGATGAATGAGTTCATTTTGTTTGGTTGGATGAGTTTATTTTTTGGATGGATGAATTTGTTTTTTATGAATTGATGGATTCGTTTTGACAAAATTACAAATAAGTGAGAAAGAATGGCACAGACATAACTTTTTAAACAAAATCAAGTTCAGGAAAAACAAGGATGACACACACTAACATAGCCCATTGAACAAGAAGCATACGATGATCAAGAAACAAGTAGAGAATAAATCTTCTTACAGCATGACAATGGATATCATGCCTATTCTGTGTATGGTGCTTAGTCAAGAGGTTAGAGTGCTGGTCTCAAATTAAAAAACACACTACGTACATGACATTGTGATAGAAAAGTTGTGTGATCTTTCTGGCACAAGTCACTCGAAAACTCCCTAACAGGAAAAATGCAGTATTCAGTTGTTTTTTTAATCATGCATGTCAATGGTCTTTTGTCTTATGTACTGTCAATCATTTCCAATACCATCAATATCCCATACCAAGATGTCCAGCATCTTTTCTGTTGGTCTCCCTTACCACTCCAGATCTTTCATAAGAGGTACATAAGACAAATATATGAGGAATAGGAACAGATGGAGAGAACATGAAAGAACTAAATATGGCAGGGCTATGTTAGAAGATATGTTAACACATGCACTCTTTAGTTACAATGGCAGTAGATTCTGAATTAAAAACTGATTCAACTTTGTTATAAGAGCCTCTGTCAGAATAGTCTATGGTGGTGATGATAAAATTCTAAGGGAATACACTTTGTCACCATCCTTCCCTATGTCAGATAGTAGAGTTGTACTTTCTCCTCCAGATTTATATTTTTCTGGTATTCTTCTTTTTATGGGGAGAGTTTCTAAAGCTTTTAGAAGTCAAGTTTTACTCAATGTGGCAGTATGGTGAACAGTCACAAGCTGAACAGTCTTCTACTCCATAGGGAACTTTTGCAGTCACATTTTTGCAATCTTGAAGCATGTAGCAGATAAAAGGGTTGATTCCTTTCCAGTAATCTAGGCATGGGTCATCAGCAGGCTTCATCACAGCAGAGATCACAATGTAAGGTAGTCAACCCCAATCTCCTTATTCACCTCCTATGACATGCATGGCAAGTAGCAGTATTACTATTCTTTGCTCACCTAGTAGGTTTCCAGGAACATAAAGGCAGAGTATAGTCTATAAAAATGATTAGCCAAACTTAGAAGCAGTACATCTGCCGAAGACGGATGAGTCAGGCCATTGGTGCAAATAAGACGAAGACACAATGCATTTCCATTCTCTGGACTACATCTTGCTGGAAATCTAGTGGGACCATGGTCCTGCTACATGAGAAATTCAGCAGAAGCTTGAGAATGTACGCTGAAGAAGAAGAAGCAGCAGCACATGTAAACATAGACAAGTAACTAGTATAACTACTTACCATGCATCATATGTTTGGGGCTGACAAACAACTGAGATAGCCCCCAGAATGCATCCTGAATGAAAGGAAAAGTCAACAGAGTAATAAGGGTTTGGGTGGGATTAAGAGGAGGGGAGTATGAACCCCCGCCTCCCCTATTAAGTAGCAGCATAACATTCAGCAATAGGAAAAAGGCAACCAAAAAAAGAGTAAAATCTCCCTCCTTTAATTATATTCCAAATAAAAAGGTCACACAACATCCACAAAAAGGGGAATAAAAGCATTTATTTAGTTAAATCCTCTCTCTCCTTTTACTGAACACATCTCTACAACCTGACCACAAAGTTCTACTACTCCGTATAAAAGTAAATTGTAAAGTCATTTTACACAGCACAGAGGGACTTGGAAAATAAGTGTTCAGCAGGTACTTTTCACTGACCACAAATTGTGTTGGGGTCAGCATGACTAACTACTACTATTCATTAAATAAACACTCACCCACTTATTAGTTTGATTTTCTATAGAAAAACAAAACAAAAATGCTGACATTTAACATAAAGTATCCACCGAAAGTTATGCACCTTCATAAGATTTATAGAAAACTTTGAAGTCATAATTCTCTTCATATGAACAGGGTCATATCCGCATATAGCTTATAAAAAGAATTATTTTCCTGGTTATTCTATTATTTTAAAAAATGTGCAAAAAAAATAACATCTAATATTTGTATAACATCTACTTGTCTTTCTAATCTGACTAATAGTTTTGAGAGATTTTTTATCTGTGAGCTTGAATTTCATAAGAATAATAGTTTATTAAGCTGAAATCTAAAAAGAAAACCTTTAATTGGAAGATTAATCCCAATTTGAATTTCTACAGAAAATCTTCATCAGATCAAGGATGATTAGGTATGTCATTTCACATCCTCATCAGGTTAGATTAGGTTTGTAATTTCACATCCCAAACAGGTCAACAAGATTAGATATGTAATTTCACATCCTCATCAGGTAAGATTAGGTCTTTCATTTCACATCTTAAAAAGGTCAGGTAAGATTAGGTCTGTCATTTCACACCCTCATCAGGTTAGATTAGGTCTGTAATTTCACATCCCAAACAGGTCAAGCAAGATTAGGTCTGCCATTTCACATCCCAAACAGGTCAGGTAAGATTAGACCTGTGATTTCATATCCTCATCACGTAAGATTTAGTTTGCCTTTTCACATCCCAACCTAAACACAAAGTACTACTAAATATATCATATTTACCTCCTCATTGAGATACATGAGTAGCAGGGCAGCCACTTCACTCATGCCCTGGCAGTAGCCAATCTCTGTGTTATACACAGAGTAGGCAGCTAACACATGAAACAGGGCTTGTTGTCTGAAATACCAATAACATGTGTCAGTAACAGTAAACATGTACAGAGGATATTTAAGTCATCATCGTCATAAATGAAGACTTGATCTCTGGAAACCATATATGTAGCAACCTTGTAAGCAATGGCTGCTGTGGACAGATTGATCCATGAGTAAGTCTCATAGTATTTTGTACAGGTGAAATGGGTTTTCTGGTTCTCCATCAATATTTCTCTATGACAATCAATACAAGGTGACTGCGTGAAACGTAACAACAATCGTACTTACGTATTACATAGGTTAATAAATTCGCTTCAATCAGACACGACAGACTATATCTAAAACTAGTGGAAAATGATGTGCACACAAGAAAACATACAAATTACAATATACAAATCATATTCAACGTTTCAACCAAAAGGCGTATATCAAGATACACACAAAACATCAAAAGAAGACGAATGGAGAAAAAAATTTCACATTATTGTTTTGTGTGTATCTTGATAAAGACCTTTTGATTGAAACGTTGAATATGATTTGTATATTGTAATTTGTATGTTTTCTTGTGTGAACATCATTTCCCACTAGTTTTAGATATAGTCTGTCGTGTCTGATTTAAGCGAATATATTAACCTATGTAATACGTATGTACGATTAATATTTCTCTGTGTTATATTATTCATGTGATCTCTTCTCGCATCAAGCAACTGTGATATCCCTATGGGTGATCTTCAGAGAGAAGATACCGTAATATAATAATAATAATAATAATAAGACCCATAGTCAGGGAAGTAGGGGTGCCATGTTTGAGAATCTGCACAAAAAAGCTCTCCAAACACCTCTGTCCTCAGCAATTATGACGAATGTAGATAAATCTTACCTGAACCATTCCTTGATGTTATCAATTCAGGATTCCCTATCAAGGCCAACTCCTTGAAGTGGAGATGGGCGTAGTCCAGTCAACAGTGGAGATAAGGCTTAGTCCAGCCAACAGTGGCTGGAAATTAAGATTGGTTGGTCCATTCTTGCAATCTCAAGGCATGTTGTAGATGGAAGGGTTAATTCCCTCCCTGCAGTAAAAGCATAGGTCTTCAATAAACTTTAACACAGCAGAGATAATAGGATGAAGAACCAGTCCATGTCCAACTGCATTGATCACCTTCTAGGGCATTCATGACTAGTGACATTGCTACTATTCTTTGCCTGATCCTGGTAAAACACTGCGATACATTAGCATTAGTAAACATTGACCTCACAATTACCAGAGACAATGACACAAATACATACAAACAATCTGATAATATGGTGGCATGTATAAAAGCATCGGAAATGAGTTATATTAAAATTACTGCTAATATACCACTTACTTTACACCATATCGTTCTCGGAACATGATGTGATTTCTGTAGGTCCGATTCACATCCAGATCAATCTGGCGTATGGATGTAGATTTTGTTCGAGCTCTGTTACGCATTTTCTGGAGATGGAAAATTAAACTCAAAATTATTGACACAACTGAATTACATGCATTAATATTTTAACTAGAAATTCTGGATATATACAAGTCTATTTGTTGTTCAAAATATGCTGACTTGTGGTCCTTAGTTTTATGCAGATATCACTGCACTCACGGTAAACCTTTAGGTGCTCAGTCTCCCAAAGCATAAATCAAAGTGTATGCATACTGATTGCTCTTGTGACTTTGGTTTACCAGTTAAGTACACTGCTTATTATGCCCTCCAGAACCTTCATTTTGTATTAGAAACTTGCATTGTGCACACTTTTTGATAAAAAAACCAGTATCATGGCACACAGGACATCCCTTTAAGTTATTTGTGCTTCATTTCAGCAGCCCTCCAAGAGTATGTAGACTCAAAGTCTCAGTCAGATGTTGAATATGTTTTTGGGATATTTCTTGAGAGAGGACATAATTTCTTTCCTCAACCATGGTCATCCCCATTTCCGTCATTCTCTGTATGTGCATGTTATGAACTCCACATCATCTTCACTCTGTAGTCAATGGCATCCTTTGTTAGGTCAGCCCCATCTCTTCTTATAAGTCCTGTCTAAGTGTATAGAGATGACTGAGAAGTCAATATCTTGCATAGAATCCCCTGCTACATTTAGGATATTTTCTGAGCAGCATGTCTTTGCAATGTGATGCTTGTCAGTGCTGATAAGCACCCTTACTGGTCATTTTGGGACCAAAACATCTATAGTAGCAACACTGGATATGAGCATTAGAAAGCATGCTAGGAATTGCTCTTTTACTCACAGAGAGAGATGAAAAGAGGAAGATCAAGAAACAGATGCGAATCGTTAGATAAAGATGTAAAAAGGATAGGTAAACAGGCAAAGAAATTTAAGCAATATTGACAGACTGACTACCACTGAGGAAATGGAAGCAATATTAGTCTGAATACCACTGATGGAATGGAATCAATATTGACATACTGAAAACTACTGATGAAATGAAAGCCCCGCCGAAGATGGATGTGTCGGGCCATTGGGGCAAATAAAACGGTGACAACACATTTCTATTCACTGGACTACATCCTGCTGGAAATCTAGTAGGACGATGGTCCTACTACAAGGGAGATCCAGCGGGAGTTTGAGAATGAACACTGAAGAAGAAGAAATAAAGGCAATATTGACAGACTATTACTGAGGAACTGGAAGCAATAGTGACTAACTACTACTGAGAACTTGCACATAACAAAAACTGACCTGATAAATTCCTTCTTGTTCAGACTTGATCTTGGGAACACCTAGCAGTTTTAACCAGACTTCTCCTCTCAAACAGTCAGGTATGCCCTTGTATACTCGTCTTGTTAGCTACCAACAAATAGAAATTATCTCTAATTAATTAGTAGCATATCCTATTCAGGACGCAGCTATTAACCCAGCATTTGTTGGCTGTGGTGATTTTCTAGGCAATATAAATACATTCAATAATTTGCCATTGCTTTCTGAATGGTCACAATTGTCTGTGGCGGGGATCGAACTCAGTAACTTGGCCGTCACAGATGTGATCTGTACCACTTCGCCACATAGCCGGACAATTTATCTCTACCTTCAGTCAAATCTTTACATCACAACATGGTCATTAATCAGATCAATACACAAAGTCGCATCATTAAATCACAATGCACACATTAATTGGGTCTATGTATCACAATACTAACTTCAGTGGCAGATAGGTTAGTTTTACAAAACCAACTCATACAAATTAGCTCATGACTGATGTGTAGCAGAGCCGACAGTCTATTGTACTGGCAATGCAATTGAATGTACAAGTGGTGCTTCTAATTCTTCTGATTTTGTTCTCAAACTCCTGATGATTAACAGGATGTAGTCCTAGAGAAGGAAATGTTATATGCCATGGTTTACAGCTTGGCTGTCATATCTATATTTTTTGGCCTAACACCATGACCAGCATCGAAGTGGAGATGATATATTAAATAAATTTCAGAACCGCCATCACAGCCTCATCCTAAATTTTTTAAACTATCCCCTTGTATCTGTGACAGTGTGAGAATATTGAGGACATACTGTGACAGTGTGAGAATACTGAGGACATACTGTGACAGTGTGAGAATACTGAGGACATACTGTGACAGTGTGAGAATACTGAGGACATACTGTGACAGTGTGAGAATACTGAGGACATACTGTGACAGTGTGAGAATACTGAGGACATATTGTGACAGTGTGAGAATACTGAGGACATATTGTGACAGTGTGAGAATACTGAGGACATATTGTGACAGTGTGAGAATACTGAGGACATACTGTGACAGTGTGAGAATACTGAGGACATATTGTGACAGTGTGAGAATACTGAGGACATATTGTGACAGTGTAAGAATACTGAGGACATATTGATGCTTGCAGAAGTAGAAAAATGTATCACTTGTTTGCCTGTGGCTGTCATAACTTTGATAGCACTGAAAATCCTCTGTTTTCTAAAATATATTGCCACCATGTTTACCAGGCTTCTGACTAGATATCTAGATATTTCAGGTTGTTTCCTTTTCCCATTGGAGCCATAAACCTGACAGATTTCTTTCTGCTTAAGCCAAAGTGCAGAACTGAATTATAAGACATCGCAGAATCTCTGCATATCAAGCAACACAAACATGTCATGTCCAGATTGTTCTATGGTGAGCTGTGATTGTCAGAAAAATCATTTCAAGTACTACTTTAATCTCTCAAGCACTTCTATATATCTCAGTGAAAGTGGATTTTCAATGTTTCTTCATTTGACAACCAAAACAATAAACACATTGAATGTTGAGAAACATGTGTTGCTAGGGCCCAAAAGGGGAGCAAAGAATAGTGACAATGGGTACAATCATAGCAGACCGACCCCTATTGCGCACCAACAAATTATGTTTTTTGGGGTTTGTAAGGTGTGCAATTTTGAAACATTAGCAGAATTCCACACACTAAATGATGTCATCATGGGATAAAATTGTCAGTCGCATATGCTCCCTCTTAATTTAGAGGTGGATCTTAGAGGTAGGGTTAGGATTAGGTTAAGAAATTAGGGTTAAGTATTAAGGTTAGGATTAGGTTGTTTCTTACTAAACATTTTCTGGATGTCAATATTTTGCATTGTCATGGAGAATGACTTCAAAACAAAAGAACTTGTGTAGGCTGGCAATCTAGAGCCAGACCCTAACTATAACACCTAACCCAAACCCTAACACTAGCCCCTAATCCTAACCATAAGATCTAACCCTAGAACAAGATGGAACACATGCAGGTGACAATTTTATCCCATGATGATGTCATTTAGTGTGTGGAATTCGGTTGAACAATGTACTTATTCATTTGGTTAGTTTTATCATAGTGTTCATGAATAGTGTGTTATGACTATCACATGTGCGATAACGATGTCTGCTCAAATTTTTCCCCGCAAAACATTGGGTGTTGGTCTGCTATCATTATATCTAACAATATTATTTGCTAAGCATGTCATATATGGCAACTAAAGAAGTTTTGGGAGTGGAGTTGGATGACACACTCCGCAGAGGGTGAAAGTGATATTGACCATGCTGAAGTCAGATGTGTCAGGTCAACAGATACAGATATTGCAACTATGCTGTAAACCATGACACAATCATGACGCATTCCATTCTCTGGACTATATCCTGCTAATTTGTTGGAGTATGAGAACAAACATAGAAGAAGAAATATTGAGCATGACATGAGATTGGCATTAACAAATACTCAACCGCAAATTTTGAAACTTGTTAAAGAGTTGATACCAATGTCAAATGTGGACAGTAACAATGAAAGCCAAATGAAAACTTGTTACAACAGAAATGAGTTGTCTGCGTAGAATTCTCAAAAAAATAGTTAAAGAATTACAATTTCAATATTGCATTAAGTATGTCATACGTAAAAATTATATTGAATTATACTGAAAACATATTTTTAAATGTCTTTTCTTTTACTCTTTTAAAAAGTCCATTTTAAATGTATCAGGGTTGTGGGCCACTTTGCTCCCATAAAATGGTGCAGTTCGTCATTGCTTCTATAAAATGAGGTATCTTTTGACTGTACTCCCATGAAATTAAGTCATGGGTCACTTTCTATAAAATTAGGTAGATGTTCACTGTGATCCCATAAAACAAGGTCATGGGACACAGCTTCTATAAATTAGGTAGATGTTCACTGTGGTCCCATAAAACAAGGTCATGGGACACAGCTTCTATAAATTAGGTAGATGTTCACTGTGGTCCCATAAAACAAGGTCATGGGACACAGCTTCTATAAATTAGGTAGATGTTCACTGTGGTCCCATAAAACAAGGTCATGGGACACAGCTTCTATAAATTAGGTAGATGTTCACTGTGGTCCCATAAAACAAGGTCATGGGACACAGCTTCTATAAATTAGGTAGATGTTCACTGTGGTCCCATAAAACAAGGTCATGGGACACAGCTTCTATAAATTAGGTAGATGTTCACTGTGGTCCCATAAAACAAGGTCATGAGACACAGCTTCTATAAAATTAGGTAGCTGTACACTTTGATTAAATAAAATGGAGTCATGACTCAAAAACTATTGGGAACTAGTGTTTTAGATAATGGAGGAAGATATTGATGACAAGTATAAGCTAATGTCCATTTCTGTCCCTGGTTAGTACCTTTTCTCCTGGGTAATATCTGTCCCAAGCTTTGATCATCTTCAGCCACTTTGTTGTTCTCTCTCTCTCCACAAGTTTGCTCTGTGTCAAGAATAAAAAAAATAAATTAGCACACATAACTATAAAAGAGAAAAGACAACATTATGTTGACACATACAATAATAGAAGAGAACAGAAAACATTAAGTTGATTCAGGCGAAAATAGAAGAAGATAACAGATGAATAAAAATTGAGCAATCGTAACTTTCATAGACTGTCTTTTTTTTACGTAAAGATATATGCTGAAGAGCTACTTCCATATATTGCCTTGTATAGTTAAAAAGTTGTGTAACTTTCTTCTTATTCATAGGGTATACATTTATTTTTTCTTAAATTCATATTTTGTACAATTTATATTTGGTTTTTTTTTACTAAAAATGTACATAAATAACATCAAATGCCTTTTTTTTCCTTTTGTTTTTGATCCATCAATATGTGTGAGTGAGATTTTTAAAAAACGTCCACATTGGTAATACCGACTTTTTCTTCTTCTTCTTTCGTTCACTTGAAACATGTCTATATCTGTAATTCTGTCTCCATAATAAAACTCACTGTCTTTTGTAGTTCATACAGTGTCCCATAGAGTTTTGATTCCAGTGTTGTTTCCTCTGGCCAATATGTCTGCCTCAGCGTTTCATGCTCAGAACACTCTTGAAGTATATGTTTGGCACTCTGTGCTGCCTGTCCACATGGCTGTGTTGCCAATCTTGAACTTAGTATACATGTGGCTGCGGAGTCGGTTGTGTCCTGTTCTGAGGCATAGAATTATACCTTGTTCTGATCTGTTCAAAATGTGATGGTCATCTTGTGTTGGTGATTGTGGCTTTCTTATTGACTTGATCATCTGTTTTTTCTGATGGTAGGTGATTGGTACATCTGGTTGGTCTTCGGCAGCACCTTCCTTAGCAAGTTGGTCTGCTTTTTCATTTCCTGGTATTCCACAGTGAGAGGGTATCCACTGCATGGTTACACTATACTGGTACGACAATTCGCTAAGTAGTTTTTTCAAGTCTGTTAGTTTTCCAGACAGGAGATCTTGAAGCACTGACCTTGCATCTGTCAGGAATATCACATGCTGTAGGCAAGAGTTGGAATTCAGCAGTTTTTTTTAGCTGCCACACTAATTGCCTGGATTTCTGCATCATAATTATTGCAGAATTTTCCTGTCGGTGTTCTGATTGTATCTCTAGGCTTGTGTGGATATTCTATATATACACCTGCACCTCCATTTCTCACAGCATTCTGTGCTAACCCATCTGTGTATACTCTGACCCATATATCTTGTGGATATTCCTCATCCAGGAAACTGAGGGGGACTGTCCTTCACTGCCACACTGTTCTGGTCGTCCTCGCTTAGTATTCCTTTCACGTGGGTCTGAATGCATATTGACATTCCATGCCTTTCACTCCATGGGGTTTGTTCTGGTTCAGACCTTAAGGGGCTGTCAACTTCAGGTAGGTCTGTAAGTTGTCTGTAATACCTACTGAAATTTAACACCACGTGCCCTATTATTTTGGGGCCCGTATTCGTATCAATGCAGAAAATCTATACCTGTTGATACCCATGGATGTTGGGATTGGGGGGTGGGGTGGATTTGGAGTTCTGTTCATACTATAAAGTTAAACATAATTTTGCAAAATTTACTACAAATAAATATGGAAAAATGACAAGGAATTGACTTGCCTGTAGATTTTGGCTCTTGTATTGAAATTCATAAACTCAACACAAAAATCACTCTTATCCATTAAAACTAGAATCCTAATAGCATTCATGGAATTTATTATGTTATGGGAATATCAGTATACATAATAAACTTTCTCTGTGTGATGTACAATTTTTACCGCTATTGGCCACATAAACACATGCTTAAATTGGCGGGAATCTTCAAAGTTGCAAGTTATCATTGAAAAATTATTGTCAATATTTCTGCCTAATTTTAATAAGGTCCTTGTGCACTAACATTCATCTGATGTAGTGTCACCAACAATGTAAATGAGTGCACAGTCACTTTGTAGATGCCTGGTATAAGGACTGATAAGTTTTATTATAGGAAAGTAGCATACTTGGCTTGTATAAGGACTTATATGTTTGACAAGTTTTAAAAATAGAAATGTAACATACTCAATTCATACACAGATTGGATTATACATGGCAATATACAGAATCAGTTTAAGATCTGTATATGTAACCTCTAACCTTCTCTTCTGCAGCATCCACATTCTTGGGAAGGGCCTTATCACTGTCAGAGAGAGAGGAAGACTGCATTAGCAAGAAATCAGTTGTGACAGGAACTAAGAAAAAACTCTTAATAAACTAATCAACTACTTGTAATCATTGATTAGCCTGTAATGTAATTCAATTCTAGTTGTTAAAATTAAAAGGTTCTTCTTCCTCAGCATTCATTCTCAAATTCTGAAGATTGACAGTGTAATCCACGAAATGGAATCTGCTGCCATGGTTTATAGTTTGGCTGAGATATCTGAACCTTCTGCTAGAAACATGCAACATTAGTATGGCTGCTGAGTCACTTTGACCCTCTATAAAATGGGAAAGCCAACCCCCACCTTTAAATCCTTAGTCCCTTTTCATGACATGCATGGCAAGTCACAGTGTCATTATTTAATGTCTCAGCAACACACAAACAGTTAAAAGGTTCAAATTGTAAACATTTATAATGCCACTCAAGAGCTAATGAAATAACCATCATCTCTCACCTGCTATCCACTTCTATATAGGCATGTTCAAATGAAATCATCCAAGTGTGTTTATTACAAGATTAGGAAAGGTACTTCAGAAGTTATGTTATACTTAAGTAAAGTAATTATTAGGGAACATGTATGCACCTGGAGTCATCAGAAGGTGTCACTATAGATATTCAAACATGCATTCTACTGTTTAGGTAGACAGTGAATTCCATCCAAGAAGAAAGACTGCAACTCTCATTGAATCATTTAGTTACTGCTGTTATGACATCTTCATTAGAGTGGAATTGTTGCCCCTGTAGAATGAGCTTTCTTTAAAGATCCAGGAAAATGAGTCACATGGTAATAGATCGGAGTTGCAGGCTGGATGTGGCAGAACTTCTCATATATTCTGTGCTAATGGGTCCTGCACAACTTTTTCTACATGTAGGCAAACTTTGTGATGCAATAGAATAGCATCATGCAACAGCAAGCAGGGTAGCTTATTCTTGATGGTCTTAAGCAGCTTGTCTAGTGTGTTCTTGTAGCCAATAGCAATGATTTTTACACTAGGATTTTCAAAGTCCACTAACAGGAGTCCTTGATGGTAGGAAAAGGCAGTTACATTAACCTTTCCAGACAAAATCTGAATCTGTGATTTGAATTTTTGTTATTTAGTGATCCAGGATGTTTCTATTTTATGCTGGTTGCTTTGCTGCATGGCTTAAAGTTGTAACACCACAATTCACTACCTGCCACTATTTGTGATAGAAATACCCTACTTTCCACATGGTAATGTTGCAAATGGTTCAAGCTACCCCGTTTGTTCTTCCCTTTGGTGATCAGTCAATAACTGTGGTACTCAATAATAACACAACATACCTTCCAACACATCAGTTTCTTCCAAATCATTATTTTAACTGCCCCTAATGATACAGAATTCATCAGCTAATGAATGCAACTATGGTATTAGTCAATCTATAATGCTGCTGCATCCATCTTGGTGATGGCTTCTTCTGTCACAACAGCATGTGCCGGACTCTGCAGAGGAAGATCATTTGTTACCTGTCTCCCTTCCCAAAACATTACTGTCCAATTCTTCACTGTTGTCTTCGAAATACATTTTTCAACATACCCTGTCTGAATTATTTAATGAATGTTTGTTGGTTGATATCAATCGGTTGTAAGAAACTGAATCACTCATTGACCTAATTTGGATGGATTTGTTATCACATTGACCATGTTGTCAACTGCATACACCAGACACTAAGTATTCAAATTCGAGGAGAATGACTACAGAATATCCATGATTTGTTCTCTGGTGTATGTTTATTACGTCTGGGATAATGTCTTTATGATCTTTCTTCTTCTTCTGTGTTCATTCTCAAACTCCTGCAAATTAGCAGAATGTAGTCCGGAGAACGGAATGCGTTGTGTCATGGTTTACAGAATTGTTGTGATATCTGTGCCTTTCGGCCTGACACATCCCACTTCAGCATGGCTTTGGGTCACTGACCCTATATGGGATGGGACAGCCAACTCCATCCCATAACCTCCTTAGTCACCTTTTACGACATGCATGGAATAAACAGTGTTGCTATTCTTTACTCCCCTTTCGGGCCCCGGCATCACACAGGCGGTTTATGATCTTTGCATGCTGGCATAGATGACACAACAAGGGTGGGTTTCATTTGAGTATTTCTAGTAAAAGAGACAATAGGATTGGGCATTGGGTTGGTTACTCCATTCCACTGACCAAAGTTTCAAATATCCCATGATGAAGTCGGGCCATATGGCACCAGATATCGCATCTAAGATGTATGCAGCAACACAGTACATTCCTCCTTCCAGGCTACATCTTTTCAACTAACAGGAATTTCAGAACAAATGAAGAAATAGTAAGATGATGTCTACTCATCAACAATCAGGAACGATCGATTGACCAGTAATTAGTCTATCCATCTATTCTCTGTACAACTCCCTTCAGAACACACATCTTCCATATTTTCAATTTTTCCTTTGAGTTGTTTTCAATGTTTTATCTATCCATTTTGTATCTTTCAAGCTATTTTCTCCCTTGGGCTTTTCTTAATTTTCTCCTTTCCTTTTTCCTCTGTGAAGAAAATGGTATTACGGTACTAACAGTGCCTACTAACGTTAAATATGTGTGGTCCTTGAGGATTTTACAAACCTTAGCAGTGTGTGTGTTGCTGTTGTCTGTGTGTCGATCAGCCGGTTCATATTCATAAGAACTTGAGATTACATACATTGGAAGTCGAGACTAAAATCGTATCTCTTTTAGGGATGCAGTTTGGTTGGATATGGAAAACTCGTTGACTCAAGTTGCGAGGCGAATGAGTGCCAGCTGAATGGACCTAATTTCAATCCCCTTCTGAGCTTTTTCTCTAACTCCCTGATGCTTCTAACTTGATTGTTTTTAGACAACAGAGATGTACTGTATCATTGTTATATTTGCACGATTGACTTGACACATCCACATCAGCAGTACTCATGATTTATTTTTAAATATTCATGGATTAATTTGTGAATTGTTCATGGATTCATTTGATTTACTTCATATAATTTTTTAAGTGTTCATTCTCAAACTCCCGCTGGAACTCTCTTGTAGCAGGACAATCATCCTAGTAGATTCCCAGCAGGATGTAGTACAAAGAATGGATATGCATTGTATCACTGCTTTATTTGAGCTAGTTACCATTCTGCCCTCTACTGTGTTTCATAGAATAAATTTGGGAAAAAAAATTGTCAAAACATTGGATAAAGAAGCTTACAAATAAAAGAACCCAGAAAAATGATGTAGTGATCAATCAAACACAAAATGCGATACAATTCGTAAATATTATACTGTCCATGGACACACGACTCACTAATCAATGTCCACAAATGGAATGCATAACTCATGATTTTGTCTGGCTCTGTGACAGAAAGTTACAGAGAATGTCTTGGATGGTCAAGATACCAGATTAAACTTCTGTCATATGCTGTTGTGCCTCTTGACCATTCAGAAAACAATCCTACTTAATGTAAATATTGCCTATAAATTCATTTCAGCCAACAAATGAGTGGATATCATTACAAAAAAACAAGTAATGATTGTTTCAAAGAAATACACACTGCCAAGATGGGGTATTAATATCAATGATACAAAATTAAATCAAGCAGATAAAGTCAAGTATCTTGGTACTATTTTAACATGAGATGGCCAGAGTTCCAACAAGATAAAAAGCAGGATAGCACAGATCAAGTCAGTATTTAATAAGAAGAGAAACATTCTATGCAATGAAGTAGTATCAATGCATAAGCAAGCTTGAGTGCTAGGATATTATATTGAGTGAATTCTTCTTTATGGATGCAAAGCATGGATGGTAAACAAAAGAGCTCAAGATAAGCTGGAGGCAACTGATGTGGTTTTTGAGAATTATGAAAATTCCATGGATAGCCAAGAAAACTAATATAGAAGTCCTCAGAGATGCTGGAGTACAAAGACAAATTATAACAAAAATTAGAAGCAGACAGTAAAAAACTTTTGGACATGTTAACCTTCACCGAGCCGATATGATATCCAGCCGCCGAAAAACAAAATGGCTGCGCGCGCTGATGGCGGGCCGTCCCACCCAGCGAGATTATCGTGAGATTTACACGTACCACAGTCCGTGCACATAGCTGGGGACATGCGCAATTGAAGCCGGTACATCCCCCACTTCCGACATGATCGTTTTTGAGAATGGCTGGCTATTCGTAAAAGTTTAAGAGCAATTAATCTGACCACATCTGTACACCGGTACGATGCCATGATGATGGATCGGTTTTACAGACCTTTATTTCATCGTATTTCGAATAAAATAACATTGAATCGTGGATTGAATCATGGATTATTAGGTTATTTAGTTTCACAGCAGTGAATATACAGAATGCCGTGCTGGTTTGGGGACTTGTACGTTTGATATCGAATATTTTGAAGTGGCAGAAAAAATAACTCTAGGCCTAAGCTCAAAGAACGATTTTACTGCAAATCTACATGTTTTATACAGTTCCCCCGGCTATATTTTGATAATTTCGCAGTGAAAGAACATAAATACAACAGATTTACGTGATTTAGTTGACAGTGTTGCCAAGGAATTCGATATGTAAGGTAAGTTATTTTTTTTCTTATTTTTTCCCTCTTTATTTGTTATAAAATATATGTTTTTTGTGAAAAACGTCTTTACCACTTTCTCATACGTCTGGTATCACACACACACGTACATAAATTACACCAATATATGCATAATTCAATTCTTTATTTATATGTGCAAATATTATTTAAATATCTCTAACAACCAAAAAATTATCACATTTTCAAAACAGTCACCATCAATAATGCAAATTTTCAAAAAAGAATCCGGTGGCAGGGAGACGTTTCGTATTTTTTAATCTGGCTTGCTAAAGGTTAAAAAAACAAAACTTGAATATTTAGTAACCACCGGAATGATAAAGGGGAGTAGAGACAAAGAGAGAAATTTCTGGATGTATTGTCACTGTTGCATAAAAATATGACACCAACTGAACTTTTTAACAACACAAGAGAAACAGTTGTAGAGTGTGGAGAAAGATGATCACCTACACCACTTTGCATCGCACTTGACTAATATCATTGCACTTTGGGCAAATTCATAGGTGTTAAATTTCACCAGCAAGCTAATGGTTTCCATGACCTGCATTAAACATCTTTTCATTCTGCCCTGCAGGTGTCCAGTTATACTACCACACTTAATACCAAATTATCCAAATCTCATCCTAGATGTGTCCTCAATAGAGATGTCCACATCAAGCAGGAGCTCATGTAGCAGTTTCAGCACATTGCTCTTATCCATTATCCATTCCCCCCTCTATTGATTCTTCATAGCCAAGTCTGTCTGCTCTCTCATTTTGCCACACACCAGCATGTCCTTGACAGTAGAAATGTGTGACACCCTTGAGTTTTCATGCTGTTATGGATCAATCAATCAAGTACCATGCCAAGTGACGTAGGCAATCATGCTTCTCTAAAACTTTATGTCTCTTGTGTTAATACATTCAGTTGGTGACTTCTTTTTGTGTCACAGTGACAACTCATCCAGAAATTTCTCTTTTTATCTTCCTCTGTCTCTTTTCCACTTGATCTTTCTGGTGGTTACCAAATGTTCAAGTTTTACTTTCCTCATCACATGCTCTAAAAATCTTGATTGCTTCTAATTTTTGCTACAATTTGTCATTTTATTCCAGCATCTCTGAGATCTTCTCTACGCATGTGGTTGCATCTGTGGGTCTCACCAACGGCTCACTAGACAAACCACCCAAGCAGCAGAAAACCTTAGTAGAAGACATGCCGTTATATTGGGGTTATCTTCTTAGAGAAGCTTCATGGCACGTCATCTATACAATTATGCTTCTTATTCTTTTATTTTGTTGATGCAATGTGTTTCATGTTTACTTGAATATATGTACACACCCTCTGTGGTTGGGAGGGAGTCAGAGATGTACTGTGCAGCTCTGGGGAGGAGAAAACTGACAGCACTGTTTTTTCCTATGACTGAGACCCATCATAGAGGCACATTGACTCAGGACGTGACAATCCTTTTGACTTGAGCATTTGGTTGCATGCCTGGAGCAATAGAGACGTTCGGCATAACCAGTAGTTAATTGGTGGCGGGGAATGAGCACAATGAACCATATCTTGGCCACAGTGGATGGTAGCAGTGCATAGGTTTAAACCTACCTTCCTGGAGGTACTATAGTTATTCTCTGGCTCTGGCCCGGGGTGGGGCCAAAATCCACAGACTTCCCAGCAATATAATGCCATTTAATGGCATTGGGTCAAAGGGCATGAGTCCATGGACCGCTGGATCAGTAACCAACCAACCTGAGACCTTCTGCATTAGTTTTCTTGGCTGTCCATGATATTTTCATCCTTCTCTTAAAAAAACATCAGTTTCTTTGAGCTTATCTTTGACACTTTTGCTTCCATAAAGAACGATTGGCTCAATATAACATCCCAGTACTTGAACTTGAGTTATGGATGGTGTCCTGAATTGGATATGTTACCAATATGATTATGTCAATTTTGTGGACATTTTTTATGATTCATAAAATGCCATTTCCCAGCAATTTTATTTCTTGATCTTTGACTCAGTTTTACCCACAATTCGATCACTTAATAATTTATTTAAAAAAACACCTGACAGATAGCAAAAACAGATGAACTCACTGAATAAATCCAAATCTGTCTGTGACATGATAGACTTCAAATGCTGGATCCTCCCACGGATCTATCTGGGCCCCTTCCTCTCTACCCTGGAGTTGGATGACACAAATTATACATCATAGGTAGCTAGCATGATGAAATCATATCTGAACAACAGGCAATACAAAATATTATATCTCAATTGTAGTTAAATATAAATCAAATATAAAAATGATGCGTAGGTCAGAATTTGTGGCGGAAAGGTATAGAGCATGTATGCGACAGTCAAGGTACAGGTTAAATTTCCACTGCAGGCAATTATGCACCCTGGACCAAGCAGAACACAATGACAAACGACAGAATGTAAAAATTTCCAAGAAAATCTCTACAGATAAAAATATTGAGTTGATGACTACATTCTGAATAGTTTATGCTTTATATATATATAAATATAAATAGCCAAAATGTCAGATAAAGTGGGGAGTGCCTCAGTAACACAACATGTATCATCTTTAGTTTATAGATGCAATATCATATGTAATCATATAATAGTTTATTCTATCAATTTAAAAAAAACAAATTGAATCAAATGAACATTAGAAACATCTGGGAATATATGTGATATTCAGGTGATTGCCATCAAAATGTGCTCCACAAATGACAAAATTGAGTATGCATTTGAGAACCAGTATATCCATTAATTAGGTACACTACAGCTCCAAGGTAATACATCCTTCATTCCTGTATCAGGTGACATATTCTTTCCAGAACATAATCTTCTTTAGAGATCTTCTATATGCCTCATGATTCTTGGTGAGTTGACTTACCACAGCATGTCTAAACAATCTTAGATGTCTCTTATAGTTATCCATTGTAGTCTTGGGTGGTCCTCATCCCTGCTACCAGCAACTATATCTTCCACTTTTTTTCCAAGCTGTTATGTCTCTTTATATAGCCAAAAATCTAATCTTTCTTATTATAATGCCATTTAAGTCACCCTTAATGTTCTTATCACTTCTTGATTAGCCTTTTTTGCTGTATATGGTATTCTCAATATTCTTACCACATCTTATTTTGAAGGCATCTATTCTCTTTGCCGCTGTTGTATGAGCCTTTAGCACTATGCATTAAAATTGCGGTAATTTTTTTTCCTTTATGCATTATTTATTAAAGGCATTTAGAAAATGCAATAAATTGTTTGTTTTTAGAAATTTTTGTATAAGTTTTTTTTATTGAAAAAAAGGAATGGTTACTGAATGTAATGATGCAAGTTTTGTTGGTGTATGTGTGAAATGTTACATGTGACACCTATTCTTGTTTGATATATTCAATTCTGGATATAATGCAGCTAAATGCCTAGGCCTATTCTATTTCTGTCACTTCATAACCAAACTATTGTGTTCATAATATTGTCTGTTAAAACAAACAAAACAACATCAATCTCACTAATGTTATCAGCTAGGCCTAATTATCTATAGTATTATATAATGCTATCTATAATTATAGGCCTAAATACATCATAGCTTTGATGTATGCAATGTTGGAATGCTGCTAAATAAAAATGCCTAGGCCTATTCTATTTCTGATGACATTTCATAACCAAACTAATGTGTTCATAAAATTATCTGTGAAAACAAATGAAACACGACCTAACTAACATTATCAACTAGGCCTGATAATACAAACAATTCAGAAATACAAACTGAAGGACTATAAACTGAAAAAAATGTAAACTGAGGAGATACAAACTGAAGTCACACATATACATTTGTCCAAATAGTTTCTGTCATTTAGAGTGATTCTGATGGACTACATAAGCGACTAAACAAGTAGTCATTACATATCTGATATTATCTGATATATGACCAATTGATCTAAAAACAAACAGAAAAAGGAAGTTAATTATGTCTATTTTCACTTCCTTTGTTAGATGATTGACCAGATAATTGATGTTAGTTTACAATCATAGTTTCCTTGTTGAAAGAGATGCTTAGCAATAGGCGATGCAGAGACCACACCTATTCAAAATACATTTAGTTTCTTACTAGTTGCACCCATAGCATGCTAAAGGTTAAATATCCATGATTCACAACTGTTAACTGTTACTGGAAATATACTTGCCCTATAAATCAAATGTAATTTATCTTTTGCAGCTAGTTCCTTGCCAAAGATTTTTCATTTGTGCATATTTTGAAGTCAGTATTGCAATTCTTCTCTTGATTTCTGTAGCACAATCCCACGAACTGTTTATGTTTGTACCCAAATATTCACAATTTATAACATCTAGTTAGTAGTCATCAATTATAACTTTTACCCATGTTTTGTCATTTCTATGTATATAAAAAATATCCTAATCATGGTTTCTGTCTATCATTTTTGTGTTGTTTCGTCTACATTCCTACAGTTTATGCATAACCAATCATTCATTTCCTCAGTTTCAGTGATATGTAAAACCTCATTACTCTTGAGTTTTCATATTTTTTATACAAATAATTAGTAATGATGTAGTAATTGATAGGATCTGCATAAGGATATTCTATATCGACAGCTGGATAGTGGTTCTAAAAAAAAAGTTGTCTGTCTTCACACTGCTTAGATACTCATATGAGAGACAGAACAGCACATACCATTGTAGTCGATGATTGGAAATCGATCAGCTGATTGCTGATAACTCTGGAAATTATGCTATCACTGAGTTCACCAACAGATTTGTGTGTCATGGTAAAAAGTCTGGCTAGGGTTTTACAGCCGTCATCCTGGTAGTCATTACCAAGAACAGCGAAGCATATGGAACAACTACATTCAGTATGAGAATGTAAATCAAGGATGCCACTGGTGCTCTGTTTGTTTGTTTTGCGTTCGCTCCATTGTAACCATCACGGATATCCGTGCGATTTCCGCCGGGAGCGTGATTACGTTGTGCCACCGTTATGCGCCTTGTAGGCCTAGCACATCCGATTTCGGCATGCCTTGACAGTTCAGGTGGGCTACCCTTAGCCTGTGACAGCCTCTATATCTGTCTCCAGGCACGCGTAGTGGCGACTCTTCGCCCAGACAATTTTTGCTCTCGTCTGACTCGCACGAGGTGTTCCACTGTCTATGAACTTGCCTCGTGTAATTGGACGTGCTGTGCCTGTGCCCATTGGGTACTGAACCGTTTCTCATCCGTGAGCCTGGTTCCTTAAGGGGAAGAACTCAACAGAGGAGTTGGACCCTGGCTATTTCGCTCTCTTAGTCGAGGTGTCGTTCACCCACATCGTGTACCCCTTGTCCAAGTTCGAGTCTCACACCACGCGTTTGAGAGCAAGGCGTTCTCGAGCTGAGCGTCCTTGTCCCAATAGCGCCTGAGCCCATCAGGTACTGAACCCTTTCTCTCTTCAAGTGTATTTCCGGTGTAGGAAACCTTGACAGTAGAGTTGAGTTAGGTCTTCTTGCTTTAACAAACGCCAATGGATGGGTCTGGGTCTCTGCCTGTAAGGAACACAGGTAACTAGAAGCTCGACTCGAGCTGACGGAGCTTGTAGTTCCGTTTTCCTAGGGACTTTTCACTTTCTATTTGAAGTTCGCGCTGCCCTCTAGCGCTGTTGTGCCCTTTCATTGTACTCAGTATGAAATCTATTTGTCTCTCGCCATGCATCTACCTTTACGTGCATTTTACATTGGCCGCCCCTCCAATGTTCGGACTGGACTGACTTGCTTCACTGTATGTCGACAGTGTCGCTATATGTGGTGATGCTGGTGGTGTCAGAGATATTGTCTGTCTCTTGTGCAGTCAAATCTCTTTCCATCTGCTACCTCCACATTCTCGGACATGATCCCCAAATGATTTGGCCAGAATCAGCTTGAGCTGCTATATTTCTGTTTCCAGGGTGCACCGCGTGGAGGTACATTTGGGATCTTGGTTATCTGCTAACCCTGGGCCCGCCTAGAGCAATGCGTTCCCTTTGCACCCCATTGGTGCTCTAAAATCTGTGAGAGATCTCAATCACCAAAGCAGTTATTATGTCAGAATTCAGCAGTTCATGCTGCAAAAGATAAAAAAATGGCTGATATCAATATGAGTGGATGGAACCTATAGCTACATCCCATCTCCAGGGTATCATATGGATTTACTGTTCAGGACACACAGGTGTTTGTAGTAATGAGAGAGCAGATAGAATTGCATCCCAGGCACCAACAGACAGGTATTGACAATGGATAAGGGGTATGTGCTGAGCTGAATCTGTATCATGAGAAAATGCTGGATGTGGATACTGCGTTGGATGAAATATTGAAGCAGAGATTTGAGGAATTTGGTATTAGATGTGAAACTAGTAGAACTGGACACCTGCAGGGCAGGAAGAGAAGCGTTGTCAAACAGCGAGCCACAACAACTGTCAGTATGCATACTCTTCATCACGATCATCTACTATAGGGGACTGAGCACCAATCAGCGCTCTCAAGGTGCAAAGATTTCAGTTTATTACCAATAACCAACAATTGGAAAGCATTAGCAGGGAACTGAAGTATATGGAAAAGAATAATCTCTAGTTATATCACAATTACTGATGAAGGGAGAGGTCAATTAGTACTAAGAAAAAGTATAACAGAAAAAAGTGTGCAGTGGAAACCCGGTTTGTCTGAGCAAAATGCTACAGAGACTGTAATCCGTGGATGTCTTTACAGCTATAACAGATGCTGCGAACCTACATGACCAACACTCCAAAGGTGCTACAGGTAAGGTCACCAGAGACAGAGTCACCAATGATGATGAACTAATTGATAAGACTGAGATACTTGTGTCTTATTTGTGGTTTTAAGAATTATGGTGCAAAGAAATGAAGAACTCACCAGATCATACTTGGCAACAATATCTGCACGTTCCTTAGTTGCTCTCTGGATCTCCTCATATTCTGAACCTGCAAACAGTCACACAAAAAACTGACAGAAGATTTTAACTCCAAATGCAAACACATGAACATATTTTTATACACAAAATATTATTATTCAAATGACATTCTCTCCAGAACATAGTCTTCTTCATTAATGCTCTAAACACATCCCGATTAGGAGTGAGTTGACCTTATGTAGTCTAAGACAGGAGTCGGCAACCTTTTGCTAACTGTGTGCCAACTTGAGGTTTCAAATTATTCAGAGTTCCAACATCACATATCATTTTATACAAGTCGAGGTCAATATTCTTATTTTATCATATATTTTATTTTTATATTTTAATTAATTAATATATAGTGATATTCAATAATATGTAACGCTGTAAACAACATTAAAATAAAAAGAATTTCTTGAAAGATTTTTTTTAAAAACTATTTTATTATTAATGGGAGCCTTGCCCTTGCATGGTCTTGGCCGTTTACTCAATATCGACAACATACTTTGTCATTTTGAGTTTGACACTCTATTTTCTGAATGTTCAGACGTTAGGCGACTATGCTGTGGATTTAGCACTGCTTTCATGTGAGAGAAAATTTGCTCACAGGAATAGGTTGATCCAAAGGCTGAAAGAAGAGCAAAAGCAATTTTCTTCAAACACATGTAATAATTTGGAAGGGATGTCCAACAGCTGAGAATAGCTGCAGACTTTTCTAGATTTTCATTTTCCAGAGACTTCCGTAGTTCAACAAATTTTGATGTCCATAATTCTGAAGATCTGAAGTAAATCTGTTGCTAAAACCCTGCTAATCGATTTATAATCAACTTTATACAGGAAACGTGAAGAGTCTAAGAATGTGCCATTTGAAATTGCTTGGCATGCCAAGTGTGGCACAGGTTGCCGACACCTGGTCTAGAACATGTTTGGTTGGTTGGTTGCTGATTCTGAGGTCCATGTCTTTTGTCCCAATGCTATTTTGTGATATATGCATGTATTTGTGAGCTGTTGTTTTGTTCCATTTATCTTGCCTCAGAGGGAGAAGTGTTTTCTTGACATCATCCAGCGCTGGACATTCAAAAAGGTGGTGGTCTCATAGGAATGAGTGCACGGCTGGCACACTGGAGTGTATTGTGGTTGTATTCTGTTCAAGTGATTGTTATGCTGTACATGCGTGTGACGTTGGAAGATGATACTTTAGTCATTCCTTCCCAGGAGGTTGATGTTGTCTTTAAGATTTGGGCTTGTCATATATTTATAGATTTACCTGCCAGTGTTTTACATAGTCCATCTGTTCATCTAATTCTCTTTGTTCAGATTTCAACATCATTTTAACTGTGTGCGTGGCCGTTTGTATATGTCTGTTCTTGTCTAGCTCCCATCTTTACTAGTCTGTCTGCCTTGTCATTACCATGTAGCCAGGAATTCACTGCATTCCTGATGATTTCATAAGATGTAAGCAGCTGGTTGGCATGGTGGTATATTTGAACTAGCTCAGGTTTACAATGTCCATCACATTCTAAGGCATGTTTAAACACTCTGAAACATATTCTGTCCTTCATCATCTTAGGTGGCCCTTTCCCATTACTAGGAACTATGCCTTCCATTAATAGTTTTCCCATGCTATTACATCTCTTTATATGGTTAAATAATATTAGCTTTCTTGCTATAATGTTTAGAAGCCAACCTTCTTCCAATGTTTTTAATCATTCTGGATTCATTTATTTCTAATGTTCATGATGTTCTCAGTATCTTTCTGTAGAAATCTCATTTCAAAGGATAATGTATCTTTGCCACTAATTTTATTAAGTGTTCAAGTTTCCCAACAATAAATTGCTACTGGTAATATACTTGCTATGATCAGATGTAATTTAATACACAAACTTGGCAATGTAAAGAGACCCTTTTTTTACTTGTGATAAAGTAAACTAAAGAAATACAAACTGAAGAAATATAAATTTCTAAGAAATGTAAAGTGAATAGATATAAACTGAATAAATATAAATTTGCAATATTCATTTATATATAACAAAGACACAGATAACACAGCCAAGCTGCAAGACACAACTCATTCTTTTCTCTGGAATATATCCTGCTAACTAACGAAAGTTTTTTTAAATGAATACAGGAATTTCCACCAACCTTTGAACAGCTAAACACATTACCGGTATCCACAACAACTGTAAACAACACTGGATGGACTGCTGGGTCAGTGGCTCAAAAAGAAGAGTGCTATATGCAGACATGTCCCAGCAGAATCCACATGATAGTATAAATAGACTACACCGCAAAGATCAAACCACAATATTTAGGCTGCAAACAACACATGTACAACTTAACAAAAAACACATGTACAAGTTAACAAACAACACATGTACAACTTAACAAACAACACATGTACAACTTAACAAACAACACATGTACAACTTAATAAACACCTAAAAATAATTACTACAGATCATACACCATACTGCAACAGACAAGAGGAGGAAACAGTAAAACACCACCTTATTGAATGCCCTGAAAATACAAGACCTACGAAAACAACTTACCACCAAACCCTTCCATCACTAACACCCTTTATACAGACACAACACAGCTGAAGAAGACATGCACTTACCACCACCTGGCAAGCAAGTAAGTTGTATACAACTAACACATGAAATACTAGAACTTTATAGGACATACAATTTCTTAGATGAATACATCCCGTGTGAGATTTCTAAATTTATTCTACAAATATTTCAAAAGACTTACTCATTATCGCTGGCAATTTGCTACCAATTAGCTCACCATATCCAACAGTGGCTGTACATAATCCATCTTATATCACCTGAAACAGAAGAATGAGTAGTAATTAAAACTATCCTGTACACGTCTTCATTCGTTCGCCTGGAATGTGCCTATATCTGCGATCTTGTCTCGACTTTTCTAAAAACAAGACAGCATTTTGATACTCATAAAGAGGCTTGCTTTGACTACCGTCTTCCCGGGACAGTGTGTCCATTCCAACATTTCCACTCATCATCATCATCGTGTGCCATCTCCGCAGCAAAGGTTGGCTGCAACAAACCTCCAACATCCCGTCTCTTATTTTGGTTGTGCACTCTGCTAGACTGTAACCTGTCCATCTTGTGATGTTACTCTCCACTTGCATCTCTGCCTACCTCTTGCTCGCCTTCCATCGACCTTTACCCTCAAGTAAGGTCTTGAACAAGGTGTCATGTCTTTTAATGTGTCCAAAATATTTTATTTGCTTGATCTTTATTTCCTTTAATAATTCTTTCTTCATATTAAGTAATGTTAGAACCTTTTTGTTTTCTTCATTTTCCATGATGTTCTCCTTATATCCACATCCCAAAGGCATCAATTCTGTCTTCTAATTGTTTGTTTATGTCCTTGGACAGTTTGGCATGGAATAACCACTGTTGATGGTTTTTGGTCTACCTGTCACTTTCTAGCTACTCTCTGTTGCTGAGCTGCTGCATGTCCCCTCTTTTCACAAGACGCATGCTCCTTTTTTTTTACTTGTGCCAACATAGCTCTATTTTGTGCAAATTCTTCCCATGTACATTGGTTAATTCAAAAGCTTTCAGTGAGGTCTTTAACAAGTCCTTGTAGCGTTTCTTTTGGCCACTTTAAGAACATATGAACTTCTGAATCTCAACATAGAGAAGTGTCTTTGATAGGCGATGATCTGTTATACATATCACATGACCAGCACAACGAATATGTGTCTCCATCAAGAATAGTTTCAATGCTAGCGATACCAGATCTGTTAAATACAGTGGTATGCTGAATTTTTTCTTGCCATGTGATGTTTATAATTTTTCTGAGACAAGTTGTGTGAAAGTGATTGAGCTTCCTTACATGCTGTCTATACACAATCCATGGTTCACCAGCATATAACAGCACTGGAAGTACCACCTCTGTAAACTTTCAGTTTAGCCTTCCAACTATCTGTAATACTAAAAGTAATGAAACACAGACTGAAGGGGATGCACAATTACACTTACTGCCCTCATTTCTGTTTGCTAGTGTTCATTCTCAAACATCTTCTGGATCTCTCTTGCAGCAAAAAAATGACTATACAAGATTTCCAGTACGATGTAGTCCTGAGGATGGAGCTTAATTTGCTGCCATTTTAGTTTTGCCAATGGTCTGACACATCTGACTTTAGTGGTAATTTTGTAATTTATTTAATTTTCACATATTTCCTAATGCAATAAAGTTTCTCTTGTTTTTGTGTATTCATATTTTAACATCCATATCTCCCCCCCCCCTCCACCTTTTCAATGTTGATTGTTGTTGTCCAGGTGTGTGTGATTCCTACCTCATTATGATGGTTTCACCTATCAATATCTGGTTTCCATTAGTTGCATTTATTCTTATAATTTTTTTCTATTCTCTATAGTTTTTTTGTTTTTTTCTAATTTTTTTGTTGTATGTGTGTGTATTCAAGCCTATTTTCTATGACCTCACATTTAGAATATTCATCTTGTCTTTCATCTGAGATGGAGTTACATTTCTATGTGTTAGAAGGTAGTTTGGTATTCTGCTGCGAAGGGCACGCATATGCGTGGGACGGAGGGGTGTACAATAAAGACATTCCTCTACATCTTTTGAATACCATTTTTTAGCAAGAGATATTAAAGAGTCACAGAGGAATGTCTTTCAAAATGATACATAATACTCCAATCCAAAGGGAATTAAATATAAACTAACAGGAACAAAAAAACAAAAGTAGCGAGAGTTAAATTAAATGTAGTCTCTCCTTCTTAATTGTTGCTGCCAACTAGTTGAACAGGTATTGCAAGCTCACTTTCGTTGTTCTAGCAGACAGGACTGTTATACTACTGTGCTAGTAACATTTTTTTCTTCTTCATCTTGTAGATTTGTAATGTTTGTTGTGATCCCCAGGAAGTATGAGTGATGGGGCTCTAGTTTCATGTGTACAATGGGGACGGTGTGTCCCCTTCCAAAGATTTCTTTTATACCCAGAAGACTTCAACTCTCAGTGATATGCAATGCTTTGAGAGGAAGCCTCCCACTGAGAGGGAATCCTTGTGTGTGTATAAAGTGCATTTTACTATTTTGTATGCAGACATCTATTCTCTGCATACAAATCTATAAAAGACATCTATAACCTCTGACCACACAATGAGTCTGACATCTACACCTTTCAGCAAAACGCATCTGATATCCGTAGGTCTTCTGTGTCACTTCAACCTTTTATAGACGGAATCTCTCCCTCCTCCCACCATTTCCTTCTAAAAATCAAGCAAGACTAGCCAAGCAATTAAAGATACTGAAGACGGAGGTAACCAGCCAAGACGTGCACAGTAGCAATCAAATTTCTACAAAATCATGCAATGGAAATTTGGCTATACCAATAATATATTATGGCACCTATTTGTGATGCAATTCCAGACATAGGTGGTTCCGATACCTTTATCTCAAAGGACATAAACCCATCTACTGTAAGTTTGTCTCTATTCCCCAAGGAGCTAGGAGGCATGAGAACAGAGCACATGGCCAAAAACACAAGAAAACCACTCAAAATAATGCACTAGAATACTGAAGGTATCAAAAAAGTTGGCTACAGTAAGAAATTGGAACTGAAAAATATATTTTATGAAGAACATGTAAATTAATGATATTTGCAATAAACCCATCTCAAAAATAATATTTCTTGCAAAAGCTACTAGTGCTACAGATTAGAGAAAAAAGACAGATGAAAATATGAAATACTGACACTTGTGAAGAACATCAGTGTATTTCAGCCAGAATCATATATAAAGAGGGCAGAAAAATAGATTCTTCATCTCAAAACAAAAAGTACCAACAAAGCTGTAGACCATAGGTGTCAACTAGTATGGATTTTGCATACTGATATGGATTTCTGGACCCCTCTCCAAAAAAAAAAATGTGATAATTTTTTTCTTCTTTTTAAATGTAAATTGGTGTTAAATTTCAGTAAATATTACTAATGCTGATGTTTTATTTCGTATGCGCATTTTGGAATGTGTTGATGCGCCAAATAAAAAAAAAAGTCTTTTGTTGCTAAATACAGACGTTTTTATTGAAACACGAAAATAAATTGTTAAAAATACAGATTTATGAAAAAATAAGTTGACAGTTATACTGTAGACCATGATAAAACACATTTTGTTCTCTGACTATATTCTCATAAGTTGCAGGAGTATGAGAACGAATGCAAAATAAGACGAAAAATGAAAGTAAAGAATTCTCTCCTAAACTACTACTGTACAATTGATCATTCACATGCACTAGCTACAGTTCCAGCAAACAAGGGATTAATTATGTGTGTATACTTCATCAGCCACTCATAGAACTGAAACTATGATCACATGGACAGGAGAGGTGAAACATTTTTGTAACCGGCAGGATGAACATGGGTTTGTCCTGATTAACCAGCCAGATGGTCTATCAACCTTCTGCTAAATAGTGCGCCCTTACAGAATTATCAGAACATCATATATGTCAATATCTGACTGGGGCTGCATACTCATGGACGGCTGCTGGAAAGGAGAACTTATGGGAATGTCCCATAGCTTTTATTCAAGAACTTTCTGCTCAAGATCATGGCACACAATAAAAAAAAGCATAGAGCCTTGGAAAAAAAAAAGAGTTGCTGAACCATGAAAGAGACACAACCTTCAATAACAACCGTAGTTGTAACCTTCGATAACAGTTACCATGTTGTTCCGACAGGCCAACGTTGTGCTTGAACTAGTTACGGGCAAGGCATGGGTGGGTGGAACAACAAAGAAACCTGTCGCAAGGGCCAGAGTTGTGCCCTGATGTCAACATCTGTTTCAGTGACATCAGATTTGAAACACCATAGAGTCAGATGCTGCTGGAATAGAGGACGGAGCACTTATGGGAATGCCCCACATGCTGTCAGGCAATCAAGAATCAAGAAAGAGGCACAAGGACAGGAAACTATGGTAACTGGCAAAACAGTTTAACAATGAGGGTGTTGGGGAAAAATACATGTATCACACTTTTACAAATAGAAACATTCTAAAAGACGATTGACTACTTTGCAAAATCAAAGTTAGCATAGAGAAATAATGGAATATTTGTGAGAATCAACAAGACTTTGGACAAGATGGACTCATCCCTGAGATCATTGTGGACTGTGCAAAAGAACCCAACTAAACTGAGGTTGTGGGCAGCAAAGCATTCCCCGGTGTCATAGAGCATTGTGAGCAATATGTCACAGAAAGGCACTGCAGTCATTTACTGAACCATTGTGCATACTCAGTTATTTTGACTTCATCTTCATTGAGATCAAATGCAAAGGAATGAGAGTCAAGCTCATGACATTGCACAACTCTGCCTCACTTCAATTCTCATATTGCAAATCATGGCATTGTGCTCATATACAAAATCAATCATCTGTGGACTCACAATTAAAACTAGGTAATGGACTTTTTTCTGGGTTCTATGTCATGCTCATCTTCACTTGCAAAGGAGGAACACCATCATCAGACAATAATCACATTCACAGAATTGAAACATACAATATCCATACTAGAAATGAAAAGGTCACCAGGAGTTGATAGAATGTGTAATGAAAGGAATGAAACCTTGAAGTTGTAGAAAAATATTGGAAATCTTCAATATATGCTTTACCATATGCAAAGTGCTGCAGACATGGAGGGATGTACCCATACAACTCTCCCCCCCCCCCCCCCTCCAAAATAGGATAAGCAAGCAATATAGTATGCAACTACACTTATCAGTCTCATAAGTTGTCTGTGAAACAATGGAGAATACTGACAATCTCAGGCTACAATGGTGCATTGAAAGTGAAAACCCTGTATCACAGTAGGCAAGAATCAGGCAATTCTACTCTACTGGATATCAAGCAACCTACCTTTCCCAAAAGATTGATGGTGCTTTCTACAAGAAACTGGTCTTAGTAACATGCAAATGATTGATGGTGTTTTCTATGATAAGAAACTGGACAAAGTTTGGAAAAAAGAGCTGTTGAAGAAATTAATAAGCTGCAGAGTGAATTGTAGGATGTAGAAATGGGTGAAAACATACCAAGTGAAGAGCTGGAGGAGTACAACTAGATAACACACACAAGAAAGAAATTCTTACTGCATCATAGGTCCCTCAGGGAGAGGTTGTCACACTGTTTCTAGTCTGCATCAATGATCTGGTTGCTGAGCTGCCACAAGTAATGAATGTGACAATGTACATTGATGACCTAGTAATTTGGTGCGTGAAGGGTGCAAAGGGACTTACATTGCTCTTGTGCGAACCCAGGGTTAGCAAATAACCAAGATACTAAATGTACCTTCTTGTGGTGCACGCTGGAAGTAGAAATACAGTTATTGCTCTTGTTGTATTCCTGGCCAACACTTTTAGGATCATGTCAATAAGTGTGAAGGCTGCAGACAGAATGAGATTCGACTGCACAGACAAGCAATATCGCTGACGCCTCTATGCCAACAACACATACAGTGTCAATGTCGAAGCATAGCAATGCAAGACAGTCCGGTACATGCATTGGAGTGGGCGATCAATGCAATTAACATGAAAAGGTAGAAGCATGGTGAGAGATGAAAAGATAATATACTGAGTACAATGAGAAGGCAGCACAGTGCCAGAGAGCAGTGCCATGTAAAAACAGAAAGAGAAAACTTTCCAAGGAAATCAGAACTACAAATTCTGTAGCTCGAGACAAGCTTCTAGTTACCAGTTCTCCTTATGGCCAGAGATGGGCACTTGGCCAAGAAGGCAGCCCGGGTCCAACTCTACTGTCTAGTTTTTCCAATACTGGAAACATGCTAGCGGAAAGAAAGGGTTCAGTGCCCAATGGGCTCAGGCAAAGAGCCCTGGTCCAACTCTTCTGCCAAGTTCTTCCTAAACTGGAACCAGGCTCATGGATAAGAAAAGGTTCAGCACCCGAAGGGCAAGGACACAAAACATCTAATTACATGAGGCAAGTTCACTGGCTGTGGAACACCTCATGCAAGATAGACATACACAATTGTCTCGGCTTAGAGTCAATACACACCTGCTGCCTGTCGAAGATAGGCAGGCTGTCACAGACTTGGGAAGCCCACTACCCGAATTAAAGGCATGGCGAAAATGGATATGCTGGGCCTTGGAGGGCCGAAGAGTGAGCCAACTGAGGTACTTCTTCTTCTTCTTCTTCTTTCGTTCACTTGAAACATGTCTATATCTGCAATTCTGTCTCCTTAATAAAACTCACTGTCTTTTGTAGTTCATACAGGATCCCATAGAGCTTTGATTCCAGTGTTGTTTCCTCTGGCCAATATGTCTGCCTCAGCGTTTCATGCTCAGAACACTCTTGAAGTATATGTTTGGCACTCTGTACTGCCTGTCCACATGTACACATGGCCGTGTTGCCAATCTTGAACTTTGTATACATGTGACTGCGGAGTCGGTTGTGTCCTGTTCTGAGACGTAGAATTATAACTTGTTCTGATCTGTTCATAATGTGATAGTCATCTTGTGTTGGTGTTTGTGGCTTTCTTATTGACTTTATCATCTGTTTTTTCTGATGGTAGGTGATTGGTATATCTGGTTGATCTTCGGCAGCACCTTCCTTAGCCAGTTGGTCTGCTTTTTCATTTCCTGGTATTCCACAGTGAGAGGGTATCCACTGCATGGTTACCCTATACTGGTAAGACAATTCGCTAAGTAGTTTTTTCAAGTCTGTTAGTTTTCCAGACTGGAGAGCTTGAAGCACTGACCTTGCATCTGTCAGGAATACCACAGGCTGTAGGTCAGAGTTGGAGTTCAGCAGTTTTTTAGCTGCCACAGTAATTGCCTGGATTTCTGCATCATAATTATTGCAGAATTTTCCTGTCTGTGTTCTGATTGTATCTCTAGGCTTGTGTGGATATTCTATATATACACCTGCACCTCCATTCCTCACAGCATTCTGTGCTGACCCATCTGTGTATACTCTGACCCATATATCTTGTGGATATTCCTCGTCCAGGAAACTGAGGGTGACTGTCTTCCGCTGCACACTGTTCTGTTCGTCCTCGCTTAGTATTCCTTTCACATGGGTCTGAATGTATATTGGCATTCAATGCCTTTCACTCCATGGGGTTTGTTCTGGTACAGACCTTAAGGGGCTGTCAACTTCAGGTAGGTCTGTAAGTTGTCTACGGAGTCGTTTAGCTTGATGGATAAAGCTGCTTCTTTTCAGTCGCCCCATTGCTAGGTTTTGGAATCTTTCCTTCATTGGATGACTTGGCATACACTGAAACTTTTCCGCTTGAATTAGTACTTTTGTGTCTCTGCGTTCGCCAAGTGTTTGCATTCTTCCCATTTTCTGCATCTCTGCTATGGGTGTTGATTTCATTGCTCCCAACATTATTCTAAGTGCCTGGTTTTGCACTTTATCTAGATCTTGTAATGTGGTGTTTGATGCAGGACACCACGCAGCTGAACCATATTCCAGGTGTGGTCTTATGCCTTGCTGGTAAACTTTACTGAGTATATTCCCACTGGCTCCCCATGTGGTTCCACTTAGTTTTCTCAGGATAGCTAACTTCCTCCTGGCTTTTGTTGTTGCTTTGTTTATGTGCTGCTTCCATGTCAGCTTATCATCAAAAGTAACTCCGAGGTATGTTGGTTGTTTGTCTTCTTTCAAGAGCTCTCCGTCTATCTTGATATGACCGGCTTTTTGTTTTGGTGAGAGGGTAAAGAGTGTAGTGCTGCACTTATCTGTGTTAATGCTGACACACCATCTATTTGCCCATAAGGTTAGGGCATCGATAGCTCTTTGTATTTGTTTAGTGGCCACTGTTGCATGTTCTTCCGTGCACCAGATCACCAGGTCGTCAGCATACATTGCCACTTTGATCCCGTGTGGTAGTTCAGCAACTAGGTCATTGATGTAAACCAAGAAAAGTGTGGGTGACAGGACTCCTCCCTGGGGGACTCCATGACGCAGTAGGACTTTCTTGCTTTTGCGACCATCTAATTGTACCCTGGCTCTTCTATTATGCAGGTATGCTTTTACCCATTTGTACATTCTTGAGCTAACCCTGCAATTTCTTTAGGAGCCCTTCTTTCCAGACCTTATCAAATGCTTTCCTAAGGTCTATCCATGCTGCTAGTACCAGTTTCTTATCTTGGAAGGCATCCTCAATCTCTTGGGAGAGGTAGGTTGCCTGATCTTCAGTAGAGTAGCACTGTCTGAAACCTGCTTGCTGTGATACCAAAAGGTTTTCACTTTCAAGGTACCACTGCATCCTAAGATTGATAATGCGTTCCATTGTTTTGCATAGACAGCTTGTGAGGCTGATGGGCCTGTAGTTGGAGACTGTGTTGCCATCTTTTCCTGATTTGAGGAGAGGTATCATTATTGCTTCTCTCCACGCCTGTGGTACATTACCTGTGGACCAGCTTGTGTTAAAGATTTGCAGCAGCTTTGCTCTTGCTGCAATTCCCAGGTTTCTAATCATTTCATTGGACACTCCATCAGCTCCAGGGGACTTTTTCATTTTCAATTTGGATATTGCATGCTCCAGTTCTCTCATTGTGATTGGTGCCTCCATGACTTCAGGTATAGGTTCGTCTTGTCCAATGTTTTGCTGGTTCGCTCGAACCTCCTGTTGTTTGTCTGGGCTGACTTTGACGTTATTGTCTTCTGCAAAGGAATCTGCAAAGTAATCAGCTGCATGTTTACCTGTTAAAATGTTTTTATCTTTATAAAGTGTGATCCTGGTATTTCTCCCTGTACCTTCATCATTTAGTTGTTTTACAAGTTTCCATAATTTCCTAGTATCTCTTTCTAGGTTCAGCGACTCTGTTTTTTCTTTCCAGCTGTTCCGTCTGGCTTGTAACTTGGCTCTTTGAAATTTAGCCTTTGTTTGCTGATATTTGTTGTGATGTTCTTGGCTAGGTCTGTTCTCAGCCTGTTTTCTAGATGTTTCCATCTCATTTTGCAGCTTTTCCAGTTCATCATTCCAGTAGGGTTTGTAGTTTTTGCGTGCCCCCCTGGGTATGGTTTTACTAGCAGCATGTAGTATACATCTATTAAATTCACTCACTGCTCTATTGATGTCTTTGTCCAAGTTCATGTCCTTAGCTAGAACACTGGTTAAATGCTGGTACATTTTCCAGTCTGCCCTCTTATAGTTCGACCTAGTGAGCGTGCTGCTGTCCTTGGTATATTCATTGTGAATTTCCAGAAATACTGGTCTGTGGTCACTACCCCCAAGCTGCTTTCCAACGACACGTGTGATGTTCCATTCCAGGCCTGGTGAGTAGAATGCCAGGTCTGGTGTAGAGGTGGTGTGCCATGCTCTCGAGTAGAAGGTTGGTGAGTCAGCTGGCTGGTTAATAAGAATGAGATTATTTTCATCCTGCCAGCTCTCAAGTTCCTCACCTCTCTTGTCGATATGATCGTAGCCCCAGCTCTGAGAGTGGCTGTTGAAGTCACCACACACCATAAGCCTTTCTTTATCTGGAATTGTGTCTAGTGCCAATGGTTTATCATTTGGGCAGTAGTAGTTCAGGAGATGGAATTCTGCACTGTCTGTTTTTAGGTGGAGCATCTGGTATTCTGCCCCGTCCATGTATACTTCCAGCTGACATGCGCTGATATTGTTTTTAACTAGTGTCAGAATTCCACCCTTTCGCCTGTCTTTTCGGTCAGATCGGTAGCACTGGTAGCCTCTGATTTTGAAGGCTATGTCGCTGCTGAGGTGTGTTTCTTGGATACAGCAAATATTAACTTGTTCTTCACTGAGGACATTTTCAAGTTCCAATTTTTTGCTGTATCCATCTCTTTTACTGTTGACACCCTCAGCATTCCAGTGCATTATTTTTATTGGTCGTTTGTTTGTTTGGCCAGTAGCTCTATTCCCTTGCCTCCTGGCTCCTCGGGGCAATTGAGAAGGACTTCCAGTAACTGAGGTTGGGCCCTTTCGAGGTATAGGGCCCGGCACCGTCCCTGCCTGAACGTCCGCCACAGGGCAGGCACCATAACATTTATTAGATGCAGACATGTTTCCATTGTGTTTTATGCGTGGCAACCTGATTATCTGTGCGCCTTTTGGCTGGTTGCCTCCGTCTTCAGCACTCTGCTTACTTGGGCCGGACTATGGTCCTGCTCGAGTGGGAGTGCCCGACCAGTCTTAGTTTCCAGCCTCTGATGGCTGAACTAAGCCCCATCACCACTTCAAGGTTCTGGCCTCGATGGGGAACTGAGGTACAAATAACACAGTTCTACTGTGGAACTAGCAGTACAACATACTTCACGCTCCCCAGTGGAAATCACACGATTTATTTGTGATGGACACGATTTATTCGTGGTGATTATCAGAGAGCGAATAAAGAAGAAGAAGGTGCGTGAAGAACATATAACAGTTGCCACTACACCCATGTGTTATTGAGACTTGAAAGGGGAACAAAGAATATCAATACTGTTACATGCCAAACATGTTATAAGAGGCGACTAAGGACCAAGGTGATTCTGGGGTAGAGTTGGTTGTGATTCCCCCAGTAAGAAGACCTGTGTAAAGAATTAATTAGGATTTCATTAAGTTTTTTTTATTATTCTTGTGTTTCTTGCTAGTTAGTTATTCCTCAAGGGCCAAATATGACGGATGTCATAGATTTCCATGACTCTTGTTTTAATGCAATTTGTCTTAGGTCTTCATTGTTTCTGATACTGATAGTGAAGTGAGTAACGGCACTATGTTAGGCCACTCTGACTATGGTCATGATTTTCATTGGTCATTTATTTATACTTTGTTACTTATACTTTTGCCTGGAAATGAAAAACACAACAATAGTCAAATTGACCTAATACAGTGATGTAAAATGGGTTAGAACTCAGGCCTGTATAAATAACGAAGGTCACAAGCAGGCATATAAAAATTATCATATATACTATAGAATACCCAAAGAATTTGAATACTTTATTATTTGTTTTTTAGATAGACACAAATAGTAGGCTACTTAATTCTTTGTAGTGTTTTGTTAGGCCTATGATATACATGCTTTGTTTGCAGTATGTTTTTCTTTTAGAAGTGTTAATTCTCATCCAGTCCATGCAACATCTCCAAGATTTAGATACAACTATAAATGTTTTTCATGTGTCTGCTACTCATTTTTACACACCATTTCCTTGTCTGGTTGTATCAAATCGCTGCCACTGATAGGCCGTATTTGGTTAGTCTTGCTATTCGTAGGTTAGTAAGTAGTTAGTAGTCTAGTCTCCAAAATGATTGCCAAGTATTTTTTTCATACAATAGTTCAATGTAAGAGGCTTTACACGATACAGCTAGGATAGATTAGGCCCTATAGATAATAATAGTATATATCCTATAGCGGATAGCGTCGCCGTCTTTTTTCCATAGCCAAATCGTCAAATTGTTATTTAAATGAAATTATGAGTCTGCTGAGCCTAGTAATCAACATTCATTAGGCCTACAATGAACAATATATCTTCAGTAGGTCTATGTGACTATCGTAACAGTTTTAATTATTTTAGTGTAGGTACACTATTTAAACTATTTTAGATATGTGTTTTAAAATGTATTCATGGAGGGAGGTGTGACCAAGGAATGGGAGTGCATAACCACAAGCTATGACCTTACTTCTGTCTTTTCTAATTTCTTCTGATAACTTAAAGTTTTTACAAAAAATGATACTTAACAGACATCTTCAGTATATCATGTCATCGAATCAAAAACACTAAGCGATTAGGGTTAACTATATATTTAACTGACCTGTTACATCATCACTTTGGAGGGAAAGCATCAGAATTTATACAAACATCAATTGTAATGAAGTGGAAACAGTGAGGGTGGTGTCGGAAAACAGCACAGGAACTGATATCTGACAAACCTGGCAGACACACATAATCTATTTTTAGACAGACAGGAACACATAGTTATCACGTGACTTTAGTAATGAAGACAATATAGGGCATTCTTTCTTCAGCGTTTGCGCTCTAACTCCTGCAAATTCTCAGGATGCAGTCCAGATAACGGAATTCATTGTGTCAATGTTTATAAATTTGGCTGGGATATCTGCGCCGTTCGTCCTGACACAAGGAACTACAGCATACCCTCTGGGTCACTTTGACCCTCTACTACAGGATGGGCCAGTTTACCACACCCCCAAAATTGTAGTCGCCTCCTACGATATTCATGACAGGTTATAGTGTTGTTATTATTTTCTATCTTTTAATTAAGTTTACATTTCATGATTAGTATGCAAAGTAGCCTACTATAGCACGTTTCAATAACGTTGCCCAACTTCAAAATGATGTATCTCAATATGCCTAAATATAGGCCTATATGCTAACGTATATAATTCAAAGTTGTTTTTTTTGTGAATGAATTGTAGGGCCCTAGACCCTATGAATTTAATTTTTTATTAAAATGTAGTCGTTGATTTCAATTTTCGTCTATTTGCGCTATAGGCCGCATCAAAAGTCTGCTTATCTACTCACACACTTTTTTAAAGATGTTTTCAATCAATTCAACCTGGCACGGCAAGGAAACAACAACGACTTTGATACATAATACTGTGGACAGAGAGCTGTGGAGAGGCATGACCGCCTACGCCAGCCGGCATAGCACATGATGATGATGACAATCAATTATCAGATCTCATTTACACATGATTGGTACATCATACAATTGGCACGATTTAAGCGTGAAGTTGCACTATTTTGAAAAAAACATTAAATTCATTTAAAAATAAATATCTTAGATCATTCTTAAATGTTCGTTGAGAAGAATTCAAGTCAAACATGTAAGTGAGAGAAAACACCAAACAAGTAAGTGAGAGAAGATACCAAACAAGTGAGAGAATTCATTAAACAAATTAGTAAGAGAAGACACCAAACAAGTAAGAAGGAGAAGGCACCAAATAAGTAAGTGAGAGAGACACCAGACAAGCAAGTAAGAGAAGACGCCAAACAATTAAGTGAGAGAAGACACCAAACAAGTAAATGTTCGAAAACACAAGTCATCATTATATTTTTTGTCCAATAAGAAGAAAAATTTCATACGTAGGCCTACTCACTGCAGCAAAACTGAAATCCAACACCCGAAACTTGGAACAAACTAATTATGTTTTGTTACTCACTAGAAATACGCACACACAAATCAACGTTTCGACCAAAAGGTCATTATCAAGAACACATTCACAGCATATACGACCAATAAGAACGGCATTATTGACGTCCATGTTTACATGACATTGATAAATATAAATAAAACCCGGAAGAGTATAAACTAGAAAGTCGGAGGTAAAACAGCACAAAAAGAAAATAGACAAGACACACCAAAATATCAATTAAACAAAATAAACATAAGATGAACAGAACAACACGATATCAATTGTAAGATTGTCGGGCATTGATCCCAAAAGGCTAAGTTAAGTGTGTGAACAAGTCATTTCACTGTCATTGGTCACATGTCTACATTACGCTATGACACTAGACCATTGGACCTCTACATTCCTCTTCCTTTTCAGATCTCCAGCATATACACCCAGCTAAGTACATTTTGACGTTTATTTAATTTTCATTCCATTCCACTTTATATTTTATCGTTTTTATTCCATCCGTTCATTTACTTTTTCCATGTGCTTTGCCCTCCTTACCGTACCGCTTGCCTTCCTTTCACACCTTTTTCAATGTCGTGCGTATCTCCTTTTGCTTCTCCTATCTTCTCCTTGTTTTCTTCCTTCTTTTCTTCCCATCACCATCATAACATTTGTGTGTCTCGATGTAAAATGTGTTGTCTGTCTTCATTTGTTTGTTCTGGTGAATGTTTTTTAGTCGAAACTTCATCTGTCACTATGTCTCGTTGCAGGTTTGTTTTATTAATTAATATTGTTAAGATTTATTCCTATTTCTGTTCATTTTATATGTGCCTTGTGTTAGTCCAGTTCGGGTTGCTTTATCTCTTCTTCAGCATATTTTAGAAGTTCGCTGGAATAAGTTCTGCCCGTGGTGATTTATTTTCTTTCAATGATACTAAATTCGTTGACGTAACTAATTTACACACTCGATAATATTCACAGACTCCCTAAGCATGTTGCGCAAGATAGAAAAGTACACGCTGAGAAAAGAATGGTGGGACTTATTGAAAAACTAAATTGTCAAGATTATTACATGGATATACTGCCCTGGTCATGATGTGGTCATAGGAAACGAGAGAGCCGACTTATTGGCAGGCAATGCGGTGATAGAGGGCACAATGCTGAGAAGAAATAAAGCAGACTTTACCATGGCAGAAGTAAATTCATTTCAAAATGAAGATGACACCAATAAGGCTGAGAAAGTACACATACAAGATGATTGAGGCTGAGAAAGTACACATACAAGATGATTGAGGATGAGAAAGTACACATACAAGATGATTGAGGCTGAGAAAGTACACATACAAGATGATTGAGGCTGAGAAAGTACACATACAAGATGATTGAGGCTGAGAAAGTACACATACAAGATGATTGAGGCTGAGAAAGTACACATACAAGATGATTGAGGATGAGAAAGTACACATACAAGATGATTGATGCTGAGAAAGTACACATACAGAGAATGTCAGAAATATGAGTATTTAGAGTGGATGAAATGAATAGTAATTATTTTTAAGTCCCGAAGACCACGCAAATACCCGACAGCTGACCGGGACTGAGTTTATATAAGCTGATATGTCTGCTGGAATGGAAAACGAAGCACTTATGGATGTGCACCACGTGCTGTGATGCTAGTTTCTAATCAAGAATAAAGTACAATCGTCGACACTTCCTCCTCAATATTTCTACATATCCCAATTTTCTGTTGTTATTAAACTAAATGCTTTGAAATGTTTAAAAGTATGGGGCAATTTCATATTTATATAAATCTTTGTAAGATTACGTCAAACTTTTCATTAAATATTTATTTTCGTTGAAAGGGACGCAACCATATAATATACAAATAAGCGTGGAAAGGGGCAACAGTTATCTGTGGGAGGTAATTTATACAGAGATTTGTCATGACAAAACATATTGAAGAAAACATTTACTGAGCAGTCTATTCTGTTTCATACACAAACTATTTAGACGGCTTTCACCCTAGTATGAACCGCAGCTCATAAATCACTCGGACGACTGAATACTACACCCCGATCATGTCGTACTGTGGACCATGACATATAGAGACGAATCAGCCTTGACCCAAAACGTCCATGTAGTAATAGCAAAGGTAAATATACAGACTGAGGTGGAACTCCGCTGCGATATGGTTTGAAGCCATATATCACCTATACTAGTTTCTATGGAAGGGCAGTCCCACCTCGCGGGTTTTTAACCCTATCTTCAATATAGGATATTACTAGGGAGCGACTTCATGTAGGCCTGCATATTAGAGCTTCATGGACAGAGAAGAAAACACACGAAGAGGTTCTGACAACATTGAGTACGAAAAAAGTATTGTTAAAGGAAATCAATCAATAAACCCGTAACCCTTCAGGGTCGTAGGGGGTACAACATTGGATGCTTCAGCACACATAGTCATCCAGCGGATTCTATCCTCAGCGATGCAGATGAGTGTGGAAATATCTTTTCCTGTCCATTCCTTGATGTTGTTTGTCCTGTCCATGCCTTTATATAAAGGAAATACAAATCACACAAGTTAAATACTTTGGACATATTAAACGATATGATACTTGTTGAAGGCTTTACTCGAGGGTAGAGTTATGGGGAGGAGATAAAGAGGTAGGCCGAGATACATGTGAGAGGGAGACATCATGAGATGGACATTTGAGAATTATAAATTATATTATTATTTTGAATATTATTAGGATACAGTCTAGAAGAGTGTATTAGCAAGATAGAGACAGACGATATTGGAGACCCATTGCAGCCAACCCTCGTTGCGTAGAAGGCACCTGATGATGATCTTTATATATTGTTGCAGTCATCTGTGTCATCAACCCTTGCTGAATACAAATACACAACTGTATTCTAAGTCCTCATTGCAACACAGTTAAACACTGCTGTATTCTAAGTCTTCTTTGCAACACAGCTAAACACTACTGTATTCTAAGTCTTCTTTGCAACACAGCTAAACACTACTGTATTCTAAGTCTTCTTTGCAACACAGCTAAACACTACTGTATTCTAAGTCTTCTTTGCAACACAGCTAAACACTACTGTATTCTAAGTCTTCTTTGCAACACAGCTAAACACTACTGTATTCTAAGACTTCTTTGCAACACAGCTAAACACTACTGTATTCTAAGACTTCTTTGCAACACAGCTAAACACTACTGTATTCTAAGTCTTCTTTGCAACACAGCTAAAAGTTTCTGTGTTATCTACCCTTCATCATCATCAATAACCCCGTAAGCCTTCAGAGTCGTAGGGGTATCATATTGGATGCTTCAGCACACACAGTCCTCCAGCGAATTCTATCCTCAGCGATGAGGATGAGTGTGGAAATATCTTGTCCTGTCCATTCCTTGATGTTGTCTGTCGATGCCTTTATTTTCCCTCCTCTGTTTCTTCCCCCTTCAGATCCCTGCAGTATTGTTTTTGACAAGGAATCATGCCTGCATACATATCCGATTCCCGTTAGTCTCAAGAATATCCGAACCATGCTAGTTTTCGTCGTTTCACTATTGAAAGCAATGGTTCTTGTACACCTGCATACATATCTATTTTATTTCTTACGTACAAATTTGTCTTATGATCCCTATAGGAAATTCGTAGAATACGTCTGTAGCTTTTGCACTCGAAAGCCTGTAGTATCTCTCCATGTCCGCAGTAAGTGTCCATCTCCTACAACCACACAGCACAATAATCTACCCTTGCTGAACAACGAAACTACTGTGTTCTAAGGCTACTTTACTACACATAGCATAAATATTGATATCTTCACATCTAATATTAGCACACTATCTTTTTCAGCCCTACTGTGTTATGGCAGTGTCAATTTGTATGTTGCATGAGAATAAACATTAACCCATAGTTGTTAACGCAAGTCATGTACATCCCCTTTAAGCCTACATTTGAGTACGGAATTTAAAACATATTTTCCGTGACATTTTTTTATGTGACTTACGGGCTAATGACACGGGCTAATGTTTCACACCATCTTGGTATTAACCGTCTATTTCTCTATTTATGGTTTTTCATGATAACAATATAACTACTGGATATTTCAAGTGTAGGCCCTAATAGGTTCAGGTGTGCTTAATATGTGGGAAATGGGCAACTATTGCTGTATCATTCCTAGAGTAATCATGTATCAAGACGACTGGATAAAGTCACGTATCTTGGCACCATTTTAATGTCAGATGGCCGGTGCTCCAATGAGATCAAGAGCAGGATAACACAGGCCAATCAGTATTTATCAAAATGAGAAACATTTTATGCAAATGGAGTAATATCAATGCATACGCGTGTTCGTGTGCTAGGATGTTATATTGAGCCCAATTTTTTTTAAAGAAGCGGAGCATGGACAATAAACAAAAGTGCCAACGATAAGCTGGAAGCAACTGAGATGTGCTTTTTTAAGAAGAATGATGAAAATACAATGAACAGCCAAGAAAACTAATATAGAAGTCATCAGAGATGCTGGAGTAAAACGAGAAATTATAGCAATAATTAGAAGCAGACAATCAAGATTTTAGGGCATGTAATGAGGAAAGTAAAACTTGAACATTTAGTTACTACCGGAAAGATAAAGGGGAGAACATTTCTGGATTTATCGTCACTGTGGTTAAAAAAAAGTTTCCAAGTGAAGTTATTAACAACACAAGAGACAGAGAGTTGTTGAGAAGCATGATCGCCTACGCCACTCGGCATGACACTTGATTGATTGATGCATAATATGTAAAAAAAAAATACTTCGAAAAGTTGTTTATTAATGTTTCTATTGGTGCGGTAATTTTTTCTCTATAATTTGATTTTTGGAAGAAAATGTGTATGTTTAATTACAAAAATTAAATGCAAAAATAAACTAAAGTCGCATCAATACTGAATATTTCATTTTTAGAAAACCATTTATCGACTGTGTTGTTCAACATATACACAGTGAAGGTAACCAATCTTCAGGATCTGGTCGAAAATTAACATCCGCAGACAAACCGTAGACAAATGGTGGGGTGGGGGTGCGCAAACCCCTCCCCCATCCCTTTAGCAAATGATTTTCAGTAAATACAGTACTAGAGATTTAGCCAAAGGGTTGGTAAAGCTCTTTCTTAACAATTGTGCACACAAGCTGGGTAAAACCCTTACCTTAACAATTGTACACGAAAAGGTCATCGCATTTCTCATAGAAAGGGAATTCAACTTAAAAAAGGCACATGTTTTTTAAATTTAATTAGGGAAACCCCCGCCACCCCCCCACTGAAAAATTAGCTGCGGCCCTGATCGCAGACTATATTCTATTTGACAGGACCGGATCGCTTAGGCAAGAAATGGTCCAAGACATTTAGAATACATTCAATGCTATGTCAGGTTAGCGTAAGCACTCACGCAGTAATATCATTAATATTAGATTAGTGTAAGGACTCACGCTGCCAGGCAAATATTGAGACAGCGTGCATGTTGTGCTGGTATAATGAAGTATGTCCTACTCAGAGTCAATTTTGATGGGGAAAAATTGAACACAGCGACAGGGTGCGTTATTTTGAAATAAACTTCGATCGTAGTCTCTCTTACAAACACGTTGAACAAATAATTCAACGTTGCTAGTCAATCTCTGCAACAGTTAAATCTATAGTGATTACGAGATTTGAGCAGTGACTTTGTCATCAGTTGGTTCTCTCTGTTATTGATGACGAATTAGGCATTCTCGTATTGTCACATTCCCAGAATCCACTTCTGGAACTATTCACGATGATGGAATGCATGCAATTCTTGGATGTGCTAGAAATATTCCCATTTTGAGAATGAGATACATGCTTGGAATGTTCCTGCGATTCTCACAGCCAAACAGTCGGTATTAATAGAACAGTCACCCACCGCGTAGGAATACAAATGACCACTAAAATAAGTGATCACAAGATAAGTGATCATAAGATAAGGGATCATAAGATAAGTGATCATAAGATAAGTGATCATAAGATAAGTGATCATAAGATAAGTGATCATAAGATAAGTGATCATAAGTGATCATACGACAAGTGATCATAAGATAAGTGATCATAAGTGATCATAAGATAAGTGATCATAAGTGATCATAAGATAAGTGATCATAAGTGATCATAAGATAAGTGATCATAAGTGATCATAAGATAAGTGATCATAAGATAAGTGATCATAAGTGATCATAAGATAAGTGATCATAAGATACGTGATCAGCCAGTTTAAATGAACTGCTTTTTTTCAGACGATCATACGTGATCATAAGATAAGTGATCATAAGTGATCATAAGATAAGTGATCATAAGTGATCACAAGATAAGTGATCATAAGATACGTGATCAGCCAGTTTAAATGAACTGCTTTTTTCAGACGATCATAAGTGATCATAAGATAAGTGATCATAAGTGATCATAAGATAAGTGATCATAAGTGATCATACGATAAGTGATCATAAGTGATCATAAGATAAGTGATCATAAGATAAGTGATCATAAGTGATCATAAGATAAGTGATCATAAGTGATCATAAGATAAGTGATCATAAGATAAGTGATCATAAGTGATCATAATATAAGTGATCATAAGTGATCATAAGATAAGTGATCATAAGTGATCATAAGATAAGTGATCATAAGTGATCATAAGATAAGTGATCATAAGTGATCATACGATAAGTGATCATAAGTGATCATAAGATAAGTGATCATAAGATAAGTGATCATAAGTGATCATAAGATAAGTGATCATAAGTGATCATAATATAAGTGATCATAAGATAAGTGATCATAAGTGATCATAAGATAAGTGATCATAAGTGATCATAAGATAAGTGATCATAAGTGATCATAAGATAAGTGATCATAAGTGATCATAAGATAAGTGATCATAAGATAAGTGATCATAAGTGATCATAAGATAAGTGATCATAAGATAAGTGATCATAAGTGATCATAAGATAAGTGATCATAAGTGATCATAAGATAAGTGATCATAAGTGATCATAAGATAAGTGATCATAAGTGATCATAAGATAAGTGATCATAAGATAAGTGATCATAAGTGATCATAAGTGATCATAAGATAAGTGATCATAAGATAAGTGATCATAAGATAAGTGATCAGTACAGCTTAAATGAACTGCTTTTTTTCATGTAAAGTCTTTAATATGAAAACAAATGCAGAAAAGACAGAAGTAATGAACATAGGAAGAAGAGGAAGAAAGGTCAATATTTATATTGAAAATCAAAGACTTAACTAGTGACGAAGTTTACTTACATATGAAGCAATATAACAGCAGAAGGGAGTAGTTGTAAAGAAATACACATCCGATGTAGTAAAGCATATTAAGCGATAAGACAGATAACACCAATCCTCAAAAACAATTATGTAGATTTAAACACCACAATGACATTGTTCACGACGATTATTGTACCAATACTATGCTACCACTGTCAAACGTGGACAACGACAGCGCGAGACAAAAGTAAACTTGTGACAACCGAAATGCCATGTTTGCGCAGAATCTTTGGAATATCGCTAAGAGATATAATAAAGAACGATGACATAAGGGAAAAAATTGGTGCAACACCCATACTAGCATACAGCAGATCAAATGGTATTGACACGTCACTAGAATACCAGCAGATAGTGTTTCTCAACAACTGATGCTACATAGATACAACGGCCATAGACCTATGGGTAGACCTCTAAAGCGTTGGACCACAGAAATAAGAGAGACACACACACACACACATATATATATATATATATATATATATATATATATATATATATATAAGGGATCCTGTAACTAGCGATTAATTAATCGATTAATCACAAATTTGTTTAAACGATTTATTTTGGATTAACGATTATTCGAATTCCAATTTTCCGTCCATCACTAACAAATATACCGGAAATCAAGAGGCAATGGTGACAAGCAAACAATGTAAGATGGCGACTGAGAGTAATCGATATATTAGATATAAACCTATAGCAGTACGATTACATAAACATTTTCGATTTAAGTTGTCGGTTGACCGAAATATAGAAAATGCTGATAATGGTTGCGGTAAACCATTCGCATATCATGGATCTAATACATCGCTTACATATCATCTTCAAAACAAACACCCGCTACAGTACCAGAAAATTCAGCTTGCAGAGTCAGCTTCATCTAGTAAGTTGATAGCGGCATCGTCATTTAGTTTTGTATCAGTTTTGTATTCAGTCTGATCGTTCGGTGAGTGCTCCCGTACAGCGTGACATTAAAATATCGCTTGCAAGTTGGATAGCTGGTAGTGGCAGACAATATCGATAGTAGAAGATGACGGACTTCAGCAAGTATTACGTATAGCGCTTCAAAATGCAGACTACAAACTGCCAGGCAGGCGAACTATTAATAAATTGTTGAATGAGATGTATGACGGCAAAAGTACAAGTGCTAAAGAAACAGTGAAAAACTCAACTGCAATTGCGCTGACGTCCGATTTTTGGACATCTCTTGGGAAAGAAAGTTACTGTGGTATCACTGGCCACTGGATTACTGATGACTGGACAGAGAAGAAGGTGTTGAAACTGAAAGTGCTGCTGATGAACTACACCGCTATAAAACCTAGAAAAAAGTTGCTGAATCAGTTGATTCACTACAATGGTGGAAGCTTAATGAACATAGATATCCGAAGTTGGCATTATTAGCCAAGACTTGTCTGTGCATACCAGCTACATCAGTTCCTAGTGAACGCTTATTTAGCTCTGCTGGTTACATTGTCAATAAGACACGTTCATCACTCGAACCAAATACTGTTAATATGCTGGTGTGCTTGCGTAGTTGGTTATCTGATGACATTTGAACGACGAAAATTGTGTGCTATTTTGTTAAATACATCTCAAATATTTGTCCATATCTGTACCTACACACTTTTTGGTTTAATCGAAATTAGCTATTAATTAATCGTTAATTTTATAAAAGTTAACTATTAAAATTAAATTAATCGGTACCATCCCTAATATATATATAGCGCATGCGAAGGTCATCTCCAGAGAACTCTTCTACCCCTGACCCCGCAATATAGAAAGGGACCAGCGTATAGATAGAGATATATTAAAATAAGTGGGTAAGCTTATTAGATATGTTGATTATTTTCTTCGCACACTGGACATGTCCATAGCTGTTTTTCGCTTCAGGAAATTTCTTAGGGTAAAGCGGCTGATGGCTCCAGTTCTATGTCGGTTCTGTGTACTTTTTGAAATTTTATTAGGCGTTCTCTACGGACCACGCCTATTTTTACTCCAAATTCACAGATTCTCGATACCGACTCGTGCTTGTGTATCTCAAATGTTATAAACGTTTGTTGGGTATATCTGTTATCCAGAACATAAGACCAATGTTTTTGTACATGATAAAATTAATTCATTAACTGGCAACAAGAACCACTGTTGACAGTCGTGGAACTTCGTAAAATTCTATGATAAGGACACGTGATGAAACAATCCTCTATGACAAAAGATGAATTGAAGGTACAGTGGAGGGTGTAAGAAGACTAAGGCAAGAAGAAGACATGACTGGATAATATTAAAGAATGGACAGGGTGTGAGGTTTCCAAACTCATCAGGATGGTAGAGGATAGAGATGCGTGAATATCTTTCTGCACCAAATGTTTCATTGTGACACCCTAACGACCCTGACGGGTTATGGGTTTTATTATTATAACTATTATTATTATTATTATTGTTATTATTATTATTATTATTATTATTTCTCAAAAGTCCGATCTTGCGGACTCACATAGGGCATTGCGTATGTCTGCTTGATCCATAATTCATAAACAATAATGGGCGTTGTGATTCGGTAAACCAAAATAAGTTTTTCTGTAACACAGCAAGAGCAAGGATACAGGACAATTCCTAGTTTCCCTTGATTGGTCTAAGAAATGGCTCTTTAAATTTATTCAAATATAAAAGGATATGTACACTATAATATGTATTAATAATTTTATATGACAATTTTTAGCCTCGATAGAGAAATAGAGATGAGATGTCAAAAGGCAAATGCAGTAACATACCAACTGTCACCACTTCTTCTTCATCCCAAGATCGAGATGGAAGTTAAAAGACAAATGATTTACAGTATATTCCTACCAACACTGTGTTACCAGTGCCAAACCTGGTCTCTCTCATCTTCACATTACAGAAAGATAGTGACATGTGAGATGAAATAAATGCTTGAGGAAAGCTGCCGGGGTCACCAAGCGTGATAGATTGCAAAATGAATATATCAGGGAAAGAATAGGTATAATATCTTGTACAGATTACACAGAGAGAGAATAGATCAAGTGGTTTGGCCACATTATGAGAATGCATCACGAAAAGTTGCCCGTACAAGCATATAACCAAATGAGATCAGGGTATAAAGCCAGAGGAAGACCACAGAAAAGATGGATAGAAAATGTCAGGACATCCTGTACAGACACGGTCATAGCACAGCCGAGGCCACATATCTGGCGATAGAACGCAAACTCGTGCTCCAATCACCCCTACGCTTAACGGCAAGAGTGGATCACAAACCACCCAGGGAAAGACAATAGACAATAGACAGTTTTTGGGTTGTAGAACGATCCGAGTTTCCATTATTTCTTATGGGGAAATTCGTTTTGATAAGCAAGTGTTTTCTGCTTATGAATACATTATCCGAACAAATAATACTGGAAATCTTCGTTTTTACTGTAGTTATACAGACACGATGGATACAAAGCCAGGGGCAGACCATGCAAAAGATAATTACAGAAATAATAGTCAACAAAATCAAACATATATAAAGCAGATACAAAAACAGTCTCCAGAGAACTCTTCCACCCCTGAAAAGCATGAAGGGATATACAGCGAAAAGAAAAAGAGAGATTTATACATATTTAGATATTTTATGTTGTTCGTCCTTCACGAGTAATGATGACCATTTGTTACACCCACTTTGAAAATTCAGTTAAGTTAAGGAGTTATATCCTTGCCTATGAGTTCGTAGATGGCGAATAAGCGTTATTCGAGCCACACATGTCCTTGGACAGTTCGGGCATGGAATGACCACTGTAGACGGTTCGTGGATGTGAAAATGGCTTGTAATGGGAATTTTGATTTAAACGTGGAGGAATTGTGCGAAGCGTCGACTTCACTCTCTTGTCGGACCTCATTTCAAGCCAATGGTAAGACGAGTCGAACCTTTGGAAGTGAAGTTCGATGCCGTGGATGACCATGGTTTTCTATGTGTCTCACCATGCCCGATGTGGTCCACAGAAACTGCTGACAATCACTTAATTACCTGGTGGGATGGTAAACTATCGTACCGTACACACGTAAATTCGCCGAATATCAGACTTTACGTGTAATGGTTGCCAAGACCGTCATGCTTTTTTGAGACAGTCTCAGCCTCAAATCACATACTCTATGATTGCCTGACAGGCTGACTATTGCGCGTGGAGCCAGAACACGCTTCAAGTAGTCCACTGATGATACGGCACGTTTAGATATTTTTTTAGTAAAAGGGAAGCAACCAAAATAATTAACAAGCTTACACAGTGGTCTAACGTCCAAGTGGATCCGGAACCCAGACTCTTGAACACATAATTCAGAATTACCCAAAATGCAAAGAGCAGAAACAGCAGACCTGGTCAGGTGATAAAGATTTCAGGCACAAGTTATGGGGCAGCCACTCTGGTCTGGAGAAGACTTTGACCTGACGACAGGCCTAACATATAACATGACCGCAGATGATGAACGCTGAAAAAGACATGACCTCGTACAATTATTTTTTAAGTGTCACATTACACAACCATTTGCAACAAAACGGAAATTGCTTTGCCAAACTGTGGCTTTTTCTCCAGGCCTTTCCCCCATCACCCTATATTCTCCCACACAAAAATAGCACGCAGTAATGAAAAGTACGAACATACCAGATTTTATACTGCGCTTTCTGGTAATTCCAGTAGTATGAAGAGTTCCAAAAAAAAACTCATGTACAGAAGAGACTTATGTTCTGTGTTCTGTTATATGCAGTATCGAACCTATTTTCTTCTTCTTCCGTTGTATTTATCCCAGAACGGAACATGTTGTGTTATGGTTTACAGCTTGATTGTGATATTTGTACCTTTTGGACTGATAAAAAAAATTTATGTGATCATGGTTTGTGAGGCACTCTGGCCATTTATGGGACAACACAGCCAGCCTCTACCCTAAAATTTCCATAGTCTTTTTTACTTGCGACATGCATGGCAAGTAACAGTTTTCCTATTTTTTATTTTCTAACAGTAACACGACAATGGTTGTGGTTCAAGTACTATTTGACGTTGAACATTTTTCCCAAAATAGCTTCTGGTTTACCGAGCCTTAGAAAGTGGGTACTGTAACACTTCTGGGAAGGTAAAATGTATTGGCGCGATACTGACCATATCACCTCCTAGATTGGCGTGATACTGACCTCATCACCTCCTAGATTGGCGTGATACTGACCACATCACCTCCTAGATTGGCGTGATACTGACCACATCACCTCCTAGATTGACGTGATACTGACCACATCACCTCCTAGATTGGCGTGATACTGACCACATCACCTCCTAGATTGGCGTGATACTGACCACATCACCTCCTAGATTGGCGTGATACTGACCACATCACCTCCTAGATTGGCGTGATACTGACCACATCACCTCCTAGATTGGTGTTGATAATAAACAAGTTATTCATATACATCTGGAATGCAAAAAGTCTGACAGTCTCACCACTTACCCATCAGACTAACCAACAATCTTACACAACAGACTAACCAACAATCTTACACAACAGACTAAACAACAATCTTACACAACAGACTAGCCAACAATCTTACACAACAGACTAACCAACAATCTTACACAACAGACTAAACAACAATCTTACACAACAGACTAACCAACAATCTTACACAACAGACTAATCAACAATCTTACACAATTGACGAACCAACAAACAATAGTAAATTCTTGATAAATGAATACCAATGACATTTGAAAACTCGACCTCTCGTCACAATCCCCCCACCCTTTCCTTATCCACAGGTAAGACTTTATGACTTCAATCTATATATTCTATATATCAATCAATCAATCAATCAATAATCTATCTATCTATCAATAAATAAATCAATCAATAATCTATCTATCTATCTATCTATCTATCTATCTATCTATCTATCTATCTATCTATCTATCTATCTATCTATCTATCTATCTATCTATCTATATGTCTGTCTGTCTGTATGTCTGTCTGTCTGTCTTTCTATCAATCTATTTATCTATCTATCTATCTATCTATCTATCTATCTATCTATCTATCTATCTATCTATCTATCTATCTATCTATCTATCTATCTATCTATCTATCTATCTATCTATCTATCTATCTATCTATCTATCTATTATCTATCTATCTATCTTTCTATCTATCTATCTATCAATCTATAAACTCTATCTATCAATCTATCTATCAGTCTATCTATCTATCAATCTATCAATCTATCTATCAGTCTATCTATCAATCTATCTGTCTGTCTGTCTGTCTGTCTATCTACTCTATCTATCAATCTATCTATCAGTCTATCTATCAATCTATCTATCAATCTATCTATCTATATATCATCTATCCATATATCTACTCTATCTATAAATCTATATATCAATTTATCTACTCTATCAATCAATCTACATTTTCTTCTTCTTAGACCGAGACTCTTCGCAGGATTGAATATTGAATGACCATCAGTTTTCAGGCTATGGCACGTTTGATTTCTTGATATGCAATAATATTGTCTGAGAACATTGGTAACTCCTTCAATCCACCATCTTCGTGGTCTTCCCCTATCTTTTGGTGTCTCCATTCTCGTAGTGTATGATTTTGCTATCTGGCCAATATAGGTTCATGCTCATTAAGTGATTGAACCATTTAATTTTGTTTTCCAATATATATATGACACAAGACGTTGTTCTAACAGTTCTTGTAATCCCTTAATTTCTCATATGGTCTCTTCTTGTTCTGTTAGCTGTTTTTCTTCGACATCTCATTCCACACATATAACTTCACCACAGTCATAATAAATACAGTAGTATGCTAATAGATAATAACAAACATCAACATACATAGCTCAAATGTCTGTTATCATGGAAACACGTAGCTAAAGTAGACAAAGATAACGGTCACGTGCAAATATTTTCATATTTTGTGGACAGCTCAATGCACTGACCTTAATGCAGACAACTTCGAGTTATAAAGATTTCTTATCGGCGTTAATGAAAGAATAGAGTTTTTGATAGGCCCTAAACAGTGGAAGGGGGGAAATGGCAATCTCATTCTGAAAATCAATCTGCAATATTATCCACGGGGGTACATTCACAAAGAAAAATGTAACAAAGACAAGCTGGTGATCGAGCGATAGAGACATATGCGCAAATATTACGGATCTAATTGCGTTGTATGTTTCTGTTCACTCACCAAAATGAGATGCGCTGTTTCACAATCTACACTACGACCCTGCGCAATGACCGTATATGGTATGCACTGATGCAAAATGACATACATATATAGACATATATGGTTTCGTTCCTAAACACGGAATAATAATTAGTATTAATATAGAGGTTAAACAACACACACAGAAAATTTAAAAAAAACACCCAGATACACGTGAAACAAGACAACAAGAGAAATGACGGGACAACATATTATCCATACGACATGTGCCATTGATCCCAAAAGATTATCGTGTCAAATTGATATAGGCCCTATATAGTGGTTCTCAACACGTGGCGGGTCGGGTCGTTTGAATAGCACAGCTTTAATTATTGTCGCCTGTATATCCTGGGCACCACGATGGTCCGTGTTATTGAAGTGGTTGGCAACAGGAGTTTCCAAATAGTTTTTGAAGACGTACAGATGTTCTCAAAATCGGTATGCAATCCTCCTTTCATTCTCACCTATATAGGTCAAGGTACAACGCCTGCAGATAAAGGTATAGATGACATTTCGGGACACACATGTGAAATTCTCTTCAATGGTAATGGTAGCTTTGGGGAATGTGACAGACCGGGTCTGGGTGACATAGCCGCCGCACAGGTGCAGCATCTTTTACGTTTGTACCTGATGATGCCAAAATGATTAGGAAAGCTAGGCTTGAGATGACTGGAACAATAAATCCCTGAGGTTCTTGTCACGTCTGTAAGGAACCAAAGATGGATCGCAGAATATTTCCCGCCTCTTGGGATCCGACTGGAGAAGTGGATGGTGTCGGAGTAGGACATGACGGACAGCAGCGACATGGGAGTGGAAAGTGAGAACACGTTTGACTCTGCCCTAAGAGGAATGCCTCCGAGTGTTCATAGTGATAACCCGGCCGAAGAGGATGCAGAAGAATTTGACAGATCGGGTCTGGGTGACATAGACACATGGATTATCTAGCTACTCTCCACAGTTGCGCTGCTGTAGTTATCCCCTTTTCACAAGATGCTGTGCGGTTGTTGTTGTTGTTTTACCGTAGAGTGCCACATTGCACTATTTATGCAAGTTCTTCCCATGTATCTTGATCTATTTCGAAGGTTTTCATTGAGGTATTTAACGATTCACTGTAGCGCTTCTATTGGCCACCGTGAGAATGTATGCCCTTTTGCAACTCACCATAGAGAAGTATCACTTCTGTTCTCTCCGTATTAATAGCAAGCCCAAAATTGGTACAGGTTTTCATGAATCTATCTATGCACATTTGTAGATCAGCCTCAAAGTTAGAATGTAGGGCATTGTAATCAGAAAATTCCAAACTCTACGAGAACATGTCATTCAAAGAACCAGCATCTATCAGAGCAGAGAAGAATATTACCAGATTCAAAATCTAACATTTAGCAATATTCACTGAATTCTCTCACCTTGTGGTTCTGGAGGTATGAAAGAGGTCAAAGTCAAAACAACATTTTTTGGCAATAACTTGTGACAGGTTCATGAGAATCCCGTGAAACTTACTGAATGCAAACTTTCTGACAATATTATTGAATACCTATAAAAGATTGACAGTCCTCGAATTAATTCAGTTGAAAATTCAATGCGCAAGTATGGCTCATCTCACTACAGAAAAAGATATATCATTATTGGACGCTAACAGACTGGAAAATCACAAAATGTAGTAGCCATAAAATTTTTAATGGTTAGAAGTACCATTAGTCGCCATTGGAGGCGAGTTTTAAAAAATTGGCCGAGTCGCAGACTGGCGGCGCAGTGATGACCCAGTCACAACTCCTGCCGAAGAACGCTTCATACGGCGGCGTCACTGCAGGACAGAGTCACAACTCCTGCCGAAGAATGCTTCATACGGCGGCGTCACCTCAGGAATCGATTTGCGTCTGCATCCTCCACAATCCACTCAATTCCAGCAGCTCGTCGAATTTCAGATCAAACGGCCAGGAACCGGCTGCTCGGCATTAGTCTTTTGGCTAGAAGATCGAACCTACAGAAGTCCTGTTCTTACGTACCACGGCATCGTCATAACTGGCTGCAGTGGACGAACCAAAATCGTCAATGGACTTTTGGGAAAGCTTGGATGCTGGTTTGTTTAGTGAAGAATCATTTCGTGTGTTCCAGCGACACGACAGACGGAGAAGAGTTTAGCGCAGAGTCCGTGAGCGCTACGTGCAGAACATCGTTGATGAGGCTTCTCTACATGGTGGTAGAGATATACTAATTGTGGGAGGGGGGATGAACTTCATGGGAAAAAGTGACCTGGTGCAAATTGAAGGACGAATTAATGCCGAACGATACGTCACTGAAATTGTTCGTCCTTGCGTCCATCCAATTTTGGCTGCACGAGGAACGATTTTTCAGTAGGATAAAGCTCGACCTCATGTGGCACAACTCCCCACGCAGTTCTTCGCTGATAACAACGTCCAGAAGATGCCGCGGGCAGCCATGCCATCAGACATGAACCCCATAGAACACTTATGGGATGAACTCAACAGACGACACCGCCAGCGAGACGTGGTTCCAGCCAATCTCCGACAGTTGTCTATTGCACTGCGGGAAGAGTGTGCAGCCAGCCCACAACAACAGATCAAACGTCTAATTCATGTCACGGAGATATCCTTCTCTGATAGAGGCCAGATGAGGCCATACACCTTACTTAAACGGAGGCCTCAGTTGCAAGAATAAGAGTGCAAGCCAAATTTAATGAACATCGTTTCATTGTTAGAGTCTGAAGGCTTCTTCATGCCAAGGTTGAAACATTAATTTTGTGAAATAAAATTTTGCTATACTTTTTAATTTGGTATCCATTAGCCTTGCAATAATGTTGTGTTTCTGGGGGTTTTTTTTAACATTATAAAAAATAAAGTGAAAAAAAAGACTTTTCGCAGAAAAACCATCAAAGATGGTATAACTGAGTTTCAACAAAATGATAGAATCACATCGATCGAACTGAAGAGCTCTGGTTTCTGCCGTATACACCGTATTCGGCGTTGAAGAAACATAGATAGATAAATAAGATAATATTAATAAAAGAACCTGTCAGAAAATTTGTAGCCAAATATAAGCTAGAAAATATGCGAAAGTAGATCTGTTTTCAAATTCGAGAAATAATTCATTAAACCCTGTCTAAAAGTACTAGACACACTGATCCTGAACATGAAAAACAATCATATTCATCTACATACTGCACATGCGCTGAAAGCAAAAACAAACAACGGTAAACTCATCCTTTTTTTCTCAAATAAAAAAATATTAACTTTCAACAGAATCCCCCACCCACCCCCACCCCCTCCCCACCCCAAATAAAATATAAAAAATGTAATAATAAGTTGACAAATGTTGCTGACATTAGGGAGGTTTATTTTGATAAATATCAAATCATTAAGTTGAGCAACATGGTAGAAACAAGCTGACAAGCCAATCTGCATGCATCACGAGACACTTTAGCAGCACGTTTCTGTTCAGCAGATGCCTTGATCAAAAGGTTAATGTTACTTTTTTTCTGGGTATAGTAATTGTGCCGCCCTTATGTTTACGGGTCTAAAAGTGGAGAAAATAATGGCAACATTGTGACCAAGCGTGATGTAAAAGATGGCTAATGAGATTTTGGAGTCTAGTTGGCTGTCCCATTCCATAGTCGAAGATAATAAAAACAATGTTGAAGTCGAAGGTTGGCTGTCCCATCACATAGTCGAAGATAACAAAAGCAATGTTGAAGTAGAAAGACATAGATATCGCAACAACAACAACAACAAAAATACTGTAAACCGTGGAACAACACATGTCGTTCTCAGTACTATGCCCTGCACATCAGCAGCGATTTGAGAATAAACGCAGAAACAGATTAGTGACGATGATGTAACAAGGGAATACAAATGTGTCACTCTAGAGCACATACTTCGCCTAGCACAAGACGGGCTACTCTAAGAGTATTCCTACCTAGGACACATACTTCACTTAGCACAAGACGGGCTACTCTAAGAGTATTCCTACCTAGAGCACATACTTCACTTAGTACAAGACGGGCTACTCTAAGAGTATTCCTACCTAGAGCACATACTTCACTTAGCACAAGACGGGCTACTCTAAGAGTATTCCTACCTAGAGCACATACTTCACTTAGTACAAGACGGGCTACTCTAAGAGTATTCCTACCTAGAACACATACTTCACTTAGCACAAGACGGGCTACTCTAAGAGTATTCCTACCTAGAACACATACTTCACTTAGCACAAGACGGGCTACTCTAAGAGTATTCCTACCTAGAGCACATACTTCACTTAGTACAAGACGGGCTACTCTAAGAGTATTCCTACCTAGAGCACATACTTCACTTAGTACAAGACGGGCTACTCTAAGAGTATTCCTACCTAGAGCACATACTTCATTTAGCACAAGACGGGCTACTCTAAGAATATTCCTACCTAGAGCACATATTTCACTTAGCACAAGACGGGCTACTCTAAGAGTATTCCTACCTAGAGCACATACTTCACTTAGTACAAGACGGGCTACTCTAAGAGTATTCCTACCTAGAGCACATACTTCATTTAGCACAAGACGGGCTATTCTAAGAATATTCCTACCTAGAGCACATACTTCACTTAGCACAAGACGGGCTACTCTAAGAGTATTCCTACCTAGAGCACATACTTCATTTAGCACAAGACGGGCTACTCTAAGAATATTCCTACCTAGAGCACATACTTCACTTAGCACAAGACGGGCTACTCTAAGAGTATTCCTACCTAGAACACATACTTCACTTAGTACAAGACGAACAAATGTTAGAGAACATTCATGCCTCATCACAAGACGAACGAAATTAAGAGAACATTCTTGCCTCACTTAGGCCAGAGGAACATGGTCATATGTTATGAATTGAAGAATTAGGTTACACAAATGTGTGTGGAACGGCACGGATGATGCAACAATTACTATGAAAGATAAAAATAAAGCTGCATTTAAATGTTTTGTTTAAAAACACAGCACCTTCGACTTCAGCATGGAGATATCCTTTTCGACTGACACGTCCGACTTCAGCATGGCTTTGGGTCACAGACCCTATATGGGATGGGACAGCCAACTCCATCCCATAACCTCCTTAGTCGCCTTGTACAACATGCGTGGAAGGTAAAACAGTGTTTCTATTCGTTGTTCCCATTTCGGGCCCTGGCAACACACGGACGAATAGTTTGTTGAATAGCAAAATAGAAGAGGATTGGTTGCACTGTTACTTGATTCTATTACCCAAATCTAAAGGTGCAGTTCTAGTACCCACACAAAGGTGCAGTGATACATGCTGACAACTGTGCATAATATAGTTGACAGGCTAATGAAAAAAAGATATATCATGGACATTGTTTTTTCAACTAACCATCTATTACAACATTTAAGGGTTTACATGATATAAATATTATTACTTATCTTAACTTTTTAGCATATTATTTCTATGCTGTTTTCTGAAGTTTATCTGTTGGAGCATTTCTGTTTTATTGAGTTTATCTGTTGGATCATTTTTATTTAATAGAGTGTATCTGTGGGATTATTTCTATTTAATAGAGTGTATCTGTTGGATAATTTCTATCTCATTGTTTATCTGTTGTATCATTTCTATTTCAGAGTTTATTTGTTGTATCATTTCTATTTCAGAGTTTATCTGTTGGATCATTTCTATTTCAGAGTTTATCTGTTGGAGCATTTCTATGGCATAGAGTTTTTATCTATTGGAGCATTTCTATGGCATAGAGTTTATCTGTTGGATCATTTCTATTTCAGAGTTTATCTGTTGTATCATTTCTATTTCAGAGTTTATTTGTTGTATCATTTCTATTTCAGAGTTTATCTGTTGGATCATTTCTATTTCAGAGTTTATCTGTTGGAGCATTTCTATGGCATAGAGTTTTTATCTATTGGAGCATTTCTATGGCATAGAGTTTATCTGTTGGATCATTTCTATTTCAGAGTTTATCTGTTGGAGCATTTCTATGGCATAGAGTTTTTATCTATTGGAGCATTTCTATGGCATAGAGTTTATCTGTTGGATCATTTCTATTTCAGAGTTTATCTGTTGTATCATTTCTATTTCAGAGTTTATCTGTTGTATCATTTCTATTTCAGAGTTTATCTGTTGTATCATTTCTATTTCAGAGTTTATCTGTTGTATCATTTCTATTTCAGAGTTTATCTGTTGGAGCATTTCTATGGCATAGAGTTTATCTGTTGGAGCATTTCTATGGCATCGAGTTTAACTGTTGGAGCATTTCTATGGCATAGAGTTTATCTGTTGGAGCATTTCTATGGCATAGAGTTTATTTGTTGGAGCATTTCTATGGCATAGAGTTTATCTGTTGGAGCATTTCTATGGCATAAAGTTTATATTTTGGATGATTTCTGTAATACGTGGGACAGAAGTAAAATTGTACACCCAATAGGGGTCTGTCCATAAATTACGTCAATAATTGTGTTCCAATTTGTGACCTTTTGTCATCAACTGTCAAGAATTCAGGGATTCCCAACTCTTTCAATCGGAGTGTTAGTCGTGGGTGAGTGAGATCGTCGGCAGTAGAAGACCTCTTTCCAGAATTAATTAGGACTTCACTCGTCACGTTTTTTTTATTATTGTCGTGATTTTCGTTGGTCACTATTTATATACTTGGAGGCGCATGACAAAAATAGCCAAGACTGACCAACTTGCAATAACCAAAATGGGGTTTTCAGGTCTTTACCTTTTCTGCGCACTGGTCTTATACACTGGAGACGAATCTTGGTCGGAAGTGAGAAGTCGCAATGGGAGAGGGCGGAGAAGGTAAAGTTTAATGTTGTGTAAAGTACACACGAAACGAGACCAACGGTAGCATAGACTTCTAAGCAGAAAGTAAACAGTTCATTCGTGACTTTTTATGATTATTGTCGTGGTATTCTTTGGTCATTATTTATATACTTGGAGTCGCATGCCAAAAAATGCCAAGGTCGACCAACGAAATTCACGGAAATAATATTAAATCAGCATTCCAGGTCATGTTTACTACAAAGTATAGTCAACACAAAATGTAAGTTTGAATGCAGGTATTAGAGACGCTCACTAAAGTATAAGACAAATATGCACGTCAGAAATAAAGTGCAGATTCTCACAGGTTCACAAGAATCACTGCTTTTCACTTGTAAGTGACGAGAACTTGTATGTGGTATTGACATGTATGTGGACATGATTCTCTGTAAAAAATGATATTGTCAGGGTACAGTTGAGGGTTGAAGATGCAGAGGGGTTCTGAGAAAATATTGGGTAAACAATATCAAAGACTTGACAGATCAATATTTTTTCACTCATCTACACTGCTGACGACAAAAATCGATGTGGAACTCTGTGTTGACGCATACAATTTAATACCTCTACCACCCAGGCGGGTTATAGACTTATGTATATATAGATATGGAATAAAAGATGCATGGAATTATTCTTTATTTTCCATTTGCTCGATTCTCTATTTAACAGAAATTTATCGTTAGGGGAAATATTTTCGAGTTAGTGTTTTCTTGCTGAAATACATGTTAAATGTTCCCGGATTATGAGGAAACTATAACGAGGAAACGAAAACCAAAAAAAAAACCCTCATTCTGAAATTTTCAATGCTCGAAATGGGAAAAGCTCAATCAATTCTGGGAGACCAGTGTAGTAATTATACAAATTGATCAGACAATTTTGCCCGCCGTAGTAGAGAAAGAAGAGAACAGAGTATTACGACACCCGTCTGCACCCTAAACCGCACAGAGAAAGGAAACACTATTTAGTGCTTCGCGTACAAACATCAAAAGATGGAAATATCAAAATATATTGATGTTGGTAGCGTGGGGCTATCTTTTATTTTCATAACGTAACGACCAACAATGTCTTAGGTGTAGTGATTCTCTGTTCTACTCAGTTTAAATAAGCTGCCTGCGACGGAGTCTGAGCATGGTATCGACAATCCATGAGGAAATGTGTAATTTGTACCTCTCCGTCACAGAGGTTACATCCCTAGTACCACATTCTATTTTATTATTTGTCTAAATCCCTAGTACTTAATGTCATTTTATTATTTGTCTAAATCCCTAGTACTTTATGTCATTTTATTATTTGTCTAAATCCCTAGTACTAAATGTCATGTTATTATTTGTCTAAATCTCTAGTATTAAACTCATGTTATTGTTTGCTAAATCCGTAGTACTAAATGTCATGTTCCCGCCGAAGACGTATGTGTCGGGCGACTGGCGCAAATAAAACGGCGACACAGCGCATTTCCATTCTCTGGACTACATCCTGCTGGAAATCTAGAATGGATCATGGTCCTGCTACAAGAGAAATCCAGCTGGAGTTTGGGAATGAACGCTGAAGAAGTGTAATAGTATCACCATGTCCGAATTCCCAACCTCTTGGGAGTTGTACCGTAATATGAGAGTAGAGAGTCTCACACATACTTTTGGGGATAATAGAGAAGTGGACAGACCGGGACACATTAGGACGACTGAAAGCAGAGGGTAGCAATTAACGGGGATTGATATCATATAATGAATCTTGACCCGTCTGTCCGAAAATGTTAATGGCAATATGGAATACAAAGGGCCGAACACGCCCAAATTGTACACCGCAGTCAACATTGCCGGCGGTAACAGAACACAGAGAAATCGCCGGATTAGATTCAGACACTTTTAAGTACGTATTAAGACATTATTGAAGCTCTGTACGAAAATGCAAATAGTGCTGTCTTGTCACACAATACAATTGGAGAGTTCTTCAAAACAACTGTGGGAGTTCGACAGGGATGCATAATGTCCCCAGTACTTTTTAACATATACTTAGAGCACATCATACAAGAGACATTGCATGACTACAACACGTCTATATCGATCGGAGGACGCCCTATTTGCAACTTGCTTTTCACTGATGATATTGATCTTATAGCTGGGTCAGAACAATCATTGTAAGAATTAACATCAAAGTTAGAAAAAGTTACCAGCAAGTACGGAATGGAAATCAATTCAGATAAGAGCAAAATCTTGGTAAACAGCAGAGACACAGAAAACCAGACTAATATCATGATGAATGGACATAAGCTTGAAGAGATGAATACCTTCAAATACCTCGGATCCAGTATATGCAGCGATGGTAAATGCAAAGCAGAACTAAAAATAAGGCTGGAGATGGCTTTAGCGTCCTTGTCAAGGCTAACTGTGATTTGGAAAAGCAACATCAGTGTTGGAGTGAAAATCAAACTGTATAGGTCGCTGGTGATTTCCTTTGTGTTGTATGGTTGTGAGAGTTGGACACTCACTGCGGACATGGAGAGAAGATTACAGGCTTTCGAGTATAAATGCTACAAAATAATTCTACGAATTTCCTATAGGGAACATAAGACCAATGTGTACGTAAGAAATAAAGTAGAGATGTGTGCAGGTGTCCAGGAGCCATTGCTTTCAATAGTGAAACGACGAAAACTAGCATTGTTCGGACATGTATGCAGGCACGATTCCTTGTCAAAAACAATACTGCAGGGAACTGTCGAGGGTGGAAGAAGCAGAGGAGGACAAATAAAGACATGGACAGACAACATCAAGGAATGGACAGGGCTAGATATTTCCACACTCATCCGCATCGCTGAGGATAGAATTCGCTGGAGGACTCTGTGTGCTGAAGCATCCAATGTGGTACCCCTACGACCCTGAAGGGTTATGGGTTTTATTGAAGTACGTATCGGGATGGATATGGTGACTGTGATGTGTATGAACGCAGAGATTGGCTGAAAGAGGAGAGCTGGGGGGAATCAGTTTTTAGTTAGACTCTGTTAGACTCACAAAGTAGACTCTGTATTTACAGAATAGATCCATACTTTTGGATACGCTTATTTGGTTGAAGATCCAGAATATTGGATACACATATTTTGGTTGATAGATTATAGAATACTGGATACACATCTTTTGTTGAAAAATTCCAGCAAAATTGTTTACACATATTTTGTTGACAGAATCCAGTTTATTGGATACAAGTATTTTGTATAAAGATTCCAGAGTTATTGGACTGTCATATTTCATATTTTCATTGAAAATTGATATTATGCCTTTTTTCTTTATTTGATGTATGTGGTAAATAAAGTTCACTATATGTGAATTTGGAGTTGCAGAGTGCAACGTTGTCTCATACTTGTTTCATATCTACATTCATGTATGTTACGCTTGGATATAACTATAAGCGACCTTTTTACCCTACCACAGGGTGCCCACCGTTGCATAAGTTAACAGAAGAAGAAGAAATGTCATGTTATTAGTCTAAATCCCTAGCACTAATTTTCATTTTATTATTTGTCTAAATACCTAGTACTAAATGTCCTGTTATTATTTGCTAAATCCCTTGTACTAAATACAATGTTATCATTTATCTAAATCCCTAGTACTACATGTCATGTTATTATTTGGCTAAATCCCTAGCACTATAGTTATGTTATTATTTGTGAAATCCCTAGTACTAAATGTATTGTTATTATTTATCTAAATCCCTAGAACTAAATGTCATGTTATTATTTGTTAAAAGGGGGTGGCGGGTCAGGGGGGGGGGGGGAGTTTCCAAAGCCCTAATCTCCCTTATCTAGGGGCTTGGAGGGATCTGAAATGTTTATCACTAGCTGACATTGGTGAGGGGAGTTTTGACAACAGTTTATTTTTTTTTTATCAATAATATTTATTTTTAATACACCAATAAAATTCTTTGAAGTTGAAACATGTTTCTTAAAATGTTACACAAATCATATATTGTTTCGTTCTATTTCTGTTCTTAAAATACCTAGATGCAGGGGTTGAATTTATTTTACAGTTAAGCAGGGATGGGTCCCTAAATTCTCGACAATTGTTGACAAGGGGGAGGGTGGTCAGGAATTAGTAAAATAATGTTGATTTAACATATGGACAGCTCCTAAACCTGGAACTAGCGAAACAATGTTTCAGTAATTCTCTCCCTCCCTCCATTTCTCTCTCTCTCTCTCTCTCTCTCTATATATATATATATATATATATATATATATATATATATATATATATATATATATATATATATATATATATATATATATATATATATATATATATATATATATATATATATATATATATATATATATATATATATGTATGTATATATATTTATTTATTTATTTATAAATACATGAGTGTGTGCGCGCGTGCGTGTTCGCGCTGAAGTGCCAACTAATCGTAGTCGCCGAGTTCAAAGAGTACTTTGATGTACAGAAGCTGCCATAATTTGCTAATTATGTACATTAAACTGATCACTATAATATCGCAGAAAACCTACCGAACAAATGACAGCCATTAACCTCGATCTCACGTGATAATTATGTCTTTAGCTAGGAGTATTCATTGTGTATAAATGAGCATCCCATTCATTGTATCTCAAACGGTGCTAGAAAACAAGTCATCATTGCTTTCCCCAGATAAACAGATCAACAACAACACTTCGCAATGAAGAAGGAACTGTTTATTTTAGCCATTTTCGTCAGTGGTAAGAATCTCTCTATCTCTCTATCTATCTCTTCTACAGTCTTATACGATGTCTCCATCTCACTCTTTCTCTCCGCTTTTCTCTGTCTATTTCTCTCTCGCTTTCACTACTCCTTCAACTTGAAAAAAAAAACTTCCACTATATCGAATTATATCGAGAACGCAACGCCCGGTGATTAACAAAGATACAAAATAGCTCAATTTGTCTTCTTTTGCAATCAATTACTTTTATCTAGTTCGAAACTAGGGGTTATCTATAACACCCGAGTTGGAATGAAAAACAGGAAGGCCACGAGGAGCGCAGTAGCCGAGTTGATGGTGAGATGGCTTACTATCATCGGGTCACAACGTGCCGGGTTCGAAACCACGTGCGGACAAAACAAACTGGTCGTAATTTATCACCTGACACAACCGCGCCCCCAGTCGACCAAGCTGGATATCTGTAAATAAGTACCTGAGGCATTAGTTAGGGAAGGTAAACACAGCAATGAAGGGAAATGGCCACCCCACCTAACAACTTCTGAGGCTTATTACATAGTTATATTCATCTCTGACAGTAGGTTGCTGCCATGGAACCTACCTTTACCAAATATACGTTCAGCTAAAGTAATAGCAATATCAAATAATGCCGGTCCTTCATAATGCAACATCCAAGTATATGGAATCAATCTGAAGCAAGTCAACATATTCACATATTTAAGTCATTAATAACATCAGTTGGAAGATGCATTAACTAAGTTAAATGTAGAATTTTCCTATCAGAAGCAGTATTTCACAAGATGAATGCCATATTATGTAATGTATCTTTGTTAATTGCGGCGAGAAAGAGTTCTTAGAAGTTATATAAAACCAAGTCTGGTGTATAGAAGTTAATCTTTGACAATGAGAACAAATAGTGAAAAATTATATTTAGACATCGGAGATGTGGTTTTATAGAAGAATGTTAAGAACACCATGGACATATAGAAAGTGTAATAAAGCTATCTTGAAAGAATTTAATTTAAAAAAAAGAGCTGCTTATCCGCATCAGATTTCTGTCCATATGTTTGTGACACATCATGAGAAGAGGATCGATGGAACACAACAGGCAAATTGAACAGTAAGAGGGCAGGGAAATACAAAGAGAGTAGATGTTTGACAACCTAGCATTGTGGCATGAAAGAACATCGGTATCGGAAATGATTGACAGCACACGAAATAGAAGGTTATGGAAATACATGATATCCACGCCACACGGCATTGACCATAAGAAGACCATACGCCCAGACTTGACCGATATTATCCCCGTTTTACAGCGCTGTACCCATACCGTTGGCAGTACTATAAGACCTTTGTACATACAGTACACATGACCCGAATGGCTGATTTTGTATTATTTCCGAGAATTTCGTTTGTCGGCCTTTCTTTTTTTGTCTGGCATGTGACTCTAAGTATATAAATAGTGACCCACGAAAATCACGACAATAATAAAAACATCACGAAATGAAGTATTGTTTACTTTCTGTTCAGGGGTTTATACCGAGCCCGGTCATGGCGGTACCCGCAGATTTTAACTTTGTCCCGGTTTCTATTAATTGTCTAAAATAAATTTTTACCATGTAGGCCTATGTGTTTATATTGTCATCAACGCACATAGTAAGGCTGTACATAGGCATGACCTAAAGTATAAATAAATGACAAATAAAAATATGGCAATAGTTGGAGTTGTCTAAGGTAATGATGCTACACACAGGTATGTAGGAAGTAGGTCGTGATATAAGCCAGCAACAACAAAAAGTGATGACGCCCTGCCTGCATATATTAAGGAACTGGCTGACAACTTGTTACATGTGGAAAAAAATCAACATCACTGCATATCGTGTCTAATTTTTTTACTTTTGTCTTCTGTCTTATTTACCGGAAGCATTAGGGGTTAGCACGGAAGTGATTTAAGCTAAGGGAGTCAACCACTACAGAAAATGTCCCCACTGTCTGGCGGGATAGCACGGTAGTTCCTCAGACCTAGATAATAAATCCTTACAGAAAATCTCCACTGTCTGGCTGGTTAGCACGGTAGTTCCTCGGACAGAAAATCTCCACCGTCTGGCCGTTTAGCACGGTAGTTCCTCGGGCATAGAAAATAAATCCCTTCAGAAAATCTCCAATGTCTGGCCCGTTAGAACGGTAGTTCCTCAGGCCTAGAGAATAAATCCCTACAGAAAATCCCCACTGTCTGGCTGGTTAGCACGGTAGTTCCTCGGGCATAGAGAATAAATCCCTAAAGAAAATCCCCACTGTCTGGCTGGTTAGCACGGTAGTTCCTCGGGCATAGAGAATAAATCCCTTCAGAAAATCTCCAATGTCTGGCCGGTTAGCACGGTAGTTCCTAAGGCTAGAGAATAAATCCCTACAGAAAATTCCCACTGTCTGGCCGGTTAGCACGGTAGTTCCTGGGGCATAGAGAATAAATTCCTTCAGAAAATCCCCACTGTCTGGCTGGTTAGCACGGTAGTTCCTCTGGCCTAGAGAATAAATCCCTACAAAAAATCCCCACTGTCTGGCCGGTTAGCACGGTAGTTCCTCAGGCCTAGAGAATAAATCCCTACAGAAAACCGAGAGGAGACCCTAAGGCAGTTGACGGTGTATTAAACCATGATCGTCTGCATTATAAGACATCTGCACATAATTAATTAGGCCTTCATTCGTTACTCGTTTTAAAATATTGTCGTGATTTTCTTTGGTCACTATTTGTATACTTGGAGCCGCATGCCAAAAATAGCCAAGGGGACACGACGTATATAAATAGCGACCAATGAAAAATACGACAATAATCAAAATCGTAGCGGATGAACTTCTAATTAATTCTGTACATATGTCTTCTGATTTTGTATTATTTTTGTATTACACGACGTCAAATTTATATCCGCTATTTTCAAAATAAGGAACAAGATAGCACAGGACAAAAAAATGAGAAACATTCTATGCAATGAAATAATACCAATGCATACGCGAGTTTGAGTGCTAAGATGTTATATTGAGTCAATTCTTCTTTATGGATGTGAAACATGGAGAGTAAACAAACGTGCCCAAGATAAGCTGGAGTCAACTGAGATGTGGTTTTTAAGAAGAATGATGAAAATTCCATGGAGAGCCAAGAAAACTAATGTAGAAGTTCTCAGATATGCTGGAGTAAAACGACAAATTATATCAAATATTAGAAGCAGACAATTAAGATTTTTAGGGCATGTGACGAGGAAAGTAAAACTCCAACACTAAGTAACCACCGGAAAGATGGAGAAGAGGCAGAGGAAGACAAAGAGAGAAGTTTCTGGAAGAGTTGACATTGTGGCAAAAAAATTAAGTCACCAACTGAGCTTATTAACAAATCAAGAGACCGAGAGTTGTAGGGAAGCATGATCGCCTACGCCACTCGGCATAGCACTGGATTGATTGATTTTCAAAAACGTCTATTTAGAAAGTATTATTTTGTCGTTATCATTACGTGGCGTATAAGAAACGAATGTTGGCTACAAAAGACATCCAACATCATGTCCTTTACCTTGGTGGTGCACTCTAATAAACTATATTCTGTCCGTTTGTAGTACCCCCCCCCCTACCGCTTGTATATATACCTACCTCTTGATGGAGTCCCCTCAACTCCTACTTATGCTCTTTCTTCTATCGAAGTTTAGCATACGTTACTATACATACCAATTGTATACTTGCTAGGTATTATCATGTACATTTATTGTATACCTTAAATGGGTGTCATATCAATTCTACAATACATACAAAACCAACAGATGCAATCGTTTGGTCATCTGGAAAGAATGCCGTATGATTCATTAGTTTATAAAGCATATATGAAGAGAGGAGAAGCAGAAAAAAGAGCCAAGGGTAGACCTAGAGTACGCTGAATCGACAACATCAAAGAGACATTACACGAACACCAAATAACATTATCTGAAGCTGCCAGAAAAGCGAGCAAGAACATTGTATCTCCCTCGACACCCGTAAAGGGGAAAAGAGGAAGGAAAGAAGAAGAAGAAGAATACCTTAACTTTGTGCATGTATCATATGTTAATTGTATACTCTGCAGCTGTTGTGGCAGGTAACTACAGATGTGCTAATTCTGGCGAAGCATTCGAATGTTATGAGTCAGACAAGAACGCCAGATTTTGCGTGGTCAAAAACTCAGAGAAGAAGGTCATTTGCTCCAAGTGTAGAAAGAAGTACGAATTTTGCAGGTTAGTTAAACGTGTGTGTGTTAATACTCCATTTTAAAGTTAATACGAGTTTTCAATGTAGAATAATTCCGTTTAGACAATTATGCCAGTTTTGAAGTACAATTATGTCTATATGTGATATAAAAATTTCTTTTTAGATCGCAGTGCAAATCGTCAGATGCGAAACGCCCGTGTGTTGCTGATACCCGAAAGGAATAAAATTCTTCTTCTTCTTCTTTCGTTCACTTGAAACATGTCTATATCTGTAATTCTGTCTCCTTAATAAAACTCACTGTCTTTTGTAGTTCATACAGTGTCCCATAGAGCTTTGATTCCAGTGTTGTTTCCTATGGCCAATATGTATGCCTCAGCATTTCATGCTCAGAACACTCTTGAATTATATGTTTGGCACTCTGTGCTACCTGTCCACATGTACACATGGCTGTGTTGCCAATCTTGAACTTTGTATACATGTGACTGCGGAGTCGGTTGTGTCCTGTTCTGAGACGTAGAATTATAACTTGTTCTGATCTGTTCATAATGTGATAGTCATCTTGTGTTGGCGTTTGTGGCTTTCTTATTGACTTGATCATCTGTTTTTTCTGATGGTAGGTGATTGGTATATCTGGTTGGTCTTCGGCAGCACCTTCGTTAGCCAGTTGGTCTGCTTTTTCATTTCCTGGTATTTCCTGCATGGTTACCCTATACTGGTAAGACAATTCGTTAAGTAGTTTTTTTCAAGTTTGTTCGTTTTCCAGACTGGAGAGCTTGAAGCACTGACCTTGCATCTGTCAGGAATACCACAGGCTGTAGGCCAGAGTTCGAGTTCAGCAGTTTTTTAGCTGCCACACTAATTGCCTGGATTTCTGCATCATAATTATTGCAGAATTTTCCTGTCGGTGTTCTGATTGTATCTCTAGGCTTGTGTGGATATTCTATATATACACCTGCACCTCCATTCCTCACAGCATTCTGTGCTGACCCATCTGTGCACACTCTGACCCATATATCTTGTGGATATTCCTCATCCAGGAAACTGAGGGTGATTGTCATTCGCTGCACACTGTTCTGTTCGCCCTCGCTTAGTATTCCTTTCACATGGGTCTGAATGCATATTGGCATTCCATGGCTTTCACTCCACGGGGTTTGTTTTGGCACAGACCTTAAGGGTCTATCAACTTCAGGTAGGTCTGTAAGTTGTCTACGGAGTCGTTTAGCTTGATGCATAAAGCTGCTTCTTTTCAGTCGCCCCATTGCTAGATTTTGGAATCTTTCCTTCATTGGATGACTTGGCATACACTGAAACTTTTCTGCTTGAACTAGTACTTTTGTGTCTCTGCGTTTGCCAAGTGTTTGCATTCTTCCCATTTTCTGCATCTCTGCTATGGGTGTTGATTTCATTGCTCCCAACATTATTCTAAGTGCCTGGTTTTGCACTTTATCTAGATCATGTAATGTGGTGTTTGATGCAGGACACCACGCAGCTGAACCATATTCCAGGTGTGGTCTTATGCCTTGCTGGTAAACTTTACTAAGTATATTTCCACTGGCTCCCCATGTGGTTCCACTTAGTTTTCTCAGGATAGCTAACTTCCTCCTGGCTTTTGTTGTTGCTTTGTTTATGTGCTGCTTCCATGTCAGCTTATCATCAAAAGTAACTCCGAGGTATGTGGGTTGTTTGTCTTCTTTCAAGAGCTCTCCATCTATCTTGATATGACCAGCTTTTTGTTTTGGTGAGAGAGTAAAGAGTGTAGTGCTGCACTTATCTGTGTTAATGCTGACGCACCATCTATTTGCCCATAAGATTAGTGCATCGATAGCTCTTTGTATTTGTTTAGTGGCCACTGTTGCATGTTCTTCCGTGCACCAGATCACCAGGTCGTCAGCATAAATTGCCACTTTGATCCCGTGTGGTAGTTCAGCAACTAGGTCATTGATGTAAACCAAGAAAAGTGTGGGTGACAGGACTCCTCCTTGGGGGACTCCATGACGAAGTAGAACTTTCTTGCTCTTGCGACCATCTAATTGTACCCTGGCTCTTCTATTATGCAGGTATGCGTTTACCCATTTGTACATTCTTGAGCTAACCCTGCAATTTCGCAATTTCTTTAGGAGCCCTTCTTTCCAGACCTTATAAAATGCTTTTCTGAGGTCTATCCATGCTGCTAGTACCAGTTTCTTTTCTTGGAAGGCATCCTCAATCTCTTGGGAGAGGTAGGTTGCCTGATCTTCAGTAGAGTAGCACTGTCTGAAACCTGCTTGCTGTGATACCAGAAGGTTTTCACTTTCAATTTACCACTGCATCCTAAGGTTGATAATGCGCTCCATTGTTTTACATAGACAGCTTGTGAGGCTGATGGGCCTGTAGTTGGAGACTGTGTTGCCATCTTTTCCTGATTTGAGGAGTGGTATCGTTATTGCTTCTCTCCACGCCTGTGGTACTTTACATGTGGACCAGCTTATGTTAAAGATCTGCAGTAGCTTTGCTCTTGCTGCAATTCCCAGGTTTCTAATAATTTCATTGGACACTCCATCAGCTCCAGGGGACTTTTTCATTTTTAATTTAGATATTGCATGCTCCAGTTCTCTCATTGTGATTGGTGCCTCCATGACTTCAGGTATAGGTTCGCCTGGTCCAAAGTTTTGCTGGTTCTCTCGAACCTCCTATTGTTTGTCTTGGCTGACTTTGACGTTGTTGTCTTCTGCAAAGGAATCTGCAAAGGAATCAGCTGCATGTTTACCTGTTAAAATGTTTCTATCTTTATAAAGTGTGATCCTGGTATTTCTCCCTGTACCGTCATCATTTAGTTGTTTTACAAGTTTCCATAATTTACTAGTATCTCTTTCTAGGTTCAGTGACTCTGTTTTTTCTTTCCAGCTACTCCGTCTGGCTTGTAACTTGGCTCTTTGAAATTTAGCCTTTGTTTGCTGATATTTGTTGTGATGTTCTTGGCTAGGTCTGTTCTCAGCCTGCTGTCTAGATGTTTCCATCTCATTTTGCAGCTTTTCCAGTTCATCATTCCAGTAGGGTTTGTAGTTTTTGCGTGCCCCCCTGGATATGGTTTTACTAGCAGCATGTAGTATACATCTATTAAATTCACTCACTGCTCTATTGATGTCTTTGTCCAAGTTCATGTCCTTAGCTAGAACACTGGTTAAATGCTGGTATATTTTCCAGTCTGCCCTTTTATAGTTCCACCTAGTGAGCGTGCTGCTGTCCTTGGTAAATTCATTGTGGATTTCCAGAAATACTGGTCTGTGGTCACTACCTCCAAGCTGCTTTCCAACGACACGTGTGATGTTCCATTCCAAGCCTGGTGAGTGGAATGCCATGTCTGGTGTAGAGGTGGTGTGCCATGCTCTCGAGTAGAAGGTTGGTGAGTCTGCTGGCTTGTTAATAAGGATGAGATTATTTTCATCCTGCCAGCTCTCAGGTTCCTCACCTCTCTTGTCGATATGATCGTAGCCCCAGCCCTGAGAGTGGCTGTTGAAGTCACCACACACCATAAGTCTCTCTTTATCTGGAATTGTGTCTAGTGCCAAAGTTTATCATTTGGGCAGTAGTAGTTCAGGAGATGGAATTCTGCACTGTCTGTTTTTAGGTGGAGCATCTGGTATTCTGCCCCTTCCATATATACTCCAGCTGACATGCGCTAATATTGTTTTTAACAAGTGTCAGAATTCCACCCTTTCGCCTGTCCTTTCGGTCAGATCGGTAGCACTGGTAGCCTCTGATTTTGAAGGCTATGTCGCTGCTGAGGTGTGTTTCTTGGATACAGCATATATTAACTTGTTCTTCACTGAGGACATTTTCAAGTTCCAATTTTTTGCTGTATCCATCTCTTTTACTGTTGACACCCTCAGCATTCCAGTGCATTATTTTTATTGGTCGTTTAAAGTCTGTTTGGCCAGTAGCTCTATTCCCTTGCCTCCTGGCTCCTCGAGCAATTGAGAAGGACTTCCAGTAACTGAGGTTGGGCCCTTTCGAGGTATAGGGCCCGGCACCGTCCCTGCCTGAACGTCCGCCATAGGGCAGGCACCATAACTTTTTATAGATACAGACATGTTTCCATTGTGTCTTCAGCACTCTGCTTACTTGGGCAGGACTATGGTCCTGCTCGAGTGGGACTGCCCAACCAGTCTTAGTTTCAACCCCCTGATGGCTGGACTAAGCCCCATCACCTCTGCATGGTGCTGGTCTCGATGGGGAGGAATAAAATAATGTTAATACTGTTAATTGTCAAGTATGTCGTAAGAGTCCACTAAGGAAGTTGTGGGCATGGACTTGGCTGTCCCATTCTAATGAAGGTTTAAAATGACCAAGTAGGCAATGCTGAAATATAATGTATCAACCAGAAATGAGCAGATATCAAAATGAGCAAAACTGTAAACCATGACACAGCACATCCGTTCTCCCAATTACATGCTGTCAATCTGAAGAAGTTTGAGGACGAACGTGGAAGATGAAGATGAGAACAAAAAGGAAAAAACGATGGACGACCCAGAAAAAACACTGAAAAGAAGATTAGCTGAGAGAAGAAAAACTAAGAATAGCATACATTCTTGATATTAATGCACTTATGTGGACTCAAGGAAACTATCATTCTAAAGTGACACTATTTGACTTTCACTATAATCTTAATTGGTCACTTTGTGTCCAATATTTGTGTCGACAGCCAATTAAATCCCGCGAAAAGTCAAATGGCGTCACTTTAGAAATACCCTACGAGTCTACAAGACAGTATTGTACTTGTATCGTAACAGTATTAACAGTATTGAGGAACTCGAAGTCTAAAATAGAGATATGTTAATGCAGTTCTTGTGTGAAGTTTGCAGCACGGGAAGGATTTAAAAAAAGGCAAGATTAAACGTGATAACGAGCTGGTGTTGAGAGAGGTGAATGAACAAGCAAGTTTGATGGTTCTGCCCCATAACTTCTTTGTCTTCTTCCGCGTTTATTCTTAAACTATTGCTGCTTAGCAGGATGTAGTCTGGAGAACAGAACACGTTGAGCCATGGTTTACAGCTTGTTAGAAATAACTGCTTTTCGGTCTGATACATCCAACTTTAACAAAGCTTATGAGTCAATCTGACCTACTTCTTCTTCTTCTTCTTTCTGTCCTCATGTACCTTTCGGTGTTGAAAGGAGAGTGAGTGTATGGTCTGTTTACTTTCTATTTGCCTCTTCCGCTGTTATATTTCCGAGTGTCTCTAATACACTATCTATCCACCTTTTACGAGGGCGTCCAATAGGTCTCCTGTTTTCGTATCGTTTGTTAATTAAGTGGGTTTTTTTATAATACTTTGCTCTTTATGTCTGGTTATGTTGCCGAACCATTTAACTTGTTGTTTCTTAATGTATTCTATTGTTGACTTGATCCCTAATTGTTTCCTTATTTCTTCAATCCTGATTGTGTCTCTCAGGCTAACTCCAATCATAGGTCTTACACATTTCATTTCAGTGGTGTTAATCTTATGAATTGTTCTAAAATCGAATGTTCAAGTTTGACACTGATGACACAACGTTGGTTTAAAAAATGGTGTTAAATAGCGGTTTCTTTGTTTCTAGTATAATATCTTTGTTTCTTAGTAAAGGTGTTAATTGACCAATGACCTGACTGGCCTTATTACATCCTGCGTTTATTTCTGCTTCTTGTTTGTTGTCATATCTCAATGTGCTGCCTGTATGTTGATGTTCTCATTTTCTCTTGCAATATTCATTACTTCTGTTTTGTCTATGTTGATTTTCATTCCAAATTGCTTGCCTATTGTGTCTATTATGCTTAGGTGATCTTGCAGGTTTTTAATACTGTTGTGGAATAAAAACCTGGTCATCTGCAAAAAGCAGTTTTTGCAATCTGACCTACGAAATTGACTTACGATCTGACCTAAGAAATTAGAAATCCAACGACGCTCGTCAAACTTCCTTACTTTTGGATACACAATCAGAAAACGCATGGAAGGCGCATGTTAGAAGGCGCATGTCAGAAGGCGCATGTCAGAAGGCGCATGTTAGAAGGCGCATGTCAGAAGGCGCATGTAGTGGTTCCTACGACATGCAAGGCGGTGACAGTAGAGATATTCTCTGCTTACCCTACCGTCCCAAACAGTGAATTGGCAGCTGACTACTAATAATGTCTAGTGATGTTGTTATACCTATTTGCCTGATTGTTTACTCTAATGAATCTAGGATGTATGTTATACACACTTGTTGACTGATTGTTTCTTCTGATGTAGTCTAGTACTGGTGTTATACTTACTTGTCTGATTGTTTCGTTTGGTAGATCTAGTACTGATGTTATATCTACTTGTCTGATTGTTTTGTTTGGTGTATCTAGTACTGGTGTCATACCCACTTGTCGACTGGTTGTTTCTTCTGATGAATGTCTAGTACTGGTGTTATATCCACTTGTCTGATTGTTTCTTCCTATGGAGTCTAGATTAGAACCTACGACCTCTTAAGTACAAAACGAACGGGTTAACTACTATGCTAATGAGATCCCCGCGAAGTGGTGTTCTCACCGTTCTATTTTCTGACCTCATAACATATAGACTACGCTGAATGTTACAGAGAAGTGGTGCTTATAGTGCTGTTATACGCTGGTGAAATATGGACTGTATATATGCATGCTTGGAAGCTCAATCACGTGCATACAATTTGTCTCAGAAAAGTTATGAACATCAGATGGCAAGACATGATTCCGAAAACCATTGTATTTGACAAATCTGATAATTCTAGCATTGACACTATTCTGAGGCAGATTCGTTGGGTATGTCATCTGGTACGCATGCGAGATCATCGCCTGCCGAAGATACGAAAAGAAAAGATGAGATTTTATCAAGACATTCAAACTGTGTACTCAAGCCACTGAGAACGGACCAATCGATACAAGAACTATTGCAAAAACAATTAACAAGTATTGAAGTATCCTCATTAACACAAACATATAAAATCTGTATTTATGCTACAAGGGCCAATATGTCTTCTTGTAAACATAAATAACATAAAGACATTGCAATGTTGCTTCAAATAATAGCTTATACAAGTAAATTTAAGTAGGAAGCAAGAGAATAAATTATAAAAATTCTTAAGACTATGGGGAACTGAACAAGGTCCGTTCTAACGGCACTGAATCGTATACACTATTATTGCGGTTGGTCAAGTATGGAATAACCATTTACCTCAAGTTGCAAGACGATTCGGTGCCGTTAGAACAGACCTGGTTCAATTTTGCGTTAGTCTCAAGAATTTTAATTTATCGTCATGCTTCCTACTTCAATTTACTTGTATGAGCTATTATTTGAAGCAACATTGTACTGTCTATATGTTATTTATGATTAAAAGAAGAACTATTGGCCCTTGTACTACGAATACAGATGGTATATGTTCGTGTTACTGATGATACTTCAATACTTAAACGGGATGTACGTTGTTGTTATAATAGTCCTTGTCTCGATTGGTCCGCTCTTAGTGACTTGAGTACATAGTTTGAATGTCTTGACAAACTTGTACATGAGGAAAACTTGCACAAATTAGAGCTATATGGCGTTCTATAGTAAAAGATAAAAGACGAAGCATCTTGTGAAAAGAGGAGAAATGCAGCAGCTCAACAGGACAAAGTAGCTAGAAAATCACAGGTAGAACAAAGACTATCGACAATCATCCCATGCCCAAACTGTCCATGGACATTTGCGGCCAGAATAGACATATAAGCCACCTACGAACTCATAGTCAAGGACATAACTCTAACCGAATTTCAAAAGTGGATGTAACAAATGGCATTATCACTTGTAATGGAGGAACAACATTTGCTAACATTTATACATCATCACTATTTACCTTTTGTATTGACTCAAACATAAATATGTATATTGTGTGTGTGTGTTTTATATCCACAGAAATGGATTTGATGCATCTAAGAGACCTGAATATGACTGCGGCGCAGGCTATGCGACAACCGAGTGCACAGAAGCAAATTCTGCTGTCCCTGATACTTACTGAATGAATACTAACCAACAATCTCATCGTATTTTTGTAAATCAAGCTTCAGCAGCATGGTTGTAAGACAAAATGTTGCTTGATACGTCAAAGATGAAGATTGTTTATAACCACAACTACTAATGTTGTTATAATTACTATTAAAATTATTGCAACTGTAATCACAATCGACTTTTTTGTTTTAAAATTTTTTTTAATGCCATTCTCTATTCTTACTTAATACATTATAGTTGCTTCTTTTGGTTTTTTTTTAAAGAAGAAATCTATGAATGGGAAACGTTTTAGTGTGGCAACCTTGTAAGTGAACATAAAATAGTTGAAGAAAATAATTACATACATATTTCTCCCGTGTGCTGCCGGAGCCAAAAAAATGAGAAAATAAATAACGACACTGTTACCTGCCATGTATGTATTAAGAGATGATTAAGGAGGTTTACGAATGGAGTTGACTATGCCAAACGGTATAATATCAAAGTCGTCACCGAAAACTTTTGACATAAATCATGGTGCATGGGAAGATGTTACACGAAACAGGGCTATATGGCGTTCTAGAGTAAAAAAAAACCGATGGAATATCTCGTGAACAAAAGAAGAAATGCAAGAGCTCAACAACTATTAAAAACTCCAACCCTTTGCTGGCAGCTATCTACAAGCCCCCTCAACAACTATTAAAAACTATAACCCTTTACTGGTAGTTGTCTACAAGCCCCCTCAACAACTATTAAAAACTATAACCCTTTACTGGTAGTTGTCTACAAGCCCCCTCAACAACTATTAAAAACTATAACCCTTTACTGGTAGTTGTCTACAAGCCCCCTCAACAACTATTAAAAACTCCAACCCTTTACTGGTAGTTGTCTACAAGCCCCCTCAACAACTATTAAAAACTCCAACCCTTTACTGGTAGTTGTCTACAAGCCCCCTCAACAACTATTAAAAACTATAACCCTTTACTGGTAGTTGTCTACAAGCCCCCTCAACAACTATTAAAAACTCCAACCCTTTGCTGGCAGCTATCTACAAGCCCCCTCAACAACTATTAAAAACTATAACCCTTTACTGGTAGTTGTCTACAAACCCCCTCAACAACTATTAAAAACTATAACCCTTTACTGGTAGTTGTCTACAAGCCCCCTCAACAACTATTAAAAACTATAACCCTTTACTGGTAGTTGTCTACAAGCCCCCTCAACAACTATTAAAAACTATAACCCTTTACTGGTAGTTGTCTACAAGCCCCCTCAACAACTATTAAAAACTATAACCCTTTACTGGTAGTTGTCTACAAGCCCCCTCAACAACTATTAAAAACTCCAACCCTTTACTGGTAGTTGTCTACAAGCCCCCTCAACAACTATTAAAAACTCCAACCCTTTACTGGTAGTTGTCTACAAGCCCCCTCAACAACTATTAAAAACTATAACCCTTTGCTGGCAGCTATCTACAAGGCCCCTCAACAACTATTAAAAACTCCAACCCTTTACTGGTAGTTGTCTACAAGCCCCCTCAACAACTATTAAAAACTCCAACCCTTTACTGGTAGTTGTCTACAAGCCCCCTCAACAACTATTAAAAACTATAACCCTTTACTGGCAGCTATCTACAAACCCCCTCAACAACTATTAAAAACTATAACCCTTTACTGGTAGTTGTCTACAAGCCCCCTCAACAACTATTAAAAACTATAACCCTTTACTGGTAGTTGTCTACAAGCCCCCTCAACAACTATTAAAAACTCCAACCCTTTACTGGTAGTTGTCTACAAGCCCCCTCAACAACTATTAAAAACTCCAACCCTTTACTGGTAGTTGTCTACAAGCCCCCTCAACAACTATTAAAAACTATAACCCTTTGCTGGCAGCTATCTACAAGACCCCTCAACAACTATTAAAAACTCCAACCCTTTACTGGTAGTTGTCTACAAGCCCCCTCAACAACTATTAAAAACTATAACCCTTTACTGGCAGATATCTACAAGCCCCCTCAACAACTATTAAAAACTATAACCCTTTACTGGTAGTTGTCTACAAGCCCCCTCAACAACTATTAAAAACTATAACCCTTTGCTGGCAGCTATCTACAAGGCCCCTCAACAACTATTAAAAACTCCAACCCTTTACTGGTAGTTGTCTACAAGCCCCCTCAACAACTATTAAAAACTCCAACCCTTTACTGGTAGTTGTCTACAAGCCCCCTCAACAACTATTAAAAACTATAACCCTTTACTGGCAGCTATCTACAAGCCCCCTCAACAACTATTAAAAACTATAACCCTTTACTGGTAGTTGTCTACAAGCCCCCTCAACAACTATTAAAAACTATAACCCTTTACTGGTAGTTGTCTACAAGCCCCCTCAACAACTATTAAAAACTCCAACCCTTTACTGGTAGTTGTCTACAAGCCCCCTCAACAACTATTAAAAACTCCAACCCTTTACTGGTAGTTGTCTACAAGCCCCCTCAACAACTATTAAAAACTATAACCCTTTGCTGGCAGCTATCTACAAGACCCCTCAACAACTATTAAAAACTCCAACCCTTTACTGGTAGTTGTCTACAAGCCCCCTCAACAACTATTAAAAACTATAACCCTTTACTGGCAGCTATCTACAAGCCCCCTCAACAACTATTAAAAACTATAACCCTTTACTGGTAGTTGTCTACAAGACCCCTCAACAACTATTAAAAACTATAACCCTTTACTGGTAGTTGTCTACAAGCCCCCTCAACAACTATTAAAAACTATAACCCTTTACTGGTAGTTGTCTACAAGCCCCCTCAACAACTATTAAAAACTATAACCCTTTACTGGTAGTTGTCTACAAGCCTCCTCAACAACTATTAAAAACTCCAACCCTTTACTGGTAGTTGTCTACAAGCCCCCTCAACAACTATTAAAAACTCCAACCCTTTACTGGCAGCTATCTACAAGCCCCCTCAACAACTATTAAAAACTATAACCCTTTACTGGTAGTTGTCTACAAGCCCCCTCAACAACTATTAAAAACTATAACCCTTTACTGGTAGTTGTCTACAAGCCCCCTCAACAACTATTAAAAACTCCAACCCTTTACTCGTAGTTGTCTACAAGCCCCCTCAACAACTATTAAAAACTATAACCCTTTGCTGGCAGCTATCTACAAGCCCCCTTAACAACTATTAAAAACTCCAACCCTTTGCTGGCAGCTATCTACAAGCCCCCTTAACAACTATTAAAAACTCCAACCCTTTGCTGGTAGTTATCTACAAGCCCCCTCAACAACTATTAAAAACTATAACCCTTTGCTGGCAGCTATCTACAAGCCCCCTTAACAACTATTAAAAACTATAACCCTTTACTGGTAGTTGTCTACAAGCCCCCTCAACAACTATTAAAAACTATAACCCTTTACTGGTAGTTGTCTACAAGCCCCCTCAACAACTATTAAAAACTCCAACCATTTACTGGTAGTTGTCTACAAGCCCCCTCAACAACTATTAAAAACTCCAACCCTTTACTGGTAGTTGTCTACAAGCCCCCTCAACAACTATTAAAAACTATAACCCTTTGCTGGCAGCTATCTACAAGCCCCCTCAACAACTATTAAAAACTCCAACCCTTCACTGGTAGTTGTCTACAAGCCCCCTCAACAACTATTAAAAACTCCAACCCTTTACTGGTAGTTGTCTACAAGCCCCCTCAACAACTATTAAAAACTATAACCCTTTACTGGCAATTATCTACAAGCCCCCTCAACAACTATTAAAAACTATAACCCTTTACTGGTAGTTGTCTACAAGCCCCCTCAACAACTATTAAAAACTATAGCCCTTTACTGGTAGTTGTCTACAAGCCCCCTCAACAACTATTAAAAACTATAACCCTTTACTGGTAGTTGTCTACAAGCCCCCTCAACAACTATTAAAAACTATAACCCTTTACTGGTAGTTGTCTACAAGCCCCCTCAACAACTATTAAAAACTCCAACCCTTTACTGGTAGTTGTCTACAAGCCCCCTCAACAACTATTAAAAACTCCAACCCTTTACTGGTAGTTGTCTACAAGCCCCCTCAACAACTATTAAAAACTATAACCCTTTACTGGTAGTTGTCTACAAGCCCCCTCAACAACTATTAAAAACTCCAACCCTTTCCTGGCAGCTATCTACAAGCCCCCTCAACAACTATTAAAAACTATAACCCTTTACTGGTAGTTGTCTACAAGCCCCCTCAACAACTATTAAAAACTATAACCCTTTACTGGTAGTTGTCTACAAGCCCCCTCAACAACTATTAAAAACTATAACCCTTTACTGGTAGTTGTCTACAAGCCCCCTCAACAACTATTAAAAACTATAACCCTTTACTGGTAGTTGTCTACAAGCCCCCTCAACAACTATTAAAAACTATAACCCTTTACTGGTAGTTGTCTACAAGCCCCCTCAACAACTATTAAAAACTATAACCCTTTACTGGTAGTTGTCTACAAGCCCCCTCAACAACTATTAAAAACTCCAACCCTTTACTGGTAGTTGTCTACAAGCCCCCTCAACAACTATTAAAAACTCCAACCCTTTACTGGTAGTTGTCTACAAGCCCCCTCAACAACTATTAAAAACTATAACCCTTTACTGGTAGTTGTCTACAAGCCCCCTCAACAACTATTAAAAACTCCAACCCTTTGCTGGCAGCTATCTACAAGCCCCCTCAACAACTATTAAAAACTATAACCCTTTACTGGTAGTTGTCTACAAGCCCCCTCAACAACTATTAAAAACTATAACCCTTTACTGGTAGTTGTCTACAAGCCCCCTCAACAACTATTAAAAACTATAACCCTTTACTGGTAGTTGTCTACAAGCCCCCTCAACAACTATTAAAAACTCCAACCCTTTACTGGTAGTTGTCTACAAGCCCCCTCAACAACTATTAAAAACTCCAACCCTTTACTGGTAGTTGTCTACAAGCCCCCTCAACAACTATTAAAAACTATAACCCTTTGCTGGCAGCTATCTACAAGGCCCCTCAACAACTATTAAAAACTCCAACCCTTTACTGGTAGTTGTCTACAAGCCCCCTCAACAACTATTAAAAACTCCAACCCTTTACTGGTAGTTGTCTACAAGCCCCCTCAACAACTATTAAAAACTATAACCCTTTACTGGTAGTTGTCTACAAGCCCCCTCAACAACTATTAAAAACTATAACCCTTTACTGGTAGTTGTCTACAAGCCCCCTCAACAACTATTAAAAACTCCAACCCTTTACTGGTAGTTGTCTACAAGCCCCCTCAACAACTATTAAAAACTCCAACCCTTTACTGGCAGCTATCTACAAGCCCCCTCAACAACTATTAAAAACTCCAACCCTTTACTCGTAGTTGTCTACAAGCCCCCTCAACAACTATTAAAAACTATAACCCTTTGCTGGCAGCTATCTACAAGCCCCCTTAACAACTATTAAAAACTCCAACCCTTTGCTGGCAGCTATCTACAAGCCCCCTTAACAACTATTAAAAACTCCAACCCTTTGCTGGTAGTTATCTACAAGCCCCCTCAACAACTATTAAAAACTATAACCCTTTGCTGGCAGCTATCTACAAGCCCCCTTAACAACTATTAAAAACTATAACCCTTTACTGGTAGTTGTCTACAAGCCCCCTCAACAACTATTAAAAACTATAACCCTTTACTGGTAGTTGTCTACAAGCCCCCTCAACAACTATTAAAAACTCCAACCCTTTACTGGTAGTTGTCTACAAGCCCCCTAAACAACTATTAAAAACTCCAACCCTTTACTGGTAGTTGTCTACAAGCCCCCTCAACAACTTTTAAAAACTATAACCCTTTGCTGGCAGCTATCTACAAGCCCCCTCAACAACTATTAAAAACTCCAACCCTTTACTGGTAGTTGTCTACAAGCCCCCTCAACAACTATTAAAAACTCCAACCCTTTACTGGTAGTTGTCTACAAGCCCCCTCAACAACTATTAAAAACTATAACCCTTTACTGGCAGCTATCTACAAGCCCCCTCAACAACTATTAAAAACTATAACCCTTTACTGGTAGTTGTCTACAAGCCCCCTCAACAACTATTAAAAACTATAACCCTTTACTGGTAGTTGTCTACAAGCCCCCTCAACAACTATTAAAAACTATAACCCTTTACTGGTAGTTGTCTACAAGCCCCCTCAACAACTATTAAAAACTCCAACCCTTTGCTGGCAGCTATCTACAAGCCCCCTCAACAACTATTAAAAACTATAACCCTTTACTGGTAGTTGTCTACAAGCCCCCTCAACAACTATTAAAAACTATAACCCTTTACTGGTAGTTGTCTACAAGCCCCCTCAACAACTATTAAAAACTATAACCCTTTACTGGTAGTTGTCTACAAGCCCCCTCAACAACTATTAAAAACTATAACCCTTTACTGGTAGTTGTCTACAAGCCCCCTCAACAACTATTAAAAACTATAACCCTTTACTGGTAGTTGTCTACAAGCCCCCTCAACAACTATTAAAAACTATAACCCTTTACTGGTAGTTGTCTACAAGCCCCCTCAACAACTATTAAAAACTCCAACCCTTTACTGGTAGTTGTCTACAAGCCCCCTCAACAACTATTAAAAACTCCAACCCTTTACTGGTAGTTGTCTACAAGCCCCCTCAACAACTATTAAAAACTATAACCCTTTACTGGTAGTTGTCTACAAGCCCCCTCAACAACTATTAAAAACTCCAACCCTTTGCTGGCAGCTATCTACAAGCCCCCTCAACAACTATTAAAAACTATAACCCTTTACTGGTAGTTGTCTACAAGCCCCCTCAACAACTATTAAAAACTATAACCCTTTACTGGTAGTTGTCTACAAGCCCCCTCAACAACTATTAAAAACTATAACCCTTTACTGGTAGTTGTCTACAAGCCCCCTCAACAACTATTAAAAACTCCAACCCTTTACTGGTAGTTGTCTACAAGCCCCCTCAACAACTATTAAAAACTCCAACCCTTTACTGGTAGTTGTCTACAAGCCCCCTCAACAACTATTAAAAACTATAACCCTTTGCTGGCAGCTATCTACAAGGCCCCTCAACAACTATTAAAAACTCCAACCCTTTACTGGTAGTTGTCTACAAGCCCCCTCAACAACTATTAAAAACTATAACCCTTTACTGGCAGCTATCTACAAGCCCCCTCAACAACTATTAAAAACTATAACCTTTACTGGTAGTTGTCTACAAGCCCCCTCAACAACTATTAAAAACTATAACCCTTTACTGGTAGTTGTCTACAAGCCCCCTCAACAACTATTAAAAACTATAACCCTTTACTGGTAGTTGTCTACAAGCCCCCTCAACAACTATTAAAAACTATAACCCTTTACTGGTAGTTGTCTACAAGCCCCCTCAACAACTATTAAAAACTCCAACCCTTTACTGGTAGTTGTCTACAAGCCCCCTCAACAACTATTAAAAACTCCAACCCTTTACTGGCAGCTATCTACAAGCCCCCTCAACAACTATTAAAAACTCCAACCCTTTACTCGTAGTTGTCTACAAGCCCCCTCAACAACTATTAAAAACTATAACCCTTTGCTGGCAGCTATCTACAAGCCCCCTTAACAACTATTAAAAACTCCAACCCTTTGCTGGCAGCTATCTACAAGCCCCCTTAACAACTATTAAAAACTCCAACCCTTTGCTGGTAGTTATCTACAAGCCCCCTCAACAACTATTAAAAACTATAACCCTTTGCTGGCAGCTATCTACAAGCCCCCTTAACAACTATTAAAAACTATAACCCTTTACTGGTAGTTGTCTACAAGCCCCCTCAACAACTATTAAAAACTATAACCCTTTACTGGTAGTTGTCTACAAGCCCCCTCAACAACTATTAAAAACTCCAACCCTTTACTGGTAGTTGTCTACAAGCCCCCTCAACAACTATTAAAAACTCCAACCCTTTACTGGTAGTTGTCTACAAGCCCCCTCAACAACTTTTAAAAACTATAACCCTTTGCTGGCAGCTATCTACAAGCCCCCTCAACAACTATTAAAAACTCCAACCCTTTACTGGTAGTTGTCTACAAGCCCCCTCAACAACTATTAAAAACTCCAACCCTTTACTGGTAGTTGTCTACAAGCCCCCTCAACAACTATTAAAAACTATAACCCTTTACTGGCAGCTATCTACAAGCCCCCTCAACAACTATTAAAAACTATAACCCTTTACTGGTAGTTGTCTACAAGCCCCCTCAACAACTATTAAAAACTATAACCCTTTACTGGTAGTTGTCTACAAGCCCCCTCAACAACTATTAAAAACTATAACCCTTTACTGGTAGTTGTCTACAAGCCCCCTCAACAACTATTAAAAACTATAACCCTTTACTGGTAGTTGTCTACAAGCCCCCTCAACAACTATTAAAAACTCCAACCCTTTACTGGTAGTTGTCTACAAGCCCCCTCAACAACTATTAAAAACTCCAACCCTTTACTGGTAGTTGTCTACAAGCCCCCTCAACAACTATTAAAAACTATAACCCTTTACTGGCAGCTATCTACAAGGCCCCTCAACAACTATTAAAAACTCCAACCCTTTACTGGTAGTTGTCTACAAGCCCCCTCAACAACTATTAAAAACTCCAACCCTTTACTGGTAGTTGTCTACAAGCCCCCTCAACAACTATTAAAAACTATAACCCTTTACTGGCAGCTATCTACAAGCCCCCTCAACAACTATTAAAAACTATAACCCTTTACTGGTAGTTGTCTACAAGCCCCCTCAACAACTATTAAAAACTATAACCCTTTACTGGTAGTTGTCTACAAGCCCCCTCAACAACTATTAAAAACTCCAACCCTTTACTGGTAGTTGTCTACAAGCCCCCTCAACAACTATTTAAAACTCCAACCCTTTACTGGTAGTTGTCTACAAGCCCCCTCAACAACTATTAAAAACTATAACCCTTTGCTGGCAGCTATCTACAAGCCCCCTCAACAACTATTAAAAACTCCAACCCTTTACTGGTAGTTGTCTACAAGCCCCCTCAACAACTATTAAAAACTATAACCCTTTACTGGCAGCTATCTACAAGCCCCCACAACAACTATTAAAAACTATAACCCTTTACTGGTAGTTGTCTACAAGCCCCCTCAACAACTATTAAAAACTATAACCCTTTACTGGTAGTTGTCTACAAGCCCCCTCAACAACTATTAAAAACTATAACCCTTTACTGGTAGTTGTCTACAAGCCCCCTCAACAACTATTAAAAACTATAACCCTTTACTGGTAGTTGTCTACAAGCCCCCTCAACAACTATTAAAAACTCCAACCCTTTACTGGTAGTTGTCTACAAGCCCCCTCAACAACTATTAAAAACTCCAACCCTTTACTGGCAGCTATCTACAAGCCCCCTCAACAACTATTAAAAAACTATAACCCTTTACTGGTAGTTGTCTACAAGCCCCCTCAACAACTATTAAAAACTATAACCCTTTACTGGTAGTTGTCTACAAGCCCCCTCAACAACTATTAAAAACTCCAACCCTTTACTCGTAGTTGTCTACAAGCCCCCTCAACAACTATTAAAAACTATAACCCTTTGCTGGCAGCTATCTACAAGCCCCCTTAACAACTATTAAAAACTCCAACCCTTTGCTGGCAGCTATCTACAAGCCCCCTTAACAACTATTAAAAACTCCAACCCTTTGCTGGTAGTTATCTACAAGCCCCCTCAACAACTATTAAAAACTATAACCCTTTGCTGGCAGCTATCTACAAGCCCCCTTAACAACTATTAAAAACTATAACCCTTTACTGGTAGTTGTTTACAAGCCCCCTCAACAACTATTAAAAACTATAACCCTTTACTGGTAGTTGTCTACAAGCCCCCTCAACAACTATTAAAAACTCCAACCCTTTACTGTTAGTTGTCTACAAGCCCCCTCAACAACTATTAAAAACTCCAACCCTTTGCTGGCAGCTATCTACAAGCCCCCTCAACAACTATTAAAAACTCCAACCCTTTACTGGTAGTTGTCTACAAGCCCCCTCAACAACTATTAAAAACTCCAACCCTTTACTGGTAGTTGTCTACAAGCCCCCACAACAACTATTAAAAACTATAACCCTTTACTGGCAGCTATCTACAAGCCCCCTCAACAACTATTAAAAACTATAACCCTTTACTGGTAGTTGTCTACAAGCCCCCTCAACAACTATTAAAAACTATAACCCTTTACTGGTAGTTGTCTACAAGCCCCCTCAACAACTATTAAAAACTATAACCCTTTACTGGTAGTTGTCTACAAGCCCCCTAAACAACTATTAAAAACTATAACCCTTTACTGGTAGTTGTCTACAAGCCCCCTCAACAACTATTAAAAACTCCAACCCTTTACTGGTAGTTGTCTAAAAGCCCCCTCAACAACTATTAAAAACTCCAACCCTTTACTGGCAGTTATCTACAAGCCCCCTCAACAACTATTAAAAACTATAACCCTTTACTGGTAGTTGTCTACAAGCCCCCTCAACAACTATTAAAAACTATAACCCTTTACTGGTAGTTGTCTACAAGCCCCCTCAACAACTATTAAAAACTCCAACCCTTTACTGGTAGTTGTCTACAAGCCCCCTCAACAACTATTAAAAACTCCAACCCTTTACTGGTAGTTGTCTACAAGCCCCCTCAACAACTATTAAAAACTATAACCCTTTGCTGGCAGCTATCTACAAGCCCCCTCAACAACTATTAAAAACTCCAACCCTTTACTGGTAGTTGTCTACAAGGCCCCTCAACAACTATTAAAAACTCCAACCCTTTACTGGTAGTTGTCTACAAGCCCCCTCAACAACTATTAAAAACTCCAACCCTTTACTGGTAGTTGTCTACAAGCCCCCTCAACAACTATTAAAAACTATAACCCTTTACTGGCAGCTATCTACAAGCCCCCTCAACAACTATTAAAAACTATAACCCTTTACTGGTAGTTGTCTACAAGCCCCCTCAACAACTATTAAAAACTATAACCCTTTACTGGTAGTTGTCTACAAGCCCCCTCAACAACTATTAAAAACTCCAACCCTTTACTGGTAGTTGTCTACAAGCCCCCTCAACAACTATTAAAAACTCCAACCCTTTACTGGTAGTTGTCTACAAGCCCCCTCAACAACTATTAAAAACTATAACCCTTTGCTGGCAGCTATCTACAAGCCCCCTCAACAACTATTAAAAACTCCAACCCTTTACTGGTAGTTGTCTACAAGCCCCCTCAACAACTATTAAAAACTATAACCCTTTACTGGCAGCTATCTACAAGCCCCCTCAACAACTATTAAAACTATAACCCTTTACTGGTAGTTGTCTACAAGCCCCCTCAACAACTATTAAAAACTATAACCCTTTACTGGTAGTTGTCTACAAGCCCCCTCAACAACTATTAAAAACTATAACCCTTTACTGGTAGTTGTCTACAAGCCCCCTCAACAACTATTAAAAACTATAACCCTTTACTGGTAGTTGTCTACAAGCCCCCTCAACAACTATTAAAAACTCCAACCCTTTACTGGTAGTTGTCTACAAGCCCCCTCAACAACTATTAAAAACTCCAACCCTTTACTGGCAGCTATCTACAAGCCCCCTCAACAACTATTAAAAAACTATAACCCTTTACTGGTAGTTGTCTACAAGCCCCCTCAACAACTATTAAAAACTATAACCCTTTACTGGTAGTTGTCTACAAGCCCCCTCAACAACTATTAAAAACTCCAACCCTTTACTCGTAGTTGTCTACAAGCCCCCTCAACAACTATTAAAAACTATAACCCTTTGCTGGCAGCTATCTACAAGCCCCCTTAACAACTATTAAAAACTCCAACCCTTTGCTGGCAGCTATCTACAAGCCCCCTTAACAACTATTAAAAACTCCAACCCTTTGCTGGTAGTTATCTACAAGCCCCCTCAACAACTATTAAAAACTATAACCCTTTGCAGGCAGCTATCTACAAGCCCCCTTAACAACTATTAAAAACTATAACCCTTTACTGGTAGTTGTCTACAAGCCCCCTCAACAACTATTAAAAACTATAACCCTTTACTGGTAGTTGTCTACAAGCCCCCTCAACAACTATTAAAAACTCCAACCCTTTACTGGTAGTTGTCTACAAGCCCCCTCAACAACTATTAAAAACTCCAACCCTTTACTGGTAGTTGTCTACAAGCCCCCTCAACAACTATTAAAAACTATAACCCTTTGCTGGCAGCTATCTACAAGCCCCCTCAACAACTATTAAAAACTCCAACCCTTTACTGGTAGTTGTCTACAAGCCCCCTCAACAACTATTAAAAACTCCAACCCTTTACTGGTAGTTGTCTACAAGCCCCCTCAACAACTATTAAAAACTATAACCCTTTACTGGCAGCTATCTACAAGCCCCCTCAACAACTATTAAAAACTATAACCCTTTACTGGTAGTTGTCTACAAGCCCCCTCAACAACTATTAAAAACTATAACCCTTTACTGGTAGTTGTCTACAAGCCCCCTCAACAACTATTAAAAACTATAACCCTTTACTGGTAGTTGTCTACAAGCCCCCTCAACAACTATTAAAAACTATAACCCTTTACTGGTAGTTGTCTACAAGCCCCCTCAACAACTATTAAAAACTCCAACCCTTTACTGGTAGTTGTCTACAAGCCCCCTCAACAACTATTAAAAACTCCAACCCTTTACTGGCAGCTATCTACAAGCCCCCTCAACAACTATTAAAAACTATAACCCTTTACTGGTAGTTGTCTACAAGCCCCCTCAACAACTATTAAAAACTATAACCCTTTACTGGTAGTTGTCTACAAGCCCCCTCAACAACTATTAAAAACTCCAACCCTTTACTCGTAGTTGTCTACAAGCCCCCCTCAACAACTATTAAAAACTATAACCCTTTGCTGGCAGCTATCTACAAGCCCCCTTAACAACTATTAAAAACTCCAACCCTTTGCTGGCAGCTATCTACAAGCCCCCTTAACAACTATTAAAAACTCCAACCCTTTGCTGGTAGTTATCTACAAGCCCCCTCAACAACTATTAAAAACTATAACCCTTTGCTGGCAGCTATCTACAAGCCCCCTTAACAACTATTAAAAACTCCAACCCTTTGCTGGCAGCTATCTACAAGCCCCCTCAACAACTATTAAAAACTCCAACCCTTTACTGGTAGTTGTCTACAAGCCCCCTCAACAACTATTAAAAACTATAACCCTTTTCTGGCAGCTATCTACAAGCCCCCTTAACAACTATTAAAAACTCCAACCCTTTGCTGGCAGCTATCTACAAGCCCCCTTAACAACTATTAAAAACTCCAACCCTTTGCTGACAGTTATCTACAAGCCCCGGCAACAAGCGCGAAGTCAACCACATCCATACTTAATTAGCTAGAAAGACCAAGATTTTGCAGATTAAGCATCACCTAAAGTTATCATGCCATGCTTGGTTGGTCCAAGAACATTTGTCACCAATATAGGGCTTATTGGCCATTTAAGAACTTAAAGACAGATATAATTCTAACAGAATTTCATATAGTAGTTGTCAACTTCACATGTGATGGACGAAACATACACACATTACTGGGACACAGTGACACACAAGACATGCTGTAGCGGAGGTGTCAGACCGAAAGATGCAGATATCGCAACTAAGCCTTAAACCATAACACTACGCATTCCGTTCTCTGGAATACATGCTAATAACCTGCAGGAGTTCGAGAACGAACACAGAAGGAGGTGCATATTTCACGGAACACCGGGCAATGTCCGTACATGCGGGATGTTTGGGGAGTTCTACATCCCCTACACAATGCATTAGGAAAATAAAACATGACATGCATGTGTGTTTCCTGGCCCTAAAGAAGGGCAATCACTGTTACCTGTCATGTAAGTTGTAAGATGTGAATAAGCAGGTTATGGGGGTGATGTTGGTTGTCATATCCCATAGAGGATCAAATTAACCTAGATGTAATGCTGAAGTCAGATGTGTCAGGCCGAAATCTTTAAAGTACAACAAAAGTGAATGTGACATTAAACGTGATACATGTTGTATCCTATAATCCTATACCGTAATCAATTCATCTTGCAGATAGTATTGTACCACTGAAGCATCATAAAGCACACCATTGAATTCTTCTTCTGCGTTCATTCTCAAACTCCTGCAGATTATCAGGATGTAGTCCGGAGAACGGAATGCGTTGTATCATGGTTTACAGAATTGCTGCGATATCTGCGCCTTTCGGCCTGACACATCTGACTTCAGCATGGCTTTGGGTCACTGACCCTATATGGGATGGGACAGCCAACTCCATCCCATAACCTCCTTAGTCGCCTTTTACGACATGCGTGGAAGGTAAACAGTGTTGATATTCTTTGCTCCCCTTTTGGGCCCCGGCAACACACAGGCGATCATTGAATTAAACTGATGGCTCTTTCATCATCAGGTGCCATGCCGGCGATCATGGCTCTCCACCGCTCTCTGTCTCCAGTATTATGTTTAGTTATCATTACTATTATGCTCATAATCGTTTTTTCCCTGTCGTGCCAGGTTGTTAAACTATCTAATATTTTCTCACGTTGTCGCACTCTTTCTCTGTTGTCCTCAATCTTGCCTGTTGTGACTATGTTCTCCAATCCTCATTGTCTCATAACTTGACATAAAAATGAGGATTGTCTTTTTCTTATATTATTAAATAATCTCTGTTTCGCATTTGACTCTTTTTAAAACCTCCACATTAGTTTTCCTGACACTCCATGGTATTCTCGGCATTCTTCTCTACTGCCCCTAATTTCCAAATTTCTTGTTTGTTTATTGTCCAAGAATCGCATCCATATGTTAGTATAGGAGTTATATAGCACTGTAGAACTCTCTTTCTCACCTCTAATGACAAGGTCCTATTACACAATATATTTTTCATTTTTTAAATGTTATTTTTGCTTGACCTATTACGCTTCTGATTTCTTTTGAACTTCTTCCATCTGCTGTAATCTTTGTACCTAAATACTTAAATTAGTGGACCCGTTTTAATTCTATATCGTTTACTTTGATCTTGCAAGCTGTGGTGTTTTGTTTCTTTAAAATAACCATTACTTCTGTTTTCTTGATGTTTAAGAAGAGGTCTTTCTCTTTACTGTTTATCACTACTACATTAATTAATTCTTAAAGGTCTTCCTCACTTTTAGCAATCAGAACACTGTCATCCGCATATCTTAAATTATTTATGTTATGTCCTCCCACCGATATTCGTGGGATATTATCTATTGCACACATTATGTTTTCAATGTCTAAAAAGAACAGGTCTGGTGTAGTAAACATCTCTGTCTAATTCCTTGTTTATTTGTATTTTGTTGTTGTTGAAAGGGATCAAATTCATTTCCTACTCTTATTGCTGATGTTTGTTGCCAGTACATGATGATTCTTAAATCCTCACTGTCGATGTTCAAATTCTCTAGCATGTGTATAACTTCACTATGTTTAACTTTATCAAATGCTTTCGTGCAGTCTATAAAACAGAGGTACTGGTCTGTTTTTACCTCTGTATACCTCTCTATTATTGTTCTCAAAATATGTATAGCATTGTTGGTACATTTGCCTTCATAGAAGCAATATTGTTCTGGACTTATTTCTGTGTTTATTTTGTTTCTCACTGTCGTTGTGAAGATTTTGAGAAGTATTTTTGTTATTTGGCTCATGCAGCTGATTGTACGGTGCTCATCACATTCGGTGGTCCCTGATTTCTTTGGTAAGGCTATAAATATGGATATCATTAAGCCATCGGGTATGCGTCCACTGTTACATACGTCATTCAGTAATTTGGTGATTATTTCTACTCCAAAATCACATAAAGCTACTAATTTCTCTAATTTGATATTGTCAGGTCCTAGGGCTTTGCCATATCTTATGTGCCTTAGAGCCTCCCTTACTTCTGCTGTGAGTATTGATGGACCCTCGCTGTTATCTTGTATGTTTATCTCGGATCTATTGTCATCATAAAGTTCTTGGATATGTTCTGACCATCTATGTACTATATGATCTTTTCCCATTAATACCTGCCTTCTCTTAGATTTTAGACACTTTTTTATTGTTTGCGTTCTTTTCCTTCTTTTCCCTGTTATCACATCAATTTGCGTTTGTAGTAATGTTGTGTCTTGATTGTAATGTGATTAAATTCTCTGCACTTCTTAATCAGCCAGCTTTCTTTTGCTACTTTGCATTCATTTGTATCTTATCTCCATACGTATTTTCTGATTTTCATCTATCTTGTGTTTATTTTTCTTTTGGTGCTCATCAATTCTAATATATCTTCTGTCATCCATTTTTGTTTTGTTGTATGTTTTACTTGTGGTATTATCTCTTTAAATGTTTTGTTTATCGAATGTATTAGCATGCCCCATTGATCTTCAATGCTCTGAATCTTTGCAATGGCATTGTGCATATTCTGTACAATGATGTTATATTTTTCTTTAATGTCTGCATCCTATTTCTATACTGTTAAATATAATTTCATATTTCTTGGTGATCTCTTGATTTTCTTTGGGTCAAAAGGCATGAGCCCATGGGCCGCTGGATCTCCGTGTCTGCAATAAGTGTACAATTCTCATAATCATACAGCTTACTAGGTATCACTAGTTATAAATTCTGGTTTTCACTCAAAACTGATGTTGCTTTTTTCATGTTAGATTTGTTTCAGTATTATCATCATGGCACTGATTATCCGGACAAATCAATCGGCGACCACCTTTCCATATCTCCATCACTAAAGAGCCATCTAAAGAGACAGGAAGTACTGGAAGATTGGGTTTAGGAGTTAAGAACGAAAGAGGTGACTTATGTGCACAAGCACATAATATAATGATAGGAAACACATGGTTCAAGCAACATCAAAGAAGGCTGTGTACATAGATTAGCCCATGAGATAGTACACGAAATCAAATTGATTACGTTTTGGTTTCTAAAAGACATAGAAACAGCATTATATCTACGAAAATAAGACCAGGTGCTGACTGCAAAAAGGAAATTTTGTATGAGCTCATTGGTCTTCCGAGGGCTCGATGGCCTTCGCCAAGTCCCCGAATAGTGCATGTTTTGAGATGTGGAAGTTTGGCATTCTGCGGACGTTACCCAGCCAAACAATCTGTTTGTATTGAGTGTTTGTGTGGCAGATGGTAGCTGAGTGCGGCACTAACACTTCCATGTTGATGATTTTGTCGTGCCATTTAATGTTTAAGATCTTGCGGAGACAGATGAAAGATGTTAAGTTTCCTCTAATGTTTAGCGTAGGTAGTCCAAGTTTCAGACTCGTAGTATAATGTATTTAGCACGCATGTTTGATCATTTAGAAATTTTCAGATGTGATTTAAAAACGTAACGAGTCATAATGTGTAGAATTATTTGCAGCACAATTAAACCAACATTGAAACCACAATTCTTCTTCTTCTTCTGCGTTCGCTCTCATTTAACCACAACAAATATATCGTATGATTTCCGCCGGGGAGCGTGAAGTACGTTGTGCTAAAAGTTCCACAGTAAAACTGTTATTTGCACCTCGGTTAACCACTCTATGGTCTGGATGTTCGAAGTCCAGCACATCCGTTTCGTCAAGACTTTAATTCAGGTAGGCTTCCCTAGTCCGTGACAGCCTGTCTATCTGTCGCCGGGCACGCGGGTGTGTAGTGACTCTTCGCCGAGACGATTGTCGTTCACGTCTATCTCGCACGAGGTGTTCCACCGTCTATGAACTTGCCTCGTGTAATTGGACGTACTGTACCTGTGCCCATCGGGTACTGAACCGCTTCTTATCAGCGAGCCTGTTTCCGTATGAGGAAGAACTCAACAGAAGAGTTGAACCCTGGCTCTTTCTTCTTCTTAGCCGAGGTGTTGTTTGCTGACATCGTGATCCCCTCGTCCAAGTTCGAGTCTCACACCACGTGTTTGAGAGCAAGGTGTTCTTGAGCTGAGCGACCTCGTTCCAATAGCGCCTGAGCCCATTGGGTACTGAACCCATTCTCTCTGCAAGTGTATTTCCGGTATAGGAAAGCTTGACAGTAGAGTTGGGCCAGCGCTGTCATCGTTGTCCCTTTTATGCCTGAGCACATCAGGTACGTAACCCTTTCTATTCGCGAGCATGTTTCCGGCATAGGAAGGCTCGACGTTAGAGTTAGGCCAGGTCTTCTTGCTTTGCCCGACACACAAGATTGGGTCTGGGTCTCTGCCATAAGGAGCCTAGGTAACTAGAAACTCGTCTCGAGCTAACAGAGCTTGTAGTTCCTTTTCCGTGGAACGTTTTCCCTTTCTATTTGCAGTTGGCACTGCCCTCTAGCGCTGCTCTGCCCTTTCATTGTACTCAGTATGAAATCTATTCGTCACTCGCCATGCATCTACCTTTTTTTGTGCCTTTTTCATTGACCGCCCCTCCAATGTTCGGGCTGGACTGACTAGCGTCACTGTATGTCGACAGTGTCGCTATATGTGGTGATGCTGGTGGTGTCGAGGATATTGTCTGTCTCTTATGCAGTCAAATCTCTTTCCATCTGCTACCTCTACATTCTCGGACACGATCCCCCAAATGATTTAGCCAGAATCAGCACGAGCCGCTGTATTTCTGTTTCCAGGGCGCACCGCGAGTAGGTATATTTGGAATCATGGTTATCTGCTAACCCTGGGTCCGCCTAGAGCATTGCATTCCCTTTACACCCCAAACCACAATTGAAATTTGTAATCTTTGTCTTCAGTTATAGCTTATGGTTTTTCCAAGCTCGCTTTACAGTCCGCCAAAAATGGTAGCCACTATACGTGCGTAATTAATTAAAATTAATTAAATAAAAACATAATAATTATCAGAAGAAATACAATTATATTAACAATGAATGAATGAGATTGATACATTTATTGACTAGCCTTGGCCTAAAAACAACAAAACAAAACTGCGCATAGGTCCTGGCTACGTTAATTGTCACACGATCAGAAGTTCCGGTTGTCTTGTGATATTTTCTAGGATAATATCCAAAGCAGGGGGCACCTTCATTATTTATTTGACTCTTCAGTAGCTGATAAGTTGACTTCAGAATGGCTGGGATGAGTGACATAGAAGTCCAAGGACAGGTAGGAAGCTGTTCAAGTTTTAAATATTAATATTTTCCACCGAAAAATCCCCGGGTTTAGGCAAGAGATTGTGCGATTGTTTTCTTCCGTTTCTAATTCTACCCGTCTGTAACTACACTGCAGTGTAGTCTAGTAATACTAAAAAAACGTACAGTATGCCTAGAGAAAAAGTCTATAGATAATAATATCATCATAGTGAATAGTGAAAATACATGCCCCTCTGTAACGTTTCAACTATTTTACAGATATGCATGAAATTTTCGGAAGTGATTTAAAAACGTAACGAGCCATAATTTAATATGTGAATCATGTCTGATTGAATGTGTGTGTTATTTGTAGGTGTAGTAGAAATATTTGCAGCACAATTAAACCCAAAAAAAATGGGTTTACAAATTACAGCATTATTAACACCAAAGCTAGATATGCCTTAAAATTTGTAATTCAACGATACTTCAACCAAGTCTGTAGGCCAATTCTTAGAAAAGCTATGAATTTTTGGGTCAAATTTTAACAAAAAGATGATTTTAAGATAATTACATGACTGAGAACAGAAGAAAATATGAACAGACTGGGCACATCTCCTGTTTAAGCCACCACTGTGACTGGTTTCGAGATATTCCCTAACCGTTGAAGGTGAATATGGATTATGGTCTAGGTTTGAATTTTGGTAGTTCCGAGGGGGGGGGGGGAATCTCCCCCCAAACGCATTTTTAAACTTTAAGAAAGTTTGGGAGGGACCCCAACTTTTATTTCAAATAATGAATAAATTGCAAAATAATTATTAGCACGCAAATCAAGAGTTGACCCTGTCAGTTCACTCATGCACAAAAGGCAGAAGAAACCAGTTGCAGCACATGAATATTGGAATACACTAACAGAAAGAAAAGTGGACAGAAAACATGGCCAGCTCTGTAAGATGCGATTTGAGTTATTTCATAAATTTGCGTGCTAGTAGAAATAAATGTGTTCTGGACTGGTGCATGATCGAAGGATTAATATGTAACTTATAAAAATGCTACCAAACAAAATTGATGGATATATGTAGCATTGTAGATGTTTTGATAGTTGCCAGATATTTTCATGGATTTCATTTATCCACCACACAATGATGAATACGGTAAGTGTTTCATTTAATATAACAGACAGTGTTTACATTTTTAACTAACCGACTATAAATTTCTGTGTAAAAACTAATCAAATTGAAGTATGCCAAGACATAGAATACACAGAAAGTATACTTTCTTTTCAGCAGGCAGCGATAGCAAAGCACCAAACATAATTTATTCAGCGCAAAAATTAGTTTATGTCGGGGGGATGTGATGTCATGTCATCCTTCAATTTGATTGGTGTTACAGGGGAATCTGTGACGTTGGCTATTTAAAAAAAATGTAAACATTGTGGTATTTATAGCGCAGTGTGGGCTTAAACAGAAAATTTACTACGGACTGTTGAAGAAAGTTGTAACGAGCGCTATTCGAGCTGGAAATGTCCTTGGACAGTTCGGACATGGAATCACCACTATAGACGGATCTTGGTCTATTTCTAGCTGCTCTGTTGAACTGCTGCATTTCTCCTTTTTTCACAAGATGATGTGCTCTTTTTGATTGTAGAACGCCATGTAGATCTATTTTGTGCAAGTTCTTCCCATGTATCTTGGTCTATTTCAAAGGCTTTCAGTGAGTTCTTTAATGAGTCCTTGTATCGCTTCTTTTGGCCACCTTGAGATTGTGTACCCTTCTCCAGCTCACCATAGAGCTCACCTTGACCATCATCAAATCCTATATTACCTATGAAAGGTTAGGAAATACATGGAAAGAACAACGGTCATAGCAGGACATATTTGATTAGAAAGATTTGTCATGGAGGGAAATAATCCTGGAGGAGAGAGAACAAGAAGTAGACCAAGACAAGGTCGACACAGGATATTGAAGACCTACTGAGCATGACACTGGAAGAGGCTGGACAGCTAGCACAAAAATAGGAGTCTTACAGAGTGTCAGTGAGGAAAAATGTTCTGCAAAGCACACATCATATTGATAGTTAGAGCGATTTCTGAATCACAAGGAAGAATACGGGATAACTTTCTCCAGTCTGATGATGGAGGTTGAAGCCGTTACTGCAATTAGTCTGATCTCTCTTAGTGCATTTATTATCATAAAAGTCAGACGATGAAACACCTGTTGTCTAATTATTGGATAAAATCAATAATTGCTTCCAAACACTCAAGTTTCATAGATCTGCTCTGGATATGCTTGCATTCACAATAATCAGAGTAAGCAGACACACTTGCATTCAAGATATTTTTCATTATATTTATTTCATTTTTAATTAAAGATATTATATTCTGTGGCAGAGATTCTCAACACAATGATGGCAAGTATCTTTGTGCGGACGTCATGCAAGTTAAAAAGTATTGTGAGCACTAACGATTTTATTATTCAAACTTTGTCGTACAAACTGAAACAAATACGGTAGTGTTACTATCCACGATTACGGGGGAATGTGCATGGTGCAGTGAAGAAATTTATATGCCCAAAATTTTATATATAAATTTGTATTTCCCATTATATGTTATAGTGCTCATAAAGTCAGTATTTAATATAGGTGGTGCTTGCCATCTGAAAAGGTTGAGAACCTCTGTTCTAGGGACTAGATTAAAGTATCTGCTTGTACATATATTTCAGATTGCCCATATGATAGCTTTCATTGATCAGGAGGCATCAGAAAAAGTTGAGGAAATTGATGCTAAGGTTAGTGACCACCAGAAATAATATGTATTTTATATGTTTTGTAATGTGTTATTGCTGCATCATAATGTGCCATCATGACCAGAGATAATGGTATTGGAGATTCCCAAAACCATGCTTTGATGCGGAGGCATTGTTTTATCTAACTGAACTAATACTATTCTGTTTGATTATTTGTTCTGTTATGTATGATTCATCTTATATTTTGCTTGAATTAAATTGTTTACTATGTAATTTTAGTAGTATTAGCACTATTTGTTGTTTTTTACTACATTAAGACATTTGATCAGGCGAAACATGAAGAAATAATTAAAATGAAAATTTTTTTAATTGATGATAAGATCTAAAGAATATATATTAACAACAAAGAGTAGTCATAAGAGTGGATAACCAAATGAGAGCTTTCAAAAGGCTTAAACAGGGGAGGTTAAACAAGGTTGTGTACTGTCACCTGTTTGACAATGAAAAATATATAGGCAGCTGAAGTTCAGAATTACCAAAACAACTTGTCTCATAGTTATATGCATGGCTGAATTTAGATCAAATAACTAACTAAACAGTGGATAACAGTAGCCTAGTTGTTAGTGAGCTTGCATTCTATCACCGGGCTACAACATGCCAGATTTGAAACCACGTCCAGATACAATCTGGGTTGTGATTTATCCTCTTGCACGACCATTTCTCCAGCAGACACAGCTGTAAATTGGTACCTGATGCATGAATTTGGTAAGGTAAACACAGCAAGGAAAGAAACTGACCACCTCACATGACCGCAGGTTGCTGCCATGGGACTTTTATTTTTGCTACCCATAACGGCAGCTTTACCACTCTTGGCTGATTAAATCTACAATTTTTTTAATTGATTCACTATAAAAAGTAGCCAATGAAAAATAACATATCAATTGAATCAGCCATTATTTAATTCAAAGTATGCCATACATTTACTTGAAATCTCTAGGCTGAAGAAGAGTTTAATCTTGAGAAAGGTCGTCAAGTGCAGACATTTCGTGTCAAGATTATTGAACACTATGACAAGAAGATCAAACAGGTTGAATTACAGAAGAAAATGTAAGTTATGTTTCTAAAAATGTAATTATTTTGAATTATGTCCCCTGAATTGTAACATTTATTGAATTGTATGCCCTTCTGTTACTTGTGCTTAAATTTTTATCCCATTCAATGGTACTTCCCATCTTGATGTATGACATGTTCAATGTATGACATGTAGCTGCCATTTAACCATGCTCATTTGATGACTAGACTCAATAGGCACATGAGAACGTGTGTGTCTGACCAGTTTGGCACTCTACAACCTTCTGGTCTTGAACACCATTTATTCAAATGTATAGATTATCTTGTGTTTTGTAAATTTCTATTCCACTTCTACTTCTTCAGCGTTCATTCTCAAGCTCCCGCTGGATCTCTCTTGTAGCAGGACAATGGTCTACTAGATTTCCAGCAGAATATAGTCCAGATAATGGCAATGCGCAGTGTTGCCATTTTATTTGCACCAATGACACCATTACATCAGCTTTGGAGTAAAATATTTCCTATTTGCTTCATCTCTGTCCCTTCAGATATTTGTATTTTTATTTAACATTATGAGTTATATAATTATATTTCTATAATAAGTGATCCAAGAGTACATTTAAAAAAAAAAACTGGTGCGTATCCTATTCAGGATGTAGCCATCAGCCCAGAATTTTTTTGCTGTAGTGATTTTCTAGGCAATATAAATATGATCAGTAGTTTGCCATTGCTTTCTGAAGAGTCCGGATGCTCAAATGCCTGTGGTGGAAATCAAACTCTGTATCTTGGCTGTCACAGACATGCTCTGTACCACAGAGCCAGACCAAGACTAGATACAAATAGAAAAAATCATTGTTTGTAGCCTGTGTACCCAAAATTTTGAAAATACCCCAGCAGTTCTTAGGTAGTGATTGAGGTAGTAACTAGATAAACTAGATAGTTGTAGACACTGTGGTCTGCTAAAATACATTTTACTTGTTTGTCTGCATACAGTCAACAGTCCAACCTACTCAACAACTCCAGACTACAGATTCTGAAGAGGAAGGAAGAACTTCTTAATGTAAGTATTTTTATCCAGATAGATAATTACCAGAAAGTCAGAGATTTGACAATCATGGGATGCAGTAGGAAAAATACAATAATAAATATCATATAAATAAATATATATGGGATGTAGTTGTCTTTCCATTATATATAATATATTCAGGGCTGTTGATGTCTTCAGAATATGGGGGGTAAGGGGGTAAATTTAAAAGGTGATTTAGAAAGTTGGATGTGGTGTTGACTATTTCACCTATTATCTTCACTGTGTTGAAGCCTGCTGTACACCCATGCCTGGACTACTGGAACTAAATCAACTCTTTTAGTAGACTATCCAGTTTGTGGCATTGTACCCTACAACCTTATTGAATAGAAGAACAGTCATCTGTGACTTGCAATAGCTCTGATACTAACCATCCCCATAAAAAATAATGCAGGAGAGACACACGTCTGTAGCTTAAACTCCATCACATGGTACAGGGGATAAGAATGACAAATGTCTACTTGTTTTTTTTACACCCTCTGAATGACTGAGAATAGAGATTTTGGAGAGATCTTTGTGCTGATGTATTCAGTGTGGCACCCCTATGTCCCTGACGGGTTATTGGTCTTATTATTATTACTAAGAAAACCAAAAAATACAACTGCTGGGAAAATAAAACTCCAATCTGACACATGAAAAATAGTGTACAACTGATACTCCCTCGTAGAAAAGACCCAATTAGTCCAATTCAGGACAACATGCACAGGATAAGACTGTGTGATAAACTACTGTGCATTAGTAGAACAGATGAACAGACATCTGGGCATATTCTGTAGAACTGTCCCCAGTATAAACAATTGACATGCTGGCCTAGATATTTGGAACCAAAGAAGAGTGCCAGACAATGGTGAAGTTCATTTATTTTATGGTTGGTTAATTGGTTGCTGATCCAGCAGTCCATGGGCTCATGCCATTAAATAACATTATTATATTGCTGGGAAGTCTGGATTTTCGGTCCACCCCAGGACAGAGCCAGAGAATAACTATCACACTTCCAGGAAGGTAGGTTTCAACCTATGCACTGCTCCTAGCCACTGTAGCCAAGATAGGGTTCACTGTGCTCATTCCCCGTCACCAATTGACTACTGGTTATGCCGAACTTCTCTATTGCTCCAGGCATGCAACCAAAGGTTCAAGTCAAAAGGATTGTCACGCCCTTCATCACTGTCTCTATGATGGGTTTCAGCCATAAGAAAAAACAGTGCTGTCAGTGCTACCCTCCCAACCACAGAGGGTGCATACATATATATTCAGGTAAACATGAAACACATTTCAACAACAAAATAAAATCATAATTGTTTAGATGGCGTGCCATGAAGCTTCTCTTAGAAGATAACCTCAATATAACGGCATGTCATCCACTAAGGTTTTCTGTTGCATGGGTGGTATGTCTAGTGGGCCATTGGTGAGACCCACAGATGCAACCACATGAGTGAAGTTCATTTATAAGATTAGTCTGAATGTGTAGAGATCAATAAAAGAATGAGAGGACAGCATGTCTCAGAGCAGATTGAGATGATTTTTCAGGTTTAAGTATGATTCATATGATGTTTAGTGTTTTCAATATCTGATATATTTATCTGTCTTACAGGAACTTCTAGAAGATGCAAAAAAGATTGCATCTCAAGTTCCTACTCAGGATCAACAGAAATACAGGGAAACTTTGATCAAGCTCACTTTGCAGGTAACTTATGTCCTGACTTGATTTATTTATTTCTTTGTACAACTTAGACATGCAATTATTAACTGCAATACTATCATTTTGTCAGGGCACAAATAGGAGTAAAGAATCGTAACAAAGCCACCTGCCATGCATTGCCATATGGATATGTTAAGGTCATTGAGCAGCGAATGACCTACCACATGATCTGTGCTGTGGTAAAGCATGTTGCAGACACCAACATCTGCACTTGGGGGGGCGGAATCAATATTTAATGTGTAATATTCTTCATGATTAAAATCACAGCAAATGCCATCATCAATTTACCCCATGGTGGAGAAGTGTGTCAACCTCAAGAAGGAATGCTAAGCCCTAAAGAAATTACACATTTTTAGGACCCAAGGAGTCTGGATTAAAAAAAAAAAGCTGTGAACCACTTCACTGGAAAGAAGATTACAGATGTGGAGTAAGAATAATGTGGTAAATGCCATGCAAGCTGAAATGCTAACTGTTGAATGAACATTGAGAGATGAAGGTATTTTTTTAACAAAAAAATGTTAAAGGATGCAGGTTGGATGGAGAAATACATAAAAAAAATTTTTGGCTGAAGATAAAATAATCTAATGTTGAATACATTAATAACTTTTTTGTTTATAATCTTATTCAAGTTTTATAATGTAAACGCTTGTTTGAAAAATCTGCACAGGCATTGATGTAGGGCTGCAAGACACAAAGTTTTTATAGCATGTAACTCTTTTTAATTTGTCTTGAACTCAGGGCTTGGTTCAACTGCTAGAGCCCAGAGTCACAGTTCAAGTAATGCAGCGAGATCTCCACCTGATCCAGGTTAGTGAAACACATTCTTGATTTTCATGTTATGGATTTGGATGATACATATTTAGACACTTACTGCCACTTGATACATGCACATGGGTCTTCCATTCTATTTTAAATATTATTGATGATACAATTTTTTAAAATTGTGCTGCCAGGGCACAACAAGAAAGTATGATTTCAAGACTGTAAAGTTCCTTCAGTAACAGGATTGTCTAAATCATGGCTGCCATCTACAGCCACATAACGTAAACATAAAACCATCTTGAACTTAGTGAATATTCTGGTAATTTTCCTCATAAAAGATATTGCCATAGAAACACTCATCCCCATTGAGGCCAACTCCGTGAATTGGAGATGGGGCTTAGTCCATAGGCTGGAAACTAAGATTGGTTGGGCCATCCATGACATTGAGCAGCATCACAATCCTGCTCAAGCAATCACTGGTGCTAAAGGTCAAGAGGTGCACCAGCAACCATTGTATCATGCAAAAATTGGCTAGTACCACCTAAGAGTTCTATCTACTACCTGTCATAGAGAACAAGAGTTGGCTAGTACTACCTCAGAGTCCTATCTACTACCCGGCATAGAGAACAAGAGTTGACTAATACCACCTCAGAGTTCATCTTATAAAATCTATTTTTTAATGCTAATATTTTTAAAAATTACTTTTGATTTAGTTCAAGAAAGAGACCTCCCACATTTTTTTTGAGTCGAGGAAAGATGGAACACATTGTGATAATAGTCACGTTGAAGAGCAAGAGGGTTAGGGGGGAAGACCAAGATGGAAGATTCTGGGCAGCTTGAAGGTATGGCATTAAAGAACATCAGTATTAAAAGTGATTGACAGCACATGAAATAAATGCTGCTGACAGACAAGTCATGAACTATAAGCATACTGGTTAAGCTGTTTGCTTTGTGTTCATCCAGTTTGCAATGTCTTGTGTACAAAGTGGATTTTTATAAAATGAAATCCCTTGAAATTATTGTGTGGAGTGACAGTTAAGTGCTGTTTGTGGTACTCTTTGCATGTGGTATGCTGCTTCATTGAGAAGGGAGGGGTATGTATGGTGTAAACAAGAGCACAGTGAAGTCAGCTCTTTCCTTTCTTTATAATACTGTCATTCTTTACATTTTGCTGATGTATTTTATTGCTGATTTTTATTTCTACTTAACTCAGAGTCTGCTTCCAGAGATCTTGGAAAGATATAAGCATATCACCAATGGCAAGGAGACAAAGATAATAGTTGATGAAGAGAACTTCCTACATGCAGATGTGTACGTTCTTATATGATTATTGAAACGTATATATTATATTTAATATTTTGATAAATTGATTAGATGAAGTGAAAGTTTTGAAATAATCCTGGAATCATACATGTACAGTGATGGATGGAAATACTTAAGAGAAGATTAGAGACAGTTTTGGCAACCATGTAAAACTGCAAAGATTAACAGCAACTGGAAAAGCAAGCAGTATTGCAGTTATGGTCAAACCATACACGACTTTAGTTTTATATATCATACTGTATGAATGAGAGAGTTGGACACTCCTATCAGATCTAGAGAGAGATGGATACAAGCCTATGAACATAAATACTATTGAAAGAGAATACAGATTTGTTATAGAGATCATATAACAAATGGATGTCTCAGAACTAAAGAAACATACAAGCAGGATTCTAGGAATTGCCTTGAACGTTATATAATAATAACATCAAGGAACAAACTGCACTAGAATTCTACAAATAGTAAAGCAAAATGAGTTAAACAGGTTACTAAAACACTTACCTTGTCTATTAATAAAAAATATATTTAAAAAGAAAAAGAATATATATATAAAAAAACATACAATAAAACTAAACAGGACAATTCTCCACGTATCGGCTCAAATTGAACCTTTTTCAAGAGACAAACAACAGAAAACAACAAAATAAATGACTATATTATGAAATATAGTCATTTCATAATATAGTCATTTATTTTGTTTTTTATTTTGTCATTTTCTGTTGTTTGTCTCTTGAAAAAGGTTCAATTTGAGCCGATACGTGGAGAATTGTCCTGTTTAGTTTTATTGTATGTTTTTTTATATATATTCTTTTTCTTTTTAAATATATTTTTTATTAATAGACAAGGTAAGTGTTTTAGTAACCTGTTTAACTCATTTTGCTTTACTATTTGTTCATTAGGTTACTGCGGCACCATCTACTTTGTCGGACACCCTCTGACCATTTGGTTATTTATACTAGAATTCTACACACTTTTTTCGCACCACAGATAACATGAGAAAGTGGATATATTCTGTGCTGACGCATTCTCTGCCATCCCTGTACGGCACTAAAGATTCTAAGATATACTGCTGCACTTTCGGTTGATACTCTAATTGATAGTATTTGTGTCATATTCTCTGTACAGTACTTTCTAATATTCATGATATTCAAGCAGATACTGTTTGAAATGACAAGTGAGACTTGTGGTCATGCGGTAATTTTAAAACAGGCTGTGATGTAACATACTGTGTTAATTTTTCTAACCTGATGGTTGATAAAGTAACTCATCTGTAGCGTTGTTAATTTATAACAGGTTTTAACCAATCATACATCATTGTGAAGACAAATAAAGTTACTATCTTGACCAATCATTAGAGTGATATATTTTGATAGTTATATTTATTTTATAAAAAAATATGTAATGTATTTTATGATTTACAAGTAGTATTTCTAATTGTGAATAAATGAATCACAGGAATTTATCAATTAGCAAATGTTTATGTTGTCCGTGACAAATAATAATAACTATACCATTTCACACAAAATTGTTATGATTTAAAAAAAAAAAGGTTCCTTAATTTTAAAATGTTCAACTCGCAAAATGTATTGATACTACATCTATGAGTTGTCTTGGCTAGTCCAACACGCAAAATGTATTGATACTACTACATCCATGAGTTGTCTTGGCTAGTCCAACACGCAAAATGTATTGATACTACATCCATGAGTTGTCTTGGCTAGACTTGATTGATATTGTCTATGATATCAAATGTAGATTAATATTCTTGCATATTTACGATCTTCTCATGTGCCTGTCACTGACAAATTTCACAATAATCACTTCCTCAAATTAATTTTAAATGGATACTTTGAAACCATTTTATATTTTTTAAATTATATATATTTACCATATGATAAACAGTTGTGCTTCAGTCTCTCATTCAGCTACTAATGACAGCAACAGATAATGTTTGGTTGGTGTTGGAGGATCATGGAATAAAAATTATATTGTAGTCGAATTACATATTTTTTAATTAGTTCAGTAAATGTTATTAATGATCTTGGTATGTCACTTCAAAGTTTGTTTCAATACTTCTTACTTGTGAACTGATTACAGTGACATATATCTAGATGGTTTGTGCTTCAAGCTATGTTCCTTCAGCACCAGATATGGTGCATATAGCAGAAACCAGTACTCTTCAGTTCAAGTGACCTCATACTGATCTTTGTAGCTTTGATTTTGATTGCATGAAAATGACTAGCTGCAGTCTTCAAGCTATGGTTAGGACTGAAACAAAATCTCTAATGTCGAAAAAGGAATGTCAATATGTGCTGTTTTTTTCACCAAAGAAATTGTAGCTCATGAGTTCATCACAGAAGCCACTACCTGACTGTTATCTGTTGCCAATAGGTCTATTGTCTTTCCCCAGGTGTTTTGTTATCCACTCTTGCCGTTAAGCGTAGGCGTGGTTGGAGCTCGAGGTTGCGTTCCAAAGCCAGATGTATGGCCTCGGCTGTGCTATGACCGTGTCAGTTCAGTATGTTTCTGACATTTTCTATCCATCTTTTCCATGGTCTTCCTCTGGCTTTGTACCCTTATCTCATTTGGTTATATGCCTGTACTGGAAACTTTTTGTGATGCATTCTAATGATGTGGCCTTTCTGTGTATTCTTTGCAAGGTATTACACCTATTCTTTCCCTGATGTCTTAATTTCGTAATCTATTGATCTTGGTGACCGTACGTCTTTCCTCAAACATTTAATCTCATGTCACTATCTTTACCTGTAGGTAGGTAACAGACAGTCAAGTATTCATTATACTATCTGATTGTTATTAGTTGCCATTAGTTGTTTGAGAATCCCAGGAAATATGAGTAATTAGCTCTTACTTTCTATGTGCAGTTTTTCTGAACTTTCTTTCACACTCAGGAGACTTCGGCTTAGTGCCATGCCTATTGAAGGAAGCTTTTACTCAGAGGGGGACTATAATTGTATTGATGACATGCTACAGGCTTCTTTAAGAGAGTCTCAATATAATGACATGTCATCTAATAAGGTTTTCTGTTGCATGGGTGTTTTGTCTAGTGTGCCATTGGTGAAACTCACAAAAGAAACCACATGCGTATATGTTGCCAGTAGGTAGATAACAGAAATAAAGTGTTCAGTTTTGCAGACTGTATTATTTTTCAATGTGAATTATTATTTTTCTGTTTGTCTTTTGCTAGTATTGGAGGTGTAATCCTGCTGACTCATGGTGACAAGATCACAGTTAATAACACATTGCATGAGCGTCTAAAGCTGATCTCCAGAAAAGTAAGACTGCAAGTCTGATGTGTGTCTAACCTTTTAGTTGTGTATTTTCAGTCTCTCTTACATGCACACACATTCTCATAGTATACTTAAATTTGAGAACTTAGAGGGTTGGTTTCACACCCATCGGGTCCAGAGTTTGATCTCCGGTAATGAATACTCCTTGTAACTCCCTAACGGAAAAAATACAGTATGACAGTTATTATAAAAATAAAATAAAAATGTCATGCACATCATAAAAGGTAACTAAGAATGTTTGGGTCTCCACTGTGATGAATCCTTCTGAAAATCTATTCTTGGACCTGTGGAAGGGGGTGTGTCGGGTCGAACCTTTCTTTTATCACATTTGTATGATGCCATGGCTGTAAGCCTGAGCAGACATGGGTGATAATAAACACAAAACAAGCTATATACATACGTGTAGTCTTATGTAGATATGCTAATAAGACTACTACAGGGCTACAATTGTTGCAGACTTTCTTGTTTGTGGTGTAAATGTTTCTTGATAAAGCCCATTGTGGTCACAATGTAGAATATGTCTTGGTTTCTTTTTCTTTCCATTTATTATTTCTTATAATTCACATTTATTATTTTCATTAATTTTTAGATTTTTAATGAAAGTAACACATTTTTATCTTGTCCGTAGTGTTATAAGTTCTAAATATTTGTGGACAACTACTTGAGAAAAATGTTAAGTATTAATGGGTATCACCATGACATAGTATTTAGGCACTTGGCTTGTGCCCAAGAGGTACTGGTTTGATACCAGGCCATGACATTGTGTTTACACATAACAAATGTATTTCTTCAGAAATCCACATGAATTGTCAAGTGCAGGAGTATTTATTGTACTCAGCGGGTCATATAGTGCTATATTGAGAGAGGCAGAGTAAACATGGGAAATGCAGCAGAGGTACACGTGGGGAAACACACCTGAGTGCAGTGATGTCAATCCTCTTCATCTTTTTTTAAAAAAACTATTGAAATATTAAATGACAAGAAACAGAAAGATTTGGATAAGGATGGGGCAAGGATCAAGTTGTGTCTAGGAAATGGAGATGTGTTGGACATACCCTAGCGAAGGAGGAAAACTGTTACAAGACAGGCGTTGACATGAAATCCACAATGGTAGAGAAAACTGGGAAGACCTAGAACAACTTTGAAAATAGAGATGATACAAGTTCTTGGTGGTTCAGGGCATCATGTGGAGAGAAAATGTAAGCAGAGATTTGTCCATGACTTTATGTTCATTAGAGGGTCTGATTTATGATTCTATAGAATATGTCGTTTGTTGACAGCTTCCTTATTGCACATCGGTCCATAAGTGCTTGGATCTCCTCAAGCCCTCAGTTTAGTTACAGATTATAATGCATAGTCCTTGTGTGTTTTACCTGCATGAAGTTCATGGTCAAGGATTCAGATTTTCAAACATTAGTTTCAATGAATGTTACCCCTACTTGTCTCCCTAAGTGCATTAACATCAGCTCAGTCTATTGCATGGCTGGTCAGCATTATTGCTGTACCATCAAGCCTATTCTTACATTCATTTCCTAGACTCCAGCATGTCCTGACATCGTTTCCTTAGACACCAGCATGTCCTGACATTATTTCCTTAGACACCAGCATGTCCTGAAGTAAATACAAAGCAAATTTGTATCATAATGTATTTTGGACTCACTAAAAGATTTTTTAAACAATATATTTATTTACAGATGCAACCCCAAGTCAGAGAGATGTTGTTCGGACCTAACCCCAACCGTAAATTCAAGGATTAATGAAGCTGGAATTCTGTAATCCTTTGTATTATTACTATTTTGTTGCTGTATCTCATAGCTCTAGCATTCCGTTATACATTTACACAAGAGTATAGACTATGTGTTGTCACTAGGTTTACATTCTATAGATTTAATGTCTGGCTCTACAACGTGTTGTGTGTGCTACAATATATTGATATGTGTATGTGAAACCATGTGTTATGACCAGGTATATGTGTTTTTGTGTTTAAGTATGACAATTGTTAAATGTATGCGTCCATTAATTTACGTGCTGGAAGCAGCAATCTCCGGCTTGTATCAGTCGTTATTAGTGTTCTAGGGCCTCAGAACCATTGTCCTGCTGCAGAAAGATCCTGCTGGAGTTTAAGAAGGAACATTGGGAAAAAATTTGGATTAGTCGTTAGATGAACTATAGCGGTAACCTTGAACATCCCACAGGAGTTCTGTCTCTTTTGCCAGATGGTGAAGGGCATGTAAGTTGATAATTTCCATAGCTAGTGATTGTAATCGTAATTCTTGATTAGCAACCAGCATCAATGCACAAGGGGCATTCTCATAAATGCTCTGCTTATCATTCCATCTGAAAGTATACAATCGTAGTGTCACTTGTGGGTTCTTCTTCGAGGTCACACTTCACTCCCATTTCTATCATCCTCTTAATATCTACATTTTCTCTTTCAGCATCTTCATCATTTTGTAGTGTGTACATGACTGCTATGAATAACTCAGCCTGGTCTCCTCTCATCACTTTGCTATCCACTATAGCTTTACCCACCATTGCATGAGCTCTTTTGTAGCCTCTGACTTCCAGAACATCACATGCATAAGTTATCACCCTGTTCTATTTCTCAGAACTGTATCAAATTTTAGTTAATAGTTCTGTGCAATACCTACTAATAGTTCTGTGCAATACCCACTTTTTCTTCAGTGTTCATTCTAAAATAACTCCAGCTGGAAGTCTCTTGTAGAAGGACAATGGTCAGGACTAGGTTTCCAGCAGGTTGTAGTCCAGAGAACAGAAGTGTACTGTGTCACCGTTTTATTTGCGCCAATGGCGTGACACATCCATCTTCAGCAGGAATACCCACTAAATATGAATATCTTGAAATTAGGAATGAAGATTATAAAAGAAATGGCCTATGCAGACAGAAATATGAAGGTTATTTGGAACGTGCTGGAACCCACAAGGAAAGTGAAGGCTGCTGAGATTGAAGTGAAATAATACAGTATTGGTGACATTGAAACCTCAGACACAGAACAGAAGTTGGACTAGAGTAGAAAATAGTGGGCCTAGAGTACATGAGTACTTCTCTAGGAATCTGGTAGATTATATTCTGAATCTACTGTCCCAACTGTGATGTGTAATATACAGACTTTTTAATTATCTATGTATTCTATATTTTGTTGATAGTTGTGCACCTGATAAAGATTTTGTGGTCAGCACATGAGTGTCTCATTAAAAGAACTGTGTTTTATTTTGTCACTGTTACCTTTTAGTCTAGTGCAGTGATTCTCAACCGAGTTGTATGCCCCACCAATCAACCACTGAGAAGCCACTCACTTCTCTGAGTGAATCACACAAAAAAAGATCATTGTGTAAAAATTATATAATAAAAATAAAGTTAAATAAATATTTTAGTATGATTTCACTACACCAGATAGTTTGCTGATTGCAACCCAAGACAAAGATAGAAAAAAGACAGAGTGTGATTAAATATGGCATTAAATATTTCATAAAGAAGACTTATGTTCTAGAAAGAATATGCCTCCTGAATTATAAGGCTCGCCCTCGCTGTCTTTTCTTCCCGGATTAATCTAGTACCCAATTAAGGCTGGGTCAACCCAGAAGCCGTTGCACTCTGAAAAAACATTTCCGCCTCAACTGGGAAATGAACCCAAAACACTTTGCTACATGGCCCCTGACCAGGTAGGGGCTGCACAAATTAACTTAGCTAAACAAGGAGGCAGGGTGGGGGAACACATGTCAAAAAAGGGGTTGAGAATCACTGATCGAGAGCAAGTTTTTTTTGTATTTAAGACCACATTGTGGGAGTTGAAATATTATTTATGCATGTATGAATGTGAGTCAGTTATTTTGACTGTGTAGAAGTTATTCTATGCTAAAAACAAATGAACATCTGCTGCTCACCCTAATGTGCTTGAGCACATACACATATGTGTTTGTGTGTGTCAACAGCCAATCGTCTATGAGATCATGCAGTAGATGTCCAATTTTGAAATAAATCCCCAAAAAATTGAGTAGTTGTGAGTTTTTTGTTTATGTAAAATTCAGCATGTCCTAAACGTCCTATTTTTTTTTAAATATATGATGCAGATTGTCATACATCAGAGCATCAGGTAAAACAATGAGACATCACTTGTACACCAAATTCAAAATAGGTACAACTGGCTTTTGTCATTGCAACCTGGTGGATATGAGACATATTTTATAGAACTGTCCCCGAGCAGAAAGACAATGGCCATGTCCGCCATATTTGACATGGATTAATCATTTTTCCCCTTTAAAAATTTCTTTGATGAGTGCCATGGGCATAATTTTCTCTGCACTTACCATCCATGACACAACAATGGTGTCTTGAACTTTTAATATCCAATAAGTTTCCATGTAGGGCTACTTTTTGTCACAGGTCACTCATATAATATTTGACCTAGTGTATGTCTGGATGTGATAGAAACAAATCCCCCATGTTTATTATCACACGTTTATCCAACGACTGTACACATACTCTCATTCTGAATATGTTCCAAATACTGGCATTGTGCAGCAAATGAAAGATGTAGGAAAGTGTATATCAAAGTAGATTGCATTCTTCTTCTTGGAATATATATTCTGTGCGTTTAAGATGTAGTTTAAAGATTAGAGGTAGAAATTAGATTGGTAGTTTGTGAGATATATGATGAAAGTTGGTTGCCTTGTGCCAAGAGGTTTATGATGTTGGTAGAAGTTAGATTAGTAGTCTATGAGATGTGTAATGAAGGCTAGATGCCTTCTGACAAGAGGAAGACTATAAGAGGTGAATGAGGAATTGTTGGAATGTTCCACAGTTGTAAAATTTAAAAAATAATAATGTAATCAACCTTGAATGTGAAGAAATGTGAACACCTCATCTGAATTATCCTTAAGCTCTGTATGTGTCTATTTCCATAAGACATCTGTATTGATATCTTTTCTCTATGTGGTCTGTGACATTGTTACTAAATATACCAGCAACCGTGAAGTGTAGCTGAGTCATATGGCATGAGCCTATGTACCACTGAATCAGCAACTAACCTTGAAGTGAAGTCACCAAAAGCAACATTTTGTATGTGCTAACCTCATCAGTTCATATTTGCTGAAGGTTGTTGAGATCAAAGACTTTTGTATGTTCATGGTGCATTATGTTATTCATATATTACACTTGTTTGTTTGAAACTTAATATTTCATGGTTTTTGATTGCACTTTTACCTTTAGGTACATGTCTTAATAAATATTTACTCTTGGGAAACTTTTCACAAGAAACATTTACATCTGGGATACATGTCACAGGAAACATTTACATCTGAGATACATTTCACAAGAAACATTTACATCTGAGATACTGGCACACATATTTCCTTCTTGGACAGTAGTATCAGAAAGTAATAAAAGACTTATAACAAAATAATAAGACAGATGTGGTTATTTTTAAGAAACAAAAGGGGTTCATAATGCATAGAGGATTGACTTCATTACACTAGTATTTCCACATAATGTTACACTTATATCAAATATCCAAATGAATTCAGAAAAAACCTTCACTTGTAACCAAGACTTAAATGCCTGGTGTCAAATGGTTTAACAATTATACCATGAAGATCTACTCCTGAAGCAATCATCAAAGTGAATACCCCAACACTGAATCAGCGTCACAAAACAAGTAACAGTCCAAGTCACTGCAGCAATAGTGTTTATAGCAGTCAAGAATCGTATGCCCAATGTCATCCTCTGAAACTAGATACTTTTTCATAGATACATTGATGATGGTATAGCTTGAAACAGAATTGTCTTGCTTCGTCAACTTTATCAACAATTTCAACTCTGCTATTCAATTCACATCTAACATCTACTACTGTAAATTTTGTGGATATTATTGTCACTATTCATCCCCCTTACCTCAGCTCAGCTGTTGACTACAAACCTACTGATGTACATGACTTTCTACTTTAAACGTCTTCTCATCCTCCTGCTTGTCGCAACTTTCTGCCATTCTCTTAGTTTCTTCACCTTCGTTGTTTATGCAGTGATGGTGACAACTTTCTTGATAAATTCTCTGAGATGATTCATTTCATTCCCTGACGTTCGTTCCCTAACAGTGTCTGTTCATTGGCTTGACTTCGTGTCCGTAAGTTATCTCACCTTGATACCTTAACTAATACTCAGGGTACTTCCTCCTCCTCTGATAGAGATAAGCTTGTCCTCACTTTTCATCCCCGTAATTTTACTGTCTATTAAATCTTGTTCAAGCAGTATTCCCTTCTCCAGTGTGATCCTCAAACTTGTGCCGTTTTCAGGACTTTCCTCTGGTTGGTGTGACAAAAATCTTCATGACTTATTGGTCCACAGTCACCTTAGGTCTTATGTTCCTGAAAGTTTCACGTTTCATTGCTACACATGTTCTTATGTGGTTCAGGTGCAATCTGTTTTATTTCTGAAGGCCACTTTCATTATCGATAAGGTCTTTACATGTAAATTCTGTAATGTCATTTACATTATCATATGTAAATGCTGTGACAAGAAGTATATAGGTCAAACAGGTTTAAGATTAAGGGACTGCTTCTGTATGCATTTCATGCTATTAAAAACAAAACCTACTCATGTCGCCATACATTTCAGTAGTGATAATCATCATGGTGCTCTGAATATCCACATCGCTGCCCTCAGATCCTTCACCACGATTGATATATCTAGGTAAATCTTGAAAATCGGTTTATTTTCGAGTTGGGAAAATAATCCTTTATTTATTAATTCATTGTTCATTTATTTGGTTAATGTGGTCCTCAGTTTATGACTGTTTATACAAGTAAATTCAAGTAGGAAGCCAGAGAACAATTTAAAAATTCTTGAGACTAACGGGAATTGAACCAGTCCAAACCCTGTTTTCAATTTCCTGTTCCCTGTTTTCAACAATAACCTACTTCTATGACTACTTGTGTACATATATGTCATTGTCACCTTGAACGTCATACTTTTTCTGCTTCTAGTGCCTTTGTGATAGTACCATTGTTTTTACTGTATTGTTTGCTCCCTGTTTGTATATTCTTGATAAAGACCTAACGGATGGAATGTTGAAAATGTCTTGTATACTGTTATTTGTATTTTTGTGTGTTAACAACCAATAGTCCAATAGTGATAGTCTGTTAGTTGTCATCTAGTAAAACAACAAAACCTTTGCTCTACATAAGTACTATAGATATACAGTTTTACAGCAGTATTGCCTTGGAAACTAAGAAAAGTACTTGGTAATGATATCATCAGAAACTAAAAGAAGTTCTTGGCAATGATACCCTTGGAAACCAAGAGAAGTATTTGGCAATGATACCCTTGGAAACCAAGAGAAGTATTTGGCAATGAGATCCTCGGAACCTAAGAGAAGTACTTGGCAATGGCTTCTTTGGAAACCAAAAGAATCACTTGGCAATAACATCCTCGGAAACCAAAAGAAGTACTTGGCAATTGCATAATGAGAAATCACAAGAAGTACTTGGCAATGACATCTTTGGATACCAAGAAAAGTACATGGCATCTTGATAACATTTAATGGGGGAAAAAAATTCTTTTCTGCTACATTCCTTGATCTCCACATAAATTCTGTGAGACAGCTTTCAAGATGGCGTAGAGATGTGTCACAGTGTTTCTTGTTTCTGCATTTCCATTTCTACTCCAAAGGCGTTTAGAGTGCCATTGATTTCACTATGCTTCCGTGCAGCACACTGGGAGTCCCCACCTGAGAGGTATAGGACATTGTGGTAATATATAGACTACAGAATTTATTAGAAAAGGTAGTATTTCTCTGCTCTGTAGTAACACACATGCTTCCTGTTATTTTCTGGAGAAACTCTAATTTTGTGTCCGCAGCCATGTTTGTTATTGTAGCAATGAATTGTCATGCACATTGACTATCTAAAATTGGAATTGAAAAACTGAACTATGTATTGGCGTCTATTTGTACAGATGATGGTAGATTAAAAAGCCACAGGAGTGACCAGAAGACGCAGAATTAGAAACGATGTCATAAGAGAAAGTGTGGGTGTCATATCAATTCTACAATACATACAAAACCAACAGATACAATGGTTTGGTCATTTGGATAGAATGCCATGTGATTCATTAGTTTATAAAGCATATACGAAGAGAGGAGAAGCAGAAAGAAGAGCCAAGGGTAGACCTAGAGTACGCTGGATCGACAACATCAAAGAGACATTACACGAACACCAAATAACCAAATAACATTATCTGAAGCTGCCAGAAAAGCGAGAACAAGAATATTGTATCTCCCTCGACACCCCTAAAGGATAAAAGAGAAAGGAAAGAAGAAGATGATAGATTCCTTAGATTATAGGTGTTGGTAGGTTTCGTAGGTAATAGGGTCTAGATGCTGCTAGATTCCATAGATGCTGATAGCCCGTAGTCGTAACCTTCGATAACAGTTACCATGTTGTTCTGACAGGCCGACGTTGTGCTTGAACTAGTTACGGACATAACGTAGGTGAGCAGAACAACAAAGAAACCTGTCGCAAGGGTCAGAGTTGTGCCCTAATGTTGACGTCTGTTTCGGCAGCAGTGGACTCGAAACCCCATAAAGTCGAAGGGCTGCTGGAACAGTGGGTGTAGCACTTATAGGTATGCCCCACATGCTTTTGGGCTTGTTTTGAATCAAGATTTCATAGATTATAGGGTCTAAATGCTAGTAGATTCCATAGATTATAGGGTCTAGATTCGTAATTCCCAGCGTGGGGTACAAACCCCACAGGGGGACAATTTTATTGTTCAGGGATGTTATTCGAAAATTAGCTCGTATATAGTTTAAAAACTTAAAAACTAACCGCCTACTGTGACTACACTTGTATGAAAAGAATTGTTGGTATCTCAATATGAAATAATCATTCGTTAATCCTTTATACGGCAGAGAAGTCTGGGGATGGGGTATGTTTGTAACATATTTCAAAACAGCCTCATATGGATTGTCCCACTAGGACCGGATGTTAATTTCCCGCTACAGAAGTGATAATTCTAATGTGTCAGTTTGTTTTGGTGGCCATACCTAAGTGTAAAAGCATTGAGGAGCTTTAAAATACAGCAGCATTCATTAAGAAACCGAAATTGCTGTGTAGACATTAAACTTCGGACGAGAAGAAGTAATTTTTGTGATTTATTCATTAAAAAATTATGCTAATAATTAACGTTCATATATTTAAACTAACATCAATACATAGTTTATTTTTAGTTTTGATTTTTCTTATATTTATTACTTTCCGTCGCACAGTAAAATTAGTAGTGCAAGAAACAAACAAAAAAGTTCGTCAGTATGTAAAGGAATACTTGGAATTTTAGTTCATACACGCTGCCACGATCAAAAGTCACCTTTTTCTCTGTAGTGCCAACAGTGAGAATCAATGAAGCGAGGTCATCTTGAGGGGCATTTGAAGGAAAAACAAAATGATTATGTCCATTCAGATTTAAATTACTTTCAAACTTTTAAAGAAGAATTTTGAAAAAAGAACTACATTAAAGTCTATATTTGTTGCTCATACAGCAACTGTTGATCGTACTCTTGGGGCTAGTGATGACATTTCTTTACTCACTGCTAAATCTGGGGGAAATACTGTAGGAGAGAATGAAATAAACTATGTGATTAATATCATCGTTTTTAAAACTGTTCTGAAAAAGATGACAGAGGTGTGAAAGCTATGCCAATCGCTACTGTTAGCAGAAGAATAGATGAAATGAGTGAATATATTGAATACAACTTGTTGGAACGTTGAAAACAAGTAAATTATCAGTACAAATGGATGAATACACTTTTAGAGACAAAGAATCCCTAGTGATAACTTGTGTAAGATATGAAGGTGATTTTGCTGAAGAAATGTTATTCTGTAAATCATTAGAGAGCACCCCCATCTCCAAAGATATATATAATGAGTAAAAAAAAATACTTAGATGTCAATAATATACCAATAAAAAATATAACATCTTGTGCTGCAGATGGCGCTAATTAATATGATGGGCAAGAAAAATGGCTGCTTAAAATTGGTGAAAGATGAGAATCCAGAAATGCTTCTTGTACATTGTGTTATTCATATGGAAAACTTGCTAGAAAACATATTTCACCTGTTCTTCATGAAGTACTAAAATATGTTGAAAAATGTGTCAATGCTATAAAAGTTAATGTCAAATGTGAATGTCTCGGGGTGCAAGGGGAACGCAATGCTCTAGGCGGACCCAGGGTTAGCAGATAACCAAGATCCCAAATGTACCTCCTCGCGGTGCACCATGGTAACAGAAAACAGCAGCTCGAGCTGATTCTGGCCAAATCATTTGGGGATCGTGTCCGAGAATGTGGAGGAAGCAGATGGAAATAGATTTGACTGCAAAAGAGACAGACAATATCTCCGACACCATTTGCATCACCACATACAGCGACACTGTCGACATACAGTGACGCATGTTAGTCCAGTCAGAACATCGGAGGGGCGACCAATGTAAAAGACACGTAAAGGTGGTTGCATGGAGAGAAACAAATATATGTCATAATGAGTACAATGACACAATGAAAGGGCAGAACAGCGCCAGAGGGCAGCGCGAACTGCAAATGAAAAGTGAAAAGTTCCCAGGAAAGGGTAACTATAAGCTCTGTTAGCTCGAGACGAGCTTCTAGTTACCCGTGATCCTTATAAGCAGAGACCCAGACCCAATCGTGGGCGCTCGGAAAAGCAAGAAGACCTAAACCAACACTAATATCGAGCCTTCCTATACCGGAAATATGCTCGCGAAGAGAAATGGTTCCGAACCCAATGGGCTTAGGCAAGAAGGGGACAACGATGGCAGTCCTGACCCAACTCTACTGTCAAGATTTCCTATACCGGAAATACACTTGCAGAGAGAAAGGGTTCATTACCTGATGGGCTCAGGCGCTATTGGGACAAGGTCGCTCAGCTCGAGAACGCTTTGCTCTCAAACGCGTGGTGTGAGACTCAAACTTGTGCGAGGGTTTCACGATGTATGTGAACGACGCCTCGGGTAGGAGGACGAACGAGCCAGGGTCCAACTCTTCTAGCGAGTTCTTCCTCATACGGAACCAGGCTCGCGGATGAGAAAAGGTTCAGTACCCGATGGACACAGGCAGAGTTCGTCCAATTGCACGAGATGGGTTTATAGACGGTGGAGCACCTCGTGCCAGATAGACGCGCTCGACAAGCGTATTGGCGAAGAGGCACTACACACCAGCGTGCCCGGCGACAGATACACAGGCTGTCACGGACTTGGACCAAAACCGAAATAAAGGAATGACGAAAACAGATGTGCTTGACCTCGGACGTCCTGGCCACAAGTGGCCAACCGGGGTGCAAATTATCACAGTTTTACTGTGAAACTTGCAGCACAACGTACTTCACGCTCCCTGGCGGAAATCACACGAAATATTCGTTGTGGTTATTTGAGAGCGAACGCTGAAGAAGAAGTGAATGTCTCTTCAAGCTTTTCTTGTGACGAACAAAGTGGAGACCATGTGAGACTTTCACTTCACACTGAAGTAAAGTGGCTCTCGATAGGGAACTGTTTGAAAAAATGTATGTAACTATTTGATATTATTAGTGACTTTTAAGTGAGAAACCTGAAATAAAGCATTGTTAACGGTCGATGGTAAAGCATTTGTGAGTTATTTAGCCGATATCTTTGAAAAACTAAATATATTAAATCAACTTCAAGGAACAAATTAAACTCTCGTCGATGCAAAATCGAAGATATTTGTTTTTATTACATTCATTGAATTTGTCAAAAATATATTTGTTACAAAAATTTTGAACAGTTTCATTGACGGTAATAATGTGAAGTGATTGATACCGCTATACTTGTTTTTGTCGATCATCTGAAACTTGTGTCCGCTGATTTAAAACAAAGATTTTCTGATTTAAAACAAAGATTTTCTGATTTAAAACAAAGATTTTCTGATTTAAAACAAATTGATTCTCCAACCTGGATGATGCAGCCAATGTTAGTGAACTTGTCTGATGCATTAGAAATGCAGTACCTGTAAGAACTCTCATAAATGCAAAATGATGAGTCAGTTAAAACTTTATTCAATATAAAAGGAGTAATGGCATGGCTTTGTTGAAATAAAAATCAAATACGCAAATTCAACCAACTTTGCAAGAGAGCCATTATTACAGTTTTCATCTTTATATTTAGCTGAATGTGGATTTAGTGCCGTAAATGATTTGTTACTAAAGTAAAGAAATCGACTGGATATCACAGAACGGGGAGACTTGAGACTGAAGCTGACTAAATTGGAACTCAATATAAAATCTTTCGATAACAAACATCAAGCACAAGGGTCTCACTAAATTTAGTATACTCATCTAGGAATGACCTCACATTGAATCTTCAACAAAATCTTTCATATAAATTATTTTATACTGAGTTTTGATTGTCTGTTATATGTTTTGAAAATGTACTTATTGTTTTTTCTTAATGATTTCCTCGAGATTTCATCCTAAACCCAAGTCTTCTGCCCCGAACAATTAGTAGTTAGTCGAGATTTATTGAATAATTCCATTTGTTATATTTTAAACAAATATGTATATGTCACATAGGGCGAGGGGGGACTTCAGACTTTTAGAAAGGCTTTAGTTGGGCGGGGGGGGGGGTTGGTACAAAAAAGGTTAAGAAACACTGGTCTAGATTCTGGTAGGTTCCGTAGATAATTGCGTCTAGATCAGTGTTTCCCATCAGTGGCGTAGCGTGGGTCAATGGCTACCGGGGCGGAATCATAATTTTCCGCCCTTGTTACATTAAAAAAATATGACAGTGATTGTGAAAGCCTGGACGAAAATAAATTTGCCGCCCTCCCAATGATGCCGCCCGGGGCGGTCCGCCCCCTCTCGCTACGCCACTGTTTCCCATACATTTTTTTCTAAAATTCTGATTCCCCTTTCCAATATAATATATGCCCTATACATATTTTTTTAAATATTTATAATTTCTATTATTGTTCCCCTCAATAATCAAACTGCGCCACTGTGCGGCGTGGGCCCCACGTTGGGAAGCACTGGTTTAGATGCTGGTAGATTCCGTAGATAATTCATTGTATCTTCTTAATTCCAGCCTTCAACAGCCCCCCCCCCCCCCCTTCAATCTCCCCAACCAATTACACATTTTTCTACAATCAAGTAATAATAGTCTCAATCCTTCACGATGTCCTCGTCCATAAGATGCAAACGTTATATAGGGAAGAAATATAGTTAATAAAGCTGAAAGAGATTTCGACTAATTCTAGCAATGAGACAAAAAAAAGTATTCATTCTGGTATTTGTAAGAACTCAACAAAAAACAGGGACAGAGGTCTTAATATTTATATCACACTGAAGAAGGGAGTTTACAGTATTTAGGAAGCTGCAATCTGTGACTTCGTACGTTTTTTATGGCTTCATTTGTTTTGCTTCAACGTTTACTGTAATCATCCAATTGTAGGCTTTTGAGACACTTCGTCGGTTTTCTATACTCGTAAGCTTAATAAAACATTTGTTTGTGTGAATAGGGACAGAAACTCTTACAGTAAATCAGTCTCAGTTATTTTTAAACTAACCACACACACACACACACAAACACGGCTTGAACAAAAATCTGAACTGTGAACGTCAATGTTGCCAGATATTTGCTCTCGGTTTCTGATCAAATTGTAGTTTGAATAGATCAAAACTAGCCAACTTATAAATTGTAATTTAAAAAAAAATAGTACAACAAAATAATAAAACAAATTTAAATCAATAAAAAACTGTATTACTTACAGCTGTATTTAGGACAGTAAGTTGTTTTTTGTTTGTGTTCCGACAGTTTTAACGAGAGGTTTTAATAAATATTATATAAATCAAAAATATTGTTTTCTATTGTGAACAGACTTTCTATCTTCATAAATTTAAACAAAAATGGTGTAATGGTGATAAATTTACAAATTGAACAAAACTAACCAAAGTATAATGTTATGGCCGGTTACAATTAAAATTAGCCACTTTTTTCATAATTGGCCATAAAATGGCCAATATGGCAGTCCACGAACACGTGCAAACCGATGTGGCTGTAGGCATTCAAGCCGCCAGGTTATGTGAAATACAGACTTACGGCTGGAACCTCAAATTGTCATTATCGTTTACCCCGTCTTCTTTAATTTTTTTCCTTCTTGCCCAGATCTCCCTGTTTTCTTTGTCTCTTTCTAGTTTCGTTCACCTACATATTACAGAAACACTCCCCTCTCTCTCTAGTATTTGAAAGTCCTAAACGGATGACTTATTTACTTAGGGAATACAACTTATTAAAGTTTATTGTTGTTTTACCATTAATCGTTTTGGCTATATTATGACATAATAAATGCCCCAAAATATGGTCATACCTGGTGGCTATGTTTAGTTTGACCTTAGCTTTGTCGAGAATCCAGTGCAGTGTACACGACATCGTTAACAAGAGAGGTGAAGCATGTTTGCTGAAAACTCATTAACTATGTTTGGCTTTGAGTCGTATAGGCACTATGTCTTCTAAAAAAAAAAAGAGGCGGGCTAATACAGTGTTTATGTATTAATATGGTGTTAATACAGTATTTATGTATTAATATGGTGTTAATACAGTATTTATGTATTAATATGGTGTTAATACAGTGTTTATGTATTAATATGGTGTTAATACAGTATTTATGTATTAATATGGTGTTAATACAGTGTTTATGTATTAATATGGTGTTAATACAGTGTTTATGTATTAATATGGTGTTAATACAGTGTTTATGTATTAATATGGTGTTAATACAGTGTTTATGTATTAATATGGTGTTAATACAGTATTTCAACATTTTCTTTTGATGTTTATGTTTATTATAGATTCCATTTTTCATCAGAAAACTATTCCTCAACCTATTGATGGAACTAATCCATCAATTAGATGAAATTTATATATATATATATATGGAGAGACAGAGACAGACATATAGATAGATAATAAAATCGTAGATATTATCTCCTTAAATAGAAAGGGGGGGGGGGGAGGCTACCTAAGTATCATCATCAAGTGCCGTCTCCGCAACAAAGGTTGGCTGCAACGGATCTCCAACATCCCCTGTCTCTTGTCCTGGTGGTGCACTCTGCTAGACTGTAACCTGTCCATCGTGTGATGTTACTCTCCCACTTGTATCTCCGTCTACCTCTTGCACGCTTCCCTTTAACTTGGCCCTCAAATAACCTAAGTTTTAAAATAAGATGATTCGTGCGTTTTGTGTGAACTGGATCGCTTCCTTGACGAAAATTTTGATGACACTTCTACGAAAAATTGGTAAATGGGGAGGGCTGGCTTCTGGCCAGGTATTTAAAGTATTTAAAGTCATGTTGAACCCAACCTGGTGTGTGTGTTCGTCCATCACAAGTGATAATAACCTTTTGTTATATACACTATTGAAAATTCAGTTTGAATTATGTCCATGCCTAATAGTTCGTACATGGTTAATGATGAGCCCTATTCGAGATGTAAATGTCCTTCAACAGTTTGAGCATAGATTGACCACTGTAGAGGGATTTTGGTCTATCCGTGACTTTCTCCGCTATTGAGCTGCTGCATTTCTCCTCTTTTCACAAGATGATGCGCTTTTTTTTTTTACTGTAGAGCGTCATGTAGATCTATTTTGTGCAAGTTCTTCCCACACAAACCTGGTAGATAGATGATATATGGATGAATGGATAAATTGATTGATTTCTAAAATTTGTGAAGCTACCAGATCGACCCAGAGAAAGTATAGATCTAGTGTTGGTATTTAAACTGTATTCATTATTGAAGGATAAACTTGTTTAGAATTACTATTTATGACGTGCAGTACAGAGCTATCTGTCTGCAGTACAGACTGCAATATCTGGGAATCAGGGCTGTAGTTGCGTTTAGGAAATGGGTTACCTTAGAAACGCGAAAAAAGACAATTTGCTGTTTTTAATGATCATGTTTTCCCGTGTGGCAAGTAGGGCCTGGACTTTTAGGTCAGGGTGCAAAGATATGGGGCAGCTGTCTTCTTTTCATCATGTGGTAGGAGGCGACTAAGAAAAATTGGGGGAATGGGCTGACAACTTGCCAACATGTGAAAAAAATCATCCTTGTCACATGGTGTCTCAAATTCTTTATTTTGTCTTCGATGAAATAATCCCCATAGATGACGAAGAGATGTCGGTCAACGGACACTACACATTTTCCCTTTTGTGGCAGACCGCTTTGTGATGGGGGATGTTAGACTCGTCATCACTGCAGATGAGTCAACAAATCTGACAGAAGAATGATGAGATAATTGACCAATATGTGTACGCTGTGCTTCTGGCAGAATGTGGTAATCATGTCATACTGGTGCATTCGAATGTCTCTCTTCGGGGACTAATCATGCATCCATAAACTGCCCTTACACAAACATACTTTTCAGATCTTATATGAGTCTGGGTGTTCAGTTTCAGTTACATAACTGAAAAGACCCCGTGTTTTGTATCAGAAAAGTTATGGTCTGTCAAATTAAGGACAGATCAAACATGATCGAAAGTTATCATTCCATGCTCAAATTGTCCGAGGACCTATGAGACAACTATACGGCATATCAGCCACGTACGAACTCGTATACAAGAATATTAATCTAACTATGTTTCATTAAGTCGATGTAACAAATGGTAATCATTACTTTTAATAAACGAATAACATTTGTTTTCAACATAACAAGTAAGTATGTTAGACATGTGCGGCCATATAGCAAGCAAGTTTTCTCTTATTTGGGCGTGGTCTTTGAAGTGTCAATAATAATTGACTATGTATTTCTTTACTCGCCGTGCACTGTAATGTGCTCTTGAAAAAGGTTTTGTGATCGAAGCGTCGATGGTTGTGTTTTCCGGTGTGTTTCCAATGATTATCAACATTTTATTATGTTTTCCGGTATTGAAATTGTCTCCTGTTGGATCATAATTTTCCTGCAGTTCTGACATGTTAAATCAATACGTCGAAAAAATGCACGATTCATCCCTTACCTCTTGAATAGAATATATCTTGCCCAAAAGTAAGTTATTTCTTGCTCCAGGTTACATCGTTGTAGAAACCTTGACTGAGAGGGGCACAAGGTCAGACAAGATACCAGGAGCAATGAAATCTAATTTTTACGTCGAACCAGTGAAGAGAATACCATTAGAGTTGTCCAGGCGGCAATAGCAGACGCAACCAAGGGTAGAGTACTCGCTACCAATTTGTTTTCTCCCCTGTCAGTCGCTGATCACTTTTGGTTGCTACGGTAACGGTTTAAACAAAATAGTGGTAATTTCCCACAGTCACCGCACACAAATAAGCATTTAATGTTTGCTAGAACATGTTTATATTGGTGTAACTATTCGCTACCGAGATTCATTGATCACAAATTATGTATAAATACTCGCTTTGGTTTTACGGACACAGTTTACCTTAATAACTAGGCTGGAAGATCCACGATTATATCAACATAGAAAAAGAGAGGGTCAAACATTTACTTAAATACAAAGAAAATAAACAAAAATATGACAACTAAAAAATTAATAGCCCTACCATATGGGAGAATTGATAACTAAGAACTGGAAGCTGTTCAATCAAACTGATTTTTAAAAAAATAAATTATTATGCGTAAATATTTACTCCTAACTGACACATGTCAGGGTGGGCCGTTAAATCATTATGTTTTATTGAGAATGTGTAGTGGGTAAAGCCGTTCGCTCAAGAGGTCGCAGGTTCAAATTCCGCTCGCGACGTCATCAACTCAGTGGATTGGTTTTGGATCTCTGAATTATCGTGTTGCTATGAGTGGTACATTTGGACAGCTAGCGTGCCGCGTCCTTGATGGGGTAACTGCACTACAACGAAGTCATTCATCTACTACACATTTTTCCCCAGTAAGAGAGCTGCCACCACCTGTATGCGGTTTGTAAAGGGGTGGGACCTTTTAGGCTATCGTAGTTATGGGGGTTGGGCACTCTGCCTAGTTCGTGTCTAAAAGTAGCGTGTGAGTCTTGACTGTTATACTTGTAATACATCATCATTAGGTGTCATGCCACATGGCGTAGGCGAGCATGGAATTCCACAGCTCTCTGTCCACAGAATTATGTATCAAGATCGTTTTTGTTGCCCTGCCATGCCAGGTTGTCAAACTGTCTAGTATTTTTCACGTGGGCGCCCTCTGTCTCTGTTGCCTTTAATCTTGTCTGTTGTGACTATGTTCTCCAAACCTGCCTGTCTCACGAAGAGGCCAAAAAATGAAGATTGTCTTTTTATTATATTATTGATTAAGGTCCGTTTCGCATTTGACTCTTTCAATACCTTCACATTGGTTTTCCTGACAGTCCATGGTATTCTCAGCATTGTTCTATAGAACCACATCTCTATTGCCTCTAATTTCCCACTTTCCAATTTGTTTATTGTCCAAGACTCGCATCCATATATTAGTCTAGGAGTTATATAGCACTGCAGAACTCTATTTCTCACCTCTAATGACAAGGTCATATTGCACAATATATTGTCAATTTTTCTGAATGTAGTTTTTGCCTGCCCTATTCTGCTTCTTATTTCTATTGAACTTCTTCCATCGTGTAATACATACACGTACACAAATTATTGCGTGTATATATTCTATGTTACAATTCAAGAAATTGATCAATGAAACTAATATAAATTATTACTCCAGGTGTTGTAGTTCATCCATCACAGGTCATGGTAGCCATTTGTTACACTAACTTAAAATTCAGCTAGAGTTTTGTAATTGAGTTCGCTAATAAACCACATTCTGACCGTAAATGTCGTTGGACAGTTCTGGCATGGGATGGCCACTGTAAATGGTTTTTGATCTACCTGTGATTTTCTAGCTACCATCCGTTGAGCTGTTGTATTTCAGTTCCAGAAAATGAGCTTATGAGGGGTGAATATTTTTTTGAGGGGCGTCGTAGTTACAAAAATATGTTTTTGAAGAGGCGTGCTGATTAATTATTGTGAAACATTGCTTTATATCCGTTGTGTACATATTTTGCAGGTAAATGAAATCTGTTGGTTAGATCATGTTTTACTATTAGGAAATGTATGGACATTTTATATGCAATGAAAATAAAGGTTGATTTTGTCCTATAAGTTGCCACGACTTGAACAAAAAAGATTTGTTTTACATGCGAATTCAGCAACGACGGATGTTTGAGCCTGATACATAAAGTTTATGATCCAACTCTAATCATTCGGCCAATCGTTCTAGTGAAATTAAATGTGCAAATATATTTTATGATACAAGGGATAAATGTTCCAGTGTCAGGTAACGACCTTAAACAGGAAATCGGTTGCTGAGGTAACACAGGGCAAATATCAAAATGATTTGATAGGATACACCCTGGATGTGATGGATGGTCGAAAGTGTGAACAATCAGATTAAACTACATAGTTTAAGATGATTAATCTTCAATGATTTTTGTAGACTATCCAGGGATACATGTCAGGGTTGCTAATCCAAATATCCTATAAATATGTTGAGTTTGTTGTGGCTCCCTCATATAATTAAAATGGACAACGGTCCAAGGTTGAAAGAACGTGATTTATTCTTTATTCTAATAAATATCAAATTATGGCCTGTTCTCTGTCTTCAAATTATAGTTCGCTAATTTATTTCCAGTTCATGGACGACATCGTCTTTTCGACTACAATCCATGATGCGATGAAATCAACTTCTTGTTCATGGGACTTTTGTTTGTTTTGTTTGTTTTGCGTTCGCTCCATTGTAATCATCACGGATATCCGTGCGATTTCCGCCGGGAGCATGATTACGTTGTGCCACCGTTATGCGCCTTGTATGCCTAGCACATCCGATTTCGGCATGCCTTGACAATTCGGGTGGGCTACCCTTAGCCTGTGACAGCCTCTATATCTGTCTCCAAGCACGCGTAGTGGCGACTCTTCGCCCAGACGATTTTTGCTCTCGTCTGACTCGCACGAGGTGTTCCACTGTCTATGAACTTGCCTCGTGTAATTGGGCGTGCTGTGCCCATTGGGTACTGAACCGTTTCTCATCCGTGAGCCTGGTTCCTTAAGGGGAAGAACTCAACAGAGGAGTTGGACCCTGGCTCTTTCGCCCTCTTAGCTGAGGTGTCATTCACCGACATCGTGTACCCCTTGTCCAAGTTCGAGTCTCACATCACGCGTTTGAGAGCAAGGCGTTCTCGAGCTGAGCGTCCTTGTCCCTTTTGTGCCTGAGCCCATCGGGTACGGAACCCTTTCTCTCTGCAAGTGTACTTCCGGTATAGGAAACCTTGACAGTAGAGTTTGACCAGGACTACCATCGTTGTCCCTTTCTTGCCTAAGCCCATCGGGTACAGAACCATTTCTCTTCGCGAGCATATTTCCGGTTTAGGAAGGCTCGACATTAGAGTTGGATTAGGTCTTCTTGCTTTACCAGACGCCAATGAATGGGTCTGGGTCTCTCTCTGCCTGTAAGGAACACAGGTAAATAGATGCTCGTCTCGAGCGGCGGAGCTTGTAGTTCACTTTTCCTAGAGACCTTTCACTTTCTATTTGCAGTTCGAGCAGCCCTCTAGCGCTGTTCTGCCCTTTCATTGTTTCATTGTACTCGGTATGAAATATATTTGTCTCTCGCCATACATCTACCTTTACGTGTCTTTTACATTGGCCGCCCCTCCAATGTTCGGACTGGACTGACTAGCTTCACTGTATGTCGACAGTGTCGCTATATGTGGTGATGCTGGTGGTGTCGGAGATATTGTCTGTCTCTTGTGCAGTCAAATCTCTTTCCATCTGCTACCTCTACATTCTCGGACACGATCCCCAAAAGATTTGGCCAGAATCAGCTCGAGCTGCTGTATTTCTGTGTCCATGGTGCACCGCGAGGAGGTACATTTGGGATCTTGGTTATCTGCTAATCCTGGGTCCACCTAGAGCAATGCGTTCCCTTTGCACCCCCATGGACTTTTGATAATGGTCTTCATTTATGTGGCTTGATGCGGGACCTTCTACTTGATATTGTTGACAGTGTCGTCTAGTTTTAGTCAAGAAATCTGCTATCTAATTATCCATACTAAACTCGTAGTTATGAAGATGTGGGTGGAGTATTTAGGATTGGACACAATCTTGGACAAATAAACATAACATGACATTCAATACTAAGATAACCGGGTGTTGCCGGGGTCTGAGGGGGGTGCAAATAATACTGTCACTTAGGCCTGTCATGCAGGTCGTAAGAGACGACTAAGGATGTTTTATGCGTGGGGTTAGTTGCTTCATTAAACAGAGTGCTAAAGTGACACAGAAGCAGTGCTAAAGATGGATATGTCAGACCGAAAGCCAAAATATTTGTATCTCAGCAATTTTTTTTATATCGTGTCCAAGCTGTAAACTACGGAACAAAGCATTCCATTCTCCTTACTACATTACTGCAGGAGTTTGAGTAGGAATGTAAATGCACTTAGGAAAAAAATTAAGGCAAATCCTTACCCTATCCCCTCTACCTTTTTTCTCCCCCAAAAAATTATCAAAACATTGCAAAAACAAAGAGGACATTTTTTTATTTTTTTAAAATGATTCTTCCAGTGAATATGAAAATCGTCTGCGGCACTGTCGAATGTGAAGATGATTCATCGCCATGACAGACAACGTCGAGGAGCACAGTTATAGAATATTCCATGCCTTGTTCCTTACAGTGAACAAAGTATGCTCGTAAAATGAAATAGAATTTACGCTGGCAAATCCTTGCACGAGCGTTTTTCCCTCTTCATCTATTCTATTATTGCAGACGGTTACAATAAGCGCCCCAAAAAATGATCCTCCATTTCTCGCATTCGTCTAAAAATAAATCGGTATATTTTAAGCGTCTGTTGTTTCTTTCCAGCAGATTTTCTGTTTTTAGTTCTGCCAGGTCTTAACTTTCAGAGGAAAGATAACACACTGCTACTTAATGATGTCTGATAACTAGGTCAAAGCTAATACAGAACTGATGACGTTCATTCGCTGAAACATCTCTTTAGCAAACCTTCTTTATTTTGTATATAATTATAAGGACTACAGAGTAGCTTCCCTTTGCTGTAACAGTTGTGCTAATACTTAACAGTGTTTCTCAAGCCCGAACTAAGCATCGAATCAGAAGCTTACCAAATGTTTTTTATAAAACGTTACTAAAAGTGTCCTAAAGATAATTTTTTTTTAAAAGATGGGTTCATTACGGGGAGACGTGTCCCACACATTCCAACTTTTAAATATTAGACTTGATTTTCATACACGCAAAACACGCAGTGTCTGCTACCGATCAATTGACCTCGCGCAACACACTGAGAATTCCACCCCCCCTAGTGTCTTCCAGGGATGGGGAATATGGGGTCTCTTATTGAGTTGCGCACAGTTCGATGGATGCTGCGTTGTATGAGCCTATAGCAAAAGTTCGTTTCGTTAAATAATGTATGGTTTGTTTCGTAAAATAATGTGGACATTTGTAATGAACCAAAAGATGTTTAAAACTACAACGTGGGCGTGTGTTTGTATGTGTTTGTTTGTTTGTTTTGCGTTCGCTCCATTGTAACCATCACGGATATCCGTGCGATTTCCGCCGGGAGCGTGATTACGTTGTGCCACCGTTATGCGCCTTGTAGGCCTAGCACATCCGATTTCGGCATGCCATGACAATTCGGGTGGGCTACCCTTAGCCTGTGACAGCCTCTGTATCTGTCTCCAGGCACGCGTAGTGGCGACTCTTCGCCCAGACGATTTGTGGATCTCGTCTGACTCGCACGAAGTGTTCCACTGTCTATGAATTCGCCTCGTGTAATTGGACGTACTGTGCCTGTGCCCATTGGGTACTGAACCGTTTCTAATCCGTGAGCCTGGTTCCTTAAGGGGAAGAACTCAACAGAGGAGTTGATCCCTGGCTCTTTCGCCCTCTTAGCCGAGGTGTCATTCACTGACATCGTGTACCCCTTGTCCGAGTTCGAGTCTCACACCACGCGTTTGAGAACAAAGCGTTCTAGAGCTGAGCGTCCTTGTTCCAATAGCGCCTGAGCCCATGAGGTACTGAACCCTTTCTCTCTTCAAGTGTATTTCCGGTGTAGGAAATCCTGACAGTAGAGTTGGGCCAGGGCTAAATCGTTGTCCCTTTAGTGCCTGAGCTCATCGGGTACGGAACCCTTTCTCTCTGCAAGTGTACTTCCGGTATATGAAACCTTGACAGTAGAGTTGGACCAGGACTACCATCGTTGTCCCTTTCTTGCCTAAGCCCATCGGGTACAGAACCCTTTCTCTTCGCGAGCATATTTCCGGTTTAGGAAGGCTCGACATTAGAGTTGGATTAGGTCTTCTTGCTTTACCAGCCACCAATGGATGGGTCTGGGTCTCTGTCTGTAAGGAACACAGGTAACTAGATGCTCGTCTCGAGCTGACGGAGCTTGTAGTTCACCTTTCCTAGAGACTTTTCACTTTCTATTTGCAGTTCGCGCTGCCCTCTAGCGCTGTTCTGCCCTTTCATTGTTTCATTGTACTCGGTATGAAATCTATTTGTCTCGCCATGCATCTACCTGTACGTGCATTTTACATTGGCCGCCCCTCCAATGTTCGGACTGGACTGACTAGCTTCACTGTATGTAGACAGTGTCGCTATATGTGGTGATCCTGGTGGTGTCGGAGATATTGTCTGTCTCTTGTGCAGTCAAATCTCTTTCCATCTGCTACCTCCACATTCTCGGACACGATCCCCAAATGATTTGGCCAGAATCAGCTCGAGCTGCTGTATTTCTGTTTCCAGGGTGCACCGCTTGGAGGTACATTTGGGATCTTGTTTATCTGCTAACCCTGGGTCCGCCTAGAGCAATGCGTTCCCTTCGCACCCCGTTTGTATGTGTGTAAATGTGGACTTTTTTTTTCTTTTGTTAAAGTACAATTACTTATTAGGTTTAGCAGTGATTTGGTAAAGAACAAGGATTTTAGTAATTTTTCATTTTTTAGTATGGTCTTCTTTTTATGTACAAAATACTAGATGAACGATCACAGCGACGCCTATCACAATGTATCTCTTTTAAACAATAATTACAAGAAAAATTATATTTGGTACTGATCCTAGACCGTAAATAAGGGGGGGGGGTGTTCAAATCAATAGTAAATCAGAACATGATATTTAGTACAGAACATGATATTTTAGGCATGTAGCTAAAAGGTAGGTAAAACCCCTCTCTTAATGATTTTCATGTGGAATAAAAGGTCAACCTTTCTCATCAAAGAGAAGTAATTACACAAGAAAACCGGTGAATATTAATTTTTAATGTAAAACTCTTTCCTTACTGGAAGTGTATCTACGGCCTTGTACTGGCTCCGTTGATACGAGACCATAGGATCAGAATTATATTTTTTTTAAACAAATACGCCCTAGTTAGTCATGTTCTAGTTAGTGATATTTCAAGTAGTCATGTTCTAGTTAGCGATATTTCATGTAGTCATGTTCTAGTTAGCGATATTTCAAGTAGTCATGTTCTAGTTAGCTATATTTCAGGTAGTCATGTTCTAGTTAGCGATATTTCAAGTAGTCATGTTCTAGTTAGCTATATTTCAGGTAGTCATGTTCTAGTTAGCGATATTTCATGTAGTCATGTTCTAGTTAGCGATATTTCAAGTAGTCATGTTCTAGTTAGCTATATTTCAGGTAGTCATGTTCTAGTTAGCGATATTTCAAGTAGTCATGTTCTAGTTAGCGATATTTCAAGTAGTCATGTTCTAGTTAGCGATATTTCAAGTAGTCATGTTCTAGTTAGCGATATTTCAAGTAGTCATGTTCTAGGTAGTGATATTTCAAGTAATCATGTTCTAGGTAGTGATATTTCAAGTAGTCATGTTCTAGTTAGTGATATTTCAAGTAGTCATGTTCTAGTTAGCGATATTTCAAGTATTCATGTTCTAGTTAGTGATATTTCAAGTAATCATGTTCTAGTTAGTGATATTTCAAGTAATCATGTTCTAGTTAGTGATATTTCAAGTAGACATGTTCTAGTTAGTGATATTCTAGGTGGTGATGTTCTAGTTAAAATTCTGTAGTTAAGGATGATTTAGTTAGTGATGTTCTAGATAGTCATGTTCTAGGTAGTTATGTTCTAGGCAATATACGTTCAGTAGATTGTCATTGCAGTTTCTGAACGATCCGGGCAAATAACTGTCTATTGCCACATAACCGGACTGCAATTACGTCTCCACAGAACTGAACTGCACTGAATTCGAAATAGAACCAGACTGTACTTACTTCGGCACAGAACCAGACTGTACTCAGTTCCACACAGAACCAGACTGTACTTAATTCCACACAGAACCAGACTGTACTTACTGCGCCGCATATCCGGACTGTACTCACTTCGTCATTGAACCAGACTGTACTTACTGCGCCACAGATTCGGACTGTACTTACTTCCCAACGGAACCGGACTGTACTTACTAAGTGACAAATCGTTAATATTTTTTATGCATCTTAATTGGTTCATTGTTTTCTAAAATTTCTTCTCTCTATCGTCCCAATTCAAATGCTAAATCTATCCCCAGCATAGTCCTACGTGCTGAGGCATCCATCTGGGCTAATCAGAATGTTTATTGGCCACTTTGCCTATACCTTGTGGCAGGCCAATGAACATTACGATTAAAGTAAACTAACGTCGCTTATCAATGATGATTCAAGATCTGCGCCTAAGACGATCGTGAAGAGGGACTAGTTGTTGCGTACAACCGAAGTGCGTTATCGTCCTCACCAAACCTGGAGGCAATATCACACAATGTGAGAAACCCTGACCTAAGGTAAATGACAAAACAAACATTCTCCAAGAGAAATCAAGTTCCAAATTGCAGGTGATGTGCGAACTTATACCTTTTGTTGCGCGACTTAAGTGAAGTACTTCAATTAAGCTTGTCTGTTACTGAGGTAGACACGTAGTCTATTAGACTTGTCTTTAACGCCTAGAGAAGTACTCATAATTAAACGTGTCCTTTCACTGATTTAGCTAAGCACTATATTACACTCGTCTTTAACTCCTATCTAGTGAATTACTAATCTAAACTCAATATTTTTGCTCCTGGCGAAGTAATCTATTAAACTCTGTCTTCTACTTTCAGATCTGTGATTATAGTATCTTTCTTCTACTTTAGATCTGTGATTATAGTATCTTTCTTCTACTTTAGATCTGTGATTATAGTATCTTTCTTCTACTTTAGATCTGTGATTATAGTATCTTTCTTCTACTTTCAGATCTGTGATTATAGTATCTTTCTTCTACTTTAGATCTGTGATTATAGTATCTTTCTTCTACTTTAGATCTGTGATTATAGTATCTTTCTTCTACTTCAGATCTGTGATTATAGTATCTTTCTTCTACTTCAGATCTGTGATTATAGTATCTTTCTTCTACTTCAGGTCTGTGATTATAGTATCTTTCTTCTACTTTAGATCTGTGATTATAGGATCTTTCTTCTACTTCAGATCTGTGATTATAGTATCTTTCTTCTACTTTCAGATCTGTGATTATAGTATCTTTCTTCTACTTTAGATCTGTGATTATAGTATCTTTCTTCTACTTTAGATCTGTGATTATAGTATCTTTCTTCTACTTCAGATCTGTGATTATAGTATCTTTCTTCTACTTCAGATCTGTGATTATAGTATCTTTCTTCTACTTCAGGTCTGTGATTATAGTATCTTTCTTCTACTTTAGATCTGTGATTATAGGATCTTTCTTCTACTTTAGAACTGTGATTATAGTATCTGTCTTCTACTTTCAGATCTGTGATTATAGTATCTGTCTTCTACTTTCAGATCTGTGATTATAGTATCTTTCTTCTACTTACAGATCTGTGATTATAGTATCTTTCTTCTACTTCAGATCTGTGATTATAGTATCTTTCTTCTACTTACAGATCTGTGATTACAGTATCTTTCTTCTACTTTAGATCTGTGATTATAGTATCTTTCTTCTACTTTCAGATCTGTGATTATGACAATATCTTTCTTCTACTTTCAGATCTGTGATTATGATAGTATATTTCTTCTACTTTCATATCTGCGATTATGAATTATAGAATCTTTCCTCTACTTTCAGATCTGTGATTATGATAGTATATTTCTTCTACTTTCATATCTGCGATTATGAATTATAGAATCTTTCCTCTACTTTCAGATCTGTGATTATATCTATATTGTATTTTATGTTCTGATTCACTAATATTCCCCCGAAATATAAAACATTTACAAAGACAGAATATTCAATTTGTTCTCATTCTATATACTTGTAATAGTGATAGAACTTTTTCTTTCTCCCGGCACACTTTCAACCCAATTTTTCTTTCGTGCCCTACCCTCTCTCTTTCTCCCACCACCCCACTTCCCCGTCTTAGAACCTAAATAAAGTTGTCAGCTATCTTGAAGACTTACTGTAATACATTTTATTAAATATCGTTCCAATAGTTACATATCTGTGACCATCTAGACGTCTTCATCCCTCCCCCAAAACACTGTGGCCCTCCCTCAGACACGTTCGTAGATAAGGAGTTGTGGTGTTCATATAATCCCTTAGCCGATCAAAACATGACTTTTATTACTAAGAATTTCTACAAACGGCGAATGAAACCACTCCCTTCACGATTTTTCACCAAAAAAATAAATAATCAAATTTGATTTAAAAAAAAAAGTTGTTATACTCGAAAACGGGCGAAAGAGAATTGGTTGCTGTTTTCTTTTTAAATGTTTACAATTGTTTAGGTAAAACCTCTCTTTACTAAAAGATTATCTTTAGCCCTGCCCCCAAGTGAACCTAATGGTCTGCTCCCACGTGATCCTTATGACACTGCCCCACGGGATCCTAATTACCATTCCCCACGTGATCCTAATGACCCTGCCCCCCACGGGATCCTAATAACCCTGCCCCAACGGGATCCTAATAGATTTGCCTCCCCCCCCCCACGGGATCCTAATGGCCCTCATTAATGTCCCTATTCTACGAAAATGTAAAAATTAATCTAGGTTCAGGTACGTTGATTGTCACCTTCCAAGATTGGACATGTCAATAGATCCTTAGATTCCTCTCAAAAAATCAGAAAATATATATTGATTTACCAGCTGATGGTTTGAAATATGTATCGACCCATCTCAGTAGAGCGTCTGAAGGTTCCAAATTTGTGTTGATCTACCAGGGTATAGCGACTGATGTTTCCAATTATTTGTGTATCCATCATGTCATATTGTTGTGTGTATCCATCATGTCATATTGTTGTGTGTATCCATCATGTCATATTGCTGTGTGTATCCATCATGATATAGTGTTGTGTGTTTCCATCATGGCATATTGTTGTGTGCATCCATCATGATATAATGTTGTGTGTATCCATCATGATACAGTGTTGTGTGTTTCCATCATGGCATATTATTCTGTTGATTCTATATTGAGAAAATGTTCTATTTGAATTGCTTAAAGCCAGTTTCTCCTTTTCAGTATAATCCATACCCACAATTCGCACATTCTCCACGCTGATCACCATAAACCTTACCCACAATTCACACATTCCTTATTTTTTCCTATAATCCCTTACCCACAGTTCGCACATTTTCCACGCTGATCACTATAAATCCTCCCACAGCACGCACATTCTTCACACTGGCCACTGTTGCAAATTAGTAACAAAGTAAATGGATACACTAGCGTAATTACTAGTCTTAAGAAACAATAATAAACAACCTGAGATATGCAGATGCTACTGTTCTTTTAGCAGAAAGTGAACATGAACTACAAAGACTACTAGATCAAGTCGATAAATCAAGTACAGAATTTTGATATATTGAATATTTACATCCAAAACACAAATACCATGATAATCAGCAAAGTCACAGAATATAAAAGTACATGGGAAGAAACTACAAGAACACTATCGATATCTTGGACACATCAATCACAAATGATGGCAGATGTGAAAAAGAAGTTAAAAGGAGAACAGGAATAGCTAAAAGTACTTTCAAAGACATGAGGAAAATATTAACATCTCAACAAATTACAAACAAGATAAAAATGAAAAATTATAAAATGCTACATCTATTCTATATTAATGTATTGCTCAGAAACTTGGACAATAAATAAACAATTAGAAGTCAGAATTGATGCATTTGAGAAGTGGAAATATATAAGAATTGGGAGAACATCATGGAAAGAGGAAAAAAACAAAGAGGGTCTAACAACACTTAATATGAAACAAAAATTATTAAAGGAAATAAAGATCAGGCAAATAAAATAAAGACATAGAGTACAGTGGATCGACAACATCAAAGAGACATTCAATCAATAAACCCATAACCCTTCAGGAAGTAGGGGTACTACTCGTACATTGGATGCTTCAGTACACAGAGTCCTCTAGCGAATTCTATCCTCAGCGATGCGGATGAGTATGGAAATATCTTGCCCTGTCCATTCCTTGATGTTGTCTGTCCATGTCTTTATTTGGCCTCCTCTGCTTCTTCCACCCTCAACAGTTCCTTGCAGTATTATTTTTGACAAGGAATCGTGCCTGCATACATGTCCGAACCATGCTAGTTTTCGTCGTTTCACTATTGAAAGCAATGGCTCCTGGACACCTGCACACATCTCTACTTTATTTCTTACGTACACATTGGTCTTATGTTCCCTATAGGAAATTCGTAGAATTCTTCTGTAGCATTTATACTCGAACCCTGTAATCTTCTCTCCATGTCCGCAGTGAGTGTCCAACTCTCACAACCATACAACACAACAGAAAGCACCAGCGACTTATACAGTTTGATTTTCACTCCAACACTGATGTTGCTTTTCCAAATCACAGTTAGCCTAAAGAGACATTACACGAACACCAAAAAACATTATCTGAAGCTGCCAGAAAAGCGAGAACAAGAACATTGTATCTCCCTCGACACCCGTAAAGGGTAAAAGAGGAAGGAAAAAATAAAATAAAATATTTTAGACACATTAAAAGACATGACACCTTGTTGAAAACCTTACTTGAGGGTAAAGTCAAATGGAGGCGAGCAAGAGGTAGGCAGAGATACAAGTGGGAGAGTAACATTACAAGATGGACAGGTTACAGTCTAGTAGAGTGCACCACCAAAACAAGAGACATGGGATGTTGGAGTTTTGTTGCAGAGAACCTTCGTTGCGGAGACAATACTCGATGATGAGAAATAATTGGAAATATTTTTCGTCGTTCATTCTCAAACTCCCACTGAATCTCTCTCGGGGCAATGGTCCTACTAGATTTCCAGCAACATGTACTAGAGAGTGGAAATGTGTTGTGTCATCTTTTAATGTGAATCACTGTTCCGACACACCCGTTTTCGACGGTCATTTACATACAAGTGACATATTCTAGACCGAAAGTCTTCATTACGAAAGATATGAACAAGTCAAAACTGTGAATTAACATGTTGCAGCCAATCATATATTTAAATTGTATCTTTTGTCCATCGTCGTCTTTCTTCTGTTATTTTGTGGTGCAAGGTATTTCAGATATCTTCTTGCTTATTCACAAATGACTATGGGGTGCGAAGGGAACGCATTGCTCTAGGCGGACCCAGGGTTAGCAGATAACCAAGATACCAAATGTACCTCCACGCGGTGCATCCTGGAAACAGAAATACAGCAGCTCGAGCTGATTCTGGCCAAATCATTTGGGGATCGTGTCCGAGAATGTGGAGGTAGCAGATGGAAAGAGATTTGACTGCACAAGAGACAGACAATATCTCCGACACCACCAGCATCACCACATATAGCGACACTGTCTACATACAGTGAAGCTAGTCAGTCCAGTCCGAACATTGGAGGGGCGGCCAATGTAAAATGCACGTACAGGTAGATGCATGGTGAGAGACAAATAGATTTCATACCGAGTACAATGAAACAATGAAAGGGCAGAACAGCGCTAGAGGGCAGCGCGAACTGCACATAGAAAGTGAAAAGTCTCTAGGAAAGGTGAACTACAAGCTCCGTCAGCTCGAGACGAGCATCTAGTTACCTGTGTTCCTTACAGACAGAGACCCAGACCCATCCATTGGTAGCTGGTAAAGGAAGAAGACCTAATCCAACTCTAATGTCGAGCCTTCCTAAACCGGAAATATGTTCGCGAAGAGAAAGGGTTCTGTTCCCGATGGGCTTAGGCAAGAAAGGGACAACGATGGTAGTCCTGGTCCAACTCTACTGTCAAGGTTTCCTATACCGGAAGTACACTTGCAGAGAGAAAGGGTTCCGTACCCGATGGGCTCAGGCACAAAAGGGACAACGATTTAGCCCTGGCCCAACTCTACTGTCAGGTTTTCCTACACCGGAAATACTCTTGAAGAGAGAAAGGGTTCAGTACCTGATGGGCTCAGGCGCTATTGGGACAAGGACGCTCAGCTCTAAAACGCCTTGCTCTCAAACGCGTGGTGTGAGACTCGAACTCGGACAAGGGGTACACGATGTCAGTGAATGACACCTCGGCTAAGAGGGCGAAAGAGCCAGGGTCCTCTGTTGAGTTCTTCCCCTTAAGGAACCAGGCTCACGGATGAGAAACGGTTCAGTACCCAATGGGCACAGCACGCCCAATTACACGAGGCAAGTTCATAGACAGTGGAACACCTCGTGCGAGTCAGACGAGAGAAAAAATCGTCTGGGCAAAGAGTTGCGACTACGCGTGCCTGGAGACAGATATAGAGGCTGTCACAGGCTAAGGGTAGCCCACCCGAATTGTCAAGGCATGCCGAAATCGCATGTGCTAGGCCTACACGGCGCATAACGGTGGCACAACGTAATCACGCTCCCGGCGGAAATCGCACGGATATCCGTGATGGTTACAATGGAGCGAACGAAAAACAAACAAACAAACCAATGACTATATGCAGACTATATTCATACTGTTACCAGTACTTACTTCTATTTCTGTCCGGACAATACAAACTATTTTTAAATATTGATTTGTGGAGGAATGAAAGTGAATGGTAAAATGCGAATGTGAGATATGCAGATATCAGAAATACGAGATAGAAAATATCAGAAGACAAATCTATAAATCATTGTAGACAGACTAGTAGAAGAGGCTGATATGAAAGAATTATATTTGAATTTTAAACAAAATATATGCTTGATCTCAGTTGGTATTAGACGCAAGTCAGGATGTAGTGATCAATCACTGATCTGTAGATGCAAGGGTGTGCAACGGGATTTGTCAAGTCAGGATAACGGATGGTTGTACACAAACATTGCCCGTTCCTTTACAGTATTGTGAGTTATTTTATCAGTTTATGCGTTATACTCGTGAACAACTTGTCAAACTGGTTATGACAAGAATGTATATTATGTATGGGAACTCCTAGCATAAATCATTGTTGAAGGAGAGATCAAAATACTACCATCTGACTCCCAACATATTAAATGCCACGCATTAAGCACATGAACAGAATCAACCCACAACACACTGGAGAATGCCAATTATGTAAATACACCAGGAAACTGTTGACCACTACTTATTTGGAAGAGTTATCTTCCTCCAAGATTAGACAATTGTAACACACGATAGGAAATTTGTAAGAGTTATCTTATTCCAAGATTAGACAATTGTAACACACGATAGGAAATATGTAAGTTATCTTCTTCCAAGATTAGACAATTTTAAAATAAAGATTAGACAATTGTAACACACGATATGAAATTTGTAAGAGTTATCTTCTTCCAAGATTAGACAATTGTAACATACGATATTGAATTTGGAAGAGTTATCTTCCTCCAAGATTAGACAATTGTAACACACGATATGGAACAAAGCAATAACTGATAAACACATGCAGATATCACTACATGACGTTGGGTTAAACGGCAAAAATCCATGAGCCACTGGATCACTGTAGAAGGCGTATACGTTTCTTCAAATTTCGTGCTGTTTATAACAGTTTCCAAATATGTTTATTTGTCCTCGGTTGATTCTCTTGAAGTATAGCTTGGCAGACAACTAACAGTAAATACCACATTAACAATCTCAGATATAAAGCAAGTAAACGTCTAAACCTTACTAGGAGACTAGCTAGTACAAACTTGGAAGCAGACAAGCAAACTCTCTGCCAATTGTATCTGGGATATGTGAGATCAGTCATGGATTATAATCTTCATCTCCAGACTATTTTGCGAGTTACTCTACCATCTTCTCTCTGAATCGGATGCCGAACCAAGCTATGTGACTAATATATGGAGGGATGAGCTCAACACCCACAGCAGTATGTGAGATATCGATAGACAAATGAAGAGCCGCTTGATATAAGATATAACAGTGCATTGACAGAAGTGGTAGAAACATGCAAGAGACAAAAGAATGGTCATTCAAATAATGTACTTATTAACATTTAGAAACACAATAAGACTAAAACAACTGTTTCTCTTAGACATAGCTGAAAAGTAGAATTATAAACATCAGCTACCAAAAGAGGAAGAATTGGAATACAAACACATCGAGCAGATCCCCACCTTTGGGGAAAACTTGCACCAACCAACTATCTGCACTAAATTGATGGACATAACAGTAAATAAAGTAATACTACCCACAATCGTGAAGACATATGTTTACCCATAATCTTGAATACATATGTTTACCCACAATCTTGAAGACATATGTTTACCCACAATCTTGAAGACATATTATTACTCGTAATCTTGAAGACATATGTTTCTCCACAATCTGTAAGACACACGTTTACCCACAATCTTGAAGGCATGTGCTCTAGAGACCATAAATAGCTAAACATCATCAGTAATCAAATCTTAAACAGAGGAATCGGCCTTCAAAGCCACACATTTTGCAGGATATGGCATGTGTATCAGTTACCAAGATGGATCTACACGTTCTACAACACTGGAAATTTGTTTAGATTATGAAACGGAAGTAGAGACCATAAAGACGGCCATTGAAATAGTACATGAAAAGTTTGATCGAATGGAACAACAAATATCAGTCATTGTCATGTTTACGAACTCCATGTCTGTTTTGGAGGCACTAAAACATATCACGTAAGGAAATTAGGATATCCTCCATAAAGAAAGAGCTGTGCACAATCTTATCTCTGCATATCTATTCAACGAGACCATGCAATAGATCCTTGTGCACAGAATTCTAGTAATAAATGTCTGACAAACTAGCAAAAAAGAATTGCCTCAAAACATAAAAAAAAAGAAAAATTTTCCGTATGAAACAGTCAAACAAATTCTCATGAGCAACATTAGGAAAATCTGGCTGAAGAGATTATCGAATGGACTATCTGGTCGAAATGTATTTAGTGTAGTGACATGGCCAAGAGACAATGACATCAGAAACACATTTTGCAGGAGAACGTAATCTCTTATATTTTAGTTCCGAACAAGACATGAGAGTGTCAATAGCCTCTTAACCGTATCAGAACCCAGCAACTACCCACATGTAGACACTGCTCTTATCCCAAGGAAACAACCAAACACCTTTTTGACCGTCTCAAAACACCCTCAACTGCATGAATAAACTTTTTATAGTGACCATTAATAGTCACTAACTCACTATGTCAACTTCAGACGACATACACGTTTTAAAAAATGGCATTTTGCTATCGTGTAGAGTTACTCGTCAACAATTGGATATCAATAACAACAACATTGTAGAGCTCTATTTAACAATCAATATAATGTAATACTGCGTGAAGCGTAGCAACAATTGTGCGAACAATTGTCTATTAGTCGTCTGTTGATGTTTTGTGCGTATCTTGATAAAGGCTCTTTGGTCGAAACGTTGAATATGCTTTGTGTACTGCAATTTGTATGTTTTCTTATTTGCATATCATAACCCCCAAGTTTTAGTGCTAGTCCGTCGTGTCTAATTGGGACGTTCTAAAAACCTGTTATACGTAAGTACAAAAGCTCTATTTAACCTGGCTAGGGCATCCCATAGAACAGTGACACAAAAGCCAAGCTAAACTCGGACGTGTCATGTCGAATTGAGCAGACATCACAGGCAAGCTATAAATCTCGTAATCGAATTTCAATTGTGAGCACCTATAGGCTTGCGCGGTGTGCACTGGTGATAACCAGCACTCATAACTCACCGCATCCAAGCTGTAAACCATGACAACTTATTCCGTTCCATAAATTACATCATGCTTGTCAGTAGGATTTTGAGAACGAGCGCTACGGACTTAGCATCTTGCAGTATGCAGAAGTCACCAATGGGAGAGAATCTTGTTTGACTTCGTCTCTAGTCTGTTCTTTAAATTTCTCAGATTGTAACATTGTCCTACTATAACTTTTCTTGTGTTACTATTTGTTGACATAGACATCGCGATCTTTAGTTCCCATCTCACCCGGAATCACCCGGAACACTGCCGGCTAATGTAAGCTTCTCCAAAACAGAACAAAGACCTAATCAAAACTGAGACATACACCAGCCGGGCACGAGGTAGAGGAATTAGTTGACGTCTCTGCTGAGGAAGACACCGGTTCAGGAAATATTGATTCAGTATTACCGAGGACAAAGAGCAAGTCTAATGAAATGTGACGGAGGCTCCCAAGTGGAGATATATAGATAGAGGGAGAGATAGAGAGAAAGACGGGAGAAAAATTAGTGAGTCAAGATGGTATTTGTCTGCCCAACACCTCCCATTACAGTTGGAGATGATGAGCTAATCGATAATATGAAGAGGACAGAAATAAGAATGATGGTGTCTGATGTCATATTTGTTCCCATCTCTCGCTCATCTTTCAGCAATCTTTCACGGACATCTTCTAGATATATTCTGTACAAGTCCGTAGATACAAGAGGAGTTGCGTGTTCACGCCCTTCGCTCTTTTAGGAAGTGCGAACATGACATTTGGTAATAGGAAGTGCGAACATGACATTTGGTAGTAGGAATTCCGAATATGACATTTGACAATAGGAAGGGCGAACATGGCATATACCTTCTATATATCTTCTATATACTTTGTGACTCATTTCTTCTATATACTTTTTATTCAACTCTTAATATATTATGTGACACCCGTCTTCTTAAAATACTCTGTGATTCTTAAATCTTCTTAATACACTTTGTGCCAAGTTTTGTTCCTTGTGGCGTCACGGGTAGAAGAGTTCTCTGGAGATTGCCTTCTTGTGTGCTGTATGTAAACATGTATGTGACTCAAGTCTTCTTCATTTACGTTGTGACTCAAGTTTTGCTAATACACTTTGTGACACACTCCTTAATGCACTTTGTGACTGCATCTTAATATGCAGTGATTCAAATATTCTTAATACAATCTACGACTCGCGTCTTATTAGCACACTCCATATATATATATATATATATATATATATATATATATATATATATATATATATATATATATATATATATATATATATATATATATATATATATATATATATATATATATATCCGTTATCTACTTGTGTGCTTATATTTTGATAAAGACCTGTTGGTCAAAACGTCGACTTCGTTTACAGTAAAACTGAAAGAGTCGTGTAGAACTTGAGTGTACGAAAATTATATGTCCTCTTCCAATGATGATGATAATGCTGAAAATTATTCTATGATGATGACAGTGATAATGCAATAAACAATGATGATAAAACTCCGAGGATGTACGAGTTTGTCACTCTTGTTTCCTTAGTCAAACCAGAGTTTTACTTTCTATTCAGGCTTGGTGTTTCTCTGACATTTCCCTTTGATGAAGAAATTTCCCAGAGCTTCTCAGATAACTGTTATCTAAATGTGGCTGCAGGTGGCTGAATATGGCTGCAGGAGGCAGAATGTGGCTGCAGGTGGCTGAATGTGGCTGCAGGTTACTAGAATGTGGTTACTGGTGGCTTAAGGTTACTGATTGTGGCTGAATCAGGACAGTATATATAATTTATATCATTTCCTTAAGGTGCGGGGTTTTACATTAAAAAAATGGTTAAGGGGCATCTGTCCGTTATCGTGGGCAAATTTCACTTTTGACTGGAAATTAAAGACACTTTTTGTGTGAAATATCGCTAAGGGAGGGGTTTTTAATCCATCAAAAGGTCATTAAAATGTGTTCCAATTACTAAAAGTCATGGTAGGATTTGCTGGGAGAGGTTGGCCGCCAAATCCTCCTCCTTGTCTACGGACTTTGGCTGAATGTCGTTGCAGGTGTCGGAATGTTGCTGCACGTAGATTTCTGTGTCTAAATATGGTTGCATGTGTCTTAATGTAGATGCAGGTGTCTGAATGTGGCTGAAGGTGTCTGAATGTAGATGTATGTGTCTTAATGTAGATGTATGTGTCTTAATGTAGATGTATGTGTCTGAATGTAGATGCATGTGTCTGAATGTAGATGCATGTGTCTGAATGTAGATGTATGTGTCTGAATGTAGATGCAGGTGTCTGAATGTAGATGTATGTGTCTGAATGTAGATGTATGTGTCTGAATGTAGATGCAGGTGTCTGAATGTAGATGTATGTGTCTGAATGTAGATGTATGTGTCTGAATGTAGATGTATGTGTCTGAATGTAGATGTATGTGTCTGAATGTAGATGTATGTGTCTGAATGTAGATGTATGTGTCTGAATGTAGATGCAGGTGTCTGAATGTCACTGCAGGTGTCTGAATGTAGATGTATGTGTCTAAATGTCACTGCAGGTGTCTGAATGTAGATGTATGTGTCTAAATGTCACTGCAGGTGTCTGAATGTAGATGTATGTGTCTGAATGTAGTTGAATGAGGCTGTAATGATACTAGTTGGGCAGTCTTTTACTTCCGAGAACATTTTGCAGTGACTTTCTTGCTATTTGGAAGTACGATGCACACAAAAAATGGTTGATACCTGCTGTCAAAGCAACACATACAAATTGTTGACATCTTACATGCTGTCCAGGCAACGAACAAAACTATTTGATTTCTTACCTGTACTCCAGGCAGCGAACACAAATGTTTGGTTTCTTATTATCAGGTCAGACAATGAAAAAAATGTTTGATTTCTTACCTGCAGTCGAGCCAGTGAAGAAAAATAATTCTAGGCAACAAATATAAAGTTAGATTTCTAATCATGAATGTAAGACTGTGAAAGCAGAGTCACACAACAGCAGATCTTTGCCTGATGATCCTTTGCCTCTACACGTAATGCAGAAAAAAATAAATCGCTATCTTCAAACTCCAAACTGGCCACAACAGACTGAGAAGTCGAATTTACAGAGAAATTTGTGAGACAGACCTGTGCAACTTTGTAATGAACACAGAGACTGTAGCACACATTCATAATACATGTTAACTCCATAAAAAAGGGAGGAAGAAAGTCCTACTGACGGGACCGCTTCCAAACCTGAGGAACATGAAGCGAATTGTACAGATTCATGACGACAGGTATTAATTTATTGATTATCCTCCTCGTGAACATGTCCATAGATGCTCAGATCTCCGCTTCAGTAAATCTCTCAGGGTATAATGGCTGATGATTCCGGTTCTATGTTTGTTCACTGCTCGTTTTGAAATCTTTGTCAGGTTCTCTCTACGGGCCACGCCATCTTCACTCCCAACTCGAGCATTCTCCATATTTAGTTATCAAAACCCTTGATCGTGCGGACTCACGAAAAGCAATGACTATGTCCGCTCGGTCCATAGGCTGTCCATCTGTTATGGTGGTATTACCTAATTGGTCGACCCGTTCATTTCCCTCCACGCCCGCGTGTCCGGGGACACAGATAAGGGTTAGTTTCCGCAGTGATACCCGCATTCTAGTGGCTTCGTGCATTGTTCTTCCGTGTGATTTAGCAGTACATTCTCATGCGCATCGGTGGTGACGGATGGCCGACCCATCCGTTTAAATCACAATATCTGTGTCGTTGGCAGGTTCGCAAATTTGCCTTGACCTCAGCTTCCTTGCTCACATGGCAGTTCCCTGCACTTTCTATTGAGTGTATTGCCGGTCTTGACTGCCTCTTGAAAGACTACAAGAATAGGTATTCATTTCACGACAGGCGTTATGCCTTCTGGGGCAGAAAATCTGTTTAACGGTATCCTCGCACAACCCATCCACGATTTGCCTATCTTGAGCCTGCTTCCCTTACTCCCCCCTCCCCCTCATGACGATATTGGCGATGTAACTTTATCCCAAATTCTGCGCAGGCAATTGTACATCCGGACCGTTCAAAAAGCAATGGAAAAACCACTGAACATATTTATACTGCATAGAAAATCACTACAGTAAAAAAAATACTTTGTTAATGTCTTTGAATATTATACGATACCAAATTTATTATTTGTAACCTTACGTCTGACTACGCCTGACAGATGACAAAAGAATGACAACAACAAAAGAAGTTCGTACATTGGACTTCAGCAGACTTTACTGTGAAGATCCTGGGATGAGGTAAATAACCACACGCCCATCCTTCTTAGTCGCATCTCACAGCATGGATGACGGCTGGCAGTATAATTTTCTTTGCTTCCCTGTTGGATCCTGGTAACAAGATAAATAAGCAAGCTAAAAAAAAGCCTCTTTGCGGAGATTTCCAAATTTCTTAAATGCGTGGCCAGAGTAATTTTGGAAAATATCACAGAATTTTCTGAGACCAGTGTAGTCTTTATACAAATAGATGAGACAGTTTTAACCGCCTTTTATACTGAGACAAGAGAGGAAGGTATGTGATACCTCTAATGCTGATGACTACATCATAATAGAACAAAACCTACAAACAGAAACAGACACAGTAGACATCAATATCTTAGTTAAAAAGTTGGAGAACGCCGTGAGAGGGGGGCAAGAGAAAATGGAAAGGAAAGAAAGGTGGACGAGAAGGGGGAAGGCAAAGAAAGGCTTAAAGATGACTTATCAAGATGATATAAGATGACTTATCATGATGATATAAGATGGCTTATCAAGATGACTTATCAAGATGATATAAGATTACTTAAAGATGACTTATCAAGATGATATAAGATTACTTAAAGATGACTTATCAAGATGATATAAGATGACTTATCAAGATGATATAAGATGACTTATAGATGACTTATCAAGATGATATAAGATGACTTAATGATGACATCAAGATAATATAAGATTGCTTAAAGATGATTTATCAAGATGATATAAGATTACTTATCAAGATGATATAAGAAGACTTATCAAGATGATATAAGATGACTTATCAAGATGATATAAGATGACTTATCAAGATGATATAAGATGACTTATAGATGACGTATCAATTTCCAATCCACATTTTCAAGGAAGCTATAAGAATACGTACTAGTGTCTATTGTCTATCTCCAGGCGGATGATGGTCAGATTATCCACGATTACCTGGGTTGTAGGGGTGGTGACTCGGAGCTTTAAGTGTCTATCCAAGCCCAGATGTGTGACCTTGGCTGCGTTGAATCCGTATTTGCTCAGGGTTGTCTTGATGTTATATATCCATCTTTTTCTAGATCGTCCTCTGGCCTTGTTTGGATCTTCTTATGCTATCTTCCTGTCAGTAGTTGGGTATGACTCATTCTCATAATGTGTCCGAACCATTTTATTTGTTGTTTCTCGATGTATTTTGTGTATGGTCTTATACTGATTCTTCTCCTGATTTCATCATTTCTCATTTTGTCTAGTTTGATTACTCTTGCAACTTTTCTCAGGCATTTCATCTCACATGTTGTAAGTTTTCTCTGCTGGGTTGCTGTCAGTGCCCATGTCTGACATTGATAGCAGAGTTTTGGCATAAACATATTGTTTATCATCTGTCTCTTGACTTCCATCTTCATCTTTGGACTGAGCAGTAATGGTGATAGCTGGTGTGTCACTATGTTTGCTTTCTGACATCTTGTATCAATCAAAATTTTGGATATTCTTACTCATACTGGTTTCTCCAGCTAAAATCTTTGTAGAAAGTGCCAGCCAAGAGTGCACAATGTGTGCAGAGAGCTCTTCTATCGACTACTATAATCACTAAAGAGAAAGTGATTAATTTGTGTTCAGTATAACGTTTTCATGTGTTCAGTATAACGTTTTCATGTGTTCAGTATAACGTTTTCATGTGTTCAGTATAACGTTTTCATTTGTTCAGTATAACTTTTGCATTTGTTCACTTATGAGTTCACAAATAAAATATATTTTATTTGATCATGAATCTCTCTGGTGAAATTTAATAAATATTCCTCGATTAAGCGGAAACCTTGTGTAAGCGGAAACCCTCCCCAGTCCCTTTGTATTCTGCATAAAACAGGTATTGCTGTATCCATAAACCATACTTTTCAGTTTTGCCAATTTTTGTGAGCATGGCATGGGAATACACACTTACGGCGGACTGCAATATGATTTATTGTGTCACTTTCTTCTTTGGTGTGACTTCATCGGCGCGCAAAGCAGGGGGGAGGGGAAGTAATTAAGTTGCGGAGGGTGATTTACTGGTAAATGCAAATGTGAAAGGAGAAAATTGCAGACAGAAGTTAGAACATCAGGCAGGACAAGAGAGCGTATGGAGATAACATTATGTTAGGTATATTCTACATTGTATTATTGATAAGTCGGTGAAGAATAGCTCGAATGATAGAGAAGCGTGCCATTAGTAAAATGTGATATTACATGCAATATTTTAAGGTGTGATATTACAGGCAATATTGTAAGGTATGATATTACAGGCAATATTGTAAGGTGTGATATTACAGGCAATATTGTAAGGTATGATATTACAGGCAATATTGTAAGGTGTGATATTACAGGCAATATTGTAAGGTGTGATATTACAGGCAATATTGTAAGGTATGATATTACAGGCAATATTTTAAGGTATGATATTACAGGCAATATTGTAAGGTGTGATATTACAGGCAATATTGTAAGGTGTGATATTACAGGCAATATTGTAAGGTGTGATATTACAGGCAATATTGTAAGGTGTGATATTACAGGCAATATTGTAAGGTGTGATATTACAGGCAATATTGTAAGGGACGATATTATAGACAATATTTTAAGGGATGATATTACGTGCAATATTGTAGAGGATTACATATAATATTGTAAGGTGTGATATTACAGATAATATTGTAGTGAAATATATTACATCAGTGGCGTAGCGTGGGTCAATGGCATCCGGGGCGGAATCATAATTTTCCGCCTTTGTGACATTAAAAAAAATATGTCAGTGATTGTGAAAGACTGGACGAAAATAAATTTGCCGCCCTCCCGATGATGCCGCCCGGGGCGGTCCGCACCTCCGCCCCCCTCGCTACGCCACTGTATTACATACAATATTGTAGGGTTGATATTACAGGCAATATTATGTGTGTGGGGAGATTACTAGCAATATTGTAGGGACTGATATTACATGTAATATTGTATAGGTTGATATTAAATACATTACTGTAGGGAATGATATTTCACGCTACCAAGTCTATCAGCATACATAGCAGCTCTTACGCCTTGTGGTAGTTCGCAGCTTATATCGTTTATGAACACAAGAACCAGAGTTGGAGACAGCACTAAGATCTGAGGAACTCCATGATTTAGGAAAACGCTTTTGCGATTGTGACCTTGATAATGACTCTTGCTTTTTGATTGTGTATGAATGATTGTCTCCACTTACTTATGTTACCCCAGATTCCGTTTCTTTGCAACGTCACACTCTCAGTCCATCTTTCCAGACCTTGTCAAACGCTTTTTGGAGATTTATCCATAGGGTGAAAACTTTCTTCTTTTCCAGAAAGACGTATTCATTGATCTGGTACATGAATGTTATTTCGTCTTCTGTACTGTTGCATTTTCCAAATCCAGCGTGTTCTGGCACCAATAGCTTCCCTGATTATAGGTACCATTTCAATCTCATATTGCTCATATTGCCCATATTTCCCATATTGCCCATATTGCCCATATTTCCCATATTTCCCATATTGCCCATATTGCCCATATTTCCATTGTTTTGCTGACGCAAATAGTTAGACTTAGCGGTCTGTAGCTGTCAGGCTTATGTTTGTTTATGTCTTTCTTGATAAGACACATGAGAGCTTCTGATCATGTCTGTGGTACATTGCCTGCATCCCTACTGTAGTTATATATATATATATATATATATATATATATATATATATATATATATATATATATATATATATATATATATATATATATATATATATATATATATATATATATATATATATATATAGTAATTTATACATTGCTAGATGTCTTATGTTCTTAAGCATTTCGATGGGGTGCTTTTCACCCGGTCCTGGTGATCGTCTATCTTTTAGTTACAGTATATATATTTTAAACTCTTCTAACGTGAATGGTTTAGACATGACCTCTGGACAGATTGTTGTGCTTCTAACATTGTTTAATAATAAATATAATAATAATATTCGTCACCCGTCAGGGTCGTAGAGGTGTAACATTGAGGGATTTGTTGCTGAAAGATATCCACCCATCCCTATCCTCTGCCATCCTGATGAGTTTGGAAACTTCACATCCTTTCCAATTTTTGATATTATTTACTTATGTATTCTTCTTTCCACCTCATCTTTTTTCACCCTCCACCGTACCTTGAAGAACATCTTTTTTCATCGAGGAATGTCTCAGCACGTTATCATCCCACCGGAACATACACAGTTTCACAATTGTTAACAATGGTTCTTGGTGATCCGCTAACACATCAATTTTATCAAGCACAAACATATTGATCTTTTGTTCTTGGTAACAAATGAGATGTTATTGTTAAAGTCTTCCATCACCAGGAAGTCTGTATTGGGGATATTAATACTGGTCACGTTTAACTGAGCTCCCACAACTACAAATACTTCGGAAAACTAATTATCGTCCAGTAGTATTTTACTCTACAACCTCTATTTTTCACACGGTACTAAACTATTTTCTCGTGTTTTTTTCTCATGACTATCCAATCACAATCATTATGTTTGCTTCCAGTATTTATTGAGGCAGATTCAATTTCGTCTATCTAAATTCACCGTTTGCGCCAAAAAATTTTATCCTCATTCAAACTGGCAATTTTTCTTGTTGAGAATCAAATCTTCCCAAAATAAGTCTTCAACTTGTTCACAAAGTCCCCATGCAATTACAGTCGGCGTGTTTCCGAAAAGTCGTAGATAAACTCGTACTTAATTATATCTAACTTCTTTATATTTCTCTTAGTCCACTATCACTTAAATACTGTCATTGTCTATTTGAAAAGTCAATCCACTATCACTTAAATACTGTCATTGTCTATTTGAAAAGTCAATCATCCTTTAACATCAAAAATCAATACTAATTCCCTTCTTCTGACACGTCACCCGTTTACACAATATCATAGAGGAGATATAACAAGCAATATTGCAGAGAATGGAGATTGGTATAACAAGCAATATTGCAGAGAATGGAGATTGGTATAACAAACAATATTGCAGAGAATGGAGATTGGTATAACAAGCAATATTGCAGAGAATGGAGATTGGTATAACAAACAATATTGCAGAGAATGGAGATTGGTATAACAAGCAATATTGCAGAGAATGGAGATTGGTATAACAAGCAATATTGCAGAGAATGGAGATTGGTATAACAAACAATATTGCAGAGAATGGAGATTGGTATAACAAACAATATTGCAGAGAATGGAGATTGGTATAACAAACAATATTGCAGAGAATGGAGATTGGTATAACAAACAATATTGCAGAACATGGAGATTGGTATAACAAACAATATTGCAGAGAAGGATACAATAAGCAATATTGTAGAGAATGGTATAACACGCAATATTATAGGGAATGGTATAACAAGCGATATTGTAAAGGATGATATTGCACACAATATTACAGAAAAGGATATTACAAGATGTATTGCATAGCATGATATTACATGTAATATTGCAGAAGATAAGGTTGTTAGTTGGTTGGAACTGTTTATGACCAGACTTTTGGTGCCAAAAATGGCTCAATTTCCAAATTGTGTGTAAATGACTAAAAGCATGCTGAATTTTCAAGAATGCTTTATTTATATACCTTTCTTAAACTTATATTAAAGGAAAAGGTAGGTCTCATGGTAGCAACCTGACGTCAGAGATGAAGATAACATTTCATGAACAAAGCCGCAACAACTATTAAGAGTGGCAAGTTCCCTTACTTGACGTGTTTACCTTCCCTAACACATACTTCAGGTACCCATTTACAACTGGATAGACTGGAGGAGCCATCGTGTCAGATAAGAAATTCCAATCCAAACTTTTTTAGTTTGTCTACACGTGGTATCGAACCTGGAAAACTATCAAATAGTAAGCAAACTCACTATGAATTAGGCTACCATGCTCTTCAAAACGTGCATTACCAATCTCCAAATATCAATATTCATTGAATGTACAATGACAAATATATGTCATTGCTAACTTTATGTGGGTTCCTCTATTGTTATTTTTAGAGCCTCTGCTCTAATCGGAATAGCAATGAAGGTACATAAGAGTATTGTGCATAATAAAATTATACTTTTTTAATTATTTTAATTTTCCAATGTAGTAGCTTAAGCTAAATTATTGTACCTACAATTATCTCGTTGTTTTTTTTTACCATGAAAACTTCTGTTCTTATTATTTGTTGTCTCAGATCACACTATCGTAACCAAGCTTCCACTTGGACATCATGAGAAAAGTATTATAAAATATATGTCTATAACATGGGCTCTTCCTTATACATTTCTACATGACTAGAACAGACTGTGTGTATAAGTTAGTTAATATATAGAAAAGATCACCACACACATTTAATATTTTAGCCACATTTAGAGAAAAAAATATGCAAAAATAGACATGTTTTCAAAATGGTCAAAGAGATGGCAAAAACATGAAAGTGGCAAACAGCCTTTAAAAATCTCAAAATTTGAGAAATATGTCTATAAAGTTGATAATATATGAAACCTGGTAAAGAATGGTATTACAAGCAATAGTGTATAACATGATATTATTTCTTGGTGATATTATAGCACAACGACATCACAAAATGATGTTTACTACAGATAAATACCTCCCCGTCCATCAATTTATGGGAGAAAATAACATAAGATTACACGATAAGAACAAACAAGTTTTTTTTTAAATTGTAGCCCCTGTTTACTCTCCTCTTTATGATAATATTGCGGGTAAATACGATGTTTTTACCCAAACATGAAATCCGTAAAGGAAAAGAAAATACTAGCATTTGAAGTGAAATGTTATAAAAAGGTCACAATGTACCATGGAGATGGAGGGGGGGGGGAGGTACCTCAATGACATGAGAACCCCCAGAGGCCGTTGAGAACGCTAAGAACGAAGTAAGAACCCCCACTGTATAGTTCACGAACAGAGACACAAGTACATTACACTAATGAAAGAGCGACGCACATACATCGTTGCCAAATACGGTATAATGCTTTTGTGTGATAATTGTAATTGGCAGGTACTTAGCACCGACAGAAGCAATGTAGGTAGCTATTTTTCAGATGTCGGTGTTATGACAGAAGAATAGAATATAAGGCTATTAAGAATATAAGAATATTTATCTAGATCGCCAAAAAGTGCGGGGCGACTTGATCTGTTGACATTACCGCATTAACTCACTCCTACTTAATAGTCTTAAGGACTGTTACATCGAGGTGTTGATTCACTGACGTACATTAGAAATGATCAATGGAATTTTTTTTAATTTACTCATTTACGTTTATATCGCCATCACAAATGTAAATGCCATTTTTATTGCATGCCCTTTAGTTTGACTACTTCAAAATCAATATTTGATTATAGTGATAATCTATCCGTTCACTCTGTGAGTTAGAAGAGAATTGATCCGAATTACCGAAGTTAAATAGGTAGATTTGAAACTTTAAGAAAACGTCTCGAATTCTAAGTGAAAGGATTAGTTTAGAAACACGAAAATACTTCTCGGATTCTAAGTGTGAGGATTAAGCAAGAATAATGTTTTCTGATAGATGAATCCAAGTGTAGGGGATACGACTAAACGAAAGTCGAATAGCTTACAAGTAAGAAGGAAACTTACATCCTTCTGAGAGTAAAATCAGATTAGGAAACTCCAATTCTTCTGAGAACAAACATGTGGGTTGCCAACGTGGAGATTACCAACTCCATCACAAGCAGCGAAGTTATACGATCGACCAGCAGTTCGCAGTAGCGAAACTAAGACGAGTTGTAAAAAATGACGGCCAGAGGAAGTAGATTAGTTGGCGATAGTGAACCGTTGAATGTAGACGTTAATTCTTAGTAGTAGATGATCTATTGATGCAATTATTTGATTTTTTATTGATGTACATAATTGATGGACTTGATGTTGTGAACTAGTTCTTGTATCACAAAATAAACACAATATTCGAGTAAGAAGACGATGGATGAGATACATCGATTGTGTCATGTTCCTGTTCAAAAGTACATCAGTTGTCAATTGCCAAAATCACTGCATTCACTCCGTGCTAACACTCCCCTGTCACACTAAGAACATCATGACAGAAAAACGAGCCACAACGGAAATTTTTGTTTTTAAATCTGCACATAGAAGAAAACTGACTCATAAAAACTATCAAACCACACAAGCTAACATATTTCGGACATATAAATGACGCACTGGTTTAGAGGGATTAATAATGGAGGGAAACTTTCCCTGAAAGAGAACAAGAGACAGTCAAGACTACGATGGACATAGGATATCGAAGACCTTCTGAACATGACACTGGAAGCAGCTGATAAGCTTGCACAGAACCGAGAGGTTTACAGAATGACAGCAAGAACAACGGCCTGGAACGGACACGACACTTATAAAGAGAGATTACCAAAACAAAGTTCCACTGAAATGAGAAGCTTCATTTAGAAAAACAACCCTCACTTTCTCATTAAAAGTTGTAATTTTCATCGGTCTCCACTACACATTGCTCGAATGTTCTTCGATTTCCAAAAACCCAGAAATCTAGAAAGATATGAGATAAACACCAATAACGTGTTATTATGCGTGTTCATTGAACAGGTTAACCTTATTAACTGCCTATCGATCTCCATTCTTCCCTTATTATCTAGGACTCTTCGATGATGAAGTCTGCTTTAGTTATCTCCGTATTCACTATGAACTGCATTTTCCAAGAGCTGCGTCTGTTTGTCCGTCAGTCTGCTTACTTATCTCGTTAAGTTCAGCACATATTTACATCCTGATGGCGTCGTCTGTCTTCATTCTTGTCTGCTGTCTCTGATGTTTCTTTTCCGGTATGTCTATTTGCACGGACGTTTCCACGTCGCTAGCTTTCTTACTCCTAATTGTGGAACTCGCTGAGCGTTTCCTTGGACAGAAAGAGGAAAACCGAATACGTATATATTATTTAATAAATATAGATATGCCACAAACAAAATACCACAGATGCACTTATAAGATAACAGAAGTAAAAGATGATAAAAATAAAGGCAATACATATTAACGTTTTGGTATAATACGTTTGTCTGAAACACTAACGATATGATAATAATAAGTTCACAAACAGAAGTATTGAAAACAAATGTTATTTGCAAAGAATAGTGTCATTGGGAGCCGGAACAAATATCTTAAGAATCGATCAAGGAGGGTTGAAAGGATTTCCAACCCTAGTTTTTAATATATCAAAGTGGATGGAGAATGATGTTTATTCATCAGTTTGTTATATATCAAAGTGGATGGAGAATGATGTTTGTTCATCAGTTTGTTATATATCAAAGTGGATGGAGAATGATGTTTGTTCATCAGTTTGTTATATATCAAAGTGGATGGAGAATGATGTTTATTCATCAGTTTGTTATATATCAAAGTGGATGGAGAATGATGTTTGTCCATCAGTTTGTTATATATCAAAGTGGGTGAACAATGATGTTTGTCCATCAGTTTGTAGTATATCAAAGTGGGTGAAGAATGATGTGTGTCGATCACAAAATGATGATGATTATTTTAACTTATTTGTTAAAATATTAAATACAAAAGCTGCATAGGTTGTGCTTTAAGGTGCAGATACTGTATCTAAATTTTAAACCATCACACATTCCGTCTTGCACATAGGACTTATGCTAATTAGCAGTTTTAAAAAGTAGTTTTCTTCTGCGCAATTTCTCAAACTCCTGCAGGCTATCAGTTTGATTTAGTTTGGAGAACGAAATGTGTAGTGTCATGGTTTACAGCTTAGCTACGATATTTGTCTTATAACTGGATACATCCGATTTCAGCATGACTTTAGGGTCACTTTTACCTTGTCTAGGGATGGGTTTGAAAATCCCCTCCTCTGGAAGCCTTCTTAGTGATGACACGCTATGCATAGCCAGTGACAGCATAGCCAGTGACAACATAGCCAGTGACAGCATAGCCAGTGACAGCATAGCCAGTGACAGCATAGCCAGTGACATTGAAGCTATTCTTTGCTCCCCTGACCGTTCCCTTCAGCATAAAGATGAAAGGTAGAAAAGAAAGTTGTACGTGTGTATTTCTGATTGTTTGAGTGAAGCTGTGATATGTGCACGTTCTGCCAGCATATAGTTTAAGAAATGTGTTGGTTTTATGTTCTACAGGGAGGGGGGGGGAGGCAATAAAACAAATCACAGATTCAAAATATGGGGGGGGGGGAAATGCAATAAGGCAAACAGTTATAGTTATTAAAACGTTATATTTTCCTAGAGGAAACATTGGATTGTGAGGCTTATACAATGACATCCGCAAATGAAAAAAAAACATGTGAAATTAAGTGTCCGTATGGACGTCTTGACTTGCCTCTTATTGTTTCCTTTCTTGGAATCGTTTCCTCCATATTTCCTTCTTTCCAATCTATTGCGTCTTTTTATATACAGAAAGTATGTTATCTTGCTATTTTAAAATATGTTTCAGGAATCAATCTTCCTTTCAGGTTTTTGTGGACATTTGTGTTGGATTATCCCACTGTTTGTTAATCTTATGATCTTACTATAGCACATTTTCCTAGAAAAAAATATCATGTTATTACTACGAGACTAGTGGAGGTCTATTGAAGCCAAACTTCGTTACGGAGATGGCACTTAATGATGATGATGATGTATTTTATTGGAAACATGTGGATTGATATCATGTTAACATGGAACAAGAGACAAGATGTTTTTGATGTTAACAGGAAACGAGAGACAAGATGTTTTTGATGTTGATAGAAAACTTTCAAATGTGAACATAATATACCGAGTTTTTTTTTAAAGTGTAGATATTTCAGAGAGAAATAGATATTACATACACTGAATGAAAAGAGAAAGAGAGAGAGCATTAAGGGTAAGAGAAAAAAGAGAGCCAATGAAAAAATAGACAGTACAATAGAGCAAGAGAGAGAACCAAATAAAGCAAGAGAATATATGGAAAGAAAGTCAAGGAATAACAGAGAATCAAGGAAAAGATAGAGAGAGGGAGAGAGAGAGAATCATGGAAAAGAGAGAAATGGAGAGTCACGGAAAAGATAGACGAAGGAATTGCGAAAATTTTAGTGAGCCAATGTAGCTAGTTCCTGCTTGTGTGACAGATTATGTAGACGAGGTTTGTCGTGGTAGTTTCTAAATTTGGTCTGAAATCTCTAGTTTAAAGTTGTATGAACAACTCTGGAAATGTAAATATGATCGTGGAGAAGATAAGATGTTTTTATCTGAACAACACCTGGCCATACTGAAGCTATGCAGTCGTACTACTCATCAGCTGTATCTACTCATCAGTCGTGTCCACTCATCAGTCGTGTCCACTCATCAGTCGTGTCCACTCATCAGTCGTGTCCACTCATCAATCGTGTCCACTCATCAGTTGTATTTTCCCATCAGTTGTATCTACTCATCAGTCCTAGCTAATAATCAGTCGTACCTACTCACCACTTGTTTTTCATTAGTCATATCTACTCATCATTCATATCTACCCATCAGTCATATCTACCCAACATTCATATCTACTCATTAGTCATTTCTACTCATCATTCATATCTACTCATTAGTCATATCTACTCAACATTCGTATCTACTCATCAGTCATATCTACTCAACATTCATATCTACCCATCAGTCATATCTACTCATCAGTCATATCTACTCAACATTCATATCTACTCATCAGTCATATCTACTCAACATTCATATCTACTCATCATTCATATCTACTCATCATTCATATCTACTCATTAGTCATATCTACTCAACATTCGTATCTACTCATTAGTCATATCTACTAAACATTCATATCTACCCATCAGTCATATCTACTCATCATTCATATCTACTCAACATTCATATCTACTCATCAGTCATGTCTACTCAACATTCATATCTACTCATTAGTCATATCTACTCAACAGTCACATCTACTCAACATTCATATCTACTCATTAGTCATATCTACTCAACATTCGTATCTACTCATCAGTCATATCTACTCAACATTCATATCTACTCATTAGTCATATCTACTCAAAATTCATATCTACTTATCACTTGTTTCTCAACAGTCATAGCTATTCATTAGTCATATCTACTCATCATTGATATCTAATCATTAGTCATACCTACTAATCACTTGTTTTTCATCAGTCGTATCTACTCATTAGTCGTATCTACTCATTAGTCATATCTACTCATCAGTCGTATCTACTCATCAGTCGTATTAACTCATCAGTCTTTACTCATCCGTCGTAATTGATCATCAGCCCTATGTACTCATCATGTATTTGGTATATATAACATGGAATATGCGGTCAAAAATGGCCAATATTGATACCATCAAATTCTAACAAGCTTTCACGTGATTGAATATCTGCATACACATGATTGGCTAAGCTTTCTGTGTACACGCATAGACCACATCTGAGTACACGCATAGACCACATCTGTGTACACGCATAGAAGACCTCGGAAGTTGAGGTTTATTCTCAAAACAGTGCTTATCGTTGAGAGTTGGAATTTTCTGGGTAGAAAAGAAATATCTGGAGAAACATCTTTTCTTATTATTAAGTGTTTGTTCAAACGAAGATCTTTTTATCGAAACGTCAGCCGTTTTCACCTTACCTATATTATTATCATTGTTTTATCATCTTTATTTTATTAGTAGTATGTATTTGTATTTGTGAACACCCATTGAAGTGAATTCAAATCGAATGATAAAATCAGAGAAGAGACACATCAAAATTTCATCACAGATGTTATCAGAAAACGCCGTTGGTCCTACATCGGGCATGTCCTACGCGCAGACACCAACAGAATATACGTCCAATCTCTTGAATAGATACCCACAGGCAAAAGAGCAAAGGGTAGACCAAAAGAAACACCCAGAAGAACAATACTTAGAGAAAGTAAAACAACCAATATTCATACTATTCAAAAACTGCACAAAATAGCTTTGAACAGACATAATTGGAGAGATCTGACCTCTGCTCTATGCGCTAAAGGAAAATAACTCGCCCAACTACACTCGAAACCACAAGACATAATTATATACACACATGGATCTGTTAGCAGAAACACAAATAAAAGCGGTTGGGGTTTTGTTGCCTACAGAAATGGCGTGAAGTTGGTTGAGAAATCTTCAGCATATTCTACTGTCACATCGAGCATGAGGATGGAGATAGAGGGAGTTACAGCAGCACTTAATTGGTTGATAACTGATACATCAACACACGCGGTAATACTCACAGACTCTCAAAGCATGTTGCACAAGATCATGCTAAGAAAAGAATGGTGGAACTTATTGAACAACTCAGTTGTCCAAAGCATTACATGGATATTCTGCCGTAGTCATGCTGGGGTCAGAGGAAACGAGAGAGCCGACTTACTGGCAGGCAATGCGGCGATAGACGGCACATTGCTGAGAAGAGATAAAGCAGATTTAATAAAGGCAGTAATAAATTCATTTCGAGATGCAGATAATGTCAATGAGGTTGAGAACATACACATACAGAGAATGTTAGAAATGTGAGTATTCAGAGGTGAGGGGAGGAAAAGTAAATTTCTTGGAAAGTCCAGAAGATCACACAATCAACACCTGACCGGAACTATGAGTCTACATACACTAGGATGGCTGCTGGAGCGGAGGGCGGAGCACTTATGGGAATGTCCCGCGTGCTGTGAAGCCAGTTTCTAATCAAGAATCAAGGAAAATGAATGAATGAAATGTATTTGTAACACAGATTTACTTATTCATTATTTTTATGATTTTCCTCCAGGGTCAGATAAATGGAACAACGTATACGGATCAACATAATAACTTATAAACACATGCACATATCACACAATGACATTATGTTGTCAAAGTTTCTGAGCCCATTTACTACTGACTGTATCAGCAACCATCACACTGTGTCCACATGCATATCATAAAATCTGAAGTATAAATGGGTTTAGCGTTTCTCAATCCAAACTTAGTTAATTTGTGACATATTCATTATTTTGTTTTAGCTCTCTTTCCCAGAACAATCAAAAGTTATTTTTTATTCTTCTATCAATTACACTGTCAATCTAGTGTCCGGTGTTGGTCACGTATAGAGAAAAGTTTATTTTATGACATAGTGGGTTCCCTGTAAATCGATTAGAGAGAATACAATATATTGTCCCTGTAAAGCTTGCTCTTTTGTTCCTGTAAAGTGTACTCTTTTGCTCCTCTAGTCTTCCTTCTTGTTCCTGTAAAATGTGTTCTCTTGTTCATGTAAGGTTTCCTTCTTGTTCCTGTAAAGTATGTTATCTTGTTCCTGTAAAGTCTGCTATCTTGTTCCTGTAAAGTCTGCTATCTTGTTCCTGTAAAGTCTGCTATCTTGTTCCTGTAAAGTCTGCTATCTTGTTCCTGTAAAGGCTGTTATCTTGTTCCTGTAAAGTCTGCTATCTTGTTCCTGTAAAGTCTGCTATCTTGTTCCTGTAAAGTCTACTATCTTGTTCCTGTAAAGTCTGCTATCTTGTTCCTGTAAAGTCTGCTATCTTGTCCCTGTAAAGTCTGCTATCTTGTTCCTGTAAAGTATGTTATCTTGTCCCTGTAAAGTCTGCTATCTTATTCCTGTAAAGTCTGCTATCTTGTTCCTGTAAAGTCTGCTATCTTGTTCCTGTAAAGTCTGCTATCTTGTTCCTGTAAAGTCTGCTCTCTTGTTTCTGTAAAGTCTTCTCTCTTGTCCCTGTAAAGTCTACTATCTTGTTCCTGTAAAGTCTGCTATCTTGTTCCTGTAAAGTCTGCTATCTTGTTCCTGTAAAGTCTGCTATCTTGTTCCTGTAAAGTCTGATATCTTGTTCCTGTAAAGTCTGCTATCTTGTTCCTGTAAAGTCTGCTATCTTGTTCCTGTAAAGTCTGATATCTTGTTCCTGTAAAGTCTGCTATCTTGTTCCTGTAAAGTCTGCTATCTTGTTCCTGTAAAGTCTGCTCTCTTGTTTCTGTAAAGTCTTCTCTCTTGTCCCTGTAAAGTCTGCTCTCTTGTCCCTGTAAAGTCTGCTCTCTTGTCCCTGTAAAGTCTGCTATCGTGTCCCTGTAAAGTCTGCTCTCTTGTCCCTGTAAAATTTACTCTATTGATCCTGCAAATACTCTCCTGCTCCTACAAAGTCTATACTCATATTTCAGAAAACTGCAGATTTTCGTCTGTAAATGCAAGATAAAGCATTCCACAAAACAACCTTCTTTTTAAAGTGACGTATCTCTGGCCTTTGACTTGCTGAAGATAAAGTCGCAGACACCTTCCCTCGGGAAAATCTTCATCAAATTCACACAGAAACAATTACGGCATGGATGACGTGCTAAGGGCTTTTAACGCTCATCAAATATTCAAGCACTGTAGCACATTTCTGCAAAATTGGCGGTTATTATAAACCACAACAGGGTATTCATCTTTCGCTCCCGTGTTTGTGTTCTTCGTTCACTGAAGAGTGATATATTTTTAGCAATATGATTTAAACACGTCGCCCCTGTGCTACCCAGCTTAGTATGGGTGCAAAAAATAGAAATACCATCACCCGCCATGATTGTAGGAGGCAATTAAGAGGTTGTGAGTGTGATTGGTTTCCCCACTCAATAGTGATCACCTCTGTACTGAAATTTGCTATCTGGACTGTTGGAAGAAAATGAGCCATTTTATCTACAGTTTGCCTCGAGATTGAAACTAAGTCCCGACAGTCTCCTATGGATTAGGTGATTGTACAATTCGTGGCATTGTACCATACAACTGATACAACCACGTGACAATTCGTGGCATTGTACCATACAACACATACAACCACGTGACAATTCGTGGCATTGTACCATACAACACATACAAACATGTGACAATTCGTGGCATTGTACCATACAACACATACAAACATGTGACAATTCGTGGCATTGTACCATACAACACATACAACCACGTGACAATTCGTGGCATTGTACCATACAACACATACAACCACGTGACAATTCGTGGCAAGGTACCATACAACCCATACAAACATCTGACAATTCGTGGCATTCTACCATACAACCCATACAAACATGTGACAATTCGTGGCATTGTACCATACAACCCATACAAACATGTGACAATTCGTGGCATTGTACCATACAACCCATACAAACATGTGACAGTTCGTGGCATTGTACCATACAACCCATACAAACATGTGACAGTTCGTGGCATTGTACCATACAACACATACAAACATGTGACAGTTCGTGGCATTGTACCATACAACCCATACAAAAATGTGACAATTCGTGGCATTGTACCATACAACCCATACAAACATGTGACAATTCGTGGCATTGTACCATACAACCCATACAAAAATGTGACAGTTCGTGGCATTGTACCATACAACCCATACAACTACGTGACAATTCGTAGCAATGTACTATACAACCATATTGATTAAAACAAGTATCTAAGACTTGCAAATGGTATAGAAAACGTTTCCAGCCACCCCAATCGAGACCAGCACCGTGCAGAGGTGATGGGGCTTAGTCCAGCCATCAGTGGCTGGAAACTAAGACTGGTTGGGCAGTCCCACTCGAGCAGGACCATAGTCCTGCCCAAGTAAGCAGAGTGCTGAAGACGGAGGCATCCAGCCAAAAGGCGCACAGATAATCAGGATGTAACGCACAAAACACAATGGAAACATGTCTACATCTATAAATAGTTATGGTGCCTGCCCTGTGGCGGACGTTCAGGCAGGGACGGTGCCGGGCCATATACCTCGAAAGGGCCCAACCTCAGTTACTGGAAGTCCTTCTCAATTGCCCCGAGGAGCCAGGAGGCAAGGGAATAGAGCTACTGGCCAAACAAACAAACGACCAATAAAAATAATGCACTGGAGTGCTGAGGGTGTCAACAGTAAAAGAGATGGATACAGCAAAAAATTGGAACTTGAAAATGTCCTCAGTGAAGAACAAGTTAGTATATGCTGTATCCAAGAAACACACCTCAGCAGCGACATAGCCTTCAAAATCAGAGGCTACCAGTGCTACCGATCTGACCGAAAGGACAGGCGAAAGGGTGTAATTCTGACACTTGTTAAAAACAATATCAGCGCATGTCAGCTGGAAGTATATATGGAAGGGGCAGAATACCAGATACTCCACCTAAAAACAGACAGTGCAGAATTCCATCTCCTGAACTACTACTGCCCAAATGATAAACCATTGGCACTAGACACAATTTCAAACAAAGAGAGACTTATGGTGTGTGGTGACTTCAACAGCCGCTCTCAGAGCTGGGGCTACGATCATATCGACAAGAGAGGTGAGGAACTTGAGAGCTGGCAGGATGAAAATAATCTCATCCTTATTAAACAGCCAGCAGACTCACCAACCTTCTACTCGAGAGCATGGCACACCACCTCTACACCAGACCTGGCATTCCACTCACCAGGCTTGGAATGGAACATCACACGTGTCATTGGAAAGCAGCTTAGAGATAGTGACCACAGACCAGTACTTCTGGAAATCCACAATGAATTTACCACGAAAAGCAGCACGCTCACTAGGTGGAACTATAAAAGGGCAGACTGGAAAAATGTACCAGCATTTAACCAGTGTTCTAGCTAAGGACATGAACTTGGACAAAGACGTCAATAGAGCAGTGAGTGAATTTAATAGGTGTATACTACATGCTGCTAGTAAAACCATACCCAGGGGGGCACGCAAAAACTACAAACCCTACTGGAATGATGAACTGGAAAAGCTGCAAAATGAGATTGAAACATCTAGACAGCAGGCTGAGAACAGACCTAGCCAAGAACATCACAACAAATATCAGCAAACAAAGGCTAAATTTCAAAGAGCCAAGTTACAAGCCAGACGGAGAAACTGGAAAGAAAAAACAGAGTCGCTGAACCTAGAAAGAGATACTAGGAAATTATGGAAACTTGTAAAACAACTAAATGATGAAGGTACAGGGAGAAATACCAGGATCACACTTTATAAAGATAGAAACATTATAACAGGTAAACATGCAGCTGATTACTTTGCAGTAGACAATAACGTCAAAGTCAGTCCAGACAAACAACAGGAGGTTCAAAACATTGGACAAGGCGAACCTATACCTGAAGTCATGGAGGCACCAATCACAATGAGAGAACTGGAGCATGCAATATCCAAATTAAAAATGAAAAAGTCCCCTGGAGCTGATGGAGTGTCAAATGAAATTATTAGAAACCTGGGAATTGCAGCAAGAGCAAAGCTACTGCAGATCTTTAACACAAGCTGGTCCACAGGTAATGTACCACAGGCGTGGAGAGAAGCAATAATGATACCACTCCTCAAATCAGGAAAAGATGGCAACACAGTCTCCAACTACAGGCCCATCAGCCTCACAAGCTGTCTATGTAAAACAATGGAGCGCATTATCAATCTTAGGATGCAGTGGTACCTTGAAAGTGAAAACCTTCTGGTATCACAGCAAGCAGGTTTCAGACAGTGCTACTCTACTGAAGATCAGGCAACCTACCTCTCCCAAGAGATTGAGGATGCCTTCCAAGAAAAGAAACTGGTACTAGCAGCATGGATAGACCTCAGGAAAGCATTTGATAAGGTCTGGAAAGAAGGGCTCCTAAAGAAATTGCGAAATTGCAGGGTTAGCTCAAGAATGTACAAATGGGTAAAAGCATACCTGTATAATAGAAGAGCCAGGGTACAATTAGATGGTCGCAAGAGCAAGAAAGTTCTACTGCGTCATGGAGTCCCCCAAGGAGGAGTCCTGTCACCCACACTTTTCTTGGTTTACATCAATGACCTAGTTGCTGAACTACCACACGGGATCAAAGTGGCAATGTATGCTGACGACCTTGTGATCTGGTGCACGGAAGAACATGCAACAGTGGCCACTAAACAAATACAAAGAGCTATCGATACCCTAACCTTATGGGCAAATAGATGGTGCGTCAGCATTAACACAGATAAGTGCAGCACTACACTCTTTACTCTCTCACAAAAAGAAAAAGCTGGTCATATCAAAATAGATGGAGAGCTCTTGAAAGAAGACAAACAACCCACATACCTCGGAGTTACTTTTGATGATAAGCTGACATGGAAGCAGCAAATAAACAAAGCAACAACAAAAGCCAGGAGGAAGTTAGCTATCCTGAGAAAACTAAGTGGAACCACATGGGGAGCCAGTGCGAATATACTTAGCAAAGTTTACCAGCAAGGCATAAGACCACACCTGGAATATGGTTCAACTGCGTGGTGTCCTGCATCAAACACCACATTACAAGATCTAGATAAATTGCAAAACCAGGCACTTAGAATAATGGTGGGAGCAATGAAATCAACACCCATAGCAGAGATGCAGAAAATGGGAAGAATGCAAACACTAGGCGAACGCAGAGACACAAAAGTACTAATTCAGGCAGAAAAGTTTCAGTGTATGCCAAGTCATCCAATGAAGGAAAGATTCCAAAATCTAGCAATGGGGCGACTGAAAAGGAGCAGCTTTATCCATCAAGCTAAACGACTCCGTAGACAACTTACAGACCTACCTGAAGTTGATAGCCCCTTAAGGTCTGTACCAGAACAAACCCCGTGGAGTGAAAGCCATGGAATGCCAATATACATTCAGACCCATGTGAAAGGAATACTAAGCGAGGGCGAACAGAACAGTGTGCAGCGAATGACAGTCACCCTCAGTTTCCTGGATGAGGAATATCCACAAGATATATGGGTCAGAGTGTACACAGATGGGTCAGCACAGAATGCTGTGAGGAATGGAGGTGCAGGTGTATATATAGAATATCCACACAAGCCTAGAGATACAATCAGAACACCGACGGGAAAATTCTGCAATAATTATGGTGCAGAAATCCAGGCAATTAGTGTGGCAGCTAAAAAACTGCTGATCTCCAACTCTGTCCTACAGCATGTGGTATTCCTGACAGATGCAAGGTCAGTGCTTCAAGCTCTCCAGTCTGGAAAACTGACAGACCTGAAAAAATTACTTAGCGAATTGTCTTACTAGTATAGGGTAACCATGCAGTGGATACCCTCTCACTGTGGAATACCAGGAAATGAAAAAGCAGACCAACTGGCTAACGAAGGTGCTGCCGAAGACCATCCAGATATACTAATCACCTACCATCAGAAAAAACAGATGATCAAGTCAATAAGAAAGCCACAAACGCCAACACAAGATGACTATCACATTATGAACAGATCAGAGCAAGTTATAATTCTACGTCTCAGAACAGGACACAACCGACTCCGCAGTCACATGTATATAAAGTTCAAGATTGGCAACACTGCCATGTGTACATGTGGACAGGCAGCACAGAGTGCCAAACATATACTTCAAGAGTGTTCTGAGCATGAAACGCTGAGGCATACATATTGGCCAGAGGAAACAACACTGGAATCAAAGCTCTATGGGACACTGTATGAACTACAAAAGACAGTGAGTTTTATTAAGGAGACAGAATTACAGATATAGACATGTTTCAAGTGAACGAAAGAAGAAGAAGAAGAAGTTTCCAGCTACAAAATCTAAGGAGAAACGCCAGACCGAAACTTACAGTAAAACTACACTGTCCAGTATAAGCAAATAAGGGTGACAAACTCGCACTTTCTCGGGGGTTCTATCATCGTCATAATCACACATCGTCTTCTTGATATAAGACAGCACCAAGACATCCATCAGCCTTTTTCAGGGTTTCGCCCGCTCAGAAGACCATAACAATACACCCATCAACTCTTTTCTGATGGGCGTCGTAAAGATGATTGGCACATTGGATGTCCTTTACAGACATGACAACAGACACTTGAACAGAGAAATGTTTACCAAAGATGACAACAGACACTTGAACAGAGAAATGTTTACCAAAGATTATAACAGACACTTGAATACAATAATTTTCACTAAAGATGACTAGCGCAGTGGATGCCCTTTCGCAACAATTGAACGTGCTATATTCTACTTTTGTCTCATGCCATAAGATCACACGTTGATAAAACCGAACACTCCTGATATAACCAAAATAGATAATGTTTTAGGTTGAAAGTGACGTGCATCAGAAAATGAAGGATTTAATCCCTTATTTAACAAACAACAAACACATCCTTCTTCATCTGCTTTCGTTGTGAACGCCACATTGGCTAGCAGAATGCTCCATAAAACAGAATGTGATTTACCACACATTACAGCTTGGCTGTGAAATCTGCTCATATCGGCATGGCATGTTCGAAAAAAACTTCAGTATGGTTTTTGTGCCATTTTTCCATTACGGGATAGAGCAGCCAATTTCACCCTAAGTCTACTTAGTCGCCTTTTACGACATATATTGTTATTCTCTTCTCCCCTTTCGGGTCCAGCAACATACGGACAATTAAATCAACACTAACGGACAACATATTTTTAATTTGATATGCAATACATTTACTATATTTGCATTGGTTCCAAAGTGGAAAAATTTGAGAGCCACTGCAACTTCTATGGAGCTAATGAAATATGACTATGTGGGCGCCAATATTTGAGAAACATGACTATTTGGGCGACATATAATGAGAAACATGACTATTTGGGCAACATATATTGAGAAATATGACTATTTGTTCTACATATATTGATAAATATGACTATATGTGCGACATACGAGCGTATATTGGGAAACAACTGCAGGAGTTCGACAAGGATGCATATTATCACCAGTGTTATTCAATATATTCTTGGAACAAATCTTGCAAGAGGCACAACAGAAACATCAAACAACAATATCAATCGGTGGCCGACCTCTGTGCAACTTGCAGTTGCTCAATCGGTGGCCGACCTCTGTGCAACTTGCGGTTGCTCAATCGGTGGCCGACCTCTGTGCAACTTGCGGTTGCTCAATCGGTGGCCGACCTCTGTGCAACTTGCGGTTGCTCAATCGGTGGCCGACCTCTGTGCAACTTGCGGTTGCTCAATCGGTGGCCGACCTCTGTGAAACTTGCGGTTCGCAGATGACGCTGATCTTATGACTGGCGGCGAGAAAGAACTTCAAGAACTTACTTCTAAACTTGAAAAAAACTTTAAAATTTATGGTATGGAAATAAACATCGAGAAAAGCAAAATAATAGCAAACAGAGATGACAACACGACTCCTGTTAACAATTGGGTTCTTCTTCTTCTTTCCTTCCTCTTTTACCCTTTACGGATGTCGAGGGAGATACAATGTTCTTGCTCTCGCTTTTCAGGCAGCTTCAGATAATGTTATTTGGTGTTCGTGTAATGTCTCTTTGATGTTGTCGATCCAGCGTACTCTAGGTCTACCCTTGGCTCTTCTTTCTTCTTCTCCTCTCTTCGTATATGCTTTATAAACTAATGAATCACACGACATTCTTAGTAGACCAAGCCATTGTATCTGTTGGTTAATGGACAGAAACTATAAGAAGTTGATATCTTTACTTAGAATATTGTATGAGTAGCGATGGAAGCATTACCAAAGAAATAAAGATTAGACTTAAAATAGCCTCAGCTGCAATGTCCAGATTAAATACCATATGGAAGAGCAGAATAAATACAGCAGTGAAAATAAACCTGTATAAAAACGGCCTGATATAACCAAAATAGACTTCTGTCTTAGGTTGAAAGGTCCGTGCCTCAGCTAAGAGGCTTTAATCCCCCATTAAACAAACTAAACCTGTATAAATATTTAATAGTGCATATTATTTTGTACGGTTGTGAGAGTTGAACAATTGCAGCAGATATGGAGAGGAGAGTACAGGCTTTTGAAAACAAACGCTACAGGCGAATATTACGTATCCATTATATAGAGCACAAAAGCAACATATACGTGAGAAACAAAATAAATACTCTCGCAGGCCAACAAGAACATCTCATGGCAGTAGTGAGACGTCTCAAACTTGTGTGGTTTGGCCACATAGTGAGACACGATTCTCTTTTCTTGCAGGAAACAGTTGAGAGAAAAAGAAGAAGAGGGAGCCAGAGGAAAGTATGAACTGACAATATTAAAGACTGGACATCATTAAGATTCTCCACACTTAAACAAAAAACTGATAACAGAGAAGCATAACGAAATGGTTGTGTTGGTGTTTTCAGAGTGACACCCCTACAACTCTGAAGGGTTATTGGTTTATCGATTGATTGAGAAATATGACTATTTGGATGACATTTATCAAGAAATTTGAATATTCGGCCTACATATAATGAGAAATATTACTATTTTGCCTACATATATTGAGAAATATGACTATTTGGGAGACATGTATTGAGAAATATCACATTACTTTTCATTGAAAGCTGAAAAGCTTTTTTTTTATATCGGGAGGGGATGAGGACTTTGAAGAATAGTTGTAATACTAAAGGGAGCGCCGGGATAAAATAGTATTTGAGAATCACTGATCTTGTAAACTCTCATGATAAAATTACAGGGCATATTTACAAATCATTAAATGACAACACAGAGTTATACACATAGAGAAACATGCCCTTTCTATTCTGATGACGTGGATTTTTCAGTGACGTAATGTTTGAGAAAGTAATGTAAGGTGGATCACATAATGTCAATGGGGTTTCCTATAGTGTACAAACATCTGTCTATTGATATGTTATGTGGTGTGTTGACTGAATTAGTTTTCAAATAAGTGTGCACGATTGTTGGTTTGTAGTAGAGAATATCAATTGTAGTACGTATTTAGGTTAAATGTGAGATTGTTTATTCCAGTACGTTTTCCGATACATTTCATACGGTTAGTATTAGAGTGCATTAGGCCGCGACCATCGGTGGTTATATAACTCCACCGTGGCTCTGGTTTGTACAGGCCTTCTAGCTGAATTAATTTTCACCCTGTTCATTACGTTTTTTGTTTTGATTATTGTTAGACATTTAATTGGTCGCTGTTTACATACTTGTATGCCAAAAATAGCCAAGGCCAACCAATAGATTTCACGCAAATCGGAAACTAGTTCATGTTTACGTTTTAGTTTACATGCCTCCTATTCTATCGACGGTCGCTACTCTACACCTTCGATCGGTCACGATTAGACGTACAATCAGATGACATAAACAGTAGTGTATCCTTGTAATTTTGGAATCTTGTAGTCAAGTGTATGAGCGACGTATAACCTATGTCCTATGTGGAACCTACATATGTCATGTTTTTGTGTCAGGGACAATGACATTGAATGGCCATGTGAACACATTCGAAATGTAAGGTAAAATGTCATGTTCTTTATGAAACTGGATAAGTAGAATTCTTGTCATCTAGACGGCGAAGAATCTGTTGAAAATTAATTGTCGTTGTGGCAAACATATTTCTTTTCACAATGACATCGCGTTTTAACGCGCGCTAAAATTCCGTTATATTGTTGGCACACGAAATCATGCTATATTTTGAGTTGGAGACACGCGCCACAGACGCGAACTAATGAACAATAGTTATTTCAAATGGTTGATTCCTGGAAACTTTTAGAAATTATTAAGAAACAGTAGAAACTTACCAAAATAAATTCGAATCCCAAACACCAATGTGACTCCCCTCGTACTAAAAGCATGCAATTTACTAGTTTATCTACTGACGCCCCCTGCAAATATGATATTTGATTAAAGTCGTTTGAACTTCTGTATTTTGCAACTACGAAATGTATACCGAATAAAAACGCAGAAACGATTAAATAGAAATTGTATAGGTAAGCAAGTTCTCGAGATAATAATGAAACATATACAGCAAAGACCAACATGAATTGTTTCATGAAGGAAACATGCATACAAAATGCATAAACAGAAATTCGATAACGTCTGTCAAGTCATTGGTTGAGTAAATAGTGGCAGGATTATTGTAAGTATCAGGAGGCAAGTAAGACTCAAACCTGGTTCGTCCAACTGGTTACTCTGCGGTGCAATATTGAGCCAATAGTAGCATAAAAAATGTCATTTGAGCTAAATCTAATGAAAGTAAATCGTCGTTATTATGGAATATGCTGTCTATATGCAAGTGTAATATATTCTTCTTCTGCGTTCGTTCTCAAACTCCTGCAGATTAGTAGGGTGCAGTCTGGATAACGGAATGCGGTGTGCTATGGTTTACAGCTTAGCTACTGTAATTTTGGCTTTACACAACCAACTTCAGCGTCGTTTCTGGATCACTATGATCTTATATAGGATGTGACATCAACATCTACTCAAAACAACCTTAGTCGCCTTCTACGACATGCGTGACAGGCAATAGTGTTACTATTATTTTCTCCCCTTCGGGCCACGGCTACACTGGTGGTCTTGAATATAATAATAATGTATCAGAGACCTTCAAAGCTTACTCTCACATAGACGATCACTGTTGGGCTACACGTATAGATTGGTAACATAAGAGGCGATCACTGTTGGGCTACACGTATAGATTGGTAACATAAGAGACGATCACTGTTGGGCTACACGTATAGATTGGTAACATAAGTCCTTGATAACACAATATGAAGTGACATTTTTAACGCTCTCAGCAGGCGACATGCCACTTTGTTGAGAAGAACAGAGTGCATATTGGGTCAGCCAGGTACAATGAAGTCAGTCCTCTACACCTTTTCATTCACGAGAAAAGTATGCATCAACATTAGTATGCTATCTCACTCGGTCACACTTTTTCTCAGTCTGACTTCGAAACTTGACAAGAGGGATTTTGTAGCTGTGTGGTAAAGGATTTTGTAGCTGTGTGGTAAAGGATTTTGTAGCTGTGTGGTAAAGGATTTTGTAGCTGTGTGGTAAAGGATTTTGTAGCTGTGTGGTAAAGGATTTTGTAGTTGTGTGGTAAAGGATTTTGTAGCTGTGTGGTAAAGGATTTTGTAGCTGTGTGGTAAAGGATTTTGTAGCTGTGTGGTAAAGGATTTTGTAGCTGTGTGGTAAAGGATTTTGTAGCTGTGTGGTAAAGGATTTTGTAGCTGTGTGGTAAAGGATTTTGTAGCTGTGTGGTGAAGGTCACATGCTATTGCTGTCGCCACATCATGTACAAGGTGAAGTTTTTTTTATAAAAAATTTACTCTCCGACAGAAAAAAAATCCAGTCCTTACCGGGAGTTTACCATGGACCTCACAGATGTAAGACCAACGCTCTAACCTCTCGACCATACGCCGATAGCGGCAATCGAATGAACATCGTGACATTTTATGGAAATTCTCATGGATGTTGCACACTGAAGGTAATTAGTACTTGCTCAACCCTTAGTTTTAATACGGATTCAAAATGTCTTTTCTATCATGTTTCATATAACCCTCTCATACAAATATATAGATCAATATCTAATTTGAATGTATCTATCTATTGTGTTTCATATATCCCTTTCATTCAAATATATAGATCGATATCTAGTTTGAATTATCTATCTATCTATCTATTGTGTGTCATATATCCCTTTCATTCAAATATATAGATGAATATCTAGTTTGAATGTATCTATCTATCTATTGTGTTTCATATAGATCTCTCATACAAATCTATAGATGAATATCTAGTTTGAATGTATCTATCTATCTATTGTGTTTCATATAGATCTCTCATACAAATCTATAGATGAATATCTAGTTTGAATGTATCTATCTATCTATTGTGTTTCATATAGATCTCTCATACAAATCTATAGATGAATATCTAGTTTGAATATATCAATCTATTGTGTTTCTCCGTTTTTTGCTGGGAGGTGTGACAGGATTGAAAGATAATCGGTTTTCGAGCTATCGCACGTTTTGGTCCCTTAACATGCAGACAGTAATACAGTATCGTATCAGAATGTTGGTAACTCCACAAATCCAGCTTCTTCTTGGTCTTCCTGTGTCTTGCTGTTTCCATTTTCATGTTGTATACTCTTGCCGCTGGTCAATAATTGTTTAGTCTCATTAGGTGGCCGAACCATTTCAGTCTTTGTTTTTCAGGGCTTAATATATTAGGTATCTTAAAACTCTAATACCATGACTTGCCAGAAAAGCTAATGTGGAGGAGTTGAAGAGTCAAATGCGAAACGGATCTTAATCAATAATAATTTTTAAAAAGAATTCTAGGTAAACACCCTCCCCCTTGGAGAACGTATCTACGGGACTGAATACCTGACACGTGACCGCTAACTCGCAATCTCCCCCCCCCCCCAGATGGCTATGTCTATTGTTCAGATTCGTGCGAATGCTAATGTGGTCTCTAGACTTAGTCAGTATATGACCTTCTTTGTTTGCTCTAACACATGTGGACATATTCAAGCACGCACGTCAAATATCGTTGGTCAAGATTTAACACTTTGGACAGTCTACCTAGTTGCTAGTTTCTTCTTGTTTCGTTCACCTGGAACATGCCTATATCTGAGGTTTTGTTTCTTCTATAAACTTGACTGTGTTATGTAACTCGTACAGAGGTCCGTAGAGTTTTTCTTCCCACTATTGTTTCTCTGGGCCAGTGTATATGCCTCATCATTTCATATTCCTGACATTCCTAAAGAATATGCTATGTTATCTGAGGTGCCTGTCCAAATGGCTGTGTTGCCAATCTTGAACTGTGTATACATGTGGCTTCGGAGTCGGCTGTGTCATGTTCTGAGGCGCAGGATGACAACTTGGTCTGATCTGTTCATAATGTGCTAATTATTCTGTGTTAGAGTTGACTTTCTAATTGCCTTGATCATCTGTTTCTTTTTATAATACGTTATTGGCACATCTGGTTAATCATCAGCAGCTCGCTCAGCCGACCTATCTGCTTTCTCGTTTCCAGATATTCCACAATGTGATGGTACCAACTGTTTAGTTACTTTACGCTGATAGCTATAACCTACCCAGTGAATCAAAATGTTTCTTATGGCATCTATTGACCAGTATTTATTGTTTTTATTTGTCAATTTCTAGTTGTATGCAGCAAGATTTGAGCAGGTAAATCGCTCGAATGTCATCAATTTCTAGTTGTATGCAGCAAGATTTGAGCAGGTAAATCGCTCGAATGTCATCAATTTCTAGTTGTATGCAGCAAGATTTGAGCAGGTAAATCGCTCGAATGTCATCAATTTCTAGTTGTATGCAGCAAGATTTGAGCAGGTAAATCGCTCGAATGTCATCAATTTCTAGTTGTATGCAGCAAGATTTGAGCAGGTAAATCGCTCGAATGTCATCAATTTCTAGTTGTATGCAGCAAGATTTGAGCAGGTAAATCGCTCGAATGTCATCAATTTCTAGTTGTATGCAGCAAGATTTGAGCAGGTAAATCGCTCGAATGTTATCAATTTCATCAACTCAATATCTTTCACTTCCTAGTTTCAACATGTCACAATCCTCACTGTCAGATGTTTTACATCAGCAATAAAAGTAATAATAAAAGAATTTAAAATAAATAGGAAATAGCAATAATACTACTTGAAAATGAGAAAATAGAGAACACATAGAGAACGTTTTGTGATAAGACATATAAAACATACGCAATTCGGCGTTTCAACCGATAGGCTTTTATAACATACAACGAGTAAATGACGACATTCATTATGAACCACATATCTTATATGTAAATGAGAACACAACAGTGTGTTACAATTCTACTGTGCTAGAACCTCGACCAAGTTCGCGCGAATTGAAATACTATCTAACTAACCACTCTGGAAGATGGCATGGTTGAATATACGCAGACAAAGACAGCGGAAGTTATAATACAGACAGTTAATTGAAACCAGATTACATAATATGAAACATCCCTACATAGATAGAAGCATGTATATAAGATTATATAAGATTACATGTGAAACATCCCTACATAGATAGCAGCATGCATATATCTTTGCAGCGACAGAGAGGGACGAAGAGACAGGACGTCGAAATAGGAATGCTTTAGACAAGAAGTTTTAGTAAAAAATGTGAAATGTGATCTAGTATATAAAAAAAGGTAATAAAATTAAATGCAAAACTAATAACATTTAACTTTAAATTTTACATCAGCGCTGATAGTTAAGTCAAAACACGGAGAATAAAAATATGGAAAATCTGAAGACTACAAACCTTCATAAACGAATTCTTGCAATAACTGGTTTGGAAGTGTATTATAATAGGCCTCCAGTAAGGGAGACGCGGCGGTGTTGTGTTAAGTCACTCGACCGAATACCAGCAGACACGGGTTTTGAGTTCATGCTATTCTTAACTTGAAGAAAAAATTGCTGATGCGGTATCACAAGATGTCTGATACGAGGGGAAGCTCGTGCTTTGGGAAGGTCGAGGAATGGCGCCGTCTACGAGCAAGTGTGGATCGCAGCGTTAATTTATTGCGTTTCTGATCAGCCACTGACTAATCACTTATGAGAATACCGTGCGATATGTCTATAGTTCTTATCTCTCCCGTGTGTTGCCGAGGTTAAGACAGGGAAGTAAAGAACAGCTATATTGCGAGCCACCATAACTAAGAGTCGAGAAAGGGAATTTTGAGGGTGGAGATGGCTGTCCCATCTAAAATAAGGCCACTGACCCAGAAGCCACGCTGAAGTCTGATGTGTCAGGCCGCATTAAAGCGCAGATATTGCGGTCGAGGAATGGCGCCATCGTTAATGAGTCGGTGAGGAACGCAACGCCAGTTCATATGGTCTCTGGTCACCACAAGATGTAGTGACTTCAACAGCCACTCTCAGAGCTGGGGCTACTATCACATGGACAAGAGAGTAGATGAACTTGAGAGTTGGCAGGATGAAAATAATCTCATACTTATTAACCAGCCAGCAGACCCACCAACCTTCTACTCAATAGCATGGCACAGCACCTCTGCACCAGACCTGGCAGTCCACTTACCAGGCCTTGAATGGAACATCACATGTATCGTTGGAAAGCAGCTTAGAAGTAGTGATCACAGATAAATATTTTTAGAAATCCACAATGAATTTATTAAGGACAGCAACACATTCACTAGGTGGAGCTATAAGAGGGTAGGCTGGAAAAAACAGCGGTCTAGCTAAGGACATAAACGTGGACAAAAACATCAATAGAGCAGTAAGTGAATTTAATAGATATTGTTACATGCCGCTAGTAAAAAAATACAAGGGAGGGGGGGGCACACAAAAACTACAAACTCTCTTGGAATGGTGAATAATGGAGAAGCTGTACAATGGGATAGAAACATCAAGACAACAGGCTGAGAACAGACCTAGCCAAGACGAACACCACACCGCAACAAATATTAGCAAAGAAAGGCTAAATTTCAAAGAACCAAGTTACAAGCCAGATGGAGCAACTGGAAAGAAAAAAAACAGAATCGCTGAACCTTGAATGAGACACTAAAAAATTATGGAAACTGGTAAAACAACTAAATGATGAAGGTACAGGGAGAAAAACAAGGATCACATTTTATAAAGATAGAAACATTTTAACAGGTAAACATGCAGCTGATTACTTTGCAGACTTCTTTGCAGAAGACAACAATATCCAAGTTAACCTAGATAAACTACAGGAGGCTAGAGAGAAACAGCAACATATTGGACAAGACGAACCTATACCTGAAGTCATGGAGGCACCAATCACATTGAAAGAACTGGAGCATACAATATCCACATTGAAAATGAAAAATTCCCCGGGAGCTGATGGAGTGTCCAATGAAATAATTAAATACATGGGAACTGCAGCAAGAGCAAAGCTACTGCAGATCTTCAATACAAGCTGGACCACAGGTAATGTTCCGCAGGCATGGAGGGAAACAATAATGATACCACTCCTCAAATCAGGAAAAAAGATGACAACACAGTCTCCAATTACAGGACAATCAGCCTCACACGCTGTCTATGTAAAACAATGAAACGCATTATCAATCTTAGGATGAAGTGGTACCTTAAAAGTGAAAATCTTCTGGTATCGCAGCAAGCAGGCTTCAGACAGCTATACTCTACAGACAATAAGGCAACCTACCTCTCCCAAGAGATTGAGGATGCCTTCCAAGATAAGAAATTAGTAATAATAGCATGGATAGACCTCAGGAACGCATTTGACAATGTTTAGAAAGAAGAACTCTTAAAGAAATTGAAAAATTACAGGGTTAACTCAAGAATGTACACATGAGAAAACGCATATCTGCATAAATACAAGAGCCAAGGTACAGTTGTATGATCGCAAGAGCAAGAAAGTCCTATTGCGTCATGGAGTCCCCCTGGGAGGTGTCCTGTCATCCACACTTTTCTTGGTTTACATCAATGGCCTAGTTTCCAAACTACCGCATGGGATCAAAGTGGTAATATATGCTGACGACTTGGTGATCTGATGCACGAAAGAACATGCGACAGTGGTCACTAAACAAATACAAAGAGCTATTGATGCCTTAACCCTATGGGTAAATAGATGGTCCGTCAGCGTTAACACAGATAAGTGCAGCACTACATTCTTTACCCTCTCATCAAAACAAAAAGCCGGTGACATCAAGATAGATGGAGAGCTTTTGAAAGAAGTCAAACAACCCACATACCTCGGAGTTACTTTTGATGCTGACATGGAAGCATCACATAAACAAAACAACAACAAAAGCCAGGAGGAAGTTAGCTATCCTGAGAAAACTAAGTGGAACCACATGGGGAGCCAGTGGAATATAGTCAGTAAAGTTTACCAACAATGCATAAGACCACACATGGAATATGGTTCAGCTGCGTGGTGTCCTGTATCAAACACCACATTACAAGATCTAGATAAAGTGCAAAACCAGGTGCATAGGATAATATTGGGAGCAATGAAATCAACACCCATAGTAGTGATGCAGAAAATGGTGAGAACACAAACACTTCACGAACGCAGATACTGAAAGGTGCTAATACAAGCAGAAATGTTTCAGTATATGCCATGTCATCCAATGAAGGAAAGATTCAAATTCTAGCAATGTTGTGACTGAAAAGAAGCAGCTTTATCCATCAAGCTAAACGACTCAGTAGAAAACCTACAGACCTACCTGAAGTTGACAGCCCCTTAAGGTCTGTACCAGAACAAACCCCGTGGAGTGAAAGGCATGGAATACCAATATACATTCAGACCTACGTGAACGGAATACTAAACAAGGACGAGCAGAACAGTGTGCAGCGAAGGACAGTCGCCCTCACTCAATTTCCTAGACGATGACTATCCATAAGACATATGGGTCAGAGTATACACAGATGGGTCAGCACAGAATGCTAAAATGAATAAATAAATAAATAAATAAATAAATATATATATATATATATATATATATATATATATATATATATATATATATATATATATATATCCACAGAAGCCTAGAGATACTATCAGAACACCAACAGGGAAATTCTGCAATAATTATGATGCAGAAATTCAGACAACGTGGGAACTGAAAAACTGCTGAACTCCAACTCTGGCCTACAGCCTGTGGTATTCCTGACAGATGCAAGGTCAGTGCTTTAAGCTCTCCAGTCTGGAAAACTAACAGACTTAAAAAAAACTACTTAATGAAGTGTCTTACCAGTATAGGGTAACCATGTAGTGGATACCTTATCACTGTGAAATACCAGGAAATGAAAAAGCAGACCTTCTGGCTGAAGAAGAGGCTGCCGAAGACCAACTAGATGTATCAATCATCTGCCATCATAAAAAATAGAGGATCAAGTCAATAGGTAGCCACAAACACCCACACAAGATGGCTATCATGAACAGATCAGATAAGTTGTAATTCTACGCCTGACAATGGGACACAACTGACTCCGTAGTTACATGTACACAAAATTCAAGATTGGCAAAACGGGCATGTGTACATATGTATAGGCAGCACAGAGTGTCAAACATATACTTCATGGGTGTCCTGAGTATGAAACGCTGAGGCAGACGTATTGGCCAGAGTAAGCAACACTGGAATCAAAGCTTTATGGGACACTGTATGAACTACAAAAGACAGTGAGTTTTACTCAGGTGACAAAATTACATATATAGACATGTTTCAAGTGAACGAAAGAAGAAATCTCTGGTCAGCCACTGAAGAGGCAGTATATCGTAAGAGGCGAATAGTTGGATTTTGGGGTGGAGATGACTGTCCCATTCAAAAGAAGGCCAGTGACCCAGAAGTCATGCTGAAGTTGATGTGTTAGTCTAGAGGCACAGCTATTGCAGTCAAGTTGTAAACCAAAATGTAATACTTCACGCTCTCTAGATAAAGTTCTGCTACTATTACAGATTTTCAGAAAGAAATTAGTGGCAGTAGAAGAGGAGAACCGACGAGGAATACATTACAAGAACTAAACAGATAGACATAGGTAGAGGAAAATAGTGAGATTATTTAAAACCGACTCTGGAAATGGATAGACTATACCTAGAAGAGCAGAAGAAAACATTGCAGGATGGGCAACATACAGGGAACGAGAGAAGAGGAAGACTAAGAAACTCTTGGAGGAAAGAGTTGGATGGACAGCATATAGAAAGCTGAAGTCGGATGTGTCATGCCGAAAGAGTTAGATGGACAGCATATAGAAAGCTGAAGTCGGATGTGTCATGCCGAAAGAGTTAGATGGACAGCATATAGAAAGCTGAAGTCGGATGTGTCATGCCGAAAGAGTTGGATGGACAGCATATAGAAAGCTGAAGTCGGATGTTTCATGCCGAAAGAGTTAGATGGACAGCATATAGAAAGGTGAAGTCGGATGTGTCATGTCGAAAGAGTTAGATGGACAGCATATAGAAAGCTGAAGTCGGATGTGCCATGCTGAAAGGGACAGGACAGATATCGCATCACATCTGTATACATGAAAAAACGTATTCCGTTTTCCGTAATATATTCTGCTACTTTAAAATGGATTGAGAACGGAGGCAGGAGAAAAATAAGAAGGACATAGACAAAATTGAAGAAAATGGACAGGAAGAGTGATGCTTGTTAATGACCATAACTTCAAGTACGACCCATAAGGTGGTAGGCCCTGTAAGGGTACCCTACAAGAAAAGTTTTCACTAGCTTTTGGAGGTTTTCTTTGGGTGATGGGTTTGGTAAAGGGGGTTAACACACACACTCACCCCACCCCCCTCTAGAAATCATCAGTCTCCAGTTCAATCAGATTTGGAAATTAGGTTTCTTCTTCTTCTTTCGTTCACTTGAAACATGTCTATATCTGTAATTCTGTCTCCTTAATAAAACTCACTGTCTTTTGTAGTTCATACAGTGTCCCATAGAGCTTTGATTCCAGTGTTGTTTCCTCTGGCCAATATGTCTGCCTCAGCGTTTCATGCCCAGAACACTCGGAAATTAGGTAATCAGAACACTATATTTAGTGCTATAAAAAAAGCCAGAACATTACATTTAGTGCTATAAAATAAGCCAGAACATTACATTTAGTGCTATAAAATAAGCCAGAACATTACATTTAGTGCTATAAAATAAGCCAGAACATTACATTTAGTGCTATAAAATAAGCCAGAACATTACATTTAGTGCTATACAACAAGCAAGAACATTACATTTAGTCAAACTGTCAAATACTATGTTTCCCGTGCAGTGGTTCTCAGCCTGTGGGCCGCGACCCCTGGGGGGGGGGGTCGAACGACCGTTTCACAAAGGGTCACATAAGACCATCGTAAAACACTTATTATGAAGTAGCAGCGAAAGTAATTGTATGGTTGAGGGGCACCACAACACGAGGAACTGTAGGGTCGCGTGCATTAGGAAGGCTGAGAACCACTGCGTTAGGAGTTGCAGGAAGGAATTTTGTAGCTGTGTGATAAAGGATACATGATCTTGATGTCGCCACGTCATGTACAGGGTGAGTTTTCTTGATTTACTCTAAGACAGAAAAAACACAGTACTTACCGGGAGCTAAACCCTGGACCTCAGAGATGTGAGACCAACGCTCTAACCTCTGGAAGTACTATGAGACAATATAGAACATTACATTTAGCACTATAAAATAAATTTAAAAAAAAAGAGATAGGTCGTTTCCCTTCTTGATGGTTTTCTAGAAAAAAACACACATGAAAACAAGGAAATGCCCATTTTCAGGAAACACCCCCCCCTCCTTACTGAAGACGTATCTACGGCATTTTGGGGGATGCATGCCTTATCCATAACTTATATATTTTACTTAACGGGGAATGAACCCTCTAACTTCCCCTTCCTCTTGTCTACAAGTTTGTTAAGGCGTGCACCGTTCGGAGTAGTAAGCAGATACAGGACACACAACACAAATTTTAGATAACAACATTGACTAGAAGTCTGCAAGAGACATGGTTGTTACATATATCCGAAATACAACGCATAAACTCACGAATGGCGGTAAGGAAGCAACAAAGTAGACGAGAGATAAGAACAAGAAGCGATAACTAACTCATTTTTCACGCTAGCACTCTCATCCAGTTTATTACCTGTAGCGTATCGTCTTCTGACAGAAAATACACAGTACTATCAACTTTCCTGGGATCGGTAGGGGTTGTGTGCTAACAAATACAGGGGGGGGGGAGAGACTAGTGGAGAAACGAACGTTTCTATCATATTTGTTGTTCATCGAAATTCAGCAATATTTTTAAAATAACTTTTTTGTGTGTGTATATATTATGTGTACAGTTGCGTGCACACGAGATATGTGCGCGCGTTTTGGTTCAGTGTAGCAACTTAAGAAAAGTCTCAGATCCTTCATACCAACACCGCCCATCTCATCTACCCCCTCCCCACACCTCATAATCTAAAACCCGAGTGCGCTCAGCCACATCAGCGCATGCGCAGTGACCCCACGTGCGCTGAAAGTTGATGCGAAAAGTCACTAGAAAGCAGAAGTAAGGGGTACGGGACAGTGTTCCTTTTAGGAGTTGTGGTTCGTAGACCTGGAAACTTAACGTGCTACACTTACTTTTGTGCGTAACTGAAGACTTGCAAACATGGGGACGGAAACTAACAACAGAGACGATCGGAATACACCAGAATATCTGGCCCAATTATTGAAAGACAAGAAACAGATTCAGGCACTTCCAAGTGTGTTTATTCATGCTGAGAAAATTTTAGACGAAGGTAAGTTTGTGCAACAGTTAGAATTAGATAAGATTTAAGATAAGATTTGAATCTCAAATCAGTAATAATAATCAATAATCACCTATCTTTGTTTCAGTCTGAACTCTGGTTATTTGAGTGTTTACGGGTAGTTGTCTTCATCTGGATTATATAATCTGCAATTTCGATACATTTACTAGTTGCCGATAAAATTTGTTCTTAGAAGCACTCGGAATTAAAGTTTAGCGTAGTGCCTTCGCTGTCCGAGGAATGGATGGGGGCTTTTTAAAAATGAAATCTTAGGTAGTCAAGACAGTAGAACCGGGTTTAAAAGTTATTTATCATCTTCTATTATATAGACTAACGCAGTATTTTATTTTTAGACAGTTTTCTTGTTTGTAACTTATGATTATTTGATAATTATACGACCACAGTTTATGAGAAAGTTCCGAATTCCTACACACTCCACAGCTTAAAAAAGAAAAACAATAAAGCAGCCATCTTGGAAACATGCACCCCTGACCTGAGATTTGAAGTCTCTCATTAAGGACTAGTGGAGGGCACGCAACACGGTTTTATTTACGGGTTGTAAAATTGTATTCAAAATTTAAGTGAAAATAAGAATAGGGGTGTCAGAACTGGTCCACTTCCTACAGATGCGTTATGCCTATGATGTATGTATTGTATTATTAAGGCTACTGAACACGACCAAGTTGCATTGAAATAGGAAGGCAAGAATTAGAAAGGTGTGAACACAGGTGTGTTGTTACAATGTACTGTAGTCCACTGTAGAGGTATACTAAGTAGGTATACATATTTTTTTAGTATTACAAGTATTAGTAATACCATTAGGCAATATGCATAAGGGGGCCTACCCCGTAAAAATAGACTTATACAAATTAGCTCACTAAAACATCCAAGATGATATCTTAATTATCTAAAGTAGGTAGGTCCCGTTTCATCAATCTGCCGTAGGGGATGAAGATTAGGCATACTCATGCTAAGCAGCGACTATTAGTAGCTGGATGACCAGTTCCCCTTCCTTGCAGTGTTTACCTTCCCTAACTCATGGGTCAGGTACTCATTTTGTCATACTCACCATACCATAACTGTAGGCTCATAGTTGTATTATAATTATACTGTATACACTCAGGGCCTATACCTGTGTGTAGGCATGTACCAACAAGAAAACATGGAGCCTATCCTATTTATGTAGGCCATAGCTGTCAATCCATCATTTTAGACTAGCTGTATTTAGACAATATTTACTTTCAGTAGGTTTCTATTGCTTTCTGAGAATGGTTCATATGCCAAATTGCCTGAATTTAAAATCGTGCTAGGTGATTGGGCCATCTTAGACTACCTCAAAACCATAGAGATAGCCATAGGCCTATTGAACAAAACCAAAGAGATAGCCATAGGTCTATTGAACAGAACCAAAGAGATATTCATAAGCCTACTAACAAAACCATAAAGATTGCCATGAGCCTACTGAACAAAAGGAATAGATAGGATTGATATAGACTAACTGTAATCTGGCTTCCCCATGTGTACTCCAGCCCTTTCAACAAAATAACATAAAATAATACAAAATAACAACCCGAATAATAGTTTTCTTAAACAGAAAACATGGACAAATATCCAGCAAAAGCGAAGAAATTACCCCTTTTTCATAAAGGTAAAACTCTTACAATAGAAATGTCTACAAAACTCTGATGTTTCCATAACACTTCTTGGTTTATCTTTTTCTCTGTCCATGGTTTTATTCAAAAACCTGTATAATCCCATTTTTAAGGAATCACCTGTGTGTTCCTGGAACTGAAAGGGAAGAATAGAATAGCAGCACTGTTTATATTCCATGCATGTCATAAGAGCTGATTAAGGAGGTTCTGAAGTGGAGTTATTTTGTCCAAGCCCATATTGGGTCAAGTTGTCTACTTTCTGCTAATCTATTGGAGAATAAAAGCTGCAGATACATTTATAAGGAAAAAAAAAGAAATCTTTGCCACAGTTTGATTCTTGAACCAGTATCACTGCATAAGGGGCATTCCTATACATATTCTCTGCTGGACATTCCGTTATCCATCTAAAAGTAAATAATCTCAGTGTCCCAGCCATATGTTGGTGGTGGATTCTTATGGTCTTTCCAATGAGGACACACTTCCTCCCCTCTCCCCTGGTCACTTTTATTTCTATCATTCTCAGAACATGTATGTTATCTCTCTCAGAATCCTCACCATCATTTTGTAGTGTATCCATGACTGCTTTAATTAACTCAGCCTGGTCTCTTCTCATCACTTTGTCATCCATTAGTTGTACTCACTGATGCATCAACTCTTTTGTTACCCCAACTCCCTCATGACCTAAACAGTAGATGTGACACTTTATGTGATTGATCTTCCTTATAAGAAGATCATCCTACTTCTTTCTTAGCATGCATTTTCTTATTTGTTGCAGCATACTCTGGGAGTCTGATAGAATCGCTGTGGCTTTTGGTAGTTGTGTGTTGTGATTCAAATGAGAGCCTCTGCTTTATTCATTTCCACAACTGTAAATACTGAGAAATTTCAGAAAGTGTGCCTCTTGACCATCCAACTTGTTATGTTCAGTTCTGTAGATGTATTGACTTCTAAAAGTGTAGAACACCGTAGACAAATTTCAACAAATTTTCCTGATCTAAGTTGAACTTCTCTACCATATGCAGATGTAAAAATATCAAACTTAATGGACTTTTTTTCTACGATATGGCCATCTTTTCTTGCAAAGGTGGAAGATGAAATTGTTACTGGGAATATGAATTTTCTAGAAATAGATGTAATTAAACAGAAGCTTGAGAAAAGTCTATTGTCTTTCCCCAGTTGGTTTGTGATCCACTCTTGCGGTTAAGCGTAGGGGTGATTGGAGCTCGAGCTTGCGTTCTAAAGCCAGATGTGTGGCCTCTGCTGTGCTATGACTATGTCTGTTCAGGATGTCCCTGACGTTTTCTATCCATCTTTTCCGTGGTCTTCCTCTGGCTTTGTACCCTGATTTCATTTGGTTATATGCTTGTACGTATGGCAACATTTTGTGATGCATTCTCATAATGTGGCCAAACCATGTCTGGGTTAAGCACTTGATGCTGTGTAATCTGTACAAGATATTATACATATTCTTTCCCTGATATATTCATTTTGCAATCTATCAAGCTTGGTGACCCCGGCAGCTTTCCTCAAGCATTTATTTCATCTCATATGTCGCTATCTTTCTGTAATGTGAAGATGAGAGAGACCAGGTTTGGCACTGGTAACACAGTGTTGGTAGGAATATACTGTAAATCATTTGTCTCTTAACTTCCATCTCGATCTTGGGATGAAGAAGTAGTGGTGACAGTTCGTATGTTACTGCATTTGCCTTTTGACATCTCATCTCTATTTCAAAATGATATATTACAAAATATCATAAGTTTCATTCTTCTGTAAATGGTAAGGGTGTAATGTATATACAGTGGAATTCTGTAATAATAGATTGATCTGGACCAATGGAATATGTATGTAATAACAGACATTCCTTATCTATAGTACAAACAATAAAGAATAAATATAATTGGGGATTTTAGTGTTGCTAAATATGAAAGTTTGTTGTAAAAGAATGCACTATAGAGGGATTCTACTGTAAAAATCTGATCATTTGAGGATTTTATTCTCTGCTTTCTTTCTCAAACTCCTGCGTATATATACATCTTATGGAAATTAACATTATATGCCCAAAATTTAGAAACAGGTTCTTAACAACTTTAGAACTTGGTCCTTAAGCACATCATCAAGAGTGATTTGTGCATGCCATGTTGTGGTTTTTCAAACTGCCATCTGATTCACACAATAAAATATTTTAGTAGAAATACAGTTGGCTATTTATCTGTGTGTTCTTTACAGAATGTTGTCCTCACTGCTGTTCTGTAAGCCTCTCTATTCTGTGTAAACTGCCCAACCTCTTCCAGTTGAGGAGGTTATCCAGTCAGAGTTCAGAAGATCTGTGAAATCCTGTGTCCATAATAGTCTTGATCTGCTTGTTCTCTTTCCTTCCATGATTAAACTTTCCAAACCATTGTGTCTTTTTATATGTCCAAAATATGTCAGCTTGCATTGTTTGATAGTTTTGAGGAGCCAGTCTTCTTCTGTGTTCTAGACCATGATACATGGGAAGTACTTGTACAAAATAGAACTACATGGTGCTCTACAGTAACAAAAAACCTGCAGCATTTTCTGAAAAGAGGAGAAATACAGCAATTCAACAGAAGAGAGTACCATATCTAGAGAAAATCATGGGTAGACCAAAAATCATCTATAGTGGTCATCCATGCCCGAACTATTAAAGGACATTTGCCTAGAGAATAGGGCTTATTAGTCATCCACACACTCAATATTCAAGGACATAAGTTTCAAAAGTTCATGTAACAAATTCTCATCGTCACTTGTGATGGATGAACAACAAACATGTTCAGGTCTTTTGGGATGTCTGCTTTGGTTTGTCTTTCTGTCCATGATATTCTTGGGACCTTTCTATAACGTAGAGTGCTCTATAAAGTCTTTATAAGAGATACATTTTAATATGCTAGCATTGTGTACAAGTTGACAGCACCAACCGATATATCTAAAATACAAACAATACAAAATAAGGATCTTGCGACAATAGTTAGGATGACCAGAAAGACATCTGAAGCAATACAAGTAGCTCTAGGAATAACCTAAGAAGAAAAGAACTAAGTCTTAACTACTGATATAAAATAGAAAATGATACAACATATCCAGCATCAATCAATCAATAAACCCATAACCCTTCAGGGTCGTAGGGGTACCACATTGGATGCTTCAGCACACAGAGTCCTCCAGCGAATTCTTTCCTCAGTGATGTGGATGAGTGTGGAAATATCTAGCCCTATCCATTCCTTGATGTTGTCTGTCCATTTCTTTATTTGTCCTCCTCTGCTTCTTCCACCCTTGACAGTTCCCTGCAGTATTGTTTTTGACAAGGAATCATGCCTGCATACATGTCTGAACCAGCATATAAATCCAGCATATAAAGCATTCAATAGCTCTGATAACTTGGGTAAGTTCCGAATTAAAATACACAGAGCTTCAGCGGGGTGACAAACAAATTCAGAGCTTGATCAAATGCCAGAGCGTAGAAAGCTAAGAGATAATCAAAACCAATATAAAGCAGTAATGCCCCCATGGGAACTAATAACACCAGAGACTGATACTTTCTTATCTGATATGGTTAAAAAAGATCGCAGTAATTATAATACTAAAAATATAGCAATAAAGCTCATAGATGGGCCTAAAGGGTAAAAACTTATATCACATTAGTATGAAGGTTAATGTAATGTTGATCCCAGTCCATGTTGGAATACCAGAAAATGAGGCAGTGGACAAGGAAGCAAAGAAAAGACATCAACACGGAACTGAGATCAATGTAGACCTGGCAGATCTGAAACATAATAAAGGACATAATACTAAACAATAAACAGAGAAATGGGACACCAGTGCAAAAAGGAGACATGAACATGCTCTTTTAAAGGGACCTTCTAGGGGACCAGTCAAATTAAGGAAGAGCTGAAAAAATCCCTGCCAATATGAAACAACTGAAACTGTGAACCTCATTACATAAAATACAAAAATAAGTGAAGACAAAAATACAAGTGACCATTTCCTACTCCATTGTGGGGGAACCCTAGCACAGTGGTTAGTGCACTGGCTTCGCGTATGAGTGGTCCTGGGTTCATTACCCAGTTCTGGCGGAAATGTATTTCAAATAACAATGGCTTCTTGGTCCTTAAACTGGTACCAGATTAATCTGGAAAGTAAAAACTGCAAGGTCAAGTAGATGGCTACTTCCTTCATATAGCAGAGTCGCTGAAATGTGAGATCGCTAACATCTCACACCCCTACGGCATTAATACATTCTTTGGGTTAACTTTACTTTTACCCCATTGTCATAAATTACAACATCATAGAGAAGACCTAAAAGATTACTATCAATAAAATTCTTTATAACCTAAGAAAGTTGTCATGGCCATGATGTACTTAGGCGATAGACTAAAACTAATTAAACAATTTATCACTAAAACCATAAGTTCAAATGAATTGAAAAATGCAGTAAGTACAGTAGAAATCTGATTAACCTAATCCCCAATTATCTGAATCTAATTTGGGTGAAATAATTTTAGAGCGTTAGCGGATATGGTAGAGGTGTGCACACATGCCATTACTATGTAGTTTACTTGCAATACATAGTTGCTTACATATTACTACTTTTTAAAATAGAATTTTGTTCATTTCAATGTATGATTGTATGTATGTGTACTGTTTTGCTTCATTCCTGAGCTATATCCAATTATCAAATTTTCAATTACCCGAATCGGCCTGATCCCCAATTACTTTGGATAATCGGATTTCTACTGTAAGTGCTGTCTGTTGATGTCATATTTGTGTTTTATATCCAGTACACAGTAGACACTTAAATCCTTCTTGTTTGTGTTCAATCTCTTCTCTAAACCACCAGTCTCCAAGTCCTGGAAGGGCTAACGCTATCCTCTCACCTTCCCTTTCAGGACTTTCAATCTTTTTCAGCATTCCTACTCTTTTTTACTCTACGAAGATCCATTAATAGAGAAGGCATGTCAATGAACCTAAACAACACGCAACAATTGAAAGACCTGGCAACAAAGACAGAAATAGAAAGCTATGGATTTTGCCCTATGTGCCGCCTATGGCCCCGGAGGAACATAACATAAGGTCACACATAGATAACAGCTAACACAGCCTGATAACATGTTAACCAACATAACATCTGATCTGGTTGAAAGGGTCATCCCTCAGCCAGAGGCTTTAATCGCCAAATTAACAAATAAATAGTGGATATTTTCTTTTCCATTGTGGATGTCATTGCCCACTTCTCACAACTGTATATTGCGACTGGAAACAACTTCTTAATAGTTGTACATTTTCAATTTGCTCCCTTGCTATAGGCAAATTTGACTACGGGCCCAAACTTTTGGAATACCATTAATACTCTCAAGAATTGAGGCATCAAAACAGAAAAACGTTTCATACAGTTGAGAAAACTTTGATGGAATCTTATGCTCTTAAAATGATGAAAATTGTGTAGGAAGATGTATTGAAGGAACATTTTTGTCTCAGTTTCATTATAAAGCAGTACCATTCAATAATCAGATTAGTGACATGGTAATTAACATCCAGAAGCAAGTTCAGCAGATCAAGGCAGCAACGTGTGTTTGATTTTCATTGATCTTGACAAATCAACTGATGTGACATCGTGTTTCCCAGTTGATGGTGTTTACAAGATATATTTTCTCCTTTCATTGAAAAAAGAGTTTTTGTTTTACATTTGAAACAACTACCAAGTCCTCATATTTTGGAAACGGTCTCATTTTTCTTTGTGAATCTGAAAATATTCTGTGGGTTTTATTCAGGTGAAGCATCAGCTATGTTGGATACAAAATCCGGATTCCAGGCGACTGGTAGTATGACAAAACTTGCTCCAAAAATGAAAAGCATTTGCTGTATGATCTATCTTCAGGTATTAGCCTAATTAATTTTGCAGGATTTAACACAACCGGAAAATTATTTAAACCAACATTTTCCTGATCTCAGTGATCATTAGTTAAATCACAGAATTTTGGTATTTGCTGTGCAATTTCTACCATAAAGATCTATCCATGCATTATCTCAATTTGTGTCAAATTTTTTATGATGTAGGTTTTTCATATCTAGTGCATGTAAAAAAAAAAAAAGGAGATTGTTTGTTGAAAATTACCTGCATTATGCCCTTGCAAACACTCCTCCACATATCAAAAATTGATAAAGAACAAACAATACCAGGTGTCTCAATGATAGCAAACTACATTTGTTCTGAAACACAATAACATGGGATTTTTATGAACTGTTTGTTAAAGTATGAAATTTTGTGATTAGTTTGTTAATTAATGTTATGAAAAATGTTTTTTTTGTGTGTCTTTATTCAAAAATGTTGTCTAAAAAATCCATAACATTTTTATTGCTATTAAATTTGTAAAGTTCCACACAAAAATATAATTCAAGTGAACATAAGCCCATATTACAATAAGCAAACTATACATCCACTTACATTACAATATAACATTATAGAAAAGCAAAACATTTAATTGTACATACATTTTATTAGAGGGTGGGGAATTTTTCTCATATTGGGGGAGTGACAATTTCTTATATGGTGAAATGTTGGGGGGGGGATGACAATTTCTCGTGGTGAATGGAGAGATAACAATATCATATGGGGGGGGGGGATGGAAATTTTTTATTTGGGGAATGACAATTTCTCATGGGGGAGATATGTGCCAAAAAGTTTGAGAACCAATGATATAAATTTTATGACATTCTAATGAATATCTACATTCTGCCTCAAACTCCTGCTGGTTAACTGGATGTAGTTTGGGGGAATGGAATGTGTCATGGTTTACAGCATGACTATTATATCTCTACATTTCGACCAGACACAATGGACTCAGCATGGCTTTCTGGGTCACGTTGACCTACTACTTAGAACAACAAACTCCAAATTTCCCAAATGACCTCTTGTTACACCACAGTCATGCTATTCTTGTCCCCCCTCAGTCTTGCTATTCTTGTCCCCCCCCCCCCACAGTCTTGCTATTCTTGTCCCCCCCCCACAGTCATGCTATTCTTGTCCCCCCTCAGTCTTGCTATTCTTGTCCCCCCCCCACAGTCTTGCTATTCTTGTCCCCCCCCCCCCACAGTCTTGCTATTCTTGTCCCCCCCCCCCCCACAGTCTTGCTATTCTTGTCCCCCCCCACAGTCTTGCTATTCTTATCCCCCTAAGGGGGGAGGGGGCAATGGAGACGTGCAGACAATTTTTAAAACATTTTCTCCTATAATCTCGTTGAGTGATTTAACAATATTTAATAGCAGCACTACCCTATGTAATTTCAGCATTCCTGTCAATCTTGCTTCTTAGTAGTTTTATCAGATATAGCTCTTTCCTAGTCTGTTGGTATTTTTCTCCTATATTTTTACCAAGTAATTTGTGCACTAACACTATTGAAATGTCTTTGTTTGCTTTAATGGCTTCTACTGGAATGTTGTGCTTTTCTATCTTTTTGCAGATTAAATTCATTTCTGTTCTTCATTACTTGGATTTTTTTTTTGTGGTTATTATGTAAGCACTCATTTGTTACCTCTCTATAGGTGAGGGCTTGCTTGTAGTTTTGCCAGTGTGACAGTTCTGTGAATTGTTTCTCCCATCTCTGCATTTGTTCTTGATTTTAGTAATCACACTTCCAAGCTTATCTTTGATAAGACCAGTTAATTGTTTGTATGAGGGTTCTTCAAATGAAAACAGTAATGTGCGAACTAGAAGAAGAAGAAAGTAATTCATTTTATGGTGAATATATTATACAAAAAGTAAAATGCGACGTATCATATTTTGACATAATGGCAGTCAAGTTTGATACAAATCATCCAGCCCATATGAAGTGTTTGAATTCCTGTAAAGAAATGATCTTGGTAGCGCTGACTACATTAAATAATTGCTATACTTCTTCATTGTCCCTGAAAGTCTTGCCTCACACGATGGTTGAATCTTACAAAAAGATGGAAGTCACTTATGTCTGAATCTGGCAAGTATAGGGGATGTTATAGATTTTCTCCAATGAGGTTGCAATCTACCATTGGCTGCAGTGAACTCTTGGGTCACCATTTGGAAGACCTTCACCACAGGACTCATGCCGTTTTGACACCGCACTTGCTTGCTTGACAGGCATGCATCACTAAACTGAGCCTTCATTCATCAACGAATTATTTGTTTCAATCTTCCCGTGATTAACCAATAGGCAATTTAAGCATTTGCCAAGAGCCGCAAGAAAAACATGCCCCGAGAGGGACCCCACACCAAATGTTGGTGCTTCAAGAAGATACACTTTTCAGTTTACAAATTCCAAGACAACCAAGCTGAATCCAGATGTAAGCTTAGTGAATAGTGATGTGTCAGTGACCTGAAGTCGGATGCAGAGCTATCTGATCTACAATATAAACAAAAATTGAACAATGCATTTTTGTGGGTAAAAGTATAGACAAAGTGACGAGAAAGTACAGTAGGATGTGCAAAGAAAATACATTGAAAGAAAAAAGTATTAGTAATGATGACAATACATGGAGTTAACTTAATGTGAAGTGAATCTGTTTATATTAAGATTCTCTAGTTTGTAGATAAGGGAGAATTTAGCCCCCCCCCCCCCAATCTTATGGGAACATACTTTTAGTATTAGAAATGAAGCCAAAAAGGAAGGTAACTCCCCCCCCCCCACAACCATCCAACTCCACCCGTAGCGATTTTTTTTTTTACAAAGAGACCATGGCTGATTCTGATTTTAAAAAATACACAGAATGAATTTTTGTTAAGGTAAAATTTCTTTCTTATTGAAAGGTCTCTACGGCCCTAGATCTCCATAACTTATAACGTGACCATAAAGTGAAGATTGATTTTTTCTTTGTTTATTCAGTAACCCTCGTCTCTCATTTAACTTTTTTAGATGTTCACCTGTCAATGGTATTCTCAGCATTCTACTATGGAACAGCATCTATGTTGCCTCTAATTTTTTTATCCATATGTTCTATTGAATGACGACTAACACACTATCACTGTTGGATGCTTACGTGAAATAGTATACACAACAGAACACAGTATATAATTGTACAAATGACAAGACATCGACGTATCGGACCAAAAGGCCTTTATCAAGATATGCACATAACATTAAACAATACGAGTAGAAATGACTACACCACAACAGACGTGTCCGAGTGAAATATGGATGTGAGATACCGGAAGGATAAGAACAGGAAGTACACAAAAACGTAAATATAGGTGGAACCCAAAAGAACCCAAAAAAATGACGTAAATGACGGCACAAAATGAATAAAGGCAAAGACCACTACGACCGAGAACTATGCAAAAGAGTGGTCGATATTGAGTCCAAATGGCTTGAGGGTACCCGACTCAAAAATAAGGCGATTGTCTAGAGCTTACCAAGATCTATCATCGGTGGTGCAGGATCAGATGGCAGTGACCTGAATGTCAAGGACACCACGTTGGCCATCGCCGTTGAAATGATTGAACCGCAGAAGTTGGTTTCTGTGATTAAGGACACGAAGGTGGTTACAGAAGCAGTCGCTCAAACTTAAGCCAGTTTCACCGATATATTGTTTGCCACAGCGTTTACATATGATCACGTAAATTACATTACGGGATTCAAATGTAAAGGCCGGAATGGAATCTAGGCAGACCTATTGTCTCAGTTGCTCTTGTCCCACTGAGCGCATCTCTGACTTCTTTCACAACATTTTCCAGCCCTTAGTCGAACATCTGTTTTCATTTTTTAAAGACTCCAAGCATGCCATGACCATTTTTTTCTTCTGTGCATTTGTCTTCTGACCGTACCTTATCGTCTCTTCTTTCTTGATGTTTGCTCTCTGTACACTTCTATACCCCATCCGAAGGTATCAGGGCTTTGCCGTTCTTTCTGGACAAGAGTCCCCATCCCTATGTATCCACTCGTTCTTTGCTGAACTGATGCTCACGCGAATCTTTTTTGAATTCGGTAGACATTATTTCCGCTCAGATCAGTGGCGTTGCTATGGGCACCAAGGTGGGACCTAGCTATGCTTGTCTTTTCATGTGACATCTAGTTTGGTCGACCTGCGATGGCCCGCTTGTCGAAACATGTTCAGTTTAGAGTATACAGTCATTCTCTGTGATCTAGAAAATAGCATGGTAGGGAATTGTTTATAGATGTTGCTATATTAAATGTTTTTAAATGTATTTAAACATAAACTTTGTATACATTTTCATTTTATGGTATTCCAAAATTATATAGAAGCAACGTATACTCGTATAGTCTGTTTTTGGTTGAACAATCACTGTGTGTGCGTGATATTATATATGTGTGTGTATGTATATATTCCTGTATGTACGTGCATACATATAGATGAGTAGGTATACGTATGTTTGTTAAGGGTACCCCAAAATTTGTAAGTGCGTCGGGCCACGAAAGGTGTTAACTTCCTTCAATGATTAAAAAAAAACACATGACAATGCTGTTCCACTTTAGTTATCAAAAGTGAGGTGACTATCTTTAAATTATTATTATGGGATTATGATGTTCATGTGCAGGACACTTTTGATATCTTTAACATCAATAGTAATACTTTTAAAGATAACACTTTCTTTATTCATATTTCTATCAGACTTGTAACGTTTTATTTTGTTTTCCATAGTCAGACTAGTTTAACAGGTCTGTCATATTTTATTTGCCTGCAACTTTCTCTATATTCATGCTGTATTTTTTAACGTTCGTAAATGTATTTGAAAGATCTTAAGATATTTATCTTAATTAACATTCTCATTTACCTTTAACCTTTCTTGATATGTCTTAAATGTGTGTTAACATTGACACTTGTTACATACTTACTTCAGGCGAAATGCATGTAGATTTGTTAGTATGACAGTGTTTTGTTGATGACGATAACAAATTATGTAGCAACGAGTTCTCTATCTAACTTGTTTATTGTTTCATCACAACGTCCAAGTTACAACATCCAGGGTTATGACATCAATAATTCAATGCACAGCATCTTAGGAAATATTAAACTTATAATATTCGTATGATTTCCTGGAGATTTAGTCCTTAAATAAACTGGGAGCTTTTCAAGCTCTCTTAAAACTTCCAAACTACATCTTTGAAACTAAATTTCCCTAACTATAACATCTAACTACACTTCCTAACTCCGGTCTCAACCTGAGCCCCGAACGTAGTTCGAATTCTCAACTGGCCTAGCTCTGCCGGCTTATCTCTTGGTCCTAGTCCGAACTTCCCTGAAAATGCAGAGTTCCCCAGTATTTTTGAAAAACTTCTGACCAATCAAAATGTTTCCCTCGGATATTCTCACATCCGTTTTGAAGTCCCGCCCTCTTCGTCATATAATTGAAGACTGCAAGTTACGAACATGAAAAAATTCTCCCCGGTCAATTTGTCGTCGGGGTTCGCACATCTCAGACATTCGGACTGCAACTCTTTTATTGCAGCTACTGGCAAGTATCGTTTCCCACAAGAGGTGACAGACACGCCTCTATATTTTACCACATAGTTTTCTTGTTAAATAGCCAAGGCGAACGGTACATTTTATTTGGTATATCAATGCCTGAACAAATGAGTCTCTCTACGCTGGCGAATACGAACAATGACCATTGTCAAGCCCGTCCTACATCGACCAACTTGTTGACCTATGTCGTTTACTTTGCTAGCTTCATGGGTATTGTCGTTCCTAAATATTGTTTAAATGTGCGCTGAAGGTAGGTTTGTGAAAATATTGTTACTAAACTTTACTTTATTGTTTCAGCCTGCCACGATTCACTCTATTACATTAGTTGTAATATACGTTAGCAGACAGAATGGAAGTAGATTTGTTAGTTGTAACGTACATTAGTGGGCAATATTGGAAGTATATTTGTTGGTTGTAACATGAATTAGTAGGCAAAATTGGAAGTAGATTTGTTAGTTGTAACGTACATTAGTAGGCAAAATTGAAAGTAGATTTGTTAGTTGATAATATAAATTATGAGGCAAAATGAGGTGCACAAGTTAAAGCATTGCTCTCGTGCGGATCCAGGGTTTGCAGATAAACAAGATCCTAAAAGTACCTTCTCGTAGTGCACATTGGAAACATAAATATAGCTGCTCTTGCTATGTTCCTGGCCAAGACATAGGGATAGTGTCCATAGATGTGAAGGCTGTAAATGGAATGAGGAATCAGCGAAGAAACCAGCAATATCGTTAAAACACCCAGCTGCACTGTTGACACACAGTGGCGTACGACGTCTGTGTATTGTTACTTGGTCAGCCTAAATGAAGAAACATTGGAGGGACGGCCAATGTTGATGCATCGGTACTGTCAGATCTCGTTACGATATGGTGATGCTTAAAGTACACATACAATCTGGAAACGGCAAAACGCGCTAAAAGGCATCGATATGTATGTAAAACAATGTGTGTTCTTCCATCATGATGACCTTTTTTACAACCATTTCTGAAAATTCAGTTAAAATTATGACCATCCTTAATAGTTCGTAAATGGCTAATGAACCCTATTCGAGCTGTAAATATTCTTGGACAGTTCGGACATGGAATGAATCACTAAGCGGATTTTAATGTCTGTGACTTTCTCCGCTGTTGGGCTGCAGCATTTCTTCTCTTTTCACTAGATGATGCGCTCTTTTTGACTAAAGCGCCATGTAGATCTATTTTGTGCTAGTTCTTCCTATTTGTCTTGGTCTATTTCAAACGATTAGTGAAAAATGACTTGCACTGGAGATGTAAAACAACAAAGTCACAGTTGTCTAGCACGAGACCGGTCGGCGGAAGTTCCCTTCATGCTCCAGAACACAGAAGCCCACAGGGTCCGTCACAATTGAGTCCATTCAAAGTAGGGTCTGCTTAACTTAAATATTGGATAGACCGGGGCTATGACTACTATACCGTCGATCGGTCACGGATACATCAACCTGAACATGCACTCCTGGGTATGGAAAAAAAACAACTTTGAATACAGCTCCCCACTGCACAAAGGGAAAACATGTTCAAATTTCTGACCAAGGCAGCGTTGAGACTCGGGCTGTGGGTAACGTGGTTGGGGAGGGGAGGGCCAATCCATGTCTTTGAGGACATAGCAAACCTAGTCTAACTCGACTGTCGCCGTTTTCCAACACTTCTCATACGGAGAGAATTTGGGTTAGCACCCAAGGGTACAGAGGGGAATGATGTCTTTCTTACACGAGATTTATTCACCGACTGCGAAGCTCCTCATCCGAGTTAGGCGCAATCTACCTACTTGATTGGGTGATAAAAGCAATTGGTAGCATATCCTATTCAGGACGTGGCTATCAACCCAGCATTTTTTGGCTGTAGTGATTGTCTAGGCAATATAATACGTTCAGTAGTTTGCCAGTGCTTTCTTAACGGTCCGGATGCACAATTGCTTGTGGCGGGGATCGAACTCTGTACCTTGGCCGTCCTCTGTACTACTCCGCCACAGAGCCGGACTTGGAAGGTCATCACAAGTTGACGAGGCGAATGAAGAAAAAATGCGCATGTCAAACCCAGACCCCGACGTGTGTGGCGAAGCAGCGTCTTGCCCAGAAAGGTCTAATTCGACTGTCGCCGTTGACACACACGGCTCATACAGAAGAAATTTACCTTGGACCTAGTGACACAAAGAGTAGTAATGGATTGTCCAGTGTAAGGTAGCAACCCTGACCAGAAAAGTAGGTGGCTGGAGTAACACAGGGCAAATGTCAAAATAAACAAAGATAGGTAGATATGTTAACAAAATCAAACATAAAACAACCTAACAACGAGATACGGAAACAGGGATAGTAATGGATTGGTCTTCCTACACGAGGAACAGTTCATTTGCTACGAAGCGCCTCGTCGTCGGAAAGTTGCACAGTGGGTGACTCAGGCAAATAATCATCTCGTCCCGTTATATATACACCCCGAGTTGAAGACTTCTTCAATAAGTATTGCACTAAACCGAAAGCTGAAGTCTACTGGGTATGAAAGAAAGCTCATAGAAACCACACCTCTGCACATAAGAAGTAAGAGGAAGTTGCTAGCAATTCTTTCTTCTTCTTCTTCTTTCTGTCCTCATGTACCTTTCGGTGTTGAGGGGAGAGTGATTGTACGGTCTTTTGCCCTTCTATTTGCCTCTTCTGCTGTTATATTTCCGAGTGTCTCTAATACACTATCTATCAACCTTCTACGAGGGCGCCCAATATGTCAACTGTTTTCGTATCGTTTGTTAAGCAATTCTTTGGGATAACAATAAACATCAGGCAAAATGGAAGTAGATTTGTCCAGATGATGCATGCACTATTAGTAGACAAAATGGAGGTATATTTTTTAGTTGGTACACGCTACATTAGTAGACAAAATTGAAATATATTTGTTAAACTGGTCATGCAACATTAGTTGGCACAATGAAAGATTTGTTGAGTTGATATATAAAAGATTACTAGGTAAAACCTATGGAATGGGACATATATCTTCACACCATCAAACCTCCTTAGTTATCTCTTGTGACTACACGGTAGATCAGCGTTTCTATTATTTTCTCTGCACTTCCAGACACATGGACGTGTCCTGAAGGTTTTAACAATAACAAAATATGGTGCCCCGACTTGGATATGTCAACTTCATATGAAACATGGTTGGTTGCTGATACAGCGGTTAGAAAACACACACTATATATATATATATATATGTGTGTGTATTTCCTAACGGCCGTTAATCTACCTCCATTTTGTCTACTAATACTGCATTCATCAGCTGGACAAATCTACTTCCATTTTGCCTGATGTTTATTGTTATCCCAAAGAATTGCTAGCCACGTCCTCTTATCTCCTATGTGCAGAGGTGTGGTTTCTAGGAGCTTTCTTTCATACCCAGTAGTCTTCAGCTTTCGGTTTAGTGCAATACCTATATATATAATATAATATACTTTTATTTTTTGAAATTTTTATTCTTAAACTCCCATCGTAACTCTCTTGGAGAAGGACATTAATCGTACTAGAATTAAAAAAGAAATGTATGCTGTGTAGACATGTTATTACTCTGCAGATTGTCTGGTGCCTCTGACAGGACTGTGGTCCTGCCCGTTGCAAGAGATGGACCAACCAATCTTAGTTTACAGTCTATGTTGGTTGGAACTAAACCCCATCAAGGATCTAGACTAAACACATAAAAGGTTGTTTGGGAGTTTTGAAGAAATTTAAAATACACTAGTTTATAACGCAAAACCGGATTTGCTGTGTAGACATAGTTGAACAACCGTGAACGGGATATTACTAAATTTGCTGTGTAGACATAGTTGAACAACTGTGAACGAGATATTACTAAATTTTCTGTGTAGACTTAGTTGAACCAGTGTGAACGAGATCTTTCTAAATTTTCCGTGTAGACATAGTTGAACAATTGCGAACATGATCTTAATAAATCTGCGGTGTGTACATAAATGAACCACTGCAAAGGAAATCTTATTAAATTTTCAACAAGAAAACAGAGTTTTGCTGCAATTTTGTTTGAACCAATATTCAGACAATGTTTTTTTATTCTTGATGCTTGAGGTTGTCATAGATGTTGTACATGCATACCCCTGCGGATCTCTTTGGAAACATGAACCAGTATACTCATACACTGATTACCCTGGTTGGCAAGGTTTCAGAAAATTATTTCAGTAAAGCTGTCTCAATTTGCTTGTTCATATTTGAGGTTATTATTAGCGAAGAAAAAAGTAAGGTGGGATGGAAAAACCTCAAGGCAGATAACTTTAAAACAAATATTGAAGCAGGGTATAGTTATTTGTGAAATAGTTTTTGTTTTGAGAGCAAGTTAGAAACTATGACATCTGTCATGTATTATTAAAAATATCATTCATTTGTCATCAGGTATTATTTTTCCTGTCTGCTTTGGTCAAATAGATATTGTGCGGTTATATTGAATCGCATGTGACACAGAGAAAATATTAAGTAGTTACATGGAAAAAATGAAATATCGTGTAGTCCCGCAGGACCAAAGTTTACTTGATTTCCAGCAGGATATAATCAAGAGCAGGGAAATGCGTTGTGTCGCGGTTTTATTTGCGTCAGTGCAGTATTTGACTAATTTTCTTTTCCAGAATTCTGTATTCTCTTCTCCATTTCCGCTGTAATTCTCCAACTTTCACAGCCGTACAAGAAACATTATTATTATTATTAATAGTAGTTTATTTTCACTGCCGTACTTGTTCTGCTTTTCTATATGTGCTCAATAAGGATATTGCAGCCGAGGCTGTCTCAAGTCTGGTCTTGATTTCCTTGTTAGCGATTGTCTCTTCACACTCTAGTTCAAATGCGTTAATCGACAGATTAAAAAATTCTTGAGGCCAACGAGAATTGAACCAAATCGCATGGCAACTAGTGTAAACGGGTAACCGCATCTAAAAAAAAGATGCGATTTTGTCAAGACATTCAAACTGTGTACTCACTTCACTTAGAACGGACTAATTGAGACAGTGATTATTGCAACAACAACAAACATCCCGTACATGTATTGAAGTATCCTCAATAACACAAACATATAACATCCGTACTCGTTCTTGTTATGCGTTCTATTCTTTCTTATCTTATCGTGTATAATAAGAATTTTTAATTTATCCTCTTGCTTCCTGCTTGAATTTATAAGAAATTATTTGAAGCAAAATTGTACTGTCAATATGTTATTTATGTTTACCAGAAGACCTATTGGCCCTTGTAGAACGAAAACAGATGTTATATATTTGTGTTACTGAGGATAGTTCAATACTTGTACGGGATGTTTGTTGTTGTTGTAATAGTCATTGTCTCGATTGGTCCGTTCTAAGTGTCTTGAGTACACAGTGTGAATGTATTGACAAAATTTCATCTTTTTTTTTGAAGATGCGGTTAGTCACCCACGACAAAACCCGTTTACTCTTAAGTGTCACGCGATTTGGTGCCGTCAGAACGGATTGGTTCAATTCCCGTTGGTCTCAAGAATATTTAAAAATATTAATATAGTGGTAACGTGACTTACTTCCGATGCACTGTGGTTTGATATGCGGTGGGGGTGGTGAAGGGAGGTAGTCTCATTGTCATTCCCCAGTCAGGATTCAAATACAGATGTTAAAATTGAACTTTTGTAACCGACATCGCAAAGAAGTGTGTTTTCTTTTCACTTGGACACACATTTGATACCCGCGAATTTCAAATTTCTTTTATCTCCATATAAAGTATTTTGACACTAAAACAATAGTGAGTGTAATTAATTATTGATAGCGAGGGTTGGAGAAATTCTATTTACCCGAATAATCTGTTTGCTTGTTATTAACATTGAGTAATATTTAATACGTTGTATATTGGTTATGCTTTAAAAAAAATTATTTCTGGTGTGTAATGCACCATTTATAATCATGAAATGCGGCACAATTGGCGCAGGGCCACCCCTGTGATAGACCCTGCAAATAGTTTCATTAGTTTATCTCAACATTCCAGTTTACATAGATTTATATATGTATGTAGATTGAAATAGTTATTGGTTGTGAACCTCATCATTGCACTTCCAGGTAGGAAACCATTGTTGCTCAGACTCCCCAAGCAGATAACGAAGGGTATGCATACTGATGGTTCCCGTGACCCGCTGGTAAACATTCTTCTCGTTCCTCCCTACAGGCGTACATGTCAACTACTACTCTACTTAATACCAAATTCTTCAAATCTCAGCCTCGATGTTTCATCAGTAGATTCAGAATTAAAGAAGCACATAATTGAGACAGCAGCTGGTGTAAGCATCAGTAATGATACAGACGGAAATAAAATCATATGTGAAACTAAATTATTGGAGATAGTTTTCCATTTATTGTGTGAGTTTTCCCATTTATTGTGTGTTAGACGTTCTGAGTTCGTACAAAGGATGAGCACTGTGTTAGACCGGGTTTTTAGTGCGCACAAAGGATGGGCATTGTGTTTGTACAAAATTTATGCACATACAGGAAAATGAGTACTGCAGTGGGCATGTCCGGTTCTGTGGTTGCGAAAGAACCGGCATTAAATACCGTTGTGCAATCGAACCGTTCATAGAGCAATAGTAAACTACTTAACGTATTTATATTACTTAGAAAATCATTACAGCATATAAAAAAAATTATGGGTTTATGTCTGGGTCCTCAACAAGATCTGCTACTAATTTTACTGGGTATATACGGTAACATCCCTCCATCCTTTTATAACAAATTTCCCTATATAACAACACAAACAATGAGTGACCCATGCAAACTATCAGCTCGTCACGTGTCATACCCACTCTAATTAGAAGGCTCCTTCAATAGGCATTACACTAAGTTGAAAGCTGAAGCCTCCTGGGTATGAAAGAAAGCTCGGAGAAACCTCTCTACTGCACATAGAAAACAGGCGCATGCAGTTGCGTCTGTGGGTCTCACCAATGGCTCACTAGACAAACTAACCATGCAACAGAAAAACTCAGTAGATGACATGCCTTTATATTGAGGTTATCTTCTTATAAAAGCTTCATGGCACGCCATCTATACAATCCCGTAGTCGTAACCTTCGATAACAGTTACCATATTGTTCCGGCAGGCCGATGTTGTGCTTGAACTAGTTACAGGCACGGCGTGGGTGGGCAGAACAACAAAGAAACCTGTCGCAAGGGCCATAGTTGTGCCCTGATGTCGACGTCGACCTCCATAGACTCGAAACACCATCGAGTCAGTTGGCTTCTGGAATAGAGGGCGGAGCACTTATGGGAATGCCCCATGTGCTGTGAGGCCAGTTTCTAATCAAGAATCAAGCAAGAGCTTTCGCTCACAATTTCTGGGGTTCGAGAAGAATAATAATAATTTAATATTTATTTGTTGTACTGTACACGGCAAAGTTCTGTTATTACATACATATTTTGTCAGCCCGGGCCAAGTTGTTGTAATGGGATTCCACTGTATATAACTAGCAGTTGTGTGTAAATGTTGTTATGAGTTGTGAACAGACATCATTGCACTCTGGGCAGACCCATGGGTGCTCAGTATCCCCCAAAAGATGTTGAAGGTTGTACATACTGACGGTTCAGGTGCTCGCTGATTGAATAGGTTCCTTCTGCGCCGCAGTTTCCCAAAGGTGGACAAAGAAAAATATTAACACCAAGAAATGATACGGGCGTGATTATTTTCCACATCCTTCCATATGGTTAGAGATGTGAATATTTGGGGACATTTTTTGTTCTGTTGTCATCAACTTAACACTCTTGCGATTCTAACTTGTTACGGTCACTTATTATTATTATCTTACGATATAAAACAAATTTATCAGAATTAACTTGTATGAACAATTAAGACGGTTGACATGACACCCTTCCGAACAACGCATTTAAAAAACAATTACTAACAGACTTCTATGGAAAAGTCCAAATCCCATAGCAAGAAAATCATGTATGCAATATGACGAATCACTAGAACCTGATACTACTACGTACGATAATTTATTTCACGAACCATGGACTTTTCATTCATTACTGCGTGTTTTCCTGTTAAGGAGTGCAGGGACAATTTTTGACTGTTGAAATAAAGACCGCTTTGTCTTTAGCTGTCGCCGCGACGTCTACAGAAAGAATTTCACCCCCGAAAGACAAAAATCCTTATCCAAACCGTGAATTGAACCCGGAACTTATCTTCTGAGTCCGGCGTTCTACCCATACGTCCACGCGCTCTGCTGAACCATGGACACTCAACCACAACACTACCGAGTTACGTACAGCGAGTTGTACTCGGCAAAAGACGTTCGGCTTCATTGAGCTGGAAGGCTTTCATATTGAGAAGCCTGAGTATCATGCATTCAATCCACTACTTCTTCCGAATTATGGTATAAAACGCACCACGGCTCCTTACAGAGAAGAAGATATTTCTATTTATTTTGGTTATTACATGTAGTTGTCTATTGTTGTACTCATGCTCACTGAGGAGACATATACCCAAGATACAGTAGGATAGAAATGCTTGTATGTGAAGTTGACGACCCTATATATCAGGGATCGGGAAACTTTTTGTCTGAGAGAGCCATGGATACAACATATTTTGAAAAGTATTTCTGTGACAGCCATACACTATGTTTAAAACTGTTTGCAATGAATGCAGGGTTGCTATTTTTCTATCCGTTAGGTCAGCTGGGTTTATCTCCTTTACCGCTTCTGATGCTGAGCTGTAGTAGACTTTAGCTCATTTGTGGAATGAAATATTGATATGCAATTCGTATGTAGATCAAATGAGCCTAAAGAAACATTTTAAAAACAATAATCAACAATTGTATGGAAGCCAGATGCAGCCATCAATAGAGCTATAGGTTCCTGACCCCTGCTATACAGCATATGAAACAAATACACGCCTCAGAGCATGACAGTGGAAGGAAATACTCAACGGCGGGAATGTACCAATGCTATTTGGAGGGGGGGGGGGTCTGTGTAGAAAGTATGATTGTAAGTGTCCAACATTATTACCATACCACATCATTGTAAACTTTCATGTGATTCTCTGCAGCCACAATGGTGGAACCTGTCTTAGATATGAGGCAAATATACGACACTGTAGAAATTATGTTTCTTGAAACATTACATACTGCTGAGAGTTTGGAAATCTTCAGGTTATGAAAGAAAGCTCTTCAGAAGCATCACATTGTAAACAAAAGCTTCATGCATCGATAGTTATTTCTGAGGCTCAAAACATAGCTCGCATAATATCCGGGTTACAATTGTATATGTGTTTCTCTTGTGCAATCATAGAGTTAGCAGATAACCAATATCATAAAATCACATTGTCACGGTGCACCCTTGAAGCAGAATGCTTCGACGCTTGTGCGACGCAGTCTGGCTAACACTTTTTAGAACTTGTCTTGGCAGTATATACAAGTATGGAATGATAATTGGTTGCATATTATCTTCGGTAGCACCTCTGGTCCACCATAGTCAAAACACTGTCGAAGCACAGTTTAAGACAACGGCTAAATTGCCGTGTTGTCATTCTCTCAAACTCACTACGGTTAGAACAGCGAGCAGGTATTCACACTATTGAATATACGCAAAGGTAGCGCAGACAGCGCTAGAGGGCAGCACCATGTGCAAAATAAGAAAATATAAGCAATGTTCATGATAGTTCTTTCAGCTGTATTCCTGTAGCACATAGTATGGGCAGGATAAACCTTTCGTCTCGGTACAAAGACAATTATGTGTAAAAATCTCAAACATGTGTTCTATGTTGATTTACGAAACCTCTGTTACGAGAAGGAAACTACTGGAAGCAGACTTACAGCCGATAAAAGGGTCAATATTTTGGCAGCGGAATACCTTGTACAAGGTAGACGTCATCACTCTGCTTATCGTTTCCCCGGAAACTGCCACCTAGGGACATGTTTCGGCCTGCAAAGTCCAAAGGCATAGTGAGTCGTCATGATGTGGAGAAGATATTCACTCTGCGTGGCGACAGATGGAAGGCTAGCCAGAAGCTACGAACGTTTGCATGAGTTAAACATGCTGAAAACGGATGTACTATGCATATATGGCGCAAATCCAACCGTAGTCCAACTGCGACGCTTCGTGAAGGTTATCACCCCAGCAGCACAACGTACTGTATAATTAAATAATGACCCCCGGCGGAAATCACGCGAAACTTCGCGTAGGTTATCACCCCAGCAACACAGCATAATGCTCATTCCCCGACGGAAATCATGTGAAACCAGCAGCACAACGTACTGTACGTACCCGACGGAAATCACACGAAACTACGTGTATGTTATCACCCCAGCAGCACAACATACTACATATTAAATAATGTTACCCGGCGGAAATCACGCGAAACTTCGTGTTGGCTTCCAGAGAGCGAAGCCAGAAGAAGGAATATAATATCATATTCAGAATGAATCGATCACATCTTTTTTTTTTATAACTGCAGTGATTCTCAAAGCAATATTTATTTACAGTAGGTAGCCATTACTTTTTGAATGGCCTGGATGTACAATTGCCTGCATCATAAATTAAACCTTTTAAACTAGCCTTCTGAAATGTAACCTGTACCACGCCATCCGACACTTGTTGATTATATACAGTGTAATTATCTATGTCAGATTTGTAATTTTAAAAGGGGAAAAAATAGATTGTATGAGATTTGTTGACTTTCTATATAACTCTTTCTTTAACTCGTATCTCATTTAAGAGTTATACCAGTTTCATTGCTCCATTTGAGATGTAAACTTGCTCTTTAAAAAAAGCTATTTATTTGTAAGCACACTTTTACGAACGTGTAATGTAAACCACTCATTGTTATTAGCATTTCTTCCGTATCATTTCTTCCTGATGTTCCATCAGAACTACATATCTATTCTGGGTATTGATGTTGTAATGTGCTGGAAGATTTGTTGTTTCATACCAATGTTTTATATTGACGTATTTTCTCCCAATGTTATGTTAGGGATGTTCAATGTCCAGTAGAATCGACTACACGCGATTATGTCCGTAGATATCCCCCACTTCGTGACCTTCGACAGTACTTTAATTAATTAGGACCGTCATTCGCTACGTTTTTTATTATTGTCGTGTTTATGGTTGGTCACTATTTATATACTTGAAATCGACCTGGCTATTTTTACATGCGATTTAACGTATATAAATAGTGACCAACAAAATTCACGACAATAATATAAAAAAGTAACGAATGAATGTCTAATTAATTCTGTGTATAGGTCTTCTATTGCGTACGGTCATTATTGCAAGAGGGCATTTTCTAAATATTGAGTGGAGTCGTTACTGATATGTTCACATTGGCTTTAATATTACTATAACTAATCACAACCCGTAGGAAACCCTGTTGTGTTACGTTAGCTGACTTATATTTTAAGCCGAGGTAATCAGAGCACATAGTATCCGTCGGTAATGGCGATAATGATACAAATATAAAGGGATCTTCGTGACCACTCATTTACAAGTGTAAGAAGTCAGCAGCTGGTAGAGTTTTAATGGATGAAATGAATTTCTTTTTAATTCTCGGAAATTGCATCTTGTGGGAGTTTTATGCATGTATTTCTACATTGGTGATGTATATTCTTTGTTGTTGTTAGGTTCTTGTTGGTTCTCCCTTCCCCCCACCTCCATAACTTGATTTGCAGAGATGCTCCTATGGGCTAGAATTTCCATTAGTGTTTTGCTCAAATTTGATCTGTTTATATAATTTTTAAATTGGTTTTCACTCTTCTTCGACTTTGTGACTGCCTACCGTTTAGTACATACATGTATTGTAATGTATAGACAATCTGTTTTCATGCGGTGATACTTGGGCCCGTCTAACGTGTACACTAATTTATCACGTGATACATATCTGGAACCATCACGGGACATTTTGGAGATTTTCTTTGTTGTGAAAAATACACGGTCTGTGTTTTAACTGCAAATAAATATGTTACCCGTACCATCTTGGTAATGTCGGAAGGCACATCAATGTATGGCTCTGACATACTCAATGTGTTGGGAGATTGCATTCAGATTTTCAGTGTGAATCACAGTCAATTTCATGATTGCGGAAGACTGGAGTAAAGACAGGAAGATCCCGGAAAGAGAAACATAACCATGTATACGGTGACTGAAGCTGTGAAATCTTTCCTGTACTGGTGCATTTGTTGAGATGGGAGTATCTATATACGTGTTCGGTGTGGGCGGATGGTCAATTTATTCAGGACTCGTGGTGTAATTGTGGACCTTTTTATACCATAATGTGACTTCTGTGTATGTGGTTCTCTTAGATTTTACGTAGTTTTTGTGATAATTTGTTCTCTGAACATTCTCTAACCATTCTATTCACCCGGTTAAAAAAAATATGTATTAAACATTCTATTCACCCTGTTTAAAAAAAAATATGTATTAAACATTCTCCCTGTTTTCTAAACAACAAAAATAGATAGAGTTCGGGGAGAGATGCCTACATTATTTAGCGAAACACGAAATAGTGGCAGATAAGCAGTGTTAGCATACATATTGATAAAAATGCAGTACGCATTTCATAGTAGCTAGGACTGCCGCTGGATGCATTTGTCTTCTCGCTACAACTGAGAGGCGCCCCATCCCCTCCACAATTGGTTGATCCGTTTCATGTTTTCATCTCCACGAGTTTGTAACAAACGTATTTGTAGCCGGCATGCACAGTAACAGACATCTCCGATGACATCCGTCATTTTATTTATGTGGCAACACAGTTTGCTAGTGACGTGATTGTAGTGACGTCACGAAAGCTGCGCACACTATAACAAAGTTGGAACGAAATTGCGCATACTATTTAAAAGTTGAAATATAGGCACCTCTCCATGTATTGAACCCAAAAATATGTTAAACATTCTTCCTCTGTGCTTTTTAAAATATTGAACGCAATCTTTTCTATACAGTTTTCGTGTTCTTCCAATTTTCCGGATCTAATTCAGTATTGACATTTCCCATTATTTAAAAAAATATCTGGGATTGTATCTAAATGCTAGATGCTTGAAATGCTCAATTTAGGGGCGATACTCATGCAAGACGATAGTATGTTAGATAGATCGACAAAATATAACGGTATAATCTGTGGTGGGACAACCGTGAGATAGATTTCCAAAATAATGTGCGATGGAACCATATCTTTGACCTTGGTGACCACGGTGCGAAGTAAGGGAACAAATTCTTTCGTACGGCTGGTTTACTTCTAGCGATGTGGACACTTAACGTATTAGTTGTCGAAGTCAGATGTGTCGGGCAATCTTCGCAAATAAAAGGCGTCACAACGCCTTTTCGTTCTCTGAACTACACCCTGCTGGATCTAGTATACCACATTCCTATTATAAGAGAGATCGGGTGGAAATTTGAGAATAAACACAAAATAGAGACTACACTTGCATCACAAGTTAAGACGCGCTATGTATTTATAACGATATACATAAGAAACGCTGTTTTTCAGATCACAACGGCTCCCGGGTCGACCCAGCCTTAAATGGGTACCGGATTAATACGGGAAGTAAAGACTGCGAGGGAGAGGAGATGGCTACCGCCCTTATTTGCAGAGCCTCTGAAATGTGAGATAGCTAACATCTCACACCCCTACGGCATTAATAATAGCTATGGGTTACTTTACTTACATAAGAAAGTTATAACAATAAACACGCAAGAACATGACAATATACACAAATACTTTAGGACAGGAGTAGGCGGGGAAAAAGAAAGCGGACCAAATTCAGCTCGCTTGAGCAATATTTTGGTCCTCCGTTAAGAATAAACAGTACTAAATGCAGTAGTCCCCAAGCCCACAGAATATCAAATCACAAGCTATCAAAGCCAAACTGTAAGCTACGTACAGTGATGAGAAGGAAATTATTGCGTACAACCTTATATGTTGCTAGCTGATCAGTGTTTAGAATACAAGTTCCAAAGGGGGGGGGTGGCTTTAGGTGATCTCAAGGAGGAAGAGGGTGAGAGGCGCAGACCGATTTGAGAGTTTAAAGATTTTTTTAAAATGTAAAGAATGATTGTTGGAAAAAGGGAGTGGGTGGGAGGATGCGGACCGATTTTGGAATTTAGTGCGCATTTAAAGCATGTTTGCTCTTCGATAAAAACTATAAGCATGTTTAATATAAAAAAATATATGTTTAAGAAAAGGCAAAAGAAATAGCGAATATTGTTCCAAATACACATTATTTTGATAACCACAGTTAATTGGACACTGTCTTTATGAAAAACCTGACCAAAAGTACGAAATTTCTTTTTGTCTGTACCACGGTGCATGCCCAGTTTACCTGTAGTTTCCTGGAATTTATAAGTGAAGATTCTACGAACAACGCAGTTAATTGTTTAACAACCGTTTGGAGGTGTGTATGTTACCTTGTAAATGAACAAGTGAGAAGGGTGGTGGATGGGGGAATAAGGCCTTTCCTAAATGTTCAGAGAGTGGGCATCCGCTGGAAATGTTTTGTAGCCACTGATTTAGAACAAAATAGACATAATTTTTGTGGTGTTTGATAAAAGCTTTTTAGTCGCTCGTAGAAAATAGAGGATTTCCCGGAGACAAAGGATGAACGACGAATAGCAAAAGAATACACAATAGATGTAGTAAAGCATACCGAGCCCTAGGGCAAATTACACCAATCTTTATACACAAAAACGTGGATTTAAACATCAAACGTTGGGCTACCAGCAGCCAAACATGGACAAAGGCATCACAAGACAATCGCAAACTTGTGACAGCTGAAATGGCACGCTTACGCAGAATCTTAGGAATATCACTAAGAGACAGGGTGAGGAATGAGGACATTAGACAAAAAACCGGCACCAACCCGATCCTAGAATACATCAACAGATAACAGATCAATGACCGATCACACATCAGCAGACTACCATCAGACAGCATACCACAGCAAGCTATGCTACACAGATACAGCGAAGGCAGACCATAGAGGCCGACACGAAAACGATGGACCACTGAAATAAAAGAGGCCACACATTCTACAATATACTCAGCACACAAGAGGGCCGTCTCCAGAAAACTCTTCTGCCCCTGACGCCGAAAGGCAAGAACGGGTTTCAGCGAATAGATAAAAGCTTTGACGTTTGATGCAAGATCCGGTAATGCGATGCGAAGTACAAGGTGGGGTGCATTTATTGATAAGCCTGCAGTTTTTATATGTGTGTGTGTGCATGCGTGCGCGCGCGCTTTGCGTGCCCATGTTTCAGAGCTATAGAGAAATATATCGAATGTATTGTATATTGAACAGCTGAACTGAACTCATTTGCTACTGTAAGGTTAGTCTGCATCTTCCACGTGATGAGATACATTTCTGGGAGAATGTTACAAGACAAAAACTTAATTTTCTTATAAAATTTCAGAAAAAATAATCCAAATTTGGCACAAAATCTTGAAAGCAAACCTGGTCATGATAATTAATACTATGTACATGCTTATAAATTACACATTCGCTTATCTTTTCCGACGTTAATTCCTACATAGATAAAACTAAGTACGCCTGTGCATTGCTAGAGTCCGAAAGAGGGAACAAAGAATGGCAACTTTGATCTGTCATACATGTGACTAAGGAATTTTAGGGATGGGTTGGCTATTCCATAGGTCAAAATCCATGCTGAAGTCAGATATAAAGGTGCATATATCAGAGCCAAGCTGTAAACCGAGTAACAATGCAATCGGTTCTGCGTCTACATTCTGTTAAAATGGAGTTTAACAACGAACACAGAAGAAAAAGAAGAAAGCCACATCTCCAATGTTTCGTTTGTGATAATTTTTCTATCAATTTGTCATTTTCTTTATGGCTTGTTTGTGAGGATTCCACTATCAGTTTGTCATTTTCTCTAATGTTCGTTTGTAAGGATTCCACTACCAGTTTGTCATTTTCTCTATGGCTCGTTTGTGTCATCCTGAAAGCAACGGCAAACTGTAAGAATATTGTGCCAAGAATTTCCTTATGGATATGTTGAAATTTTGGTTTGGACCCTGAGAATACCATGTACTGATGTGTGCAAACCATTGATACATGGTACATGTAGTGAGAAAGACCCACCAAGACGTGCTAAGAAAAATAAACGTTCAAGAATGCTGGCTTTTAAACACCATATTAAGAAGTAAGTTAGGTTTTTTCCGGCCATATGAAGAGACACGATGACATGAAAAGAGTTTTGTTGGAGGGGGCGATAAAAGGCAGTAGATCAGAGGCTGACCAAGACGTCGTTGGACAAGAAGTATTCAGGAATGTATGCACATGTCTCTAGATGAAGCGGGATAACTTGCCAATGATCGCCGGGATTTCAGGAGATTCATAAGGAAGATAACGTTCTGCGGAAAGAATACGTCACAAGATACATTCGTATGTGAGTCTTCTATCATGCTGCCATTTTCTATGACTTGTTTGTGAGACATCAGTCTGTCTTTCTATGTTTGTCCTGTTTGTAAGGCTTTTTATATGTATTTTATGCATGTCTTGTTTTTGAGGCTTCTTTGTTTATTCTACATGTCCTATTGTGTGGCTTTTTATTCCAATTTTTTCTTATTGTTACTTGTCATAGTTTTTTTAATAGATGTATTCTACATCTATTCTTTGAGGCTTCTTTGTTTATTCTACATGTCCTATTGTGTGGCTTTTTATTCCAATTTTTTTTAATTGTTACTTGTCATAGTTTTTTTAATAGATGTATTCTACGTTTTTTTCCTACATGTCCTGTTTATGCGATAGTAGAAACAACTCCCTTTTTCAAAATCAATTTTTCAATTATCAAATTCTACTTCCTGTTTTTCTTCTCTTGTCGGTCTCATCACCCGTTTTATAGCCATGCAAAATATTGTAGGGGACAATAACCACTCTTGCCTTCCTGTTTGAACTTGAAAAGTACCCGATAAATTGCCCTTATAAACTACCCTTCCTCTGGTATACTCGTAGAAATCGTGTATAATTTTTGTGAATTTTTCAGGTATTCCATAACGATAACATATTTTCCAATTCACCGCTTTATCTATACTATCGAATGCTTTTTTTTCAGTCTGCGAAATTTGCATTTAGAAGTGTCTGTCACTCATTCGTTTGCTGTTTAATAATTCTGCGTTGCTATTTGATCTGTACATGATCGTTCTGCTTGAGATGCGACTTATTATTCTCTAGTTTCCTGTCCATTGCTTCTTTTAGGCAGCCCAACATTAGTATATTCATAATCTTATATGCTACACCTCGTAGTGTTATACCTCGCCAGTTGTTGCATGTATGCAGATTTATTTTCTCTTCTAGTTTTATCTAGAGCTCGTTTTTAGTGTGAATTGCCTCTTGTTCCTTCTTGTGTGTTCACTGTAAAAAAATTCCTTTTGTTAGCAGGGTGCAATTTGCATAAAAGAATGCATTTGTAGCTGTTTAGTGTGGCCGCGATATCTGCGCCTTTACGCCATAACGTATCCGATGTCGAGATGGATTACCGATGGAACAGAGCAGCCAACTATACCCTAGCCCATCAGCCGCCTTTTTCGACATGCACGACAGTTTAGTGTTGCTATTATTTGTTCCCATTTAGTGTTCCCACAGTATACGCACGCCTTGCCTCAATATGTTCTCAGAAAAACTTGATGTACCATATCTGTCGTGGTTTCTATGCCTGCTTGCGCAATTTCTCGTCTGACCATGCAACTTTCCCACTTCTCATCTTACCATGCAGCTTTCACACTTCTTATCTGACCATGTAGCTTTGCCACATCTCATCTGACCATGCAACTTTTACACTTCTCATCTGACCATGCAACTTTTACACTTCTCATCTGACCATGCAGCTTTTACACTTCTCATCTGACCATGCAGCTTTTACACTTCTCATCTGACCATGCAACTTTTACACTTCTCATCTGACCATGCAACTTTTACACTTCTCATCTGACCATGCAACTTTTACACTTCTCATCTGACCATGCAACTTTTACACTTCTCATCTGACCATGCAACTTTTACACTTCTCATCTGATTGTGAGACGCATACTCATTGTCAATAAAGAGATGAGGTTACAAATGTCAGACATAGTTGGTCATTATAGACTAAACGGTCATGTACAGTATGATCAGGGCCGTATATTCATCTTCGGGTTTATCTTTGAAAAAAGGTCATTCTTGCATATTCGCGTGTAACTCCCTCTTTTTCATGAGATAGTTGGCCTTTTTTGCGGACAATTGTTTGTAGGAGGGGGTGTTTAACCCATCGTTTGGCTAAATTCCTATTCATAGTACCGGTAGTAGTATGATTTCCTGGTGGAGAGTTAGTTTATACAGCACACCCTCAATCTACGGGATCATATATGATGAAAACCGGTCAAACATATGTACACGTGGAGGCGACCTACAGTACATGTACTCCAAGACGTGTCTTCATGAAAGCAACAGGACATATATTTGATTCATCACGACCTACGTAAGGGAAAAACAGTGACGACATGACAAGCCAGAGGCAGACCTCCATTTTTGTAGAATGTATCAATGTGGCGACCTGACAAACAAGAAGCAGACATACACCTTTGTGAGATGTATGAATTTGGCGATATGTAACAATATAAATGTGTTTGTATGCTGCTTTGTTCCTGTTTTATCTCATCAAAATAGGCCACTCATTTATGTTGCTCATTTCATTTTCTGAAGTATGCCCGTTCTTTCCTTCCACTAGCGTGTCACAGTGATGGCATTTCCATGCTCCAATGTGACTCTAGACGGAGTCAAGCCCTGTCCCAGAATAAACCTGCTCGTTGAACCCAAACTGAGTCACTTATCTTTGATGATTCTACTGACATTGGTAACTGTGCGTATACATTGTGTCACCAGCTAATATAAAATCACAGAAATCGCCGGTCGACCCAAATACGTGACGATGTTTGTATCAGTGCGTTGCTTATTAGGGAAAGACGACGTAAAGCTACACTTAATGTACAATGGGAACTGTAGTTATTTACTACTACTGTACAAGTAATGGCAAACTACTGAACATATTTATATTGTCTAGAAAATTATTACAGCCAAAAATGCGTTGATGGCTACGTCCTGAATATGATATGTTACCATTTTTTCCATATACTGTATAATGGGAGCTATAGTTATTTATTACTGGTATATACAACGTAACGGAATTGAAATATATTTTGTAACACTTCATTTTGTGACGAATGTCCCGAAGAAGACGATGTAAATGCATATCACCAGTGTCCAGCCATCACTTAATATCACTGGATGACAATGTGCAATATCTTGTTTTCATGTCCGCGACATCAGTTTCACGTTTGATGATTTTGAAGTTCATTGAAACATATTGAACGACAAGATAAGATCAGAAACAAAAGTAGTTGGTCGAGAACATAGCAGGATCCCGCTTGCCTGCACATATCTAGTAATGAAGTTGGACATAATCCTTGGAGTATAGTATATTATAGTACTTTCATTTAGTAATTTTAGATGATTCTGAAAGGCCATAAAACATGTCTGTATGAGGCGTATTTTGCCCACCACGGACCTAGCAGAGCGTGAAAAGAAATAATGAAAGTTCTTAGCTATAGTGGCATCACATTTAAACACCTGAAGAAGTACAAGAGCAATACATGTAAGGTAAAATAATAGTAGCTTTACGTTAAGTACGTACTCGGACACAATGTTTTGACCAGAGGGTCTTTATCCAGATTGTGACAAACACAGAATGGAACGAGTCACCTTTTTCCCATTTGTGTTTCTGTTTCCCTTATTTTGATAAAAACCTTTTGGTCAAAACATCGATTTCATATATTTGTTCTACTGACATTTAACCAATTACGCAATGTTTCTTTTAATTATTAACCATATGGTTCACAGTTTTCCCGAAGTCTCCCACAAATCCAGTGACAGAGTACAGTTGAAAATTCGTTCGTGCCTTCTGCTTTAGATTCAGGCACTTTATAAATTCATTAATTTATCATTTGATTGATTTATCGATGTAGTCATTGATTCATTGATTTAACGAATCGATATTGGTTTGTGACCAGTTTACACCAATTTATTTTAGTCTTATAATGTATGCAGTGTTGAAAGCTCATTTCTTCACTGCTATCACTGTTAGCTCTGACTTAACTGCGATCTCTGACATTGCTGCTATCTCTGACTTCAATGATATATCTGACTTAACTGCAATCTCTGACTTCATCTCTAGCTCTGCCTTCACTATCTCTGCCGTTACTGTTTGCGCTCCCTTTACTGCTTGCTATGTCTCCACTATCTGCCTTCACTATCTTGATTTAATTACTATCTCTGAACTACTATCTCTGACTACTTCTAGCCTCTACCTTCACTATCTCTGACTTCACTTCTAGCCTCTACCTTCACTATCTCTGCCTTCAGTATATCTGACTTCACTCCTAGCTCTTCCTTCACGCCTAGCTCTGCTTTCACTGCTAGTTCTGCCTTCTCTGCTGACTTAACTGTTACTCTGACTTTCACTACTACCTCTGCCTTCAGTATCTCTGACTCTCACTGCTGGCTCTGCCTTCACTGCTATGTCTGTTTTTTATTTACTTATTTCGTCCAGATTATTTTCGCCTCTGCTTGAAATATGTTCCTCAAGTTTGTTCCACGACTCAATGTTTTCGTGATGAGATTCCCGCTAACCACATTTTCGTGTTTTCAAATTTACAATCCAACTGTATCTTTGTATACTTATTTGTTGCCTTATATTGAATGAAGCTTGGCCTGATGTATAACTATAAAAGTCACCCACACAAACAAATATGCGTGTCCAATCCTGTGGAACACAATATATCATTGTACATTTTTTGTCTAATCCGTCTGCAGAGAACCATGTATCTTTGTGCATATTTGTGTCTAATCCGTCTGTGGAGCACCATGTATCTTTGTGCATATTTGTGTCTAATCCTTTTAGGTATCAAATCATTCTTCAGAATATTCATGTGTCCAGATCCCAAACAGCGTCACCTCCCTTGCCTGATCGAACTGCTCTCTTGCTTTTTATTGTCTTACGATACAAAGTATAGGAAGCGTGATCGGTTGTACCAGAAAAGATAAGTTACGCTGGAATCTGCACGCAGGACTATTATTGAGAAGGACTCTTATTTCTGTGTGGAAAGATTGTCCATCCAATGATCAAGTATTTAAATTGCATAAGCAGACAAAAATGTCCCCTTTTAATGTTGGTTCCAATCCAACCCACTCACTCTATATAATTAGCTCGTAAGCTATGTTATCCATTGCAACAATTTCGTTTATGTTCCCCCATAACTATTATTATATGGCGTCTCGGTGATTTCTTTAATGTTCCTTGAAGCTTATCGTAAAATTCTTGTGTCGTTCTTTTCTCGTGTGTTATTTTTAAATATATATAGAAACAAATAAATATACGTAGAACCCAATAATCGTTGTTTTCCAACCTTCTTCTTGGAATAGTGCTATTATGATTCTCTACGATATTGGATTCTATTCATTGATTGGCTTCTTAGCTTCCGATGACATTAAACAACCCTCTCTGAGTAAATGCGATTTTCATCCTCATGTCATCATTAAATTATATTTTATTGTATTCACTATGATATATCATACTCCGTAGAGTTGCCAGATGGGTGTAAATGTTATTGATCAATTTGTATGTAAATAGTGGTCAAAATATGACCAAATTTTTAAATTGTGTACAGATGATGTCTGCATCTGCGGAGCAACGATACAGACAACTGAACACATACTTTAGGACTGACCCGACTTCCCTATTGATAGAACAGCAGTCTGGCGGCTCACATGAGCGTGTCTGCAAAACAAGGGTGGGAGGGGGAACATGCAAACGGCGGAGATGATTTACTGCATTGTACTTCACCTACACGCATATCAACTCATAATTAACTGTAAAACATAACTAACCCTAACATATCAACTCATAATTAACTGTAAAACATAACTAACCCTAACATATCAACTCATAATTAACTGTAAAACATAACTAACCCTAACAAATGAATATTTAAATTAATTATTGATTGATTATAATGATATTTAGATTAACTAACCATAAAATACGTAGATACACACAAATTGGAAACAACTGAATATTTAAACCAATGAATAAAGGTTTCCTAGATCTTCTTTCTCGTTCTCCAGTCAGTCAGACGCTGATATGGATTTCATAAATTCTAATTATATTTGTTGTGGTCACCAGCCTCGGGACAGGGCCGTAGAGTTTGTCCGTCAGGGCTATTTAAGATGGCCATAGTTTTCGTGTGTGTATGTGCGGTCCTGTAAAATATTGGACAGTTCTGTAAAATATGTTATATTTTCAGAAGATTATTTACAGATGTACTTATTGGTATCGCCAACTCCAAACTTCCTGTATATGTGCTGTTTTAGTCTTGTGACCTGTGCTCGATATAAAAATGAATATTCCCTGTCTCCTAGATCAATTTCCCGCCGAAGACGGATGTGTCGGGCCATTGGCGCAAATAAAACGGCGACACAACGCATTTCCATTTTCTGGACTACATCCGGCTGGAAATCTAGCAGGACCATGATCCAGCTAGATCCAGTTGGAGTTTGAGAATGAACGAAGAAGAAGAAGAAGATCAATTTAGTTTAAAGATATGGATATGAGAAAGTAAATACGACTGACGTTGATGCTAACGACGTTATTTCTAATTATGCCATGATCATACGTGGAACGTCAGATCGGTAGCGCAGTGCGGTAAATGATCATACATGGAACGTCAGATCGGTAGCGCAGTGCGGTAAATTACACAACATCAAACAAGAAATGGGAAGAATGAACGTAAATATCTTAGGCATGAGTGAAATGAGATGGACTGGGGCAGGAGAGATACAGTCAGATATAAGAAAAAGACAAATCTTATTTTTTTTGTGGCCACTTCTTGAGACAGGCAGGTTTGGAGAACATAGTCACAACAGACAAAATTAAAGGCAACAGAGACAGAGGGCGACAGCGTGAGAAAATATTAGACAGTTTAACAACCTGGCACGGCAAGAAAACAACAACGACCTTGATATATAATACGGTGGACATAGAGCTGTGTAGAGCCATGACCGCCTACGCCAGCCGGCATGGCACTTGATGATGATGCCATGATAGCTAAAATTATGTGAAAAGAAAATCCACACACCCGAAAACACACGTTTAAAGCATAACAATTACTACCCAAAAAAACCACACATTTTTTCTTTAAATTTTCAGAAAATGTTTTTACATAATTTAATTCGTGTATAAACACGTTTTCTGGTGTCGAATTTCAACAAACACTCTCCGCCCCATTATCACCGCCAATGTTTTTTCAAGCAGCCTCCCCCCCCCCCCAAATTCTTGACGTAATCTATGGAAATCCATGGATCTGGGTTAAATCTTTCACAAAGAAACATAAACAAGTTACTGTGTGTATTCGTAATTCATATAACATGTCCGTGTTCTCATACTGTCTCGTAACAGCAGACGGCAGCAACAATATGGCCGAACGTTTTCTGGACATAACATTGTTTCTAAAGTAGAAATATTTCTCTAAGCCTGTGCACAACTGGTTCAGCTGTATGTTCTATCTTTCAGAAATCAACCGTGTCAGATTAAGTTTATTTCACCATCAAGGCAAGAGGGATGTCCTTGACCTTCCGGAGCCCCTGGGACCCGTTGTTCAGTTGCAGGAAAAGTTATTTGTGCCTGTCAAGGAATATCCAGATGTAAGTATTGTACTTGTTTAGTTCTGTCACTTCCATACTTGTTGAGTATTTTCTCTTTTCTTACTTACTGGGTATCGTTCCTTGTCTTACTACTTATTGAGTATCGTTCATTGTCTTACTCATCATTGCCGTCTCCGCAACGAAGGTTGGCTGCAACGTATCTCTAACATCTCCTGTCTCTTGTCTTGGTGGTGCACTCTGCTAGACTGTTAACCTGTCCATCGTGTAATGTTACTCTCCCACTTGTATCTCTGCCTACCTCTTGCTCGCTTCCCTTTGACTTTACCCTCAAGTAAGGTCTTCAATATAGTGTCATGTCTTTTAATGTGTCCAACGTATTTTATTTGCCTGATCTTTATTTCTCTTAGTAGTTCTTTCTTCATATTAAGTGTCTTTAGCACCTCTTTATTTCATTGTCTTACTACTTATTGAGTAAAGTCCCTTGTCTTCTTATTTGTTGAGTATTGTCCCGTGTCTTTCAGATGTGAAGTAGTTTTATCCCTCGTCTTTCCACATTAACTCTTCTCTCTGCGTATTATGCTCTTTTCGTCTTATACGTGTGTGTGTGTGTGCCTTGTCTCCCTACTTGTTAACTCTCCCATGACCTCCTCACTGCTCTACTTGTTATTGCTGACTTACTCAATGTTATTTTTCTTGCTATATTCACGTCATTTCATTGTTGATACCCGTGTCTTGTCTGCTTGCTAATACCTGCTGCATGTCTGGTTACTAATACCCACTTCTTGTCTGCTTGCTATAATAGTTCCCTGTCTGCTTGCTACGATCGTTCCCTTTCTGCTTGCTCTGTTACTGTCTTTTCTGCTTGCTTGCTACAGTGTGTCTTATTTACTAAATCACACTCGTTCCTTGTCTATAATATATTATGTATGTTCTGCGTACAGTGTTTCTTTTTTGCCTGATTTATGTGCCCGTTCCACACTTACTCATCTCACGTGACAATTCACATAGCACGAGCTTGGAATGTTGTTAGCTATTGCAAACTCAATGCCTTGGAAAAACGTATTGCCTGCGCTGATGCATAATTACTGCACTTTGAGAACACGGTCTTGTCATAAATTGTTTCGTTGACTTGTGAAGTGTATCTGCAGGTAACACTTTTGTGTGTTGTGTATGCTTTTTAAAAATATTGGATTGGTTAGCAGAACTCAGCATACGTACTTCCCGTGTGTTAGTAGTTGCTGCAGGCGTTTCATGTAATGTTACAGTTACACAGTTGCTGCAGGCATTTCATGTTGATGTTTCATGTAATGTTACAGTTACACAGTTGCTGCAGGCATTTCATGTTGATGTTTCATGTAATGTTACAGTTACACAGTTGCTGCAGGCATTTCATGTTGATGTTTCATGTAATGTTACAGTTACACTGTTGCTGCTGATATTCCATGTACTGTTAGTTACTCCGTTGCTGCAGGCATTGGCTGATGTTTCATGTAATGTTAGTTACACTGCTGATGTTTCATGTACTGTTAGTTACTCCGTTGCTGCAGGCATTGGCTGATGTTTCATGTAATGTTAGTTACACTGCTGATGTTTCATGTACTGTTAGTTACTCCGTTGCTGCAGGCATTGGCTGATGTTTCATGTAATTTTACAGTTATACAGTTGCTGCAGGCATTAATTTCTGATATTTTATGTAATGTTAGTTACACACAATTGCTGCAGACATTGAATTCTGATGTTTCATGTAATGTTACAGTTGTTGCAGGCAGTGAATTATGATGTTTCATGTAGTGTTACAGTTACTGCAGGCATTGCATGCTGATGTTTCATGTAATGTTACAGTTACACAGTTACTGTGGGCATTGCATGCTGATGTTTCATGTAATGTTACAGTTATTATCTGACTGAAGTCACGGATAGCCCCGCCTACTCATGCCACGAGCGATTAAAAACATGTAGCACATTCTGATGATTGAATCTGCATCCATGATCCACGTCCAGAGATTTTGGTCATCATGTGACGACTGAATGCTGTATAAATGTGTATATAAACAACATAAACAGGGATAACCTCTACGTTACGGCCAATTAGGCTTTTTTATTCATAAACAGAGATTACACTAACACAAATACTGAATGCTTCAACGCACAACCCTCCAACTTCATCTATGCACGCAGAATGACTTATTAGTGGTGAACCAGACAAACCATTCTACTACATTATACTTCTCTTAAGTGTGGTATGACTTAGCTAGGTTTTTCTAGTTAATGTCTCGCCAGTATTCATTTTTACAATTATATGTTTCGTGTTGCTTCACGTTGTTCCCCACTCATGGGTTATATACATGTCTTGTCTACATTTTTTCTCTCAAATAATTCAAAGGAATGGTGAAGAGATTCAGGACAGTGGACATTACACATGTGCCATTTTTCGACAGTCTCCTTAGATGGGGGGGGGGGGTGCTAGATGTGCCGTCACTGCAGATTGGTCAACTGATCTGACAAGAAAAACCAAATAGGTGACCGAGAAATATATGCTATATACCTGGCAGACTGTGGCGATACTGGGATATACTACTTCAATGTGAAGTCTCACTTCGGGGAGCCAAACATCCAGAAACCCAATAACACAACTGTACTAGAAGAATGAAATCTGTTGTGTCATGGTTGTGATATATGCACCTTTGGACCCAACACATCCCACTTCGGCATTACTTCTAGGTCTCTTTGTCATGACCGCCTTTGGGATGGCAGATAAGGATAAGTAAAAAAAAAGGATCAGTAAATTCTTTGTTGTCTTTCAAGGATTGTCTTCTGCTCTTTCCACCCTCGATTATTTCTTGCTGGACCTTTCCTGATAGAGAGTCAGGTCGGCTCACATGCTCAAACCATGAAAATCAAGGGATAAATGTTCATGACGGGTAACAACCCTAAACAAGAAATAGGTGGCTGGGGTAACACAGGGAAAATATGAAAGTTCTCATCTTTATTTTATTTCTTATGCACACATTTTTGTTTTACAGACTCTAGGAAATGCGTATACTTGGTCTGCAACACTTGTATTGGAAAACCTGTACCCGTCTTTCTATTCATCTTCAACACTTGTATTGGAAAACCTGTACCCGTCGTTCTATTCGTCTGCGACACTTGTATTGGAAAACCTGTACCCGTCTTTCTATTCGTCTGCAGCACTTGTATTGGAAAACCTGTACCCGTCTTTCTGCAGTGTCCGTGCTCACAGCCGTATTTCATCATATGCGTAACTCAATAAAGTGCTATGCAAGCAAGTAGTGGATCAAGATTTTACATAACTCCTCGTCTCTTGTGTTGTTAATTTCAGTTGGTGACATTCTGACATGCCATGATGACAGCGCATTCAGCAACTTCTTTGTCTTCCTTTGTTTCTTCTCTCTTTGATATTTCTGGAGGTTATTACATTTCAAGATTTGCTCTTCCCATCGTCTGTCCTGTAAATCTTAACACATTTTTGCCATTTGTTTATTTACACAGGCATGTCTGATAACCTTTACATGTTTTATCTCTCCATTGTATTTTTTCATACACAATTCATGAGTACTACATTGCGATCTTAATGCAGCTATATACTTTCACAGTATTTAAATATAATACTATGGTCATGATTCGATCATATATACATCACAAAGCTTGGTATTGGTCTTTATTCCACGGACAACGTAGCCCTATGCTTTATTCCACGGGCAACTTAGCCCTATGCTTTATTCCACGGGCAACGTAGCCCTATGCTTTATTCCACGGGCAACTTAGCCCTATGCTTTATTCCACGGGCAGCGTAGCCCTATGCTTTATTCCACGGGCAACTTAGACCTATGCTTTATTCCACGGGCAACTTAGCCCTGTGTAGAGTTCGGGATCCATGTAGTTATTTAATTCCTGTTTATCTTGGCTAGAAGCTGTATTCAAGTATCCTATCATCAGAATTGATTATGGAGCATAGTTTCTTAAATACCACAATATACACTCACAGCTAATCTAGAGAAATAGATGCAATCCTTTGAATGCAATATACTACATGTTTTTGAGAACCCCAAAAATTGCAAGCGATTAGCTCTTACTTCCTATGTGCCGTAGGGTGGTTTTTATGAGCTTTCTTTCATACCCAGGAGACTTAGCTTTCGGCTTATTGTAATGCCTATGGAAGAGCTTTCTACTCAGAGCCGGAGACTACATATTTGCTATAACGACAAATAATACACGAAAGGGTAAGAAATAGAATAAAGATGTCGGCGAACTTCCAAGAATTACTTATATTTCGGCGGGCTCTTATATCATTTATATCAGTTATGTATGCTAGCTTCTAAGAATTACGTATATCACTTATTTAGGCGAGCGTACAAGAATTATTTATATCAGTTATGTAGGCGGGCTTCCAATAATTACTTATATCACTTATTTAGGAGGGCTTCCAATAATTACTTATATCACTTATTTAGGAGGGCTTCCAATAATTACTTATATCACTTATTTAGGAGGGCTTCCAATAATTACTTATATCACTTATTTAGGAGGGCTTCCAAAAGACATTTATAACAGTTATGTAGCCGGGTTTCCAAAAGACAGTTATATCAGTTATTTAGGCGGGCTTCCAAGAGAAATTTATATCAGTTTGTTAGACTGGCTTCCAAGAGACACATCAGTTGTGTAGACGGGCTTCCAAGAGACACATCAGTTGTGTAGACGGGCTTCCAAGAATCGCTTATTAAAGTTTCGACTATATCAACTGGGAGTCGCGGTAAGTGTAATGTTATGTTATTCTCCAACTGACCAGTGAACCCGGATTTAAATTCCACTTGTGGATTGTACTTAAAATACTCCTGTGTTTCATAGCTCGGCCACAAGAAAGTAGGCTACTAGGGCTCCTTCTATGGGAAAGTAGGCTACTAGGACTCCTTCTATGGGAAAGTAGGCTACTAGGACTACTTCTATGGGAAAGTACAGGAATGATGTCATCGCTACAAGGACTCCTATGGGAAAGTAGGCTACTAGGACTCCTTCTATGGGAAAGTAGGCTACTAGGACTACTTCTATGGGAAAGTACAGGAATGACCTCATCGCTACTGAGCAGCAGCACATATAGATTCCGAAGTCCGGGTTCTGATCGGTGAGAATAATGCCTCGGACGGATATATTATTGTATATCTTTTCTGACAGCAGCACTTGTTCTTCATAGTTGTGTAACTGAGGCGATAGCCGAACTCAAGGTATCAAACGTAGCTATATGTAAGGGGAGTTTGTGGATACATGTTTAGTCCATGAAAAAGGATGGGGGGGGGCATTCTAGTGAGCTAGTATCCGAGGGTTACCACGTCCCGCCAGGAGCACAGCACGCAGTTCTGGGTCAACTTGTCCATCTCCTGTTAGATTTGTTGACTAGTCCGCGGTGATGGCCGATCTAGCACTCCGCGTCACCTAGGAGTCTGCCAGAAACAGACAAATGCACAATGTTCCTTGCCTGTATCTCTTCGTCATCCAGTGATATTGTTTGATAGAGGATAATAAAATGAAATTGAGACAGGATGTGACTGATTTTGTCACTGGTTGTCAGCTTCCAATCTTCCTTAGTGGCCTCCTGTGACATGTTTGGAAAGAAGACCGTGTGTGTCTTTGCACCGTGAACTATAAGTCCAGTCCCTGGTTGTTACACGAGTGATGTCTTATGAAAAGGCTTTCAATACATCCATTAGTAGCATGAAAATAGAGGGCATATCGATAACCAGGCCAATGCTATGACTAGAGTCTCAAAGTGCTACATGTCTGTTTTATTAGAGGCTTTATGAGTATGCCAAAGGATTCAGCAGAGCTATCTACTCCGTCATAAGAAGTCAATTATGAAGTCTGTACTGCATACAGAGGAAGACAAATACGGTGGATTGAAGGAGTTACCAACATTTCTGACACAAAAGGGTATACTGCATATCAAGCGACCGAAAACCGATCGTCATTCAATCCTGCGACACCGTTACTTCATAAAAACGTTACTTCATAAAAACGTTACTTCATAACTCAGATTACATTTATCTTGACTTATGTCAACAATTAAATGAGGAAAGCTGATGTGTTTCGGACATAGCAACAGTCGCGGCTGCCTGTCTAAAACAACATTGCAGGAAATAGTAAGCGGAGAGAAGCAATGCTAGACAGTAATTTCTGGATTAAAACTTAAAAGCTTTCGTTACTGCATGTTATCCTGTGCAGTGCAGGCCGGTTTTCTATGGGCTGTGAAAATAAAGGTTACTTTGCCATAGCAGACGACGTACAGGAAGGATTTTGATTGTACCTCCGAAAGAAAAAAATCCGGTCGCAACCGTGAATTGTACCCGGGATCTCTATGGCATGAGAACGGTATTCTAAACACACGGCCGAGTGGATTGACATTACGAAATGGACGGAAATTGAATTGTGTGTAGTACACTTGTCCACACCACAGATGACTACAAAAATGGAGATCTGTGTTGACACATCCACCTCAGTATCCGCATGAACCTAACGCATTTCTTTGGATATACGATGTACCACCATAACATATAGTGACCACTGTGAAGTTCACATGCCCACTTCACACCACTAATTTCTTGTATGTCATTGAGCTGAATGTGCTCTTGAAGGGGTGACAAAAACATCTATCCTCACTACGTCTCTGCCAGCATTGTCTACAACATAAGACATACTGGCTATTAGGAAATACACCCTTTTATACAATGACTCATTTGACTATCCCCTTGATTTTTATTGGAGGCCACAGAAAGGAAGTTAAACCTTGTATCTGCATCATGCCGTAACATTTCAAGAAAATTGGAATCCTTTCCGAAAGCATGGTCTAGCGGTGACCGTTGTCAGTAAAGACCTCTGTACAGAAAGTAAATAAACCTTCATTCGTTAGGTTTTTTTTATTGTTGTGGTTATTTTCGTTGATCACCATTTATATTGTTATGTATTATGGTTTGAAATGGTTCGGCCAACTAATGAGAATAAACCCTTATTGGCCAGCGGCAAGAGCATACAACATGAAAATGGAAACAGCAACATACAGAGGAAGACAAATAAGGTGGATTGAAGGAGTTACCAACATTTCTGACACGGCAGGGTATTACTGCATATCAAGCGACCGAAAACCGATCGTCATTTAATCCTGCTCCACCTCACAGCATAAGCAGAGAAAAGACAATAAATAGATAGACTATTCATATACTTGGTGTCGTACCCTAGAAAAACTAAGACGGACCAACGAAATACACGGAAATAATAAAAATCAGCCTTTCATGTTATGTTTACTTTCTGTATCTGTACAAGGGTCGTTAGTGAAGCCCGGTCTCTGTCTAGATTTGACATTGAGTCATATTGCTGCTGTTGACATTAACATCTTAGGAGCAGAATCAAAGCTTCATACGTCATTGTGTGCGATTATTTTCTTTCATTTCGTTGTTCAGTGAGACAGAGTATGCAAATAGTGTCCCGCGAGAAGCAGGACAATAATCAAAATCGTCATGTACGAAAGCTTATTTTGATACTATTGATAACCATGGTGATACATCTGCATTGAGTGTAGCAGTTATCTGAAACTATTGATAACCATGGTGATACATCTGCATTGAGTGAAGCAGTTATCAAGTGGAGCGTACAAGCATGGCTAGTGTGCTTGGTTGATTGTCATGAATTCATGCTAGTGGTTCTCGGCACGGACCATGTGACCTGAAGCAGAGTTTTGTGGAGATTGGGAAGGATTCGTTCAAATTTGGGATCACTAATTTCTTTAGAACAATATAAACATATTACTTCTTCTGTGTTCATTCTCTAATCTCCTACAGTTTAACATTATGTAGTATGGAGAACGAAATGTCACGGTCTACAGATTTGCTGCGATATATGTGCCTTAAACCTGACATCTGACTTTGGGTAACTCTGACCATATATGGAATGAGCCAACTGCTCTCCATAATTCCTCAGTTGTCTTCTGCGACGTGCATGAAAGGTAAATAATGTTGCCAGTTTGTGCTCCCTTCTTGTAACAACACGAGCATAATGAAAGATCACATTTTAAAAGATGTTTCATAAGATAATAATCCTTTAAGAAAGTTGACAGGATTGCAGAGAGGGGGTATGGGCTAAGGAGTTTATTCAAATTCGGAAAGAGTGCAACAAGCGAAAAACCAAGTTGGGAACTACTGCACTACATAATTTGTGTCTGAGATATTTATACATTTCATGTCCATTTCGTATCTTTATTTGCTTGATTATCAATATCCATCTTTTTTTTTTTTTTTTTTTGTATTGTATGAACTCCTTTGTATTTCATTTGTATGTTCTGGTTGGCAATGGGTTATATTTGTTTCCTTCCCGTAATGTGTCGTTAGAATTGGCCTTATTTGTGCATGTACCTAACTGCTGGCACCTTGTTTGCGCAACTCAAATCAGTGATGCCAAATTGGTCATTTAATAATGAAATTTGCAAAAAAATTAGCTATTTCTAAATGTCACTGCCATGAAATGAATGTTTTGGTTATGTGTATATTTTTAATAAAATTAGATAATGTATTTATTTTTACTATTTTCTGGTTGAAATTGCTAGAGATATGAAAAGCCTGGTCACACCCAGGAGTGAATGTTACTGAAGAATATCCTTTACTGGACATTGCTATTCAAATATTGAATAATGATGTTCTACTTTTTTGTGTGCGTTCTTTCTCACAAACTCTAACCGAATCTCTCGTACAGCAGGACAATTGCCATACTAGATTTCCAGCAGGATGTAAGTCCAGAAAACGGAAATGCATTGTGTCGCCCTTTTATTTACGCCAATGGCGACAATTTACGATCCGGGACACATCCGATTTCGGTGTTGATAATAAATACTTTCAGTGTTTTTTCACTTCCACAGAATGGTGGTCATCTGTAACCATATCGTTTCAATTGTAAGCCAGCTGTGCGAATGAACTGGTTTTCGTACTATCTACTCTCAGCACATGGTTGAGAGTTTAGCGCGTTGGTTTCACACTAATGAGGTCTAGAGTTAGATCCCCGGTAAGGACTGGGTTTTTTTTTCTGTAGGAAGGTAAATTTAAAAAAAAAATCATCCTGCACATGATGTGGCGACAGCAGGAGCATGCGGCCTTTATCACACAACTACACAATCCCTCCCTGCAACTTTTAAACTGAAATCATGCAGTATTTGACAGTTTTTGACCAAGCTCACAGCTATCCACAGTCGCGCATGCTTGAACTTTTTGCCGCTGTCTTACGTCGCATCAACAGTCACTTATGCCAGCTGAGACACATCATCATCATCAAGTCCGCAATAAATGTTGGCTACAACAGACCTACAACATCCCGTCTCTTGTTTTGGTGGTGCACTCTGCTAGATTAACTTGTCCATCTTGTGATGTTACTCTCCCACTTTTATCCCTGCCTACCTCTTGCTCGCTTCCCTTCGACTTTACCCTCAAGTAAGCTCTTCAACAAGGTGTCTTGTATTTCAATGTGTCCAACATATTTTATTTGTCTGATCTTTATTTCTCTTAGTAACTGTTTCTTCATATTAAGTGTTGTTAGAACCCTTTTGTTTGTTTTCTTTCCTTTCCATGATGTTCTCCCTATTCTTATATATATCCACATCTCAAAGGCATCAATTATATAATATAATTGTTTGTATGGTGTCCTTGTTTCTGAATCATACATTAATATAGAATAGATGTAGCATTTTATAATTCTCATTTTAACTTGTTTGTAATTTGTTTAGATGTTAATATTTTCCTCATGTCATTGAAGGTACTTTGAGCCATTCCAATTCTCCTTCTGTTTCACATCTGCCGACATTTGTGATTATATGTCCAAGATATTGATAGTGTTGTACTTGATGTAGTCTCTCTATGTACGAGTTTATGTTTAGTCCCTGTTCTCCTGTGACTTTGCTGATGATTATGTTTATAAAAATATATTTATATCCAGTCCATATTTTTTACTTACTTTATCGACTTGATCTATTAGTCTTTGTAGTTCATGTTCACTTTCTGCTAGAAGAACAGTGTCATCTGCATATCTCAGGTTGTTTATTATTTTCCCATTGATATTGAGTCCTGGCATTTCTTCTATATGTTTAAAGATATTCTCTGTGTAGATATTAAATAGGCTGGGTAATAAAATACATCCTTGTCTTACACCTCTTCTTATTTCTATGTATAGTGTAGCTGTTTTCACACCTTATTGATGCAGTCTGTTCCCAATATATATTTCTAATCAGTCTGATCTCTTGTCCATCTATGTCTATTTCTTGAAGACATTCGATTAATTTTTCATGCTGTGCTCTGTCAAAGGTCTTACTGTAGTTTATGAAGTAAATATAGATACTGTTTTTGGACTTCTAAATATTCATCTATCACTAGTCGGATATCACTTTACGGCAAGAGCAGCAAAGAAATACACAATAAATGTAGTAAAGCATACCAAGCCCTAGGGCAAATGACACCAATCTTAGAAACAGAAACGTAGATTTAAACATACAAATAACACCATTCAAAGCGATTAGTATGCCAACGCTGTACTACCAACGCCAAACATGGACAACAACAGCACAAGATAGAGACAAACGTAAACTTGTGATATCTGAAATGGCATGTTTATGCAGAATCCTAGAGATATCGCTAAGAGACAGAGTGAGAAATGAAGACATTAGACAAAGACCGACACCGCCCCAATCTTGGAGTATATTAAGAGCCAACAGATCAAATGGTTTGCATACATCGGCAGACTACCACCAGATAGCATACCATATCAAGATAAGCTACACAGATACAGTGAGGTCGACCACGAAAACGATGGACCACCGGAATAAAAGAGGCGACAAATTCCACAATATACTCAGCACACACGAGGGCCATCTCCAGAGAACTCTTCTACCCCTGACGCTGAAAGACAATACAGGGTTTAGCGAATACATAGATAGATAGACTAGTCGGATACTAAGTATAGCTTCTATTGTTCCTCAGTTTTTCCTAACACCGAATTTTTTTACACCGACCTCAGTATCTATCCTGTTTTTTTTATTCTTCCGTGTATTATCTGGAGTAGTATTTTAGTTATATGATTCATTAAACTTATTGTTCTATATTCTGTGCAGTCCACACACAACCCTAGGCTTCTTAGGAAGTTGTATGAATATTGATGATTGTTGGTCTTTAGGTATGTGGCCTGTGTCATATTTCATTGCAAAGTTCCGTGATAATATCCACATCAAATTCGCTTAGAGTTTTTATTATATCTGCTGTTATGAAACACCTAATGCATCCAACAATATCGCCCATACAATGCAGGCAGTCAGCGGCGGAAACGCCGACAAGGAGGTTTGAGAGACGAGCTCCCTATTAACGATGCTATCTGGTCGACAGTTAATGCTATTGTACGTGGGATATTTTCATTAGTAACTGCTATCAAAACACAATTTAGAAACGTAATGCATCGTAATCTCCTAAATTCAGTTTTTATAATTAAAGTTTTTATCACTACATTTCACAGAATGAAAGTTTTTATCACTACATTTCACAGAATTAAAGTTTTTATCACTACATTTCACAGAATTAAAGTTTTTATCACTACATTTCACAGAATTAAAGTTTTTATCACTACATTTCACAGAATTAAAGCTCGTTTTAAAAATTTTGGATGAGTTTTGTGCACAATCTCTAGAATTTTTGCCATTCTTTTGGTATATTTTACCTTAAATTTGATCATAATCACTTCCAGCTATTTGGCAACCCTGCTTCAATGCCGTTATAAAAGTATGGATGAACAGAAGTCTACGTCATCGCTTGATCGTAGTGCGGAACGTTAAGAACGTGACTGGGAGTGGATTTCACAGTTATCTCAGTGATAAAAAACCTTGGATGATGGGACAGAAATTGGCACAATGTGTGCGCCATGGTTCCGTGCCAAAGAGTACGAGTTCCCCGGGAATAAAGCTTGCAGAAAACAGTTGAAGCTTGCAGGATTGTTTTACGTATACGAGCGTCACATTTTTTAGTCACATCGTTGTGGTCAAGAGGTCATTTGCACGAGGAAGGGAAAATTAATAGTTGTGTCAAGTAACGATAGCTGCTGTAACAATGTCTCTCAATTATACAGTTCTTTCGAATAAGTTGAAATCATCCTCTAAAATGACACAATTTGACTTCCCGTGATTACATTACAATCGACACAAAATGACCACAAGTTACCAAAAATTACCAATTATCACATAAATCAAGCACTTTTCTAGGATATCTTGCAACCTGATACACATACTTCTAGATAGACATGAACTCAGAATGAGTCATAAAAATAAGCAGAGTTTAATATAAATAAAAGTCGAAATTTCCTTTCTTGAACAAATTCTCTAAGAAAACACGTACTTCTCTAGGATGGTGTGCGACATATCTTTTTTCTAAAAAATTGTTGTGTTGTTCGTCCATCGAGGGTGATGCCCATTTGGAACTCGACAGAAGAGTTGATCCCTGGCTCTTACGCCTTCTTAGCCGAAGTGTTGTTCACCGACATCGTGAACCCCTCACCCAAGTTCGAGTCTCGCACCTCGCGTTTGAGAGCAAGGCGTTCTCGAGATGAGCGACCGTGTCCCAATAGCGCCTGAGCCTATCGGCTACTGAACCCTTTCTCTTTGCCCTCTGGCGCTGTTCTGCCTTTTCATTGTACTTAGTTTGAAATCTATTCGTTTGAAATCTATTCGTCTCTCGCCATACATCTACCTTTTCGTGCCTTTTTCATTGGCCGCACCTCCAATGTTTGGACTGGACTGACTAGCGTCACTGTGTGTCGATGCATGTGTTGGTGCTGTTGGTATCGGAGATGTTGTCTATCTCTTATGCAGTAAAATCTCTTTCCACCTGCTACCTCCACATTCTCAGACACGATCCCCAAATGATTTGGCCAGGATCAGCACGAGACGCTGTATTTCTGTTTCCAGGGTGCACCGCGAGGAGGTACATTTGGGATCTTGGTTATCTGCTAACCCTGGGTTTGCCGAGAGCATTGCATTCTTTTTGCACCCCATTCTCCACATTCAAGGAACGTATAACAAACAGAGAGGCATGGGGAAATTTTTGTGATGGTGTTTCCAGAGTGACATCCCTACGACCCTGAAGGGTTATGGGTTTGATAACGATGATAAAATACCTCTTATTGTGAGGTACACTTCTTTCAGCTGCAGACGTTAGTCCAATTTGATTATAGCAGAACCAAATGGAGGTTACGGTTCTGGTAATTCAGTCACCATGACGCTTTAATAGCTTATTGCACACTGATCCACAGACTTCTAGATACACATTGACTTAGCACGTGCAGCACATAGGCGAAAGTTGCTAAAAATAGCATGAATTTCACGATTATATTTACCAGGTCCTTCTCAAGAATAAGGCCTGCGTGCTGATCTCACATAGCGACATTCATCTTCGCTGATCAGCTGACCATATATCGTTTGGCATATACTCTGTCTCGTCAGTCAGCTCGGGAAAAGGCGGATATACTAAGATAAGTGAAACTTCAGGAAACCCTAGACACAAGACATCAAAATAATTATGGGTGATTTTTAATGCAGAAGTTGTCCCCCGGATCATACGAAGAGAGAAAATATTAGGACCTTTCACTATCGGTCGAATATACATGTGATGTGTATGTGAAGAGATTAGTACAAAGAGCATCAACCTCGCGGTACTGTTCTACAGATGTTTGTGTTTTAATTCATTCATTCATTGGTACTATGCCTTCCGGCGTAGGCGATCATGCTTCTCCACAGTTCTGTGTTTGTTATACTTTTAAATATAATTTCTGATGATTCTGCATCATGTCAGGCTTTCAAGCCATCCAACATTTTCTCACGTTGTCTTCCTCAGTCTCTCTTACCCTGGATCTTTCCAGTTGTTACGACGTTCTCCAGGCCACCTCTTCGCAAGACATGACACAGGAACTGATTGTCGTCTTCTAATACAGTTAATAAGTTCCTCTATTTGAATTGACAAGTTGTAGAATTATAGCATTATTCTTTTTATCTGTCCATGGTGTGTTTCCATGATATTGAAGCATTTAAATTACACAATTCTTAAAGTTCAACGGGGTTTTACAGCCATACGGGTGATTTTTGTGTGCCGTTTTTTGTGAGCAACAACTTCTTGCAATGCTATACGAAGGGCTAGTCATGTCAGTACTAACTAGAGTATGCCTTGATTATCTTTACCATTAACACAACGCAGATTGATAAACCTAATTAGATTAAAAATAAAACTATGCATGTCATTCGTGGATGCCCCAGAGATACAGCATCTTCTGAAAAAATGGAAAAGCAGGAGCTCGACAGCTGATTAGCTATATGAACAGATCAAACACCATCTAAAGCTAGTTTTATCAAAGAGGAGAAACACGGCAATGTGCGCGAAATCGCTTTAGAGAACACTCCACACATCAAACTAAAAAAAAAAGATGAAAGTGTTTAATGTTGTGTATGTTAACAATTAGTAAGATGTAAAGTAAAGTAACCCATATTAATGCCGTAGGGGTGTGAGATGTTAGCGATCTCACATTTCACTGGCTCTGCAAATGAGGGCGGTAGCCATCTCCTCTCCCTCGCAGTCTTTACTTCCCGGATTAATCCGGTACCCATTTAAGGAAGGGTCGACCTGGGAGCCGTTGCGATCTGAAAACATTTCCGCCTCAGCTGGGGAATGAACCCAGGACCACTCATATGCGAAGCCAGTGCTCTAACCACTGCGCTAACGCGGCTCCCTAATGTAGTAAGATGTACAATTCTGCTGATATTAATTAACTCCTATGTGAAAGATAGCACGACTAGGATTATTGAAAAAAGGTGACTGATTCCGGGAAGCTTTTTAATTGTATACAAATGTAAATAATTTAAAACATTTCAACAGCAAACATTGACTTATATGCTCAGTGAAACACGGAAATTCACTTTGTAAACTCAATGTATAGTCCGTTTATAAATACGTAATCCCACATTCAAGAGAATATTTCAAAAACTTGTCTGTTTGATCGCAATTTTTTAAATCCAACTTTTGATTCAAATCGGCGCTAACAAAATTTTTTTCTTTTCAAGAGTGTTAGTAGTTTAACAAGTTTCCTCTGTAACTTATATAGATAAGTATGCAGCCTGCATTGTGTAGGATATAAGATGTTCCACAGTAATCATTGGAGTGTACACACAGCAAATTACTGTCTAAATAATCGAAACACATTTGCATTGGCGACATTTGTTTATATTGTTTGGGCTTTTCATTTACTGTGACGGAAAGTATACATATATTGACCATTGTAATCCGATAATGTAATCCGAGAGGAAGATGACCACTGGCACAGAGATGGACGACAATTTATGCAACCATTAACAATAATTAACGTCTTGGGATTATAAGATTCTGAATTGTGAAGAAGTTATTACTTGGACATATCACATAATGGTCCTATATAAGTAAGTGTATGTTGAGGACACCATTAGGTACATATACAGTGGCAACAAAATACATCTCATCCAATATCGACTAAAATAATACAGTATTTAAGCGCAGTTAAGAAATCCTGAGGTCTAATAGTGACCGAATGGCAGACTAACTACTGCATATTACAGTGGCGTTTACTTTTGCACATACGAGGGACAACACATACAGCAATTTGACCTATCAGGTATTTTTAAACGATACGCCTTTGAATGCAATGTTATTTGACAATAACATGTTTACTGTAATATCTAAAATTTAACCCCACTTGTTTGCAATGGATCAAAAAACTTTACAGAATTTCGCCGACATGCACAATCCAGAGCGGACATGGACTAAATGATAAAAGTATTTTTGCGTCGGATAAAATCTAATATTACATGCCAAAGATCTCTGCAATAAGACAAGATTCTGAGATATTGTGCGAATTTATCAACTGACTAAAGTTTCAGCGTGCATGTTTTTATTTTACTTGGAAAACATTATATTTGAGTCCCGCTTTTTAAAAAAGAAATCGAGTCTGTTATTCATGCAGGAAGCTGTGGTAAATTATACTGTTTGTGTAATTTCTAGCCTCCTTTCTGTCTGCAAGCCTTTACAGAAGAAACCGCCAACAAAGACGTGTTGTCAGCAAAGCGTTGAATACTTTAAATACGGATTCATTGCTTTTTCTCATAAAAAAAGGCATGCCATTATTCTTGTTCTGTGAAAATTGTTTTCCAATGACATGAAGCCATCCAGATTAAATGAACATTTTTGGGTAACGGGTCACTATAAATTCCTATAAAAGTGTATAAATGACATCATTTTGGGTGAAGCCCAAGTTTCCCCTTCCCACTTACTGAAGAAGTATATGTCACCCTGGATGGAGGACGTTGGTCTATACAATCTATACCAAAGGAGACAGTGTCAGAAAATAATTTGTGAACGCTTATCTCAAGTGAAGTCAAGCCCAGCCTGTCCAATGACTTCTGGAATAAGCATATCAGTTATCTCCGAACTCATTGGACAGGACACGCCTCTTACTGAATTTCAAAATAGTGGATGTGACATTATAATCTTTGTGAAGGACACACAACATAAGCGGCAACTCTGGCGGCATGAGGTTCACCATCTTGTACGTACCCAAAAGTGAACACAATAATTTACTGACGTCGAATGCGTCAAGCCGAAAGACGCAGGCAACTATATCAAACTACAAACCACGGAAGAAAAGAACATGTGTATCACTTCTTGGACTTCATCTAGCTAACAAACAGCAGTTGAATTTGTTTTTTAAAACAAGAAATAGGGCAATTTATGGCCGTATATACGTTCATAGACACAATTTATGGCCGTATATACGTTCATAGACACAAATGTGGCAATTTATGGCCGTATATACGTTCATAGACACAAATGTGGCAATTTATGGCCGTATATACGTTCATAGACACAAATGTGGCAATTTATGGCCGTATATACGTTCATAGACACAAATGTGGCAATTTATGGCAGTATATACGTTCATAGACACAATTTATGGCCGTATATACGTTCATAGACACAATTTATGGCCGTATATACGTTCATAGACACAAATGTGGCAATTTATGGCCGTATATACGTTCATAGACACAAATGATGCAATTTATGGCCGTATATACGTTCATAGACACAAATGTGGCAATTTATGGCCGTATATACGTTCATAGACACAATTTATGGCCGTATATACGTTCATAGACACAAATGTGGCAATTTATGGCCGTATATACGTTCATAGACACAATTTATGGCCGTATATCGTTCATAGACACAATTTATGGCCGTATATACGTTCATAGACACAATTTATGGCCGTATATACGTTCATAGACACAAATGTGGCAATTTATGGCCGTATATACGTTCATAGACACAATTTATGGCCGTATATACGTTCATAGACACAAATGTGGCAATTTATGGCCGTAAGTACGTGCATGAACACATGAAATGAGGCAATTTATGGCCGTATATACGTACATGGACACATGAAATGCGGCAATTTATGGCCGTAGATACACGCACATAAAATAATTGTCTTCGTTCTAGTGTTTTCGATGCCATTACTTTAGAAAACCATTAAGAAGGCCGGAGAACAGGGGGAGGGGGAGTATGTCCCAATTCTTTGCTTTACTTTTCTAGTTCTAAATGTAATATTTTTATTTCCTAAAGGGGAGAGGGTTGAAACACTAAACACTCCCTTCCTCCCAATATGTACGGTAATTATTTGCAATTTATTTTAATTTCTTTCACACATCCCCCCCCCCCATTTAATATTTTCCACCAATTTTTTTTAGAAAGCTCTTTGTATATTTGCATCACACATGCTATATGCATGCCCAACCCCATCCCAAAACCAGGTCACCCTAAATTGATTCCTATTTATCTCTCTGGATAACTCTTAAGTTTCAGCACAAATGTCACATGCACAGTTAGTTGCTGGCAGACAAGACAAATCATGTGACAGGCAAATCTTTAGGGATTGGGCATGTCACGTGATCAATGGAGGAAGAATAGACCCAATCACGAACACATGGCTCTATCTTTCTCGCACTCTCTCTCAATTATTATAGAAATGTATGAGCTCTCCTAAAATTTATTTGTTTGCATTTATGCATCACTTTTGTGCACCTTATATTTTCTTCTGCCGTTTCTTGCAGTGCTAAAATATTTCTATCATAGAGAATAATTGATTTGTAGCGAGTTATATATAACATATTAATAACAATAATAATAATAATAATAATAATAATTCAATAAAATACGGTGTAAACGTTACTTTTACTATTGTTGACTTCGTAAGTTTCTACCTTGACATTATTTACAGCCGAAAGTCGAAAACTAGGCTAACATATACCCACCGATAGAAATTTATACATCATTTTAAGCCACATGGTTAACAGCAAACTTTACCATAATTTTTAACATGGAGAACTGGGCCACAATAGACAGCTGCGGGATTCAAGGCAACTGTTGGACAACATCAGGGCCTTGTATTAGAGTTATTGCGGAGCAGCAAGATCAAATGAAGATCTTATACTTTCCGAATAAATACAGGAGTTAGACAGGTATATATTATCACTGATGCTATTCAATATATATATGGACAGAATCACCACTGAGACCAGTATAGAGATGGAGGAAAAAAGATGACTTCACTCAAATAAACGAACACACAGAATAACACAGCTCAATAAATGAATTGCTATTTGCATATGACCAAAGTTTAATGTATGAGGACGAAACACTACTACGAAAATTAACATATCAAAGACAAAAATATGAAAATCAGCAGATACCTAGTCCAGTTAACATCCAAACCAACGAAAACAATCTCAGACAAGTACGCTAAATAACTGGGAAACATGTTCACTGAAGACTGCAAACTAGATACAAAAAATTGATATAGGAGGCCAAAAAGGCAATGCTATGTCATACCGACATCAATGCTCAAACACTAATATATAAATATGACCACTAAACAAATGGTGATAAATAGTATATTTATACCAACTTTTTGTTACCAATGCCAAACATGGTCACTTTCTATAACACAGGAGAAAAAGGTTGAAACCTGTGAAATGAGGTGCCCAAGAAAAATCATTGGCGTCAATAGAAGAGCGAACAAGAAATGAAGACACCATCAATTTTATAGGAACTATTACATGCAACAAATGCATAGAGAGACAACAGATTAAATGGTTCGGCCATCTTATAGGAATGGAACCTGTTCGCCCACTGTCTGTAGCATACAGCAAAAACATTTCTGGTTACAGAGCAAGAGGAAGACCAAGAAGTAGATGGATTGATAATATCAGAGATATACTACAACAAAATTGGCTAAAGATAGAAGACTTAAACTACCCATGTCGCTTCATGGCATTAGAGGCTAGGACAAGACAAGGCAACACAATTTTACATTTGTAACATGGGGCAGCAACAGTTGACATTTGTAACATGGGGCAGCAACAGTTGACATTTGTAACATGGGGCAGCAACAGTTGACATTTGTAACATGGGGCAGCAACAGTTGACATTTGTAACATGGGGCAGCAACAGTTGACATTTGTAACATGGGGCAGCAACAGTTGACATTTGTAACATGGGGCAGCAACAGTTGACATTTGTAACATGGTGCAGCAACAGTTGACATTTGTAACATGGGGCAGCAACAGTTGACATTTGTAACATGGGACAGTAACAGTTGACATTTGTAACATGGGACAGTAACAGTTGACATTTGTAACATGGGGCAGCGACAGTTGACATTTGTAACATGGGGCAGCAACAGTTGACATTTGTAACATGGGGCAGCAACAGTTGACATTTGTAACATGGGACAGTAACATTTGATATTTGTAACATGAAAGGACAAAAGTTCACATTTTAGCATGGGGCAAGAAAAGTTAATATTTGTTACTTAGGACAAATTGTATTTTGTAACTTGGGACGACAGTTAATATTTGTAACATAGACATAGCAACTTTTAATATGTGGCAAAACAATTTGACACTTGCAATATGGGAGGAATATGGAACATGAAAAAAAAACAAAGAGGTTCTGTCAACACTGCGTATGGCGAAAAACAGTCAACAAATATAATAATCAAAAGTAAGGAAGTAAGAATCAAACAAGTATAAAATTTTAGACATTAAAAGGCATGACACATTGTTGAAGATAGGTAGAAACGAGGGACAAGAGGTAGGCAAAGACACAAATGGGAGGGAAACATCTTGGATGGGCAGAATACAGTCTAACAGAGTGCACTACCAAGACATGAGACAGATGTTTGAGGTCTGTTACAGCCAACATTTATCGAGAGATCGTACCTGATGACGACGATGAACATGAGATTATTTAACTTCTGTAACATTGATCAACAGTTAACACATTTTATTGTAACATTGATCAACAGTTAACACATTTTATTGTAACATTGATCAACAGTTAACACATTTTATTGTAACATTGATTAACAGTTAACACATTTTATTGTAACATTGATTAACAGTTAACACATTTTATTGTAACATTGATTAACAGTTAACACATTTTATTGTAATATTGATTAACAGTTAACACATTTTATTGTAATATTGATTAACAGTTAACACATTTTATTGTAATATTGATTAACAGTTAACACATTTTATTGTAATATTGATTAACAGTTAACACATTTTATTGTAATATTGATTAACAGTTAACACATTTTATTGTAATATTGATTAACAGTTAACACATTTTATTGTAATATTGATTAACAGTTAACACATTTTATTGTAATATTGATTAACAGTTAACACATTTTATTGTAATATTGATCAACAGTTAACACATTTTATTGTAATATTGATTAACAGTTAACACATTTTATTGTAACATTGATTAACAGTTAACACATTTTATTGTAGCATGTACTTCAAGACAAACGTAAACTTATGACAGTTGAAATGACATGCTTACGTAGAATCCAAGGAATATCGCTAAGTGACAGAGTGAGGAATTAGGACATAGATAAATAACCGACACCACCCCAATCTTGGAATATATTAAAGATCAAATGGTTGCACACATCAGCAGACTACCATCAAACATCATACCACAGTAAGCTATGCTACACAGATACAGCGAAGGCAGACCTAGAGGTCGACCACGAAAACGATGGACCACCGAAATAAAAGAGGCGACAAATTCCATACTATACTCAGCTCACAAGATGGCCGTCTCCAGAAAACTCTTACAAAGCGTGTGCAGATTGCAAGAGGATGGCAACAGGTGCGGAATGGATAGGTCTACCCACAGATTTCGAAACTTGTTTGAGAGTAGTAATAACAATTAGCAGGGAATGCAGAGAATGGTGTCCTACGGCTGTGGAGCATGCCAAATAGGGGGATGTGATTATATATACTGATGGATCTGTGATTAGACATTCGTAGTGCATGGGCCTTCACAGCTCAGTGCGCAGGTAAAACGATCAGGAAGGAGAGTGGGACCTTTGTTTTGACTACGAGTAGCATGACCATAGAGATTATGACGGTGACCAGGGCATTTGAGTAGGCAGGCACACAGAAGGTAACACGGGTTTGCATATTGATTGACTCTATGAGTACAATTAGAAAAGTACAAGTGGGTATCGTTCGCGAAAAGTGGATTGAGGCCTTGAGAAAGGCGAGTTTTGAAGTAGCTACATTTATTTTCGTGCCGGGGCATGTTAGTGTTCGAGGCAATGGAAGAGCAGATAAACTGGCGCGATTGTGGTACATCGTGACGGGACAATGGATCGAGCTGGTGTTTTGAACTTCATTAGAGATATACCATGCGAGAGTGAGACTAGTGTGTGTGTTGATTCCTTTTCAATGTGCAGGATTAAAGATCAGTGTTTCTTCTTCAGTGTTCATTCTCAAACTTCTGCTGGATATCCTTTATAGCACAACGATGATCCTACCAGATTTCCAGCAGGATGTAGCCCAGAGAATGGAAATGCGCTGTATCGCCGTTTTTTTGCGACAATGACCGACACATCCGTCTTCGGAGAGAGAGAGAGCAGGGTTTGAAATGCGTTGTTGCTAAAAGTTAACATTTTGGAGGGCGCAGAAGAATGATGATCACTAACAAAGGACCAGTTCTGTCAGCAGAAATTTAATGACGGATACACTCCAGGAGAGATCGGAGCAACTATGGACGTGTCGACTTTGCAGTGAAGATCCCGCGACTAAGTCATTAATGGAAACAAAATGGTTTAGTATAATCAGTCAAGATTTGTGACGAGGTCATGGATTAACCCAGACTTCTTATTTAATCTTTGCCTTCGACCTGAGAACGAAAATGAAGTCACTGAATGACCTGTCTCTTAATTTCGTGCTTTTGTCTTGCAAATAACCCATATGTATGCCCAAGAGATGCAGGTCAATGGACATTGCACAGTTGTCATTTGACAGACTCTTTGGTGGCGGAGAATTATAGATGTACCATCAACATAGATGGGTCAACAAATTGAAGAATATTAAACTAGTGTGCCCAGAAGTATGTACTGCTTTACTGGAATGACATGCTGATGATCTTGGGATACTGTCAGATTGGAACGCCCACCTTTAAAGACTAAACATGCATCCATAAACCGTATTAACAGAAAGTGTATTTGAGACAGCACACAATATACGTGTTTGGTTGTCATATCGGTTACTCTACTGAGGAGGAGGATCTACACTTTTGTCCGAAATGCTATGGGCTGTCAAGAGCTGTCTGCTCACAGCTAAATGAATTACATCATCACCATGTGTCATAAATTGCCTGTTCATAGCTAAAGGGATTATTTCATCATCACAACGTGTAAAGAGCCGTCCGATCACAGCTAAATGGATTACATCATTATGTGTACAGAACTGCCTGCTCACGGATAAAGAGATTATATCATCATCATCGTACTTACCATACCCATATTGATGCTGCATACCTCCAACCATCTTCCTATCTACACATTCATGTATATCTTCGTACGCACCATATACTTCTGCACGCACGAGGACACACAGACACACCATCTTCAGAGATTAAGAACCACTGTATTTCTCTTACCTACCACCCACACACTAAAGTGTATTACTCACAGTAGCCCATAATTTCTAAGAAGTGTTCTACAGTAATGTCTTACATATCAGATGTTCTATTTTTTTTTACATTTCAGTTTAATTTTGTGGGTAGGATACTTGGTCCACGTGGGATGACCGCCAAAGAACTAGAACAATTCACAGGTTGTAAAATCATGGTCCGGGGCAAGGGCTCAATGAGAGATAAAGCAAAGGTAGGAACTTTTTCTCTTTTCTAATCTGCATTATATTATGTATCGGCTTTCAATGAGTCATAGTCATATAACACACTGATTGTAGAGTCACCTCTATAACACACTGATTGTAGAGTCACCTCTATAACACACTGATTGTAGAGTCACCTCTATAACACACTGATTGTAGAGTCACCTCTATAACACACTGATTGTAGAGTCACCTCTATAACACATTGATTGTACACTCACCTCTATACCACACTTATTGTAGAGTCACCTCTATAACACACTGATTGTACACTCACCTCTATAACACACTGATTGTACACTAACCTCTATAACACACTTATTGTACACTCACCTCTATAACGCACTTATTGTACACTCACCTCTATAACACACTTATTGTACACTCAGCTCTATAACACACTGATTGTACACTCACCTCTATAACACACTGATTGTACACTCACCTCTATAACGCACTTATTGTAGAGTCACTATAACACACTGATTGTAGAGTCACCTCTATAACACACTGATTGTACACTCACCTCTATAACACACTGATTGTACAATCACCTCTATAACACACTGATTGTACACTCACCTCTATAACACAAACAGTACCCTAACCTCTATAAAACTGTACTTTCTCATCTTTAATACAGCAACAGTAACCTTTTCTCTATAACACACCAACAGTACCATCTTCTCAACACAACAGTGCCTTCTCTATAACACACCAGCAGTACCATCTTCTCTATAACACAACAGTTCCATCTCTATAACACCAACAGTACCCTCTCCTCTACAATACTTCAACAGTACCCTCTCTATATCATTGATTAGAGACTAGCATCACATCAAGTTGGGCACTCCCATAAGAGCTCGCTCTCCGTTGCAGCAGCCACCCCAGCGTATGTAGACTCAGTCCCGGTCAGGTGATAATTGCGTGATCTTTGGGACTCTCCAAAATAAAAATTACTTTTCCTTTCCTTCCCTCTAGACACTCCCATTTCTGAAATTCTCTGTATTAGTGTACGTTCTCTGCGTCATTGGCATCATCTTGTAATGAATTTATTACTGCCTTGATCAAGTCTGCTTTATCTTTTCTTGCATTGTGCTGTCTATCGCTACATTGCTTGCCAATGGGTCGGCTCTCTCGTTTCGTCTAATCATGGTTTATCCATGTAATGCTCTGGACAATTTAGTTATTCAATAAATCACAGCATTCTTTTCTCAGTATGTACTTTTCTATCTTGCGCAGCATACTTTGAGAGTCTGTGAGTAGTACCGAGTGTGTGGTTGTATCGGTTATCAACCAATTAAGTGCTGCTGTAACTCCCTCTATATAACGCACCGACATTATGTCCTCTCCTTAACACTCCTAGAGTAGTCCTCTCTATGTTGTTCGTCCTTCGTAATCGACGATGACCATTCAGGTCAACTGAGATGATGATGTCTGCGGTGTACCCGACGGTGACTAATGAGTCATATCGTATCCTCTCTATAACATACCGCCATCATGCAGGGACAATTTCGTGAATTTTCCGATCCAATATTTTCTTTTACCGCCTCTTTCTTTACTCGCATCTTTTCTATGCAAAGAAAGCAAACCATGTACCATTTGCACACACCGTGTCTCATATGTCCAAATCGATCAAGCTTACACCGTCTCATATGTCCAAATAAATCTAGCTTACACCGTGTCTCATATCTCAAATCAATCAAGCTTACACCGTGTCTTATATGTCCAAATCAATCAAGCTTACACCGTGTCTCATATGTCCAAATCAATCAAGCTTACACCGTGTCTCATATGTCCAAATCAATCAAGCTTACACCGTGTCTCATATGTCCAAATCAATCAAACTTACACCGTGTCTCATATGTCCAAACTAATCAAACTTACACCGTGTCTCATATGTCCAAATCAATCAAGCTTACACCGTGTCTCATATCTCAAATCAATCAAGCTTACACCGTGTCTCATATGTCCAAATCAATCAAGCTTACACCGTGTCTCATATGTCCAAATCAATCAAGCTTACACCGTGTCTCATATGTCCAAATCAATCAAGCTTACACCGTGTCTCATATGTCCAAATCAATCAAACTTACACCGTGTCTCATATGTCCAAACTAATCAAGCTTACACCGTGTCTCATATGTCCAAATCAATCAAGCTTACACCGTGTCTCATATGCCCAAATCAATCAAGCTTACACCGTGTCTCATATGTCCAAATCAATCAAGCTTACACCGTGTCTCATATGTCCAAATCAATCAAGCTTACACCGTTTCTCATATGTCCAAATCAATCAAACTTACACCGTGTCTCATATGTCCAAATCAATCAAGCTTACACCGTGTCTCATATGCCCAAATCAATCAAGCTTACACCGTGTCTCATATGTCCAAATCAATCAAACTTACACCGTGTCTCATATGTCCAAATCAATCAAGCTTACACCGTGTCTCATATGTCCAAATCAATCAAGCTTACACCGTGTCTCATATGCCCAAATCAATCAAGCTTACACCGTGTCTCATATGTCCAAATCAATCAAACTTACACCGTGTCTCATATGTCCAAATCAATCAAGCTACACCGTTTCACTACCGCCAACAATGGTTCTTAACTATTTGCTATTCTGTCTATTTGTTCCCGCAAGATGTGATTTGACTTATTGGTCTCAAGCAAGGGAGTGTTCTTAAATTACCTCAACAATTTTTGGGGAGTTTTTATCCAGACCTCTCTTTTGTCAACAACTGTCAAAATTCAGCGACTCCTCACCCTCCCGATTAACTGTGAAAGCAGAAACAAATTTTTTGCACTGTAAAATAATGCATTTTTCTTATTTTTTAGGGAACAAATATACACTTTTATTTTGTTTATAAATAACTGCTGTTGACGTCATGTTTTGGCGTCCTCCTAGTTAACAACTGTCAACTTTTTTCTATCTCTCCCCCCCCCTCCCCAAATTGTTGACATAATTTATGGACAGCCCCTACGGCAGGGCTCAACCGTTTCAAACGATGAGCTCCGCCCCAATATAATCGTTAGTACTCGCGACCAATGTATTCCTGGAATGACGCGAGCATATTTCCGTACCAGAATACGAGAGCACTAACGTGCCCACGAACACCAGGTTGAGAGCGCATATCTTTAGGTATACATAATGCTATATGAATATCAGTGTCTTCACTTATTGGTTTATATTGATCATTTGATGAGATACACACATTGTTCTACAGGAAGACCAGAACAGGGGAAAAGCTAATTGGGAACATTTAAATGAAGAGTTACACGTGTTGATTACAGCGGAGGATACTAGGAACCGGGCAGAGATCAAGCTACAGAAAGCTAAAGAGGAAGTTAAAAAATTACTGGTTCCAGCGGTTAGTACACTCATTATCTCACACAAACTGACTTCTGGTTCTCAACTTTCACCTCTTTACCTCAGTTTTGACCTTTTACCTCCTTCCTTTTCTAAGTCTATCGCCATTTTGTGTAATTGCTCAGCGTGCCCAATATGTGATATAACATCGAGTGTCTGGTATTACCTCTCTCCAATCAATCATTTGTACAATGTCTTGTAATTACCTCTCTCCAATCAATCATTTGTACAATGTCTTGTAATTACCTCTCTCCAATCATTCATTGTACTATGTGTTGTAATTACCTCTCTCCAATCATTCATTGTACTATGTGTTGTAATTACCTCTCTCCAATCATTCATTGTACTATGTGTTGTAATTACCTCTCTCCAATCATTCATTGTACTATGTGTTGTAATTACCTCTCTCCAATCATTCATTGTACTATGTGTTGTAATTACCTCTCTCCAATCATTCATTGTACTATGTGTTGTGATTACCTCTCTCCAATCATTCATTGTACTATGTGTTATAATTACCTCTCTTTAATCATTAATTTATTGTACAATAACACATACGAGGTAGCTTCAAAAAGTTCCTGGATTAGTCCACTAGTGTTTGAATGAAAGATGATGTTATAGAGATTATATGTTTAGGAGTTGATAATGACCCTGACGGAAGGACAACAGATGTGACCTTCAATACTAGATCATGATAAGGTACGCGTGTGTTTGTACTAGTTGCATCGTTAGAGTTGAAAATATTCTCGACTGAACATCCTACAAATGACAAATTATGTGTTTTGCTTGAGAAGTCCCCCTCAGAGACACCAATGCTAAATAAAACATATGGATAAACCCCATAAAGAAATCGACCAGAAAAATAGAGAACAAACATTTGGATTATGCTGCATCACTATGCGTCTGCACGTCTATCCTTACTGGTAACGCAGTACCTCACAAAGCACAATGTGCTTACTTTAGAACAGCCTCAATGTTCACCAAACCTGGCATCAGCTGATATTTTTCTTCTTGTCCCCTTAACTGAAATTTTCATTGAAAATGACGGCGATTCAAGGATGCCAATGACGTTATCACCAATGTTACAAGACAGCTGAGAGAGGTGTCAACAAGAATGTGTTCCGCGAATGTTTCCAGTAAATGTATGCACGCTGTCAAAAGTGTAGTTGCCGAAGGGAACTACTTTGAAGGAAATGTAGTGTAGATGATTATATTTTTACTTATTTCTATATAATCCTCTAATTCCGGGAATATTTTGAAGCTACCTCGTATAATATATTAGTAACTTAATTTTAGTTCTTCCATTGTTATTTTTAGGAGTCTGACGTTTTTCTAGACCTGAAAGAAATGCGAGTACTTATAAGTTTTGTGTATTTTAAAATTATACAGCTGACTTTTCACTATATACTAACTAAATTTTCATTTAAATTATTGTCCCAACTATTATCTAGTTTTTTTGTTTTTGCTACCACGAAAATGTATGCTTATTGTTTGCTGTATCTTGTCTCACTATAGTATCATAGCTTTCCCGTTTACATCCCGAGAAAGCATCACATGCATGTTTGTAACATACTGTACATTTTTATATGAACAATATAGACACGTGAATTAGCTGGATATGCACACAAAAAATGCCACATAATTTGTAGCAAATTTAAGAAGAAAGTGTTATGAAAGATATTTTTTTTTAATTAGAAAAAAATGCTACAAATAGCCAAAATAAATTTCAAGACTAGCAGCTTTTAAAAATGACAAAATTCGAGAAATTTGACCATAAAAATGACAAATATGGCATTCCTGAATTGTGGCATTATCCAAATATGAAAGCTCGTCTGTTATTTTTTTTCTTACCACTATTTCTTGTACACTTAATGTCTAGGATACCTGTTACCACCAATTGATGTTAATGAAATGCGCACAGTAATTAAAGTTTTACATTACGGAAAAATATAGCTAACCGACTGAATCGACGTTTTGATCCAAAGGTCTATCAAGACAAAATACTGGACAAATGAAGAAGAAACAATATACCGGTAAATAATATCGCAAGTGAACTAAAGTAGACGACGTCTAGACCTAGACGTTTTTGTCGACTCGAGAAATGAAACAAATTATATATATAGAAAACCATATATAGAAAACTATATATATATAGTTCTCATGCAACTTCTTATATCAGCAATTTTGACAGTATACAATGAACTCGACTGCGGGACGGTGTGTATCTGCTCTCTCATTCCATTCATTTGCTGAGAAGACACTCGAGAAACCTTAAAGTTCGTTTCGTTTGTTATGTCCAGTCCATGTTGTGGATGGGGATAAAATGCCGGAGATATGTTACAGCGGAGTGTCGACAGGGAGTGGCTTCTAGACATGATTTGATCAGGAATAAGATAACATAAATATCGTAGACCCATTGCAGCCAACATGCAATGTTGGAAGTTAGAACGACACAATGATGTCTTATTCTGTCTTCCCCCCCCCCCCCCCCCTCTTATGTTGTTTTCCTCATTGGCAAGGATGTGATATGGGTAATGGAATTCGTTTTGTAGTAGATTTGTGGGCTGCCTATCTGTGCTTCTGTTAGCTTGACACATTCGACTTGGGCATTAGACTGTCTCGTTTTACACATTCGACTTGGGCATTAGATTGTCTCGTTTTACACATTCGACTTGGGCATGAGACTGTCTCGTTTTAACATGATACGATAGGGGTTCTTTATTTTTCTCCAGATGTCCGCTTTTGTGACAAATTGTGTGTCCACCCCTTCGCCTTTGCCCACCCAAAAATAATACGTTACTAGCATATCCTGTTCAGGACGTACCAACAACTCAAACATTTTTTTGGTTGCAGTGATTTTCTAGACTATATAAATATTTCCAGTAGCTTGCCATTGCTTTGTGAGCGATCCGAATGCACAATTTCCGGCGGTGGGTTTTAAACTAGGCGCCTCTGTACATCGCCACCTCAGAACAGGACGCTCCCACCTTTTACTTAGACTCAGACATGCTTGTCAACTTTCTTCAAGGCGTATTATATGTTTATTAGTTGTCGTCAAAATAGTTACCTATATGTGTCCGATGTCTCTTGACGAGTCCGTACCCCCCTTCCCCAATCCCAGTAAAATACTACAGCTCACATAAGGGTCTTATATCTCATTTTAATAACCACTGTTTAACGTGATGGGGTAACCAACCGCACTCATAGCTTCATACGATATGAATTACATGCTAGTATTAGGATTCGTTCGTCTGTTTTGGTCTCTTCCCATGCGCGATTATTTAATCCAATGGTTCTCATCCTTTGTTTCCTCCGTGGCCATTTTTTCGATATAAAATTTCTACCTTCCGTCACATTAATAGCTTGTGAAACGCCGAAGTCGGATATGGCGGGCTTTAAGCGCAAATAAAAGGACCACACAACTAATTTCCGTTATATGGACAATATCCGCTGTAAATGTAGTATGATCATAGTTCTGTTATAAGAGTGATCCGGTGGGAGTTTGAGAACGAACTAAAAACAAAACAACGTATGAAGTGAACCGTGGAGTACGTTGAAACTTCTCAATGGTGACTGCTGCTGCTTCTTCTTCTGGTCCATGCCGTGTGACGTTGGTTATCATGTTTTTCCACAGCCTTCTATTTCGTGTGCTGTCAATCATTTCCGATACCGATGTTCTTCAATGCTAGGTTGTCAAACATCTTCTCTCTTGGTCTTCCCCATACCACTCTTGCTCTTCAACTTGCCTGTTGTTACAATGGGTTCCATCTTTCCTCTTCTCCTGATGCGTCCAAAGCTCTCTATTTGAATTAACTTCTTTCACCATATCTTCATTACGTTTTTTTTTATCTGTCCGTCGTGTTCTTAATATTCTTCAATAAAACCCACATCTCTGCTGCCTCAATGTAATTTTTCACTGTTACGCTGAGCGTCCATGATTCACTTCCATACATCAGAATTGGTTCTATATAACTTCACAGAACCCTCTTTCTCACCTTAACGACAATGATATATAAATGTTCTTCATCTTGTGATATGTTGCCTTTACTTTGGCAACTCTACAATGGTGACAAGACTATTCTTATTATGGGCTGTGGAGTTAAAAATGGAACCTTTTGTTGTCCGACTGATCACTAAGTGAAATTAAACCATTGTTATGTTGTAAGACATTAATACAACCAAAATAGATTTGGTTGAAAAAGGTACATCATCAAATAGACTCAATGAACAAGATTACAACTTAGACGAGCACTGAAACAACAATATATTATTTTTAAAATAGGATTATGCTAGGGCAGTATAAGCGTTTTTTTCAGCATTTAGTTATCGAGTTTTCATTACATTTAGTTTCAGTTTAGCTATTTGAAAGAAACGTGCGAGGCTTCTTTGAAATAACACGATAGTATTTTCATGCATCACCCGTCTCTTTATCCGATAAACCACGCTATTTTGGTTATTATAGATTTGAAATAATATTTATAATTCATTTAGTGTTATCGGAAATACGAGTTTTTTTTAATTTTCACTTGCCGCTTTTCTTCAAAACTCCAAATGAAACTGAATTATTGGCCGACAACACATTTTTGTATGACCTACTTGAATACTAATTTGCACGACTATTTTTTAGTAAGGGCTGCTGTGAAGAAACTTCGCCGTTGGTTGATTGTGAAACAAACTAGAAATGATAATTATAAAATGTTACATCTATTCTATATTAATGTATGGCTCTGAAACATGGGCAGTGAATAAACAACTAGAAGACAGGGCTGGTGCCTATGAAAAGTGAAATATAAAGAATAGGTAGAACTTCATCAAAAGAGAACAAACAGATATCCTACTAACACCAGAAGAAAACGAACAAGGTTCTAGCAACACTTCGTATAAAAAAAAAAAGAAATATTAAAGGAAATAAAAATCAAACAAGCATAGAATTTTGAACATATTAAAAGACATGACACATTGTTGAAGATCTTTCTTGAGGGTAGAGTCGAGAGGAGACGAGCGCGAGATAAGCAGAGATACAAATGATGAATATCGCGAGATGGACAGGTTGTAGTCTAGTAGAGTGCAGTACCATAGCAAGAGACGGGGTGTTGGTGGTCCATTGCAGTCAACCTTCGTTGTGGAGACGGCACTTAGTGATGAATTGGTTGCGGATCCAGTAGTTTATGGGCTCTTGACCTTGTATGTCATTGTGTGATATGCCTATATGTATATATGAGCTGTTGTTTTGTTGGTTGGTTGCTGATCCAGCGGTCTGTGGGCTCATGCCCTTTAACCCAATGTCATTGTGTGATATATGTATATGTTTGTGAGCCATTGTTTTGTTGGTTGGTTGGTTGCTGATCCAGGGCATGAGAGCATGAGCGATTTACAGTAAGGTTCTGGAGAGGATAATCGCTAGAAGACTGGCCTTTGATTTGGAAAATAGAGGCCTACTACCTTACACTCTAGATGCATACAGACCGGGGAGAGATACGACCACAAATGCGGCAATACTCTCATATGACATCTGTGAGGGCTTTCAGACAAAGGAGGGAACTGGTCGCCACGATCGACTTGGAAGATGCTTGCAACAGAATCAGCTTTGGCCAGCTGATACATTTGCTAAGCGAACTCAACATCGACTCGTTGATAATTCGATGGATAGCAACGGTGTTGATGTCCAGACCTGCTGCTCTGAGATTGGGATCCTGAACATCATAGATCAGAACTATAGTATCGGGATTGCCCCATGGATCGCCATTATCACCTGTACTCTTTAACGTCTTCTTCTTCTTTCCTTCCTCATTTACCTTTTTCGGGTGTCGAGGGAGATACAATGTTCTTGTTCTTGCTTTTCTGGCAGCTTCAGATAATGTTATTTGGTGTTTGTGTAATGTATCTATGATGTTGTCGATCCAGCGTACTCTAGGTCTACCCTTGACTCTTCTTTCTGCTTCTCCTCTCTTCGTATATGCTTTATAAACTAATGAATCACACGGCATTCTTTCCAGATGACCAAACCATTGTATCTGTTGGTTTTGTATGTATTGTAGAATTGATATGACACCAACTCTTTCTCTTATGACATCGTTTCTAATTCTGTGTCTTCTGGTCACTCCTGTGGCTTTTCTCATGCATCTCATCTCTGTTGTAACGAGTTGTCTCTTATGTTTTGTTGTTAAGGGCCATGTTTGACATTGGTAGCACAGGGTTGGAATGACGTCGGTTTGTTTAATGACTTGATTTTCAACTAATATATTTAGATTGTGTGTATCCCTTCTTATTGCCATGGTTTCTGTTTTATCTATGCTTATCTTCATGTTGTTGTTTTTGCACTCAATGTCCATGGATGTTAGATGACGTTGTTGTTCTTGTATTCGATGTCCATGGATGTTAGATGACGTTGTGACGTTGAAGTTCAGTTTCTTCATTTGCTATTATAGCCTGATCGTCGGCAAAAAGTAGCTCTTTGGCATTTTCATTTCGCATCTTGGCTTTTTTCGTAATGCTATCGATATATGGGATGAACAGGAGTGGTGATAAAATGCATCCTTGCCTAACTCCCGATGTGACCATAAATGGTTCTGATATTTCTTTATTCGTTCGAATTACACTCTCACGGTTCACATATAGCTTTCACATACTTTAATAAGATGGTTGTCGACTCCATAGTTAGCAAGCGTGTGCCATAGAACGCTTCTATCTACTCTATCGAAGGCTTTCTCCTGGTCTACAAATGATACAGAAATGTTCTTATTGTATTCTATGTTTTTCTCCACCATCTGCCTGAGAATGAAAATTGCATCTGTGCAGCTGCTGTTTTTTTCTAAATCTCATCTGTTCGTCGGATAGCTGTAGTTCTATAATGGGTCTTAGCCTAGATTCTATAATTTTGGCCTACACTTTGCCTACATGGCTTAGTAGTGCGATGCCCCGATAATGTGTACATTCTCTTTTACTACCTTTATTCTTCCACAGCGGTATGATTATTGCTTGTTGCCAATCTTTAGGTGTTCTTTGTTGTGCCCATGCTGCGTTAAATATTCTGTGTAACCATTTGATGCCGTACTCTCCTTTTGCTTGTATAATTTCAGACGATAATCTGTCCACCCCTGGTGTCTTGTATTTTGATGCTTGTCTGACCACTGTATCTACTTCATGTTGTAATATTTCTGGTTCTAATGTTGAAACCACTAGGTCTGTTGGTATTGTTTTGTTCTTTCCCCCAGTGGGTTAAGTAGCTCTTGGAAACTCTCTCCATCGCATGGTAACTTTTGAAGGATGTATTAAAGGATTTCCATTCCTATCGTTAATAATATCTGTTGGGTTGTAATTCTCATCTCTTGATCGTATACTTCTAACCATCTTAAAGAATGTTCTGGTAGCAGTTCTATGATGTTCTGCTAATGATATTCCAAATCTTTCCCATGATTTCGCTACTTTGACTATTTTATTTGTTCTTCTGCTTTGTATTCTATAGTTTACATAATCTACATAATTTTGTGACTTTATCCATTCTTTGTGTAGATCTTTTTTTTATTTTGACTGCTTGTTTTACTTCATCACACCACCATGTTGTGTGTTTGCTGTTTCCATTTTCCCTCTTACCACACAAACTTTCCGCACTTTCGATTACGGTCGATCTATCTTATCCACACTTTAACGTCTACACATACAAAATAGCGCTACTTTAGGAGACTGGACCCGGCAGGATACTAACATATGCAGATGACCTCTAGCTGTAAAAGCACGGCAGAAACAAGAAGCGACATGATTGATGGTGGCAAAAGTAATCTTGAACATTTGTTCCTCTGGTGCACTGACTGCAAGGCAGTCATCAATCCCAGCAAAGCAAAGATCGTCTGGTTCTCGCTGAACAACAACATGGTCACAGACACATTACCAGCAGCCATCTGCGTGGGCATCAACATTAACAGAGGGCAGACTATGAAATATCTAGGCATCACTTTTGATAGAAGTCTAGCTTTCAAGAAACATGTGGACATTGTCATTCAGAAAGCTGGGAAGGGTGCCGGTCAAAATCATGGCATCTGCAGAGTTGCCGCAGCGAACCCTTTTTCAGATGATGCAGCCACTGGTATTATCTGTGTTGGGCTATGATTTAGGTTTACTTACACTGTCGCAAACACAGGTGGATAGATTGAAGAGAGTTCAAAACTAGGCTATGAGAGATGTCTTAGGATGCACACGAGATACACCTATCGATCGTGTCCATGAGGTTTCTCCTAGATCTACCGCGCATGACATCAAGACATACAATAGCTCAGGTTAAAGAATACTTCAAGGTCACCAATCTCTAGACAACACAAAAGGAAGATGCATCAAGAGAGGAAGGTTGTGGATGGCAGAAGCAGAAGATACCCTACTCAAGAGTTTGTGAGCTGGAGGAAGTGGGAAGAGACTGTGAATGGGTGACATTTCGCAAAGAGAGAAAGATATTGGTCGCGACTGAGCTACCAACAGAACAGAGGAAGTGATCCACGAACTCATATTGCAGCACTTAAAGTAACATGATACAATAATTTACACAGACGGCTCAGTAACGCAAGAAACAAACAGGTGTGGTTGGGGTTTCGTGGCCTACCAAAATGGCAAGAAATTAGCTGAGAAGTCAGCATCAGAAGTCACCAGTACAACATCGAGTATGAGAATGGAAGTAGAAGCGGAGACAAGTTCTCACTAGGCTGGCGATGCAACCATCAACAGATTCAGTGATTTTATCGGACTCTCAAAGTATGATCAGAACTGAATTGGTCGCTCTTCTCAACAACCCCCAGATCATTATATGGATCTACTGTCCATATCATGCTGTGGTCAGGGGAAACGAAAGAGCCGATGTGCTGGCTGGTAAAACCTTGGTAAACGGCACCGATATAAGAAGAAACAGGATTGAATTGATTATACCAGTCACGGACACCCTACGAGAAGACGAGTAGAAGGTCGAAGGAGACAATGTACATATTTAGAGAAGGGTAGTAATGGGAGGGACTAGAGTCGGTGGGGAAAAGTGCTCCCTCTCCGGAAAGATCAGAAGAACGCGTAATCAGCAACTGACTGGGACACTACTGAGCCTATACACTTTTAGATTGTTGACGGAACGGCGGGCGGTGCATATATGGGAATGCCCTCATTGTTGTGACGCTTGTTCCTAATCAAGAACCAATAATGATCCACCGATTTATATGTCCTTTGTTTCAATGCATGTGTTTGTGAGCTGTTGTTTTGTTCCATGTCTTCCATTTATTTGACCTTGGAGGGAGAAGCATTTTCCTGACGTCATCCGTCGCTGGACTTTTAAAAAAGGTGGAAGTCAACAGTTTCAGAGGGATGCGTGCATAGTCGGCACCCTGGAGTGTGTCGTGGTTGTATGCTGTTCAGACGATTGTTAAGCTGTACATTTTGTGTGTGAATTCAGAAAATGATAATATGGTATTTCCTTCCCAGGAGATTGATGCTGTCTTTAGGATTTGAGCTGGTCATATATTTATATATTTTCCTCCCAGTGTATACCATGGCCCATCTGTTCATCCAATTCTCTTTGTTCAAGATTTCAACATCATTTTAACTATCATTATAACATCGCAATGCAGCGAAATGTTCCTACCCAGTAAGTCTTATGAAAGCAACAAACACCTACCCAAAACAATATATTCATGTCTATACTGATGGGTCTTCTTTCAAAGCCACCATCAAAACAGGTTATGATGTATATATAGAATATTCAGATAAAACATCTGATGAGCTGTTTGATGTCTGTGTGGAGATATGTTCTAACTATGAAGCTGAAATAACAGCACTAGAAGTTGCCTTGTACCACCCGAAGACCATATTTGATGTTTTCCATTCAAAGTCCAACACATTGTGATTTTTACAGACTTGACGGCTGGTTGGCATAATGATATATTTCAATTAGTTCAGGATTAAAATGTTCAGGACAAACTAGAATTCGAATTTCTCCACAAGCATCTAACAACTCATCTGATGTTTTGTCTGGATATTCTATATAGACACTATAACTTGTTTTGATGGTGACTTTGATAGCAGCCAATTGGTATAGGCATCCATATATTGTCCTGGGTAGGTGTCTATTGTTTTATATTGTCGCTTTCATAAGACAGCAGAACACTATTTAATATCATAAAATAAGTCTGTAATAACCCACCAAAAACAAACATTCCTGTAAAAGCCAAATATGACCAAATACTGATCTCTGAAGAAGAACAAAAACTAAGGTGGACTGAACACTTTAACAAACTTTTGAACAGACCAGCAATCACGAACATCCCCACCACAACAGAGGATAATCAAATGCCACTACTAAATACATCATGTGATAATATAACACTTGAGGAGATCAAATCAACTATAACAAATTTGAAAAACCATAAAGCCACTGGAGATGACATTACAGGAGAAATGTTACAAGCAGCTGACACTTTCCTAAACCATCTACTATCTCTATTCAACCAAATATGGCAGAATGAATCACCACTGCAACAATGGAATAATTGTTAAATTACCAAAGAAAGGTGATCTGTCTGACTACAATAATTGGCGAGGTATCACACTACTATCCATCCCTGGTAAAGTCTTTCAAAATATATTACTACAACAACTAAGAAAATCCATTGATGAGGCTATCAGAGAATAACAAGCTGGCTTTAGACCTCACCGCTCAACAATAAGATCACATCTACACTTTAAGGACAATAATAGAAGAATCCACAGAAAGATAATCAAAAGTCATGATCAATTTTGTAGATTTTCAGAAGGCTTTCGTTAGTCTTCACAGACCATCTCTCTGGAAAATTCCTACGCTTTACGGCATCCCTCGAAATACACATCAATATCATGAAAGCTTTTTACTCCGATAGGACTTGTTGTGTAAGAACAGAAAGTGTTTTTTTCCCAGATGTATCCCAGTGAAAACGATAGTAAAACAAGGATGTGTTTTGTCTCCAATACTGATTGACTGGGTGATAAAGAAATGCACAGATCAAAAACAACTAGGAATCAAATGGGTAAACAACAAGATCCTGGAAGATCTCACCTTTGCAGATGATATTGCTCTCCTGAGTTCAACACACCAAGATCTTCCAAGAAAAAATAGAGAGACTCAAATTTTTTGTGCAACAGATATGCCTTCAAATAAACATACATAAAACGAAAATCCTGAACTTTACCGACCTGACAGAATCAATTAAACTAGATGACAACATACTAGACAACGTTTCAAATTTCGTATATTTGGGAAGCAAGATAACAGCAGACTGTGATACCAATTCAGAAATCAAGACTCGAATCGTTCTCGCCTTTAACAAACTTTCAATCATCTGGAGATGGAAGATCGCAAGTAAACACATCATACTGCGACTATTCAATGCAAGTGTGATTCCATTATTAACATATGAATGTGAAAGTTGGAAATCTACCGCAATAATGGATAAGAAGTTAGTTGCCTTCGAGAATAGATGCCTCAGAAAAATCACAAATACTAATTGGAAAGACTTCAAATCAAACGACATACTAAGAGAGGAGACAAAACAAGAATATGCGACGAACGTCATCAGAAAACTCCGCTGGACATACATCGGCCACAATACTTAGTATGAAGGATGACAGAATTCCATAAGTCTTCATGTGGACACCAGACGGGAAAGAAAACAGGGAAGACCAAAAACAACAATCAGAAGAACATTTATGAATGAATTAAAATCAACAGGCATAAATTCACAAGACCTGCAATCCTTGACAACTGACCGACAGGCATGGAGAACTGTGACAACCGCCCTATGTACCAAACTTGACAAAAGAGGAACTGACCGACTGACTTTCATATAAGTCTTAGGCCCATTGGGTCAAAACTTTTCATCGCATTATCTCTTGTGCCTTTGATTAATATCTTTGGGGTCTTTGTTACCTCTAATATTTAATGGTAGGGTGTCCTGATATAACCTAATTGAACTTTGTCCGCTGGTTGAAAAGATCACGCCTCTCCAAAAGAGAGGCAAACTCATTAACTACCGCTTGTGCCTTGATTTAAAACGTGTATGGCGGCAACAATTTTGCTATTCTGCGCACGTCTTATCTCTTGTCTGGGAGGTGATAACTTTCATTGACAAGGCTAAGGATTGACTTTTATTGTATTTTTATTTTTTTCTACAGACTGTTCATTTGGGTGGTCTTTGCTCATTATTATTTCTTCTTTCATAAGTTTCCATAGCAGCCACATCTCAATATCCCAGTGTGTTCTACATTTGGGCGTATTTCACATGCAGCCATTGGCGTATATCTTATTGCTGCACTGATAAGCAAAGGGAATTGTTCTACAGTCTGTCCAGGATTCAACATTTGTTTTGGAGCAAGTTGCCAGGAGTGTGCTTTACATTCTAAAGCAGAACGTATGTAGCCAAGATACTGGCCTTTGTGGGCAACATCTGATCCAAAAATGTGACAGTGGGCCTTTTATAGCCACCCCAGTGCTTTTCTACGCATGGAAACTATTCTTTTGAAGATATATTGACAATCAAATGCTTAAAGTTTTCTCAAGATTTATTGGTACATAACGGGAAGCAGTGTCTACATTTTTAATGGAACAAACCATACATTATTTAACGAAACAACATTTCGATAAAGACTACACACGACTACAAAATCCCGCCCTGCAACTCCTTAACGGGACACATGCAGTATTTGACTGTTCATTGTTATATATCTTAAATATCGCCTAGTTGCCATTATGTGCCTCCCGTAAACATATCCACGTTTCTCCCCAAATTTAACGCTCCCCACCCCAAAGGACCACGTGTCCCACGTTGAGAATCACTAATATAATACACCTACTTATTCTTATAGACAAACACAGTTAACTACAGATGATAAGAAGAAAAACTGAAACTTTATCACGAAATAGACTTGTGCCATTGTGCAATTCTACATTCCTTTATTTCTTTTTCTTGGTTTTGTCGCAAGAGTTGTCTCCACACTGCCGCACAAATTACCGTCTTAAAATTATCCCAGAATGTCAGTTGATGGATATCGCAGACTTGAGAACTCTTCCAAAATGAGCCGTGAAACGTCTATTTTCCCCCCCTCTTTCTCAGTTTAAACATTGTCTTAGGAAGATGGAAAGGAAATGTGAGCAGAAATATGCGCCTGTTTTTAACGTGCTGAGTTGTGCTTGCTGTCTGCGAACGGCAAGGGAAGCAAATTACGTTTTGTAATGACAACCTACACGTGTACCATGTGCTGTATTAACACCTCTCAAGAGTTTCTTCCCTTCTATGTAAAAGCAAATGTTTTCAAGTTAAATTCCCATAACTTACAAATATTATCTATATATTCCACGTAGTGAAAAAAGATGGAAACGGTTTAAGTGTGTGCTGTGTGTAGAATGTAGATGCATCAAATCTAAGGGGTATTAGGTGAATCTACCGCCGCCAACCGGCAGTGTAGTGCACAAAATATAAATTGTTTATTTAGAAAAGAGTTGCTAAATTGACTAGAAATGCTACATTAGAGCTGTTACACCAGCTTCACAATACTATACAATAGAGACATTAAACTTACATTCTTTCTTGTTTACAATAGAGACATTAAACTTACATTCTTTCTTGTATACAATAGAGACATTAAACTTACATTCTTTCTTGTTTACAATAGAGACATTAAACTTACATTCTTTCTTGTTTACAATAGAGACATTAAACTTACATTCTTTCTTGTTTACAATAGAGACATTAAACTTACATTCTTTCTTGTTTACAATAGAGACATTAAACTTACATTCTTTCTTGTTTACAATAGAGACATTAAATTTACCCCAAAAGTCTACAATAGAGGCATTATACTTATTTCAAACACTCTACAATGGAGAGACTAAACTTGCTCAAGTCTACAATAGTGACTTTAAATAAACTTACTCCGGCCTACAATTGAGACATACTTATTCCAAACACTCTACAATAGAGACAATAAACTTACTCCAAACAGCCCACAATAGAGATGTTAAACTTACTCCAAACAGCCTATAATAGAGACACCAAATTTACTCCAAACAGCCTACAACAGAGATGTCAAATTTACTCCAAACAGCCTACAACAGAGATGTCAAATTTACTCCAAACAGCCTACAACAGAGATGTCAAATTTACTCCAGCCTATAATAGAGATGTTAAACTTACTCCAAACAGCCTACAATAGAGATGTTAAACTTACTCCAAATACTCTATAATAGAGACATCAAACTTACTCCAAACAGTCTACAATAGAGATGTTAAACTTACTCCAAACAGCCTACAATAGAGATGTTAAACTTACTCCAAATACTCTATAATAGAGACATCAAACTTACTCCAAACAGCCTACAATAGAGATGTTAAACTTACTCCAAATACTCTATAATAGAGACATCAAACTTACTCCAAACAGTCTACAATAGAGACGTTAAACTTTTCCCAAAAACTCTACATTGGAGATATTAAACTGATTAAGAAAAAACTGCATTAGAATTGCAATACTTTCAACAATTCTACAATAACTATTGAAATGAGACCACAGTTGTAAGATAGGCTTTAAATTCATGCATTCATTTTCCTTTGGCGTTGAAGTTAGCGTATACGGCAGAAGTCATATCTCTCCAATTCTGTCTGTTCGAGGATATCCTGTGCAGTACTTGAATAGTATGAATATTGTTTGTTTTAATTTCTCTAAAGTATTGTTCTTCTAAGTGTTTCCTTTGGTATCCTGCCAGTTGGTATCCATGCAAGAGATTGGTGGTGTATTCTGTTATTGTCTGAGCATAGGACATGTCAGATGTAGGACCAACAGCATTTTCTAATAATATTTGTGATGTAGTTTTGATGTGTCTCTTCTCTGATTTTTTCAGTCAATTGAATTCGCTCCAGTGGTGTTAGTTATCCTACGAAGGCATTTGTTCTCGAAACTCAATAGTTTATTTTCTGAAGATAAAGTACTTTTCCAGCTCTCAAATCCGTATAACAGCACTGGAAGGATGCAGGAATTTAATATGATTATTTTCTTGAGTGTGCTGATTGACTTTGACCTCCAGATATTAGACAGGCACTTGATACTAATGCAATGCCAGTTATAATTTCTGCCATGACATCACCACTGAGTGTTAATTTACTTCTTAGATAGGACGCTGCAAGCAAGCTGGGCAGGCCATCTTGTGCGTATGGAGAACTCGCGTTTGCCAAAACAAATATATTATGGAGAACTCAAGGCAGGATTTCGAAAAGAGGGTGGACAGAAAAAGCGCTTCAAAGACACGCTCAAGTCATCCCTGAAACATCTTAACATTGACGTAGGCGCTTGGGAGAGCCTCGCTCAGGATAGAACAGCATGGCGTTACAGCATTAGAACGGGAGCACTAGCTGCGGAAGAATTCAGACAAGATACTGCAAGACAGAAGTGGACACGTAGAAAAGAAAAAACATCTCAACCTCACACAGATACCTTCTATTGTTGTCAATACTGTAAAAGAACATTTTGTGCGCGCATTGGACTTGCTAGTCATTTTTAAAAAAACTATTAACTTTTATTATTTTTATTATTTATTGTTATTATTATGGTTGAGTTTTTGGTCATCGTCGATCACGACGGACGAACATCATCATCAGATAGTAAAATATGTGTACCTTTTTAAGTTGTTGTTCATTTAAATTAATTGCGTTAGGTGAACTGGTAATGTCCATAATTTTTGTTTGTGATGGATTGATTTGAAGACCTATCTGTCCTGCAATGAGTTTTAATCTATCAGTTTTTGTTTGTGCATCTGGTTGGTTTTCACTCAATAATGCAAGATTGCCGGCAAAGTCGAGGTCTTCTAGTGGCGTTTTTTTATCCATTCAATTCCTAAATTTACGTTGGTTGTGCTTTCTCTCATTACCCAATCAATTGCAACATTGAATAGCAATGGTGACATAGGGCAACCTAGTTTAACACTAGTAATCACAGGGAACCAGTCAGAATTACCATTTTATGTTCTAATGCAGAATTTTTAGTTTTTATAGTATTATTTTATCGTATTTATGTATTTGTTTTGGAATTCATATATTTTTTAAATTGTTGAAGACTTTTTGAAAATCAACAAAGTATATTATTAGGTCAGCTCTAAATTCGAAACATTCTTCAATTATTGTTCTAAGAGTGAATATATGATCTAGGCGGGAGCGAACTGGTCTAAAGCCTGCCTGTTCTTTTCTAAGTCTTTTGTCTAGGGATGTCTTTACTTTTGTGACCATCATACTACAAAGAATTTTACCAGGTACAGACAGCAGCATGATTCCTCTCCAGACTTTAAATATTGTATAGTAAACCAAATGAGACAATGAATAAGTATCATGTTGTCATGGCAACCTGCTGTATTTCAGCCTGATGGTGAAGATGACTTGAAGAAGCGGCAGCTCATGGAGTTAGCTATTATGAACGGCACATACAGGGACACCAAAATCTTTCATCCAGCTCAGTTAACACGTAAGTGTGGGTTTGTGTGTAACCAGTCCAGTTAACATGTAAGCACATGTTTCTGCTTAACCAGTCCAGTTAACATGCAAGCATATGTTTCTGCTTAACCAGTCCAGTTAACACTTTGCTTGTGTTTAACCAGTTCAGTTAACATGTCTGCTTAACCAGTCCAGTTAACAAGTAAGCACATATTTATGCTTAACCAGTCCAGTCAACACTTTGCTTGTGTTTAACCAGTTCAGTTAACATGTAACCAGTTCTGTTAACATGTCTACTTAACTAGTCCAGTTAATATGTAAGCATGTTTCTGCTTAACCAGTCCAGTTAACACTTTGCGTATGTTTAACCAGTTCAGGTAACATGCAGATTTATGTTTAAACAGTAAACATGTAGTTTTATATTTGTCCAGTCTAGTTAACTGGTTTTCGTATATCCAGCCCAGTAAACACAGATTTTTGTTTATCCAGTCCAGTTAACATGTATGTTTCTTTTTAACCAGTCCAGTTGGTAAGTAGGTTTGTGTTGATTAAGTCCAGTTAACATATATGTTTGTGTTTAACCAGTCAGTTAACAGTCGATTTTGTGTTTAGTCAGTTAATATAGGTATAATATATATGTTTAATCTAGACTTGTATTCATCCTGTCCAGTTAACATATATGTTTCTTTGTAACCAGTCCAGTTGGTAAGTATGCTTGTATTAAACAGTACAGTTAACATGTAAGTGTATGTTTGTGTTTAACCAGTTGAAGATATACTGGTTGTATAAGAAGTCATGTTGTATTCCTATCTTCAATTGTGTATTTCTTCTTAGTGTATCATTTTGCTTGTTTTATATTCTTCCTATTTTATACTCTCTCCAATCACGTATTATGTACATGACTCTCCTATTGCGTCTATGACTCCTATCGCAACCATGATTCTCATATCATGTCTATGACTCTCCTATCATGTACATGACTCCTATTGCCTATATAACTCTCCTATAAATTATTGGCACACAGTCAAGCAGGTCTTGAACACCTCATAAACTTCATTAAAGAACATAGGCAAGAATAAAACCTATTTCTGAATGAAAACAAGGCCAAGATTATAACAAATGACAAAACCACTAGCAAGTTCTCAATCAGTATCAACAACAGCGAATTAGAAAGAGTCACCAGTTTTGAATACCTTGGTTCTCTTATCAACAGTAACAGTGATTTCTATGAAGAAGTCAGCAGGAGGTTGGCTATTACACCAAAGAAGCTGATAACAAATGAAAAACATATGGCTGAGATGCTGCAAAACAACCAAATTAACCAAAATAAAATAAGAGCTTGCATATTCCCAATAACAATAATGGGTGGGAATCCTGGACAGTCATCAACAAAGTTAAAAATAAAATAACAGTGTTTGAAATAAAAATTACAGAAAAATCATCAGAATTCCATGAACCAGAAAATCACCAATATAGCTATCCTGAGAGAAATGAATGTAACAGAAAACTGGCTAAACAGCATGGTTCTTTCCTGAAAACTACTATATTTGGGTCATATCAAACGCCATGACAGTCTATAGAAGACTTAATTTAGGGGATGATGGCAGGGAAACGAACAAGAGGCAAGAAGAAGATGGACGCAAGACATCAAAAACCACCTGAACATGACAGTAACAGAAGCAGGAAGACTAGCTCAAGATCAACAGAAGTTTCAAAAAGGCTGTGATGACTGCTAAACCCTGTTCAGGATAGGCTACCTGATGATGAATCTCCTATCATGTACACAATTTTCTCCTATCATGTACACAATTCTCTCATATCATGTACACAATTCTCTCATATCATGTACACAATTCTCTCATCATGTACACAATTCTCTCATATCATGTACACAATTCTCTCATATCATGTACACAGTTCTCTCCTATCATGTACACAGTTCTCTCCTATCATGTACACAATTCTCTCATATCATGTGCAATTCTCTCTTCAATTTTTCTACTCTGTGCTCACATTTCTGAATTCAAATCTCATACTGTATAAATTTGTTGTCACTTCTGTCTATTCTGTCTTTTCCTTTAATGCACCAACTTACATGATCTTAAGATTTTTTAATGACTGGATTACCCAAACTTTGACCTCCAATCTTATATGATTATATGCTTTGATAATAAACAAGGTGGTCTGTGGTTGAAATAATATGTTTGATCAAAATAATTCTTGCTCACCTCCTTTTTTTGCTTTCTATCTTTTTTTCTGTTTTACTCTTTCTATCTCTCTCTCTCTCTCTTTCTCTCTCACCGTGAGGTCGTAAACAAAGAAGAAGCTGGGAATTATTAAATGGCAACCGATAGAGTTTGCACTTCTAGGATGAACTTAAATGATACCATTACAACACATTAAACTTCATATCTTGCCCTCTATGTCTGACTTAAGTGGCAGCTGTGCTGTGGGCCTTGCTTGAAGTTTGAACCAGTATACGCTCACAACTGCTTCTCTCATCATCTGCGAACACACAGTTCCTCCTTGCAGTTGTTGAGTGCTTTTATTTAATTTCATATTCTATGTCAGAGATTAGCTGTTTTGTTGATTTAAACAAGTCTAGCTGGATGAATAGCCCACATTAGGTTTAGATAACAATTTTAAGATGTTAGACAAGGTTGTGCACTGTCACTGGATCTGTTCAGTGTATACAGTGAAATAGTAATGAAATCCGTACAATATAAGCCAGGAATATCAGTGTTCCATATTGGAACATATTATAATATATGGAAGTCATGTTATAAACAAACTGATACACTGATGATACAGCTCTGATTGTCGAGAATGAAACACAATGATGAATATCATTGCAAAAGAAAGTCAAAACAAACGACTTAGTCTTGAATATCAGGAAAAACTACAGTAATGGTAATATCAAAGAAGAAATGTCCCAAAATGCATTATCAAAGTAGTTGGGATCAGTCTGAAACAAGTCAACATATTCAAATATTTAGGAACATTTATAACATCAGATGGAAGATGTATTTAAAGATGTCAAATATAGAATTACACAGGCAAAGCCAACATTTACAAGATGAAGAACATCCTATTTAATATATCTTTGACAATTGTGGTGAGAAAGTTCTTAGAAGTTATATAGAACCAATTCTGATGTATGGAAGTGAATCTTGGACAATCAGCAGAATAGGAAAAAATTATATTGAGGTAGCAAAGATATGATTTTGTAGAAAATGTTAACAACACCATAGGCAGATAAAAAAGCATAATGAAGATATCCTGAAATAATCTTTCAATAAGAGAGCTGCTTATCCACATCAGAAAGAGATGGAACACATTGTAGCAACAGACACAGCAAGTTGAAGAGCAAGAGTGGTAGGAGAAGACCAAGATAGAAGATGCTTGATAATCTAGCATTCTGGCATGGGAGAACATTGGTAAAAGAAATGATTGAAAGCACACAAAATAGAAGGCTGTGGAAAGATATGATAAGCAATGCCACATGGATCATAAGAAGAAGACATTTTCAAAAGTAAATGCGAGTGAGTGCTAAATTTATTAGCTTTCTTACTTTCACTTGTCTACTACTTAAACAATCTTTGGTTCACAGTAATCAAAGCAGTTCAGTTGTCTCACATCAATTAAATCAGTTCTGTTCCCTTTTACCATCAAATGCAGTGCATCTAGTTCACAACAAAACAATACACTTGACTTGCAAGAAAAAAAATGCACCTGGCTCACAACAGAGCAATAGATATAACTCACAGCAAAGTAAATACATTTGACTTGTGATTCACTCTTTTCTCTACAACACTATAAAAAGTATACTTGGCTTACAAAGTAGGATGAATGTCTCCAACCAGAACCTCAGATATATGGCCTGCATCACACATCTTGACTGATCCAACTTATCCGTGCTTTTCAATGATATGAGAGAAGTATCCATAAAATGACTAATACAGAAGCACAGATCAGTTGGATCAACAAAATGGGTGGTGTTGTCTGCAGGCCCTATAATCTGGAGTAGACAATATCCAAACATGCTTGTTGATGACAGGGAATATTAAAAAAGACATGGAAGTTTCTTTGTGCCAATGTGGAAATATTATGTTTGCTACAGTTAATATCTAAAGTCAGATAAAAGAATAATCTAGCATGCATGTCTTACCTACAGCCTACTCCAATTATTAAGGCATACTGACAAAATCACAAATTTTGACAGCTCCAAGCTTTTCATTGGTCTTTTGCAAATAATTTGTGCTGCAACCAATGAAAGGCCCAAATTATTTAGTCAGCAAACATGTGTGACCAGTCCTGAGGTCATAATATCTGAAGTAGACTCTGTCTCATCCACTATTAGATAAAATTCAAGTGTACGTTAGAAATAATTAAAGCTTGAGTATTGTACTTAAGTGCACTGCAGTTGTTGGGTAGGTATTCATGGAAAACACAAAGTGTTAGGTTTTATCATTCACACAACATCTACTAACTTGGACATGAGTACATATAGTTCACACAATATCTACTAACTTGGACATGAATACATATAGTTCACACAATATACTACTATCTTGGACATGAATAAATAATAGTTCACAGTTTATAAAACAGATTTCAACATTTTTGACCAAAAGGTCTTTCATCAAGAAAAAATACATCACAAACACAGAATAAACAATCAATATATATATATATATATATATATATATATATATATATATATATATATATATATATATATATATATATATATATATATATATATATATTGATTAACCTTAACATGCATTGATTATTGAATATATATATAATCTCTATTGCAAATTGACTTCCCGTATTTAAAAAATGACCTTTTGATTGAAACATTAATTAAGTGTGGTTTCTAATCTGTTAACTATATTGTTTTATAATGTCTGTTAGCCTATCTTGTAAACCATAAAAACATATACTTTATTTTCTCAAAATATCAATTGGTAGAAAGTGTCACTGCAATCTCACCTATTATCAGTTGTAGAGCATTGTGTTGCAATTGACAAGGCTGCTATTTATAACTATGTATGTGGTCTATACATGAACTGTGTGAATGCTGTTGTTTTATGTATATCAAACATTTTTACCTTACAAACCTGAAATGTTTTGGACAGTAGCCTAAAATATGTTTTGGACAGTAGTGACTAAAACATATTTTAATGATACCGATAAATCCTTGACCTAATTAATTTTTCTTCCAATCAAAAGTTTGCTTACGGCGTATGTCCACAGAGCCTCATCTACAGTTTGGTGGTCTGCCCATGTTTCTTCCACCAGGCCCACCTGGTCATTTGGCTATGCGTGGTCCCGGTCAGTTGCCTCACTTGGTTCCAGTTAGCAGCAGTTCCATGTCTGATGGTTTGTAAATTTTGTTGCTCTTGAGTTGCTGCACTATATACTATGAACATACAGATACATATACTCTGTCTGTAGGTTTGTAATCAAGTATAACTGTCTCCATAACATTAGAGAGTTGATTGTGAACTGCATGTTAAGTTTATTGATTGCCTCCTCATCATCATCATGATCTCATATAAGATGATCATTATTTCCTTTTTGTATCTTGGAATTGCTCATATTGTTTTGACTTCCTACCATAGTAGTAGTTCTAACACATTAAACAAACCTTGTAGATTTATTGAAGTGTAGCAGTATTTGAAATATATGCAGACACTCTCCTGTGTGTTGCTAATGCTTGAAAGGGAAGCAAAGAATAGCAACACTAACCTGCCCATACTTGTCATAGGGGGTGACTCATGCCGAATACTAATGTGTTAGGCCATGACGCAAATAAAACAGCGACGCAATACATTTTCATTCTTTGGACTACATCCTGCTAGAAATCTAGGACCATTGTCCTGCTACAAGAAAGTCAGTAGGAGCCTGAGAATTAATGCAGAAGAAGAGATTACCGAGAAGGTTTTGGGAGTGGGGTTGACTGTTCCATCCCATAGGTCAGTGATCTACAATCCATGCTGAAGCTGCATGTGTCAGGCAGAAAGGTGCAGATATTGAGGCCAAGATGTAAACTATGAATCCACTCATTTAAATCTTTGTAGTACATCATGTTAACCAGAAAGAGTGAGAATTAATGCAGAAGACAAATATGCAAGCAAATCAAATATATTCTGGGAGTCCTCTTAGTTCTTTTCAATTATACATATAATTATTTACAATTTATAATTATATGTACATATAATTGTACATATATTTAGACTAGAATCATAATTAGATGAATTACTCAGTTATGTGGACATAATATTTAGATGAATTATTCAGCTATGCGGACACAATTTTTTGATGAATTATTTGACTTTTTTGACATAACTTGGTGAACTAATAAAATACTTCTATCCAGGATGTAAAATGAACTGCATATACTGAATGAGTTAAATATTTCAATGAGACATAGTGATGGTTACTGGTGTTATACTAGCAACCATTAAAAATGCTTGGGATGAAGGGCATGTTCTATTTAAATTTAAATGAGTTACTCTTAAAACCCACATGTGTGCTAAATATTAAGTTCAAGTATTCCAATTTTACTGGTGATATTACGTTTATATCAGATTTTACATGATTTACATAATCGAAATTTTCTGGTTTTATTAAAAGTAAAATAACACTAAAATTTGGGGCAATCATTATACAAGTTTCAGCAAGTAAAATGATATAATTTGTTTTTGTAATTAAAAACCAGTGAAGGTTTTTGTTAGTTTTGACTGTAATCAGATGAAGGTTGGTAACAATGACAAGTTTCAAGAAATTTTTTGTGGTCAATGTTGTATTGAAGCAGAAGCAGAGATTTTTTAAACATATAAATTACTATTCCAAACCAATTAAACGTAATACTAATGATAATTCTCGTGATAGATCTACACAGCAATTCAAATATTATCTCATACACATGGCACTCAAAGATTTGTCAATGCAAACACTGTATGACAGATACTATATGCAACAGATTTAAAATGGGATATGAAAAATATTCTCCAATAGTGGGGCGGATATCACTGATGTTCTTAGATGAAATTTGATTTACTGTCTTATTGGTGGTAATCTGAAGTCAAGACTATAGACTTGAATGTCAAGCATTGATGACTTGCCCGTGTGTTGCCTAGACCCGAGAGGGGAGCAAAGAATAGCAACACTACCTTCTATGTTTGTAAGAAGCGACTAAGGAGGTTATGAGATGGAGTTGGCGGTCCCATCACATATAGGTTCAGTGACCCAAAGCCATGCTGAAGTTGACTGTGGCAGGCAGAAAGCGCAGATATCACAGCAATGCTGTAAACTATGACACAAAACTTTCCGTTCTCCTAACTTACTCACCAATCTGCATGAGTTTTAGAATGAACGCAGAAGAAGAAGATTAGAAAAGGTTTGCAGCGGACAGTCTGGCCTACTAGCAATATGAATACGGAGGTCCACGACTCAGTAAAACTGGTAAAGCACTCAGCATGTACATACCACTCTGGAAGTTTGGTGTGTTGAGCTATTGTTGTCAATAAAACTAATCCATTCTGTGGACAACATCATGCTGGAAATACAGTAAATATATCACCAATCTTGGTACTGTTCTGTTTACTTAATAAGCATACAATTTGTGTTCTTGGTTACTACAGATTCATACTTTTTTTAAATAGTTGTTTTTGCAGACAGCACATATCAATATTATGTTATATTTTATTTCACACAGCAATACAACCATAAATGTTGTTAGTCTTATATGTGCAGAGAAGGAAGTTGAATCTCTGTTACAAAATGAATTAATATTCCATTTTGTGCAGAGTTGCAGCCTTGGTTTATCATATGATATATACTTCACAGTGGATAGTTTGATGAAATTGCAACATGTGTACATACCACTAGCGGCTCTTAGTAGTGATAAAAGACTACGTGCTCATAGTATTGATAACTGCCTCTTTCTTTGCTTTGCATTCCCTATTGTGCTTCACATTACAATTTATTTCACTAAATCTCTAAAGCTGCTAAACAGGAAAATATTAAAATCTTATATCTGTATTTTTTCCTGGGTATTTTAAATTCAAAGCATGAGTTTTTGCTCACAAAAAGAAATGATACATTTTTAATGGCTACTAGTAATACAGAGTGGTCGGTACAGTTTAGAACATTTAACACATGGCGTAAGATGGTACTGGTAGCTGTAGCAGTAGTAATGTCACCACAGAGGGATTATGAATTTTCACTATTGTTCCTTATGTCAAGCAATGGAGTTTTACTTTCAGCTTCAGTTTACTTTTTCTCTGATTATTTTTTTATGGGGAGATTTTCCAGAGCTTTGAAAAGTTCCAGATAGCCTTTGCTCAATGTGGATGTAGGATGCAATGGCAGGAGCTGGACAGTCTTCTGACAGTCTTCTGTTCCTTAGGAAAAATTGCTGTGATTTTCTTACAATTATGGGTCTTCAACAAGATTCATCAGTGGAGATCATCGAGCAAGGTCAATTTGGACATAATCTCTGATCCATGCACAGTCGTCTTGGTTGTCTCTTACAACATGCATGTCAAACAGCAGTGTTACTATTCTTTTCACCCCTTCTGGGGCCCTGAAACAATGGCAGTAATATATAAGGTAAAATGAGTTGCAGGAACTACATTTTCACGAAATTGGTGTAAACTGACTGAGATAAGTTTGATTGAGGAACTGAGAAACAGCATCAAAGGTAAAACTGGCGCCAATCACATCACAGAGATAATATGATTACCTATATTGAATGTCATGTGACATCACAGAGATACATGTGATCACCTATACGGAATGTCATGTGACATCACAGAGATACATGTGATTACCTATATGAAATGTCATGTGATATCATAGAACTCCATATCACACTTACCTACATGAAATGTCATGAAGATTGCCTTGACACTGGTGGTTAGTGTTTCTTCTAAGCTGCATGGGCATCATCAAGTAGTGCTGAACAAAGAACAAAATCCAGAACTGTGGACCTAGAAGAAAATGACCATCAAGTGCCTCTCCAAGAGTGATTTACACATGCAGTCTTGAGACTTCTCAACCACCATCTGAATAGCACACACAGGAAAAATGTAAAGGGAACATAGCTGGCTGACTTGCAATTTCAGTATCTTTTTTAAAAAAAAAACAACAGGCATGGCATATCAAACAAGTTTTACATTGTAATCACGGATTAAATTTGACCAGTATCTGTGACTTTAGTTCCTACATCATGTGTTAAGAATTCAATCTGATGTGAATTACCCTGCTTTTGAACAACTGTAGACCCTTGCTTGTGCCAAACTCTGTGTCCTTCGCTTATGAATTTTTTCTTATATAAGAAAGATAAGAAGGCAAATACCTATTGTCCAAAGTGCAGTGATGATAGTGAATTCATGTCTAACAACTTGCAGGACATTCATTTCTTACCACAACTAAATCTAGTACTGTTAGAGAATTACTTTATGCTGACGACTGTGCATTGTATGCTGACTCTGTCGTAAACATGCAGAGCACCATAGACCGCTTCTCAAAGGCCTGCAACAACTTTGGTCTCACTATTAACACCAAAAAAACAGAAGTCATGCACCAAGCAACATCAAATAGCCAACATACTGCTACTTCCATCATCGTCAATCAGGAAAAACTGCAGGTAGTCGACAATTTTACTTACCTTGGAAGCACTCTCTCTCTCGCAATGTCAACATTGATGTGGAAATTAACAATAGACTGGCAAAAGCTAGTGCTGTATTTGGCAGATTACGCAACAATGTATGGGACAGAAGAGGTATAAGAACAACCACCAAACTACAAGTATATCATGCTGCTGTTATACCAACCTTACTATACGCCTGCGAAACGTGGACAGTGTATGCTAGACATGCAAGAAAGTTAAATCATTTCCATCTTACCTGCCTACGTAAATTACTAAACATCCATTGGTGGGACAAAGTACCAGACTACGAGGTCTTTGTAAAAATCAACCTCAATAAGCATCCACACAATACTTATGAAGGCGCAGGCACACTGGGCAGGCCATCTTGTGCGTATGGAGAACTCGCGTTTGCCAAAACAAATATATTATGGAGAACTCAAGGCAGAATTTCGAAACGCTGGTGGACAGAAAAAGCATTTCAAAGACACGCTCAAGTCATCCTTGAAACATCTTAACATTGACGTAGGCGCTTGGGAGAGCCTTGCTCAGGATAGAACAGCATGACAAGAGCTATGCGATACCTACTTGACTGCCCAACAGCTGAGCATAGATTACAGTATTGCCGTGCACGGGCGTAGCTTCAAATACATGCAGATAAGGAACACCCGTTGCATTCCGAAATACAGAAAGTTAAAGGCAGCAGACTCAAGAGAGGAAGGTCGTGGATGGGACGTGCTGAGGATGTAATACAAAGCGTATGCAGATTACAGGATGTGGCAGCAGGTGCGGAATGGATAGGTCTACCCACAGATTTCGAAACTTGTTTGAGAGTAGTAATATCACTTAGCAGGGAATGCAGAGAATGGTGTCCCACAGCTGTGGAGAAAGAAGTGCAGGCTTTAATCAGTGAGAATACCAAAGAGGGAGATGTGATTATATACACTGATGGATCTGTAATTAGGCATGTTCGCAGTGCTTGGGCCATTACAGCTCAGTGCGCAGGTAAAACGATCAAGGAGGAAAGTGGTGCCTTTGCAGTCGCTACGAGTAGGATGACCATGGAGACTATGGCGGTGACCAAGGCATTTGAGTGGCTGCGCACACAGAAAGTAACGCAGGTCTGCATCTTGAGTGACTCTATGAGTATGATTAAGAAGGTACAAGTGTGTCTCGTTCGCGAACAGTGGATTGAGGCCTTGAGAAATGCGAGCTTGAAAGCGGTTACATTTATTTTCATGCCGGGACATGTGGGCGTTCGAGGCAATGAAAGAGCGGATCAACTGGCATCGTGTGCGATTGTGGCAAAGGGCGATGGGGAAATGGATCGCGCTGACGTTTTGAACTCCTTAAGAGATATAACACGCGAGAGTGAGACTAATGTGGATGATGATTCCTTTTCAATGGCTAGGATTAAAGATCAGGGATTGAAATGCGGTGTTGCTAGAGGTGAATATTTTGGAGGGCGCAGAAGAATGATGGTCAACCAGCATAGGACCTGTACTGTCAGCAGAAGTGTGATGGCGGATACACTCAAGGAGAGATCGGAGCAACTATATGGATATGTCCAGTTTGCAGTGATGATGATCCGACGACTAACTAACTAACTAACTAGAACAGCATGGCGTTACAGCATTAGAACGGGAGCACTAGCGGCGGAAGAATTCAGACAAGAAACTGCAAGACAGAAGCGGACACGTAGAAAAGAAAAAACATCTCAACCTCACACAGATACCTTCTATTGTTGTCAATTCTGTAAAAGAACATTTTGTGCGCGCATTGGACTTGCTAGTCATTTTAAAACGCACTATTAACTTTATTATTTTATTATTTATTGTTATTATTATTATGGTTGAGTTTTTGGTCATCGTCGATTACGACGGACGAACATCACCACATGTAAAAACATTCATTTCTGACCACATGCAGGATACTAATTTTTGACCACATGCAGGAGAGTTATGTCTGACAACTTGTAGAACACTGATGGCTGACCACATATAGGACACTTGTCTGGCTGTATGCAGGACAATCGTGTTTGATAACTTCTAGGACACATCTGATTATATGTTTGGATATTCATGTCTGATCACATTCTAGAATACCCATTGTTGACCACTTGAAAAAAATGCATTTCTGAACAAATGTTGGACACATCTCTGACCACCTTTAGAACACACATCTGACCACTTGTAGGACACTCATTTGATATGCAGAATTGTTATGTTTGATAACTTGTAGGACACTCATCTGATATGCAGAATTGTTATGTTTGATAACTTGTAGGACACTTGTCTGATTATATACAGGACTGTTATGTTGGATAATTTGTAAGGCACTCATTTGACTATATTCAGGGCACTCATGTTCTACTAATCTTTCATCTACAGATCAAGCTCGATATCTTGCCCAGCCAATGGCCATTCAGATGCGCTCATCAGGGTCTGTTGGAACTCAGATTATCCTTGCATCCCGCTTTCCTCCACCTCCACACCTCCCTCAATCTCAAGTTATTGCTACAAGTCAGGCCAGCATGAATGGAGCTCCACCTCCCTTGATATCACCCCCTGGGGATCATACAGGTTTGATATACAACCCATACAACACTATCAATACCATCAGTGCTATGACCTCAGGAGTGCCTTCACATATGGACCCTTACGGGCTGACAGCGACATCACCGTCCATCATAGAGTACCAGACCCACCTGGAACAGACGCATGCTGGTATGTTGGTTAGGCGAGGCTATGTGACAGGAATGTAGGGTATTAACTAAAAGGGACTTTGTTGTTCTATATACTATCTGGATTTGAACCATGGGTTAGGTATGGCATAGGTAGAGCACACCTTTCCTAGGTAGTCAGTGGAATGATCACTAATGACATATGATGGCTTCAGCTCAAAACTCTATTTCTTCCAGAAATTGTTTCTTAACTTCCATAGGAGGTCTCAAGAGGCAAGTGTCAAGGAAACTGTGCTTTGAGATTTTCTGAAAGAATGATCTTATTTACTGTTGACAAGCCACACATTTTTTGTTCATATGCTTTGCTAAGTCATTAGGCAGATTTATCACATCCAATGACACCTTCAAGAAATCTGATGCTCCCACATTCTAGAAATCTAATGTACTTGCAGTCTTCTAGAAATGTGATGTCATAAAAGTCAATGACTATTATTACTTGCAAATATAACATTTTCTAAAAATCTAATGGTCATGCCTTCTATAAATCCGATGTACTTTCTGTCTTTTAGAAATCTGATCATGCTAATGCAGTTGAATCTGATAATTATATTGTTTAGCAATCTGATATCCATTAGAAATCTGATGCTTGTAGCAGCACACTGACTGATTTGCTACAATAAATCAGCACAAACAGAAATCACATCCTAAGTGTATTTATAGATCTTCATGTTTTTTATTCTACTGTTGATAAATATTCATCTATAATATACACCCAATGAAAGATATAAATACATATTTTTATTTTGTCAAATTCCCTCAAATGATATATTTTATTTTTGAAAAGTAATTCTGTTGCATGTGAGAGCTTTCATATTAGTGAGATATGCTATAGTGAGAAATTTTATGTATATATTTTCAGCGCAAGACTTTAGTGCCAATTGTACAGTATTTTCTGACTGAATAATCTCCAGTCTCTTGTATTGAATTATATGAGTGGGTTATGTTCAAACTACCTTCTTGTGCCTTGGCTATGAATCCATGAAGTAGTGACACTTATACCTTGTCAGGCAGCAACAAATCTATTCACTTGTTTCCTTTGATCATATTTCGTTGAAATCGTCATTGCTTTAAAGTTTCTGGTTAGTAGTAGAACCCTAGAGCACAGAGTGGGGTTTTGTCATGGATTACTTCTTGGCTGTGATACCTGCACATTTTGGTCCAATGAATTCTTTTGTACAAAACTTTTTAGGTACTTGTTTCCTGAATTTTTTAATCCTGACTCCTAGACCAGAATAAATAACCAAACTATCAGAGGATATCCATCAACAATAAGAGCGTGTAGCAATAAAAAGAAGAAGCGACAAATGCTATATTAATGTAATATTGTTACTAAATAATCTAACTACCATATGTTAAAAACAATGTAAAAGAGAAATGCCAAGTAACAAAAAAACAAAGGAACAAGGACTTTTTCTAAGTTACTTTCCAACAGCAACATTTATTTAGAAACAGATACAAACAAAGAATAAATAACACACAAAATTATTAAATTGTTGATACAATGAAATGGTCTTACAACAAGACCCATTCTTATGTGGATGCATTTACTTATACGTGCTTGTACATATGTGTTGGTACCTTTCATACATCTATAAATTGAATATTTTATGTGTATACATATATATATGTGTGTGTGTATGTATGTATATATATATATATATATATATATATATATATATATATATATATATATACACACACACACAAACACATAATATAACATTTATTGGTGGGATAAGGTACCACACAGTGAGTGCAGTGCTAATGAAATCTAAGTCTGTAAGCATACGCATACACACAATGCGGATAAAGGCAAAGACATACTGAGCTGGACATGTGGTCCACATGAAAGATCATCATCCACCAAATAAGTTGTTATACTGAGAACTCTTGAATAGCTCCAGACAAGGCAGGAGGACAGAAGAAGCATTTTAAGACATTCTTAAGACACCTCTGATTTAAAAATAGACAAACTCATGGAGGAATCTTGCACAAGACAGATCCTACTGGTGTCAAAGAATCAAGAGTGGTGCAGCAGCTGCAGAGAATCTCAGACATCAAGCTGTACAACAAAAAGACATTAGAAGAAAGGCAAGAGCTGTTCAATGTCTCACAGACTGCTCCCACATTTGTATAATTCGACAAAGTAATAATATTGTGTAATTATTTATTCTTTGTTCATATTTATTTCCTGATAAAAGTCCCTGTTGGACTGTAACGTAGAAATAGTCTTTGTTCTGTAGTTCTTTTTGTTGTTATTTATCTTTTACATTGGTTTTAATATTTCACAGTTAGATTATCTAGTAAAAATATTACATTAACATAGTATTTATATCGCTCCTAGACCAGATTTGCCAGGATTATTACATGAAGCTGGAAGTATTCTTAGTAGCTCTGGTTTGCTGGCTAGCTGTCAATGAGTTGCTGACCATGACATCACACATGATGCTTTTGATCACAAATAGTTAACAATCCTGTCTTCATGTGGGGCGCATGCAAACTTCTTTTACTCAGGCTAGTCATTGTCAGAAGAATGAACCAGTAACCACCATCCTGATTTCATTGTATCTAGCAGCCTCACTTTTCTTGGTCTGGTTCAAATTTAACAATTTTCTCGGACTAGTCATTATTTGAAGAATAGACTAGTAACTATAACAATGTTGCATTGTAAAGAGTAATGAACAGATTTCTCTTGGACTGATTCGAATAGTTCACTTTGCTCAGAATGGTAATTATCTGAAGGATGGACAAGCAACCGTCACACTGTTGCATGTATAGAGCAGCTTCACTTTTCTTGGGCTAGTTCAAATTTTCCATATTTATCAAACTGGTCATTGTCTGAAGAATGAAACAGTATTAACAATCACAATGTGCTACATTGTAATCACAATGTGTTACATTGTGAGGGCAGCAAATAGGCTCTCACTTTCTTCTGACTTGTTCAAACTTTCCACTTTTGCCTGACTAGTCATTTTCATAAGTGACCATTAATAATCTTGTAGGACAACCAAGTAAACTTTCCATTGTTTCACTGTGAGTTTACACCCAATGAAGCAGTTTACCACCAATGTGTCCCTTGGTATCTTTATAACACCAACATGGTCCACTTTCCTTTGTCGTGGATTTACATGCAATCAAATAATGAGTTACTAAAAATGCCTATGGATATTGTGTAGTAGCAATAAACTCTGCTTGAACTGTGATCCTTCATAGAGCACCATATGACTAGTTCATGATTTTCAACATTCTAGTTATTTGCCAAATTGTATTCGGTCTGCTTCTCTGACACTAACTTTCCACTGCTCATCTCTAACAGTTCCGAGGATCATTTTTGGGTTTCTTTTCAGGAATGGCTGGTCCAAAACTATTATGGAATCGCTATTTTGTTCATATTTTCTTGTATATTCCAAGATACTTTTTTTTGTTTGATTGCTTATTTTGTTTGGAATGATGTCATTTTCTGGTGTGCTTCAGCATGCTACTTCATATATATATATATATATACACAATTAGCCAACTCATGTATAATATTATTTTGGTTCTTTTTGTGTATTTAAACATTACTTGTTTTATTGTACTCTGTGATTGGTTTATGCTCAACCTGCCTTTTGCATAGTGTTCTTTGATTGGTCTGATCAAACTGTCATTTGTATTGGATACTTTGATTGGTTCATGCTCAATTGCCTTTTGTATTGTAGCCTCTGATTGGTTCATACTGAAATCAAAATTTTAAAAAATATATATATTATCTAATTGGTTGATGTTATAACTTTCATTTTTGTTGTGTTCTTTTATTTACTTTTATTTTGAATATTCTATTTTCATTGCCCTGATCTCATCTATTTATTTTCAGTGATTTAATCTGTATCCATGTAACAATCTGTCAGTCTGAATTAGATGATCTGATCTCATCTATTTATTATCCAGTGATTGCATTTTCTTCTTGGATGGTACAATATCTTTTAATTATGCAATACATTTGTTTTTTGAATGATCAATACTTTGCAGGAATAAATACTCGGAACACAAAAGTGTTCCAACCAAGTTTTCTGTATGAGTAGTTTCCCTTCCATAGTTGGAACTTCTTACAGGATATATGTGATCTATGTGTAGTGTTATTTAATAAGTTATTAAATGTATATTGTGAACCCAGCAAGTTATGGCTAGCATTAGGATTCCATTAGAAACCAGACATGCACCATCAATAGCTCACTTTCACTGGTCAATAATTACAATTCATTGCCAAGAATCAGCTATGGATCAGGATCTGATCATCAACTCTACCTATTTTAGTAATCTAGTGATCTATATTTTCTATGGAAATCCAGTTTCTATGGAAACACACTTTGTGATTTTAATATTAATTCCTTCAAAGTACTGGTTGATACTTTATCCATTTATTTATTATGGAGTGTATTTTCTGCTTGGATGGATCATTACATATTTATTTATTATCCAGTGACCAAATTATAATTGCATCTACATCATATTAGTTTATTTTTATAGTGGCAGTTATAGATGTACATAAAATATGTTTTCAGACTGTCACTCATTGAATTACTTTGTTTTATAATTCTGCAGTGTAATGTTCTTCTTTGTTATGTATACATTACATAATTATGTCTTCACTACCACTCTATAAGCCTCTCTGTTCTGTGCAAGGGGCCCTTTGTCCATTGTCATATTTAGAAGGACTTTGATACCCTGTTTCATCAACATTTTTGGCAACCTCTTTTTCCTTTTTTTCTTTTGGAACCTTAGACCTACACTTCATGATTAATCTTTCTAAAACATTGTGTTTTTGTATTTGTCCAAAATATGTTAGCTTCTGTTTTTTTTAAAATTTGTGTTGTGTTCAGATTTCATATTTGTTGACATTTCTTCTCATGACCTAGAATTTTAAACTTTTTCTACTTTTCTTTCTTCTACATTTGCTATAAAATGCTGATTAGATTTTTACATGGGGGGAGGGGTGCACAAAGAACAAGTCATTTTACTGATCCACCAGGCTGATTAAAAATTAATATGCATTGACACTGACCCTCACAAAATATTACATAACCGGCTATAGCAGACAAGTAATGGTGATAAAGAAGTGATTACATCAAATCTGTGATGTTGTGAGTGTAACATGTTTTCAAAGCAAATAAAAGAGAGACATGGGAAGAAAGTGTCTTTTAATGAGGACATGAAAGACGGCAGGGATAAGCTTCTACTTTGATCTTGATAAGATGATACGTTGGACACCCTTTAATGAGGACATGAAACACGGCAGGGATAAGCTTCTACTTTGATCTTGGTAAGATGATACGTTGGACACCCTTTAATGAGGACATGAAACACGGCAGGGATAAGCTTCTACTTTGATCTTGGTAAGATGATACGTTGGACACCCTTTAATGAGGACATGAAACACGGCAGGGATAAGCTTCTACTTTGATCTTGGTAAGATGATACGTTGGACACCCTTTAATGAGGACATGAAAGATGGCAGGGATAAGCTTCCACTTTGATCTTGGTTAGATCATCCTCCCCTCTCCCGATATTTCACCTATCACAAGGGTCCCCATTATGACTAATCTGAATTCAGTCAGAAGGTCAAAAACAATTGCCCATCTCTGGTCTAAATAGATTGTTGAACTATTTGACAGAAAAGCTATGGTGTTTGTGCCTTTCAGCCTATCACATTTTTAAAAAAAAATGTTATTTTTGGTTTTGTGTTTTTCTACTTGATTTTGTATTCTTACAGTATTCATATCAGTCATACCAGCAACTCATCTTTGCTTCCTCTGTTAGTCTCCTGTAACATACGCCTATTTTCTTAGTTTGTGAATATATTTCCAGGTTGTTAATTGATTCACTCTTTACAGCCTATTAGTTGGTACAAAATTTACGTCAACTTGTTAGAGAGCCAACTGATCAACTTTTCATTAATCTAAATAGATAGATGTATTCAGTCTCCGTTAGTTCAGGAGTCTTTGTTAGTTTAGTAGTCTATGAGTGCGCTAGTCTACATTAATTCAGTACTCTATGTTAATTCTTTAGTCTTGTTAGAGTTCAGTAATCTTTGACATTTCAGTAGTTTTTCTGTTAGTTCAATAGTCTCTGAGATTTCAGCATTCCTGTTTTCAGTAGTCTCTACACACAGCATATCTCTCAATCTCTTTTGCCACAATATTCATGTCTAATGAAACCTCTATAGTAAAAAGAAGCTCCAAATTTTAAAAGGCAGATAGAAAACATGCAACCCAAAATAACAGAACAACATACAACACACGAATGTCCAATTCTGACAAATCATGTCTCAAATATGGCAAAAAAATTCTATGCCACAATTGAATTTTCAGGTCATCTCGGAACAGCCCAAAGAGATGCAGCAACAAAATTCATACATTTTTGTCATCATCGCATGCAATGGATAACTTAGTCTGTAGGAGCTCAATAGTTTATTGGAGTAGCTTTCAGTATTGATAGTGTATTCTCTATTAGGTGAATAGTCTCTGTGAGCGAAGTAGTCTATTAGTTCATCAAGTCTCTGGGATTTCAGTAGTTTTTTGTATTCATAGTTTCTCTGTTAGATGAAGTCTCTGAGAGTGAAGTAGTCTATTAGTTCAGCAAGTCTCTGGGATTTCAGTAGTTTTTTGTATTCATAGTTTCTCTGTTAGATGAAGTCTCTGAGAGTGAAGTAGTCTATTAGTTCAGCAAGTCTCTGGGATTTCAGTAGTTTTTTGTATTCAAAGTTTCTCTGTTAGATGAAGTCTCTGAGAGTGAAGTAGTCTATTAGTTCAGCAAGTCTCTGGGATTTCAGTAGTTTTTTGTATTCATAGTTTCTCTGTTAGATGAAGTCTCTGAGAGTGAAGTAGTCCATTAGTTGGGTGCAAAGGGTTAACAGATAGCAAAAGTAACTCCTCATGGTGCACCCTGGAAATAGAAATCAAGCTGCTTGTGCTCATTCTGGTGAAACCTTCTGGAGATCGTGTCCGTGAATGTGGAGGCAGCAGATGGAAAGAGAATTGACTGCAAAAGAGACGGTCAATATCTCCGACACCACTGTGCCAACACATGCAGTGGCACTGCCGACACACAGTAACACTAGTCAGTCCGGTCTGATCATTGGAGAGGCGAACTATGAAAATGACATGATTAGGTAGATGCATAGCGAGAGACAAAAAGACAATATACTGAGTACCATGAAAGGGCAGCACAGTGCCAGAGGGCAGGGCTAAGTGCAAATAGAAAGAGAAAATGTTCCAAGGAAATCAGAACTACAAGATCTGTTAGCTCGACAATCTTCTAGTTACCGGTGCTCCCCTTACGGGCAGATACCCAGACACAATCATGGGCACCGGCACAGAAAGCAGTCCTGGCCCAACTCTAAAGGTGTGCTTTCCTATACCAAAAACATGCTCATGGAGAGAAATGGTTCAATACCTGATGGGCTCGGACACAAGCGGGAAAACTCTACTGTCACGCTTTTCTATACCGTAAACATACTCACAGAGAGAGAGAGGGAGGGTTCAGTACCCGATGGGCGCAGGCACAAATGGGACACGGTCGTTCAGCTCAAGAACATGGCTTGTTCTCAAACAGGTGGTGAGACTCGGACTTTGACAAAGGGTTCACAATGTCGGTGAACAACACCTCTGCTAAGATGGAGAAAGAGCACAGAACCATGCTCGCAGATGAGAAAAGGTTCAGTACCCAATGGGCACAGGCACAAAATGTCTTAATTGCACGAGACAAGTTCACTGACTGAGGAACACCCCATGTGAGATAGACGTGAACAAAAATCATCTCTGCGAAGAGTCATTACACACCCGCGCACCCATCCTCAGATAGGCAAGCTGTCACAGGCTAGGGAAACCCACTATCTAAATTATAGTCATGATGAAAATATATGCGCTGGGTCTCAGATGCCATGGCCACAAAATGAGCCAACCAAAGTGCAAATAACACAGTTCAACTGTGGAACTAGCAGTACAATGTACTTCATGCTACCCGACAGAAATCACACGATTTATTCATTGTGGTTATAAGAGAGCGAACGCAGAAGAAGAATAGAAGAATTCTATTAGTTCAGTAAGTCTGAGATTTCAGTAGTTTTCTGTATTCATAGTTCCTCTGTTAGGTGAATAGTCTCTGGGAGTTGAGTAGCTTATTAGTTTAGTAAGTCTCTAGGTATTCAATAGCCTATAAATGCAATAGTCTCATAAAGCTCTGTAATTTCTTAGAGCCCAATAATCTATGTGAGCTCAGTTTTTAAAAATAGCTACTTGGAGTTCAATAATCATTAGGAGCTTAGTTTGTTACAATAGTCTCTTATAGCTCCATAATCTCTGAGAGCTTAGTTTGTTACAATAGTTTTGTCAAAACTCTATAATCTCTGGGAGCTCATTTTGCTACAATAGTCTCATGGAACTCAGTAATCTCTGGGAGCTCAGTAGTCTGCAGGAGCTCTGCAGTCCCTGGAAGCTCATTAGTCTTTAGGAGCTCAGTAGTCTGCAGGAGCTCTGCAGTCCCTGGAAGCTCATTAGTCTTTAGGAGCTCAGTAGTCTGCAGGAGCTCTGCAGTCCCTGGAAGCTCATTAGTCTTTAGGAGCTCAGTAGTCTCTGGGAGCTCAGTAGTTTCTGGAAATTTCATAGTCTCTGATAGCTCAGAAGTTTCTGGAAGTTATGGATTTGAGAGAAATGTTATGAAAGTTATTATGTCAACACTAACATGAAGTAGTTATATTTCTAGATGATTTTCATGAGAATAGATGACACAACATTCCAGAATAGTATATCTCATTGTAGTTTTTAAATGAAACAGCTTTTGTGTAATAGTTTTTGACATATTCATTTCCTCTTGATCTGTGTACACGTATATCAGCTGGAATAAGTTTCTAGATACCAGTAGTCAGAATATGGATGTCTATATCTCCATAGAGTGTGTTCCTTAATTGTTCCAGTGAAAGTTATGTAAGTCTTCTGTGTCGTTGTATTATAGACATATTACAAGTTTTGTTTTTTTCCTGTTATTCCTCATATGTCTGAAATATATCTTATAAATGTCCGTTTTTCTGTGGTCCTCATGCTACACAGATATCTTATAAGTGCCAGGGTTTCTGTAGTCCTTGTATGCAAGAGATATATTTTACAAATGCCAGTTTTTCTGTGGATTCATATACTAAGATATCAAATATTCTGTGGTCCTCTCTATTGTACAAGAGGATGTGTATTCTATACAATTCCATTACAACTGGTAATAACCACAATTATCAGCAAAAGTCTTTAGATTTTTTGGGTGAAAGTTCAATATGCAAGTTAGCGTGGCCTGTGTCAGATTCAGAAGATTGTTTCTTGTTCTTTCAAGCTTGTAGATTACCTTGAATCAGATGTTAGTGATCATTGCAGACTCATCACACATCTGATTTTATTTGATGTTACTTTTCACATTATACCTCTATATTCTAGCAGGGGGTTCTTCCCTGTTAATTCTGACATTTGGCACAAATCACCATCCATGATTCCCTCCTGTTGCATGTACATTTTTTATTTATTTTCAATTTGCTTTTTTTATTTATATGTCCAACATTCCATAGTAGCTTGACTGGATTTTGTTTGAGTTAGATCAATTTATTCCTCCATCGTAGCATCTTCATTAATCTCTTGGTTCAATACAAGAATCAGCGGACAAATCACATGACAACATACCAACTTTTTAATTTCATATGCTATTGCACTATCTCGGAAACTTAAAAAGTCATAACTTAAAATACTGACCTAGCAATTTGCATGCAGTTAACTGGCAATCCACCTTCCACTCAGCGTGCAGTGCATGTCGAGTGGTTAAGGGCTCTCATTGTGCAATTTGTCGAATATTGGATGTGTCGGTATATGCAACTTTATCGGATTTTGTTCCGTTTTATTATGTTTGCTATTTGTTCCGTAGAAACCTGTCCACTGATTCTTGTATTGTACCAATGTCTTCATCCGGTTCTTATTATTATTATTATTATTGTTGATATTTATCTCCCATAGAGTTTTTTTGGTGCTTTTTTGTGCAATTGGCAACTTGGCATAATGTTTAATGTCTGTCCATATTATTGATCATGATTTTCTATAAACTTGTGCTCCAAGTAAGTAAATTTATCTGAAATGTTTTTCAAAAAGAAGGCAGGTTTATAATAAAGAAAGTGGAGTGCTTCAATAACAGTGCTAGTACTAAATAAAAGGTATGACATTCGCTGCTCTCAAATCATGATAAAGTTCTCATGAGTTGAGACTATTGACTCACTTGCCTATCTGCTGCAGAATTCAACACATATTTAATTTGATTGCTCCAACAGGCAACAATTGTTAGACAAGTAAAATGTGGACATTGCCAGTATCAATCATTTTAGGGGTATTTTCTTTTTATTTTCAGAATGATCTTTCTGTAAGTTGTCAAGCATGATGTCCATATTTAATTTGCTATATTTTACAATTATCTACACAAGAAGTTCCTTTTAAAAGCAACAATATACATGACTGTTATAGAATGTTTGCATATATTTCTAAAACATCTTTGTGTGAATCTTTGTAGCCATGAGATCATCCTCTAACTTTAATTTTTCTTCTCCTGCGTTCATTGTCAAACTCCTGTAGATTAACAAGAAGTGGTCCAGAGAATGTAATGCTGGGTTATAGTTTAAGGGGTTATAGTTCAAAGGGTTATAGTTTACCTGTGATATTTGCGTCTTTCAGCCTGACATCCCAATTCAGCATGGTTTGGGAGATCACTTTGACTTTCAATGGGATGGGACAGCTAATTCTGCCTCCACAAACCTCCTTAGTGGTTTCTTATGACATGCATGTCAGGTTGCAATTATTTGGGCCTCAGAAACAACATCTTAATTCATAATGATGACACTTCTACAGTATTTGTTCAGTTGTCTTTCTGCATGGGCAAGATGGACAATGTGACAAGTCTCAGTTTATGTAGATGATTGTTCATTCTGTTGTTGTGTACTGTTCTCAATTGGAACAAAACTATCCTTTCTTTTTAATAATCCAGGCAATTCTTCTTTCATTCACCTGGAACATGTTTTTATCTGTAAATTAGTTATTTCTATCAATTTAATGTGTTTTGTAACTTGTACAGAGGTCCATATGTTTCTCTAGACCAGGGTGACTGCTGGTCTATTTATAATTTAGTTATCTTGTGTTAGTAATCAAGGTAGTCATCTCTTTACTGATTCATTTCTCCAGTGACCCTGATCAATGTCTTCTTTCTGAACGATACTTCTTTTGTTTCATTGTTGATTATGCTTTTGCCAATGTGCCTGTTTTTTCATTTTTTAGTATGTCACAGTGTGATGATACTGTATGACTTGGAACATAATAGTTGTTTTATGATATCTATTCACCTCTCACACCCTGCAGAGCAGCACAATCCTTAACACTTTTCTGCCCAGCAATCCAGAGTGCAGTCATCTCCCATTTTCCAGGAAAATAACTTGCAAATTGAGACATTGACAGTTTGGGAAAATTTGTTGAAAATCGAAATAGCAACATAGGTCTTTGGAATTTTCATTGTCTTAATGATTATTTTCATGTCGTATTTTCATTGTGTCATAAAGAGTATTTTCATTGGTTAAAAGAATTTTAAAGCCCCTCAGTCATTTCAACAGCAAACTTGTATTTATGATAATACCTGGAATTTTTTTACAATACTTTTCAATGTATTGAACAAACTCGCTAGAGAAAAATTCGTATTTATTCACAAAAGGATAATTTTAGTAATGCTATCGCAACTGGCTGCTATATTATTGAAGTATAACAGTTTCAGTGATAATCAAAGTTGGCAAATCTTATATAGAGGAAACCAACAATCATCGACCTAGGTCACCAAGGGTACATAGAGGAAACAGACAATTGTTGAAGTAGGTCACCAAGGGTATAGAGAGGAAACTCAACAATCGCCGTTGGTAGTCAACAGAGTGTTAACATATCTCTTCTATCTTATTCCATGTTTTACCTTGTGGTAGTACACTCGATGGTAAAAGGTATGTGTGCTAACAGTTTCTATAACCAGTTGATTGTACCCCTTGTGTATCCGTATTTAACTCTTTCCACCATGTATGCCTTGGTCATCCCTTTTTTCCTCTCTCCATATGGGCTCCAGAATAATGACTCTCAAAATTCTTATTGTGTGACATGATTGGCTATAATGCACCCCAGACAGACCAGTATGTGGTCAGACTTTTACAGCAGATGACACAGAGTTTATCCAACCTACTAGTAACTAATTAACAGGAATCAATCAAAATCTGGTAGTGTCTCCATTATCAGTATATCTCAACACTGAGCTGGTGTCACCCACTCTTGATTAAGAATAAACGTGTATAAATCCCTCCAAAAATATTTGTACCTCTCATGGGCATATTAACAAGAATTAAGAATAATTAATTTTTATCAAAGTCAGATTAACCAAATTTTTTCCATCAAAGACGGATGTGTCAGGCCATTGGTGCAAATAAAATTGTGACATAATGCATTTCCATTCTCTGGACTACATCTTGCTGGAAATCTAGTAGGATCATTGTCCTGATATAAGAGAGATCCAGTGGGAGTTTGAGAAGGAACACTGAAGAAGAATATTAACCAATGTACACTTTTTTGGAAGATTCTAAATTAAAGGTGATATCATGCATAGTTTACATACCAGTGTGGGCAATATATATTTAAGTTTTTGGTTAAGTTCTGAACAAGCTACCATTGCACATCAAGCAGCAAAAATCTGTCCCCCTATAACTTGAACAGTCTGAAATGCCTCCTGTCATTTCCAAAATGGTCACAAGGAGGCGGCAACGCATCTGTTGAAAAACAATGCTCTACAAGATCAAATATGGCAGCACATCTGTTAAAAAACAATGCTCTACAAAATCAAACGTGGCAGCAAATCTGTTGAGAAACAATGCTGTACAAGATCAAACGTGGCAACACATCTTTTAGAAACAATGCTCTACATCAGGGCTATTCAATTGGCGGCCCACAGAGGCCTAGTAAATGGCCCGAGGATCATTGCTAAAACAGTGAAATAAAGTTATAAAAAACCTAATTGTATAAAATCATTCAATATGTTTTTATAAATCTGGCCCTTGATGATCCCCATTTTCTACATTTTGGTCCCCAAGTAAATATAATTGAATAGCCCTGCTCTACATGATCAAACATGACTGACAGAAGCAGAACTGACCCATCACTTAGACATGAACATTTGATGATATGTTCATGAACTCATCTTTTAATCCTGAATATTATCCAGATATTTTGTGTGAAATCCTTGTCAGGACATCAAGGTTACTTTATTATCACTTGTTTTAGTGAAGTGTTTGTTTCAAGCAAGTGCTTGTTATTATTGGAAATGTGATGTCACGTGCAGTTCCAATTATCACTTTCTAAATATTGTTTCAGATTTTCACTGGTTATAGCTTTTTCTTGATTTTGAGATTGCTATTGTTGGCTTTTATTTCAAATCCATATATTATTTGGTTATGCTTGTGTCAGTTTCAGTATTCAAGTATTGTACCTAATATGTCCAAATACTAGAAAAGCATAAATTAATATTCAGTATTGCACTTTTGTAATTGCTAGGATACATAGTAATCCTCAGCTGATTGTGGGAAAATATCTAGCAGATACACTCAAGAAAAAAGCAATAGATAAGTTCATTGTTGGAATGTGTTTTACTGCAGAATATAATGTTAGGCATAGCCACAGTTACATGACTTTAGATGCATGGCACAAATAAATATTTATTTATCAATTTGTGAACAGCAACAGACATTTCAATGAAATTTAAAAAAACGTTTTTTTTGTTTCTGATAAAGAAATTATTAAATTGTTGACATAATGAAATTGGCCAGGAAGTGAGAGTTTTTAAAATGACTGCTTTGAAACATGCATTCACCTGTCATGGATTTTTGTAGGTGCTGTTCCGAAGGTCAGAAGATCATTAGATGGTGTCAGAGGCCACCCATATACTCGGGTCTCATTGTCATAACAAATGTTAAAGGTCAGTTTAGTTTGTGTTTCTTCTGCTGTCATTATTTACACCATTTTATGTCATGCAATGATCTTGTGGGTTTATTCAATCTGTCAATGATAGGGACAAATCTGTTGATCTGTCCAGACTCTAAGAACTAATAACCTATCAAAAACTGTTAGAAATTGTACTCTGGGATTCCTATATGTACTTCACCCCCTCTCAATAAAGTTGTGCGCTGCCTGACAAGATTGTGTCAGGGAGATATGTAGAAATAATTTGATTGACAGATGCTTATTAAGATGTAACTGATGGGACACTTATCAAATGGCAAGGGCAGAAAGTTTGTGGATTAGCAATAGCAGAGTATTTGTTGAATGACATGAGTAGCGGAATGCTTATTGGCCTACACAGGCAGAGATTTTAGACACATCTTTGTTGACACTGGATTGTTACTTCTGGACTTAAAGACAGATTCTCCATAGCCTGTGCTAACTTTAGGCTTACCATTGACATGGAGAAAACATAAGTCATGTAACAATCAACACATGGCAAAATCTATCACAACCCCTGAAAAAAAGGTAATGGCATAGCACTGAAAGTTGTGAATAGATTCACATACTTAAGTAGTACACTATGCTAAAATGCAACTGTTGATGATGAAATGTTTATCAGGATCTCCCATCACTATCAGCAGATTGGACGCCAATGTGTGGCACAGAGAAATCGTATTAACCTACAGACTATGGCAAGCTGAAAGTTTACAGAGCAGTGGTACTTCCAGTTAGCAGCTATTATACGCTGGTGAAACATGGACTGTACATAGACAACATGTGAGGAAGCTTAATCACTTTCACACAACTTGACAGATCTTGTATCCCTAGCATTGATACCCCTTCTGATGCAGACACAGATTTGTTGGGCAAATTATGTGGCATATATGCCAAATCATTGCCGGCCAAAGTTGTTTCTCTGTGGTGAGTTGCAGAATGGCATATGTTCTCAAGGTGGCCAAAAGAACCGCTTCAAGGACCTCACTTAAAGGTTTTGAGAAACAGACCACGATGCAGGAGAGGAACTTGCACAAAATATAGCCACATGACGCTTCACAGTAAAAAAAAAAGTGCATCTTGTGAAAAGAGGAGAAATGCAGCAGTTAAACAGCAGAAAGTAGCTAAAAAGTCACAGGTAGACCAAAAACCATCTTCAGTGGTCATCACATGCCCGAACTGACTTGGACATTTGTGGCCAAAATAGGCCTTATTAAAGGTAAAGGTAGGTCCCATGGCAGTAATCTGCCTTTGGGGATGAAGATAACTCTTCATATACTAAGTCACAACAACTATTAGGTTCCAGTGTCAGTTCCCTTCCTTGCTGTCTTTATCTCTCCTAACTCATGCATCAGGTACTAATTTACAGCTGAGTCAACTGGAGGAGTTGTCGTGTCAAGAGAGATCACAACCTGGATTATTTTTTTTTGTCTAGGTATGGTTTTTTTAAACCTGGCAAGCTGTTGGCACCTGGCAAGCTTACTATCCACTAAGATACAGAACTCCAGAGAGCTTATTAGCCATCTACAAATGCATGGTCAAGGGCATAAATGCCTGAATTTCAAAAGTTGATGTAATAAATGGTCATCATCACTTGTGATGGACGAACGTCTTAACTTGCAAGGCACTTGTTGAAGACACTAGAAGGATAGCACTGGTGTCAAGTCAAGTGAGATATTTGAAGGGGAGCATGGAAGTCCTACAGAACTGTTTATTGGCTGGACATTTGCTTACTGTCAATGAATGAACATTTGTTGACTGTCACTAAGAGGACTCTTTTTGGAAGATTCTAACTGGACACAGGGGGCTGTGATGTATGAGAGATTATATGACTAATGCTGTCTGATTATTTGATTATACTGCTTCAGTTGTGAGCACCAGCCATATGATGATTACATCCTTTCCTGATATTTCCAGAGAGGACAGGCTTTCTTCTCTCACCCCTTATCATTCCTATTGCTTTCATTCTCTGTATATATACATTATCATCTCAAACCTTATCTTTTGATTCTTGTAACAAATCTATGACAGCCATGATTAAGGCAGTCCTGTATTTAGCACTGTCTCATTCACTCTGTGTTTCTTGCCAATGAATCTGCTCTTTTGTTGCCTCTGACCCACTGTGTAACCAGCTCAGTATATCCAATATTCTGAACAGGGTGATCTACTCCTTTCTCAGCATTTACCTTTTTATCATACAGCTTGCTCTGAAAGTCTGATATCATTCCTTTAGGCATTGGTATTTTTGTCTGTTTGTGCTGACATCTGCATACATAATGGATACATATCTGCATTTATGTCAACATATCAAATGATCCACTAAGTTAAATGAGACATTTGAAGGGGAATGTGAAAGTCCTGCAGAGATTCGTGTCAAGATGAGCAGACTGAATGGTAACCTCCCTTCTCTTTGTTCCATGTTGCCCAGATGTTGTCTATGGAAATATTTGCTCATGATTCAAGTATATTCATGTTATTATTTTATAAATGTTCTCTTTGGCTTTGTTGCTTTGACACATTCATTTTCAGGTTATTATGTATTCATTGGGAAATGTTCATACATTCAGACAATACATGCATTTACTTTCATTTAATAATATATTCAGACAGTACATGCATTCGCTTTTATTTAATAATACATTTAACAATATATGCATTCACTTTCATTTAATAATACATTTTGACAATACATGCATTCACTTTTATTTAATAATACATTTTGACAATACATGCATTCACTTTCATTCAATAATACATTCAGACAAGAATGAATTAGCATTAGTTTAATAATACATGTACATTCAGACAATACGTGTATTCATGTTCATTTTTAATAATACACATGATATCTTTCAGTTGACAATTGATTCATACAATATGTGCATTAGCTTTCACTTAACAATACCTGTACATTTGGACAATGCATGCATTTACTTTAATCTGAAGTACAATCAAATAATACATGCATTCACTATCAGTTGACAGTACAATCAAATAATACATGCATTCACTATCGGTTGACAGTACAATCAAATAATACATGCATTCACTATCAGTTAACAGTATAACCAGACAACACATTTTTGATCAAGTTAAAGTTTCGCCGTACATTCAACTGATACAGATATATGCACCCATTCTCTTTGAGCTTGACAGTAAACAATTACAAACATTCACCCATAGAGTTACAGGAATTTGCACCTGGTATCAGTGAATGGCACATTTTTACTTAGTCATTGTCTAGTATTTATTTTTTTTTGGCTTTGGTCAAATCAAAAATCAAATTGTGCAATTTTCTCATTTTATACATTTTTTTGTATACAAATAAACAATTTGCTATTTTCAATTCATTGTCTGTTTTAAAGTTTGTCAACCTTTCATTATATTCCGGAAAATGTGCAGTCTTGAGAGATTCTGTGCATATTAGTTGTGCATACATATAAATATAGCAGTTAAATGTGTGTGTATTGTTATATTTATAAATGTGACAATTTATTGTGTATATTGTTGTATTTATAAATGCAACAATTTATTGTGTATATTGTTGTATTTATAAATGTGACAAACAATTGTGTGTATAGTTTTGTTTATAAATGTGATAGGTAATTGTTTGTACAGTTTTGGTGTGATAAAGATTGGCAGATAATTGTGTGTAACAGTTCTTTGTGACAAGTAATTGTATGTATGAGTGTGATACTTCATTGTGATAGGTAGTTGCACGTGTCATAGTTGACTGTAACAAGTAGTTGTGTGTATGTGTATTACTTTATTGTGACAGATAGCTGATGGAGGCTTAATTGCACAAGTAGTTGTTTGAGTGTGATACTTATTGTGATTAGTTGTGTGTGTGTATGAGTAATACTTCCATGTGACAAGTAGCTCTGTGAGTGATTCTTCAGTGTGACAAGTAATATTTGTATAAGTGTGATACTTAATTGTGACAAGTAGTTGTGTGTTTTAACATTCACTAACTCCATTTTTTTTCTCTCTTTACTTTTCATATAACTTGATTAACCAGCTGGCAACTAACCACCTTGTGCCTGTAGAGATGGCTCCGGTCTGTTTGTGGTTGGAACTCATTTGCTGCTATGATTGCTCACTTCTATGCTGCTGTTCTTGTCTGCGCTACCGGGAGGGGGGAAACATCGTATGAGTGACTTACCAACACCATCAAACCATCGTTCTTGTATCAACCTCGGACACTAACACCACCACACTTTGTGACAAGCATTTCTTGTTGGATATGCAGTTGCAAGTTTTAATGGAACGGTTTCTTTAACAAATTAAGCCTGTATACAAGCTTGTGATGGCACCCCCCAACCGATTTCGTGGTACACCTAACACATTTATGTTTTTCTTGAATGGATATTAGATGGACATATATAATATATGTGCACTATTAATATTATTACACTTGTGTGAATGTTGTATTTTATTCATGTATTGAATTTTCATATTAACATGTTTATATAACCCTTTATATGTGTTTAATGTATATTATATCTGACCTTAGAAGGCTGTCACTGTTTGACCTATCACTGGAATGTGGTAGTTGACACTTGTTGCTGACAGTATTCTACTGACATTGATAGATAGCACCACTGACATTGATAGCTAGCACATACCACTGACATTAATATTTAGCACCACCCCACTGATATTGATAGTGATATCTAGCACCACCCCACTGATATTGAGTGATATCTAGCACCATCCCACTGACAATGACATCTAGCACCAATAACATTGACAGTGATATCTAGCACCATCCCACTGACATTTATTGCTGACACAATCATACTAACACTAATAACTGACACTATCCCACTGACAATGTCTGGACATTTAATGCTGTTGACATGTCATGATGTCATTCTAGCATTGACAGAGTTAAAGAACACTTATACTAATGCTAAATTTTCTGGGTCTAGTCTATGACTGAGCAATGGTGTAAACATTAGCCAACCAAAATATGATAAAGTAAAAAAAAGGTAAGGGCGGCCACAATATGATAAAGTAAAAAAAAGTAAGGGCGGCAATTTGACACGTCAAATAATAGTATAATACAGAAAAAAATGTAAGCGCGTCAAGGTGACACATCAAATAATAATACAAACCCAGAGAATGGCAGGATGACACAGTTTTTTTCATAATAATAGAGTGATTAAGCTAAATAGACACTAAAAAGACATAAAATTCATGAGACTTAAGCAACAGAATGACATAGCTTATGACAGAAAAATCAAAAGACTTAACCAATGATTGTATAGTAAAACGATAGCCTATGACGGAAGAATCAAGAGACAACCAATGATTGTATAGTAGAATAATCTAACCTATGACAGAAGAATGAAGACTTAATGAAAACTTGTAGAATGATTTGGGCTGTGACAAGAATTAAGGGACCTAACAGAGGACTAGACAATACGATATCATTTTTATTGCTGAACAGTAGAATGACCTAATTAACAACCAGCTCATGACCTTTTTCCCTGAAATACACCCAGCATTACCTGATGTGTAGTAAATATCTTGTAATGGCAAATACTCATATCTAATACTCTAAATACTGCTCCCCCTAACTTCTTGACTTTTTCAGTGGAGAGTGGATCAATTAATGTGTGTAAAAGAAAACATAATAGTGAAAGAAGCAAGCATTGGATAAAAGGATTAGAGAGTGATGGAGAAAAGGATTAGAGTGATGGAGTGAAAGATTAGATTGATTGAGTGAAAGATTGGAGCGATGGAAAGATTAGAGTAATGGAAAGAAAGATTTGAGTGATGGAGTGAAAGATTAGAGTGATGGAAAGATTAGAGTAATGGAAAGATTAAAGTGATAGAAAGAGCAAATGTGTGCATATACAATGACACCAACAAAATAGAGGCAGGTGAAAGAAGAAACTAAACATGATAAGTGAAAGCAAAATCTGAAGAAGATGTGTGTGTGTGTGTACATGTTTGGGAGTGAATGTAAAGAAAGGTGAGAAACAGGAGAGTAATAATGAACTAACATTGAAGTTGCAGTTCAAGAGAATGTCAACAAGTAAATACAAAGGAACAAATTACTAGTAGAGGATTTTAACAAGTTGGAAAGGTTTTTGTGTCATATAAAGAAAAAAACAGCATAGAACAAGTAGTAATTAAAAGCATAGTTCATTAGTTAGTTACTTAGGTAGTCATCAGATCATCAACATGGCATTCCAGACACGTTCTGTAGGTGCTCTGATCTCAATATTTAGTATGTCCTAGAGCATGTAGTAATTGACCGTTCCAGTTTTGTGTTGGTAGCTCTTCAGTTCATTCCTATATGTTACTTGTTTCGTCCAACACCACACTTCACTCCCAGGTCCTGCATTCTAGCCATAGACACTGAAGAAATATATCCCATATCATCCAACTAGTCTATTGCCATCAGAATATCAGTACAGTCCATTGAGCTACCACTAGTCATTGATGGCAACACTGGTAAGTCTGTCTGCTCTTTCATTTCCCTTAACACCCATGTGTTTAGATACAAAAATGAAGGTGGCCCTTCGGCACAGACTTTATAATTGACTCAGTCACTAACAGCATAGATAGCCAGACAGAATCTTTTGAAGCATACTCATAGAATCAGTAATCACATAGAAGGCATGGTTGCTGGTTATGGGAAAGAGCTGACAAAAGACATTTCAGAGTGTTTAAACATGTCTTTTACTGCAGCAGGTTAACTCACCTAGAATCTTGAATTGTTCAGAAAGTCCACGAGGAAGAGAACATTCTGGAAGAATATGTCACCAGAATATAAAAAAAGTGATGAACAATATTTTAAAAAAAAATGAGTTCACAAGAGTGAGTTTGTGGCATATCTTATTTAGGATGTGCTCAACCCTAAATATTTTTACCTAAAGCACGTTTTTTTTAAGGTAATATTTACAATCAGTAGGTTGACATTGCTTTGCATATGATCAACAGAGGGACACAGAAAGTAACACAGGTCTGCATCTTGAGTAACAATGAGTATGATTAGGAAGGTACAAGTGGGTCTTGTTCATGAATAGTGGATTGAAGCCTTGAGAAAGGCTAGTTTGAAAGTAGCTACATTTATTTTTGTGCCAGGACATGTGGGTGTTCGAGACAATGAAAGAGCAGATCAACTGGCATCATGCATGATTGTGGCACAGGGCGATGGGGCAATGGATTAAGCTGACATTTTGAACTCCATAAGAGATGTAACGCGAGAGTGAGACTAGTGTGGATGATGATTCCTTTTGAATATCCCGATTAAAGATCAGGGTTTGAAATGTGTTTTGCTAAAAGTGAACATTTTAGAAAGTGCAGAAGAATGATGGTCAACCAGCAGAGGATCGGCACTGTCAGCAGAAGTGTAGTGGTGAATACACTTGGGGAGAAATCGGAGCAACTATGGATGTGTCCAGTTTGCAGTGATGATGATGATCCAATGACTAACTAACAGAGGGATAAAGGGATAGCCTGTATGTTTAGCTGCCAGAACTTGAAATCAAACCAGGTTCGTTGGCTGTTCTAGACACACTCAATACCTCTCAGTCACACAGCCAGATGAGTATTAACTGTTCAAATACAGAAGTTCTGTGCATGTTAAGTGTACAATGAAGTCTTTATTCTTGACATATAGAGCAGTTGCTGGTAATGGAAAGCTGTCCTCATAATGATGATAAAATTTTGACTCTCTGGATAGTTAATTTGGTTCACCTCGTAGGATTATCATATATATCCCCTCTAAAATGTGACCAGTATGTGCGGATCAGACAGCTACAAAACATGCTCAAAACTCTACAGGTGGTCCTTGAAGACATTTTTTTACATGCACACTCTTAGATCTTGTGTGAGGGGTATTAAATTCTATGCACTGTACACTCTGTGGTAAACAACCTGCACAGTTTAGAGGAAACATCTGTAATTACTGATCACAGCAGATCATGCAGGAAAACTACCTACAATATGAGGATGCTACATCTGTACTCTAATGGAACTATATAAACATGTACTAGGGTAGTTATCATGTCTTACGTCACACACAAACACCCCCCAGCCCATGCTTTGGAAGGTCTAAAATAACATGATCTGTTTGAGTGGATATCATCTATGACAGCTTCTGGGTCTTGTTTGTTAGAGCTGCTTCTGTTGACATGCAGGAGTGTGAATGCAGTCAGGTCTGCACCCAAAATGTGCATAGTTTGAAAACTGATAACAGGAATGTACTATTATTCAGAACCTCTTGTTTGTGACTACTGCAACTGATTGAATATATTAATTTCCAATGTATACTGTGATGGGAAAATTGGTATCAAGCACAACACAAGTAGACCAGGAATTATCAGTAGACGTGATGAAATAATCCCTTTAGCTGTGAGCAGGTAGCTCTTGACAGGGCAGTCTTTCAGACAAAAGCACAGGTTCATTTCAGTTGTTAAGTGAAGTGACACCCAGACTCATGTAAGGTTATCTCAAAGATATGGTTGCGTAAGGGAGGTTTATGGATGCATATTTATCCCAGAAGGGAGGAATTTCAGTATCCCAGGATTACCAAGTCCTGCCAGGAGCATAGCATACATTTCTGGGTCAATTATCTCATCATTCTCCCATCAAATTTATTAACCTATCCACAGTGATGGCTTACCTAGCATTCCCCAGCACCTAGTAGTCTGCCACAAGAGGATAAAGGTGCAATGTCCACTGGCTTGCATCTCTTCGTCGTCCATGGGGATTATTTGATAGAAGACAAAAGTATGAAATTGAGGCAAGATGTTGCTGATGATTTTTTTCACAGGTGACAGGATGTATCCCCTAACTTTCCTTTGTCATCTTCCACGACATACATGGAAAGAAGACAGTGGCACTATTCTTTGCATCATGAACTAGATAGAAGTCCCAACCTTTGTTGTCACACAGGCAATCAGTAGACAGCATTTGAGACTGGCTGGTGAACACTGAGCACTTAGAGGTCTGCAAGTAGTGCTATGACATTAGTTGATTAGCCAATGTAAATAATACTAGTAAAGTGGTAGTTAGGCACTTACAAATTATGGAAAGCATAAAATTTGTAAGTATATGATGTGTGTATATATGCAGGTGAGAAAGATAAATAGGTATGATATGTGAGTGCATATAGGTAGGTGAGAGAGAGGTATGATTTGTATGTACACATTCAAATATAAACAGTTGAGATAGTTAGGTGTAATGTGTGAGTACATATGCAGGTGAGCGAGACAGGTATGAAATGTGAATACACACACAAATATATGCAGGTGAGAGAGACCGATATGATGTGTGAATACACATTCAAATACAGTGGAATCCCATTATAATAACTTGGTCCAGACCATCACAATATGTACATAATAACAGAAATTTGCTATATATATAGCACAAACAATATAGAATAAATATAATTGGAGATTTTGAAAAGTTGTTATATAGGGAAATTTGTTATAAAAGAATGTGCTATAGAGGGATTCCATTGTATAGGGAAATTATAAAAGAATGGGTTATAGAGATATCTACTATAAATGCAGGTGAGAGAGATAGGTATGATGTGTGAATACACATGCACATTTATGCAGGCGAGAGACACAAAGTATACTCTGAGTATGGCATTCAAGCATTTGCAGGTGTGATATTGAAAATCTAAGATAAAGATACAAATAGATAAATGAAAGACCTGTATATACAAATTTATGTGTACAGTTTATTTCTAATTGTCAAAAGTATAGGTATTTTAAAAATTTGTGTCACCAAAAATAGATTTTTCACAATAACTAGTCTACTTGTAAAAAAACAACTGACTGCCAAAAATAGACATTTTCACAAGTGCCTTTGTCCATAAAGAATAGAATAAAGGTTGTTCTAAGTAATCATGACTCCAAAATACATATTCACACAAGTAGCTTTGTCTGTCAATTCGTGATTAGGATGTAATTGTGTTCATGTTTCAATACTAACTGAACTCTGTATACTGACCTTGTGTTGTGACTTTGTTTACTGACCTCTAGATAACATCTGATTTTAGAATTTATTTGCACAATTTATCTAAACTAGTATTGCACATGCACCCATCATGTTTGATGGCACAAATGATCTGATAATCAACCTTGATGAATGGTGTTATTATTACTTACACAAATTATCAAAACTAGCGCTACAATGCTGTTACTAATGTTTAGTATTTATTTCCAGATATAAAGCAACCTCTTACAATGCTGTCACACTTTGTTGTTTACAAATGTATCATGAAATATTTTCTCCAGTTTCATTGTTGAGTCTATTCACATATCATTTTTGAACAGTTTAAAAAAAAAAGTTAATAAAACAAATCACATTTTGTTGTTGTGAAAAGGGGAGGGGGGAGGGAAGGTATAACACCCACTGAATCTCTTAGATCACTGGTTATTGATCAGTACATTTAGATCACTGGTTATTGATCAGTACATTTAGATCACTGGTTATTGATCAGTTCATTTTCTGATGCACTTTTAAGATGGGAAAGTAGGTATAATGCTGCTCAAGATCATCAGTTTTATTATATCATGAAGTACAAAAGTACAATTTTATACATAGAATGTCTGTTGTATACTGTTTCAGACCACTAGGAATCAATGTTCTTGTTTTATACTGTTTCAGACCACTAGGAATCAATGTTCCTCATCTTATGAATCTTACTGCCATGCATTACTATCCTAAAATAATTTATTCATTAATTTATAAATCTATTTTTCCCCTGCAGCACAATCCTAAAGTTGAAAAATGCATTCATTAGCTTATAAATCTCTTTTTTTTTGGGCTTGCAATAAGATCCTAAAGTTGAATAATTTATTCATTAGCTTATAAATCTCTAATTTTTGTGACCCTACAGTTGACATTCTATTCTTCAGCTGTTGCCGTTGCAGTTGAATATTTTATTCCTCGGCTTACAAATCCTTCTTGTTGCCATGCAATTGAAAATTATTTTTTTTCAGTTTATAAATTCCCAAGATGAGCCTGTAACTTTAAAAACTATATCGCCAAAGTTGTTACAGTTAGTGTTTACCAGATGTCCATATCGAATATGAGATATTTGAGAATGTCATTTTGAAATATTAATTTGCTGTTGTCATTCTTGAGTCAATACTTCATGAGATAATCATAGTATATTTGAATAATTGCTCAGTTCCTTGATCTGTGTTCACTCTAATAGTATCTCATTACCCTTTTTGATAACTTATAACAACACAAAGGATGAGGTAAAATGTGTATATCACACAGATCATGAAGTAAAGTGTTGATATCAAAGTAACACTTTTATATCACACAGAGGATGGAGTAAAGTGTTGATATCACACACAGTATAAAGTAAAATTTTTATATCACACAAAGGATGAAGTAAAATGTTCATATCACACAAAGGATGAAGTAAAATGTTCATATCACTCAAAGGATGAAGTAAAATGTTCATATCACACGCAGGATGAAGTAAAATGTTCATATCACACGCAGGATGAAGTAAAATGTTCATATCACACAAAGGATGAAGTAAAATGTTCATATCACACAAAGGATGAAGTAAAATGTTCATATCACAGAGAGATAATTATTATGATAGAATCAATGTTGCACAAAAATATGTACTCACTATTTATATACTATATGTTGAGATGAGGTCCCTTGTGGAGCATATGTTATATGTTATTGCTGTCTTACTATGCAAGATAAAAGCCTTATTAATCACATCCTTGCTGCTAACATAATGACTCAGTATCAAATCTTTATTTTTGTAATTGATTTTGACTTATTATCTACTTGCATGCTCTTTATAACATCTGTTGGAGGTCGACCAATTTATAACATCTGTTGGAGGTTGATCACTTTATAACATCTGTTGGAGGTCGACCAATTTATAACATCTGTTGGAGGTCGACTACTTTATAATATCTGTTGAAATTTAAGTACTTTGTAATCTTTTCTTTGCCAGTGATAATGATCTAATGTCTGCTTCTGAGATTAAACTTCAGGAACTTGACTCAGGATTGGAAGTAATTCAACTCAATGGTTACGTATTAGAAGATTGTGCCTTTATATATGTCGGATCACAGATATGTGATGATGGCAATTCCATATGACCTGTTGCCTGCCATTGGTGACATCAATAAAACACTAAAAATGGCTATGGCTGCCATGGTAAGGTTGAATGTAGTATAGAAAAGTAAAATCAGTATCTTAGTCAAGATCAATCTATAAAAATCACTAAATACTACCTATTCATTTGTATGGATGTGAAAACTGGACATTCACTGCAGATACTATAAGGATTCAGGAGTTTGAATACAATTGCTACAAGCGTGTGTTGAAAATTTGCTTTAGAAAATAAATGTTTTTGTCCGAGCTAAATAACTTAACTTGTAGATCAACAGGAATCACTATTCCCATTGGTAAAATCTTATCAGCTTGTGTGGTTTGGACATGTAGTGAGACACAGCTTGCTTCCAAAGATTATCATGCAAGGAGCAGTTGGGGTGAAAGGAGAAGATGTGGACAAAGAATAACAGCAAGGATTGGTCTGTATAACCAAAGATAGAGATATTCTGAAGGTTTTTGTGTTGATGTTTCTAAAGTGGCACCCCTAACACCATAATGGATGATAAAATGTATTATTATATTATATCTGTATAACTTTTCTGTGCAGAGTGCTCTGTGTTCTTACATGAGTACTCCATTTACTTATCTGAGCTGTGTGCTCTGTATACTTATGTGTGTAAGAGTGCTCTGTGATCATATATAAGTACTCCATGCACCTGTCTAATTGATCTGTGTACATTTCTGAGTATTTGATATTATCTGATTGGTATATGTGATGATTTTAGTGCTTCATGTACTTATTTCATTGAGTGCTCCATGTATTTATTTCATTGAGCGTTCCATGTACTTTTTCATGAAGTGCTTCGTGTACTTATTTCATTGAGTGCTCCATATACTTATTTCAATTTACCTGCCCTAATAATTTCTAAGCTCATATATCTTCCTTACTGATAAACTAGAATTCAGAAAGGTTTATGAGCTTTGTATACTGATCTGAATGGTTTATTATCTTCCTGTATTTTCCTGAATGATTTTATAACTTATATGTACTTAACCTAAATGGTTTATGAGCTTCCTGTACTTACCTGAATGGTTTATAAGCTCCTACTTACCTGAATGGTTTTTGAGCTCCCTACTTATGTGAATGGTTTATGAGCTCCCTACTTACCTGAATGGTTTATGAGCTTCCTACTTACCTGAAAGGTCAGGACCAATCTTTCCAACAGTCTTTGCAATCTTCTGTGATGGTCAGTACAAGTTTCTGATGATCAGTCTCCCAGGCAGCCAGTGTCAGCATCCCTGACTACCATCTTCTCTGACAGCCAGTACCAGCCTCCCTGACTACAAGCCTGACTACAATCCTCTCTGACAGCCAGTACCAACCTTCCTGAGCACCATCCTCTTTAACAGTCATTACCAGCATCCCTGACTGCCATTTTCTCTGACAACCAGTAGCAGCCTCCCTGACTGCCATTCTCACTTGACAGTAAATATATCCTCATTGATAGCCAGTACCAGCCTCCCTGACTACCATCCTCTTTGACAGCCAGTACCTGACTACCATCCTCTCTGACAGCCAGTACCTGACTACCATCCTCTCTGACAGCCAGTACCTGACTACCATCCTCTTTGACAGCCAGTACCTGACTACCATCCTCTCTGACAGCCAGTACCTGACTACCATCCTCTTTGACAGCCAGTACCTGACTACCATCCTCTCTGACAGCCAGTACCAGCCTATCTGACTACCTTCCTGATAGCCAGTACCAGCACCCCTGACTAAATCCTCTCTTACAGCCAGCACCAGGCACTCTTGACAGTCAAATCTTCACCTGCCCATATATATCATACCTTCAAGATATTATTGTTTATTATCTGACCATACTAACCACTTTCTACAAAAATTTGATCAGTCATGCCCATAATTACCTTCGAAAGATCTGCTACAACATGCCTTCTGTACATACTTGAGATATATCCCAGTTATTATTTCATCTGTTTTTCACTTCTCTGAAATACATCTTTTCACACTGCTCTTCTACGTAATGTATATGTGTGTGTGTGTGTGTGTGTGTGTATATATATATATATATATATATATATATATATATATATATGAGTATAAATATATCTTGTCAACATTTGTAGTTTCTCCTAAATATTACTTTTTCCAGTCATATTTGACAAAATGTAACACTTATAGGGGATAAGATTTACATATAATTTTGTCAATATTTCTATAAAGGTAATATAAAGACAACTTCCATATGATCTTAACACTTACTATTAGCTAAAGTGTTACTATCAGCTAAAGTGGATCCGTCCTTATACAGTTAAATCCCATTTTAACAACTTGCTCCAGATTAAAGAAATATATATGTAAAAAAGGAAATTTGCTATATACAACATAAAAATAAGCTAATTGGGCATTTTGAAGTCTTATTAACACTTTGCTGACCAGCAATCCAAAGTGTACTCATCTCCAATACCAATTGTGCTTGCACATTTTTGAACATCCACATCTCCATCCTTTAAAATCCACATAAAATCGAGTACACATGAGAGAGCTTTGAAACTTTCTATGTATCTTAATGAACGTTTGCATTTTCTGAATGAATTTGAGTTATTTCAAGAGTGAAATCCTTATTGTAAAGCTCGATGTAGATTTACTGTCTATATATCACAAAATTTCACCTTTGAAAAATCTGATTTCTTCATGATTAATACTCATAAACGAAGTAATAGACTGTACTTCATGGGTGCTGCCGTTTTGGAATAACATATTATCCCGATTGAGATATTTTTAGTAATACTATCGCTATGGTTGTCATATTTCAGAAGTATCTTTTCTGCATTCATTCTCATACTCCCACTGGATCTCACTTGTTGCAGGATAATGATCCTAGATTTCTAGCAGGATGCAGTCCAGAGAATGGAAATTCATTATGCCGACATTTTAATTGCACCAATGTACCGACACATCCATCTTCGGTGTGCCTTTATTTCGGGTGGGCTTTCCTAGCCTGTCACAGCCTTCCTATCTGTCACCAGGTGACAACTGTGTATTGACTCTATGCCAAGATGGTTTATCATTCACGTCTATCTCGGACGAGGCATTCCACAACCAGTGAACTTGTTTCATGTAATTAGACGTATATTGCATGTGTCCACTGAGTGCTGAACCTTTTCTCATCCATTAGCCTAGTTTCGGTTTATGAAAAAACTCAGATGAGTTGAGCCTGAGCCCGTTCACCTTCTTAGCCAAGGTGTTATTCACCGATGTCATGAACCCACTCATCCAAGTCTGAGTCTCAACACATATTTAGGAACACCTTGGACTAAAAGCTTGTTCTTGAGCCGAAGACAGCTTGTCTCAATTAGATGTATTGTGCATCTGCCCATCAGCTACTGAATTTTTTCTCTCCATGAACATTATTCCGTTATAGGAAAAGTTTGACAGTAGAGTTGGGCCCGGGCTCATTTGCCTTTTTATCTGAGCATCCATGACTGAGTCTCTACCCATATTTTTGAGCTCCCGTGGCTAGAAGCTTGTTCTTGAGCTGAACAATACTTTAGTTTCGATTTCCACACATTTTTCTTCATTCTAATTGCACTTGGTGCTTCCCACTGGTGCTGTGCCTCTCTCATTGTACTCACATTATCCTTGTGTGATAGGAGATTTGACCATGAATCTTGATATTCGTGACATCATTCCATATTGGAAATTGGCATTGGCCACACCTCCAATGCATCTGCATTCGACTGCACAAGCCGGAATGTTGTGTGTCGTCAGTAGCACTGTATCTGTTGACACAAAGGTGACGGAGATATTGCTTGTCTTTTTGCAGTCAATTTTCATTATATCTGCAGTCTCCACATTCATGGATACAATCCCCAAAAGAGCTGGCCAGAAGCAGCTTGAGCTGCTGTACTTCTTTTTCCAGGGTGCACCACGAGAACATATTTTTATTTTTGTTGTTGTTTGCTATCCCTGATTCCACTGAGAGAAATGTGGTACTCTTAGCATCTCCTGAAGTATCATAATGGTTTTAACATTCATCGAAGTTAGTCACCAAGAATTTGTAACAAAAATTCTACAACTGTAGAATTTGGTCAGTAATGTGTTAAATATGGGATTTTGTGGTAAACATGTGATTTAAAGTGATTCTACTGTATTACTGTATTAAGGATGTTGATTATAGCCTTCAGACATCAGACATGGCCCTATGTGCTCAGCTCTTCTCTTTAGTAAATCTTTCAGGGTATAGCAGCTGATCATTCTGTGTCTAAGTTACGTGTTCTTTTTTAAAGTTGTGTTCTCTCTGGGGCACACTCCAATTGTGCATATTCTCAGTACTAACTCATACTCACAGACGTCATAGTATATGCTGACTAAAATCCACATACGTGCACCTTTATGAGAGACTATTATTCACAGGAGAATATGAAGAACTTCATAGAGAAAGAGATGAACAAAGAAGTTCTAACAACACTTCGTAGGAAAAAAAGTACTTGAAAGAAAACAGATGAAACAAATAAAGTATTTTAGGCATGTTAAAAGATATGACACCTTATTGAAGATCTTACACGAGGGTAAAGTTGAGTGAGACGAGCAAGAGCTAGGCAGGGATACAAACTGGAGAGAAGCATTACAAGTTGCACAGATTAGTCTAGCAGAGTGCACCACCAAGGCAAGAGACGGGATGTTGGAGTTCCATTGCAGCCACCCTTCATTCTGGAGATAGCACTTAATGATGATGATTATACAGAGTGTGTGCAGATTGGTAGATTGTGCTACCTGGTGTGGATTGGAGTCGGGCATCCTTAGATTGTCCCGTTGTCCCACAGTCTTCAAAGTAATAATAGCACTCAAAGATAATGCAGGAAATGGTGTCGGACTGGTGGAGTAGGAGGTGCTCACTCTGATCAGTGAGAATTCCAGGGAAGGTGATATGATTATATAAACAGATGGGTTGGTTGAAAGACACATCAGGAGTGCCTGGGCCTTCACTGCTCAAAGGTGGGGGGAGACCATCAGAGAGGAAAGTGGTGCATTCACTCAGATGACAATCAGCATGACAATAGAGATTTTGGCAGCAACTAAAGCTTTAAAATGGGTGTGCTCACAGACTGTCTGTGAGCATGCTTGTATACTCAGTGACTCAATCAGCATGAGTGAAAGTTCAGGCTGGTACATTCAGGAACAGTGGATGGTTGCAGTAAAGAATTCCTGTGTGCATAAAGTGACTTTTATTTTTGTGCCGAAACATGCAGGAGTCCAGGGTATTGAGAGAACAGATAGGTTTACCGCACACACTGCTACGATAGCTGTTAATGAAGTGAAGGATCGGGCAGACATTTTGAACACCCTATGGGAAAACGCACTAGCAAATTACTATATAAGTGACGATGACTCTTGTTCTATGACTAGAATAAGGGAGCTTGGTTTGAAATGTGGTGTCATTAGAAAGGAGCTATGTCATGGGCGAGAAAGAAAGATGATGAATCAACGGCATTCTGGGACCGTCAGTCAACGTGTAATGGTGGATACACTCAAGAAGAGATCTTAGCACCTATGGACTTGCCCAGAGTGCAGTGACGATGATCCAACGACTAACTAAGTAACTGATGATGATTTATTTAAAGCCACATCATGTGATTTCTAGTAACAGTGGGGCCAACTGACAGCTACTTCACCAATACCGTCTCAATCTTAGGAACAAATAAATTACAGAATTATAACAATATTTTGAAGCAGAAGTCCTGAAGTTTCAGTAATATGTAAATAATCATGCTCCCAGTCAGACTAATATACCCATCTTCCAAACCCTCATGAAAAAGGTATTTTGGAAGTCTAGGATATTCCAGCTCTAAAAAGCTAACAGTGGAGTGATTGATAATTCAGAGTATAAAAATTCTCAACTCAATTATTTAAATTATATTTATAGTAGAAATATTCTGAAAATAACATGAATATTAAATTGGACGATCATTTTGTTGAAATTTGTCATCGTGTTGAAATCTGAATATTGGTTTTAGATTAATGATCAAAAAAAATTTAATCATATTTGGGATTGAGCATGTACACTTAGAGGAACAGAAATGGGTATGTATTAAATACTGTTATATTGTACATTTTATACAGATTTGTCTCCTAATGCATGTAGACCTTAGTATACATTGAAAACAATAAGGTTTCAATAATATTTGTATTGTGTATGCAATGAATTTTGCAACTAGTTCTACTGATATGTCGTTCTATGCGTTTACTGCTCATATTTGTCATGGGGAATTAAAATTTTAGGGGCAACATGGCCAGGATGTTAAGTCTGAATAATAAATCTGAATCAAGAGAGTTAAATCTGAATAATTAATTTATGATTTCTATTTTAAGTGATTATAGTTTCTAAATATTTATCTGCTCTGTACAGTTGTTTTTACAGCTGATTTTGTCATTGTATAGGTTTACATCTCAACTTGTTGACAGATATATATATATATATATATATATACACACATACATATGTGTGTGGAGTGAAGCATAAATACAGTGGATAGTAAATGTTAATAATGAAACAAAAGTTTTAATATTATTGCAGCCTTTTGTAAGATTTATTTGTTATTTTCTTTTCTCGATATTGTTTGGTTATATTGTTAGAATCATATTTTATTGTGCGTGCATGTTTTGTATGTTTTATACATATGCAGATATGCATTTGATTACTTCAATTTATTTTTTACATTTTATTAAATAATTTTTTTCCGTCTTTCTGGGTGTGTTTTTTTTTTTAAATTTTGGTAATATAAACCAGTAGTTCTCAACCTTTTTTTTTCGCTGTGGCCAAAAGGATTTGAATAGAGATTTTAAAAAAAATAATAAGGCAGCAAACAGGATTTGAACCAAGTCTGTTCAGTTGGCACATATTCAGCTCGCAACTTGATTCTATACATTTTCCAAATTCAAGACTTCAAACTTTTATATTCTCCAGCTAATATGAAAATAGAGATCTATGTTGTTTTCTAGAGCCTTTTCTGATCCAAAGTGTGTTTGTTAGTAAAATCATGTTTATGTGCCTTGGAGTGATGAATGGAATTTTGTTTAAGGAACAAACAATATATAGGAATCAAATGAGATTTCTCAAATAACACAGAACTAGATAAATAAAGTGATTCAAAAGCCACATTGGATTGACTTCATTGTAATCATATTTCTCTACATGTATCCCATCCCTCTAAATGAAACATCATTAGGTGTGCCAAGAGTACCACTTACATCACATAATTGTAGCTTCAAGAAAGAGGCATAGTAGAAGAAAAACAGTGGAATCCTGTTAAAAAAACACTTGGTCCGGACCAACAAAATATGTATGTAATAACACAAATTCGCTATATACAGTATAAACAATATAGAATAAATATAATTGGAGATTTAGCAAAGTGTTGTTATAGAGGAAAATCTTTTATAAAGAAAAGCGCTATACATGGATTTCACTGTATCAAGAAACAGGTAAAGAAGAAGGAAGTAATATCAAGAAAAAGGTCAAGTAGAAGGAAGTAATATCAAGAAACAGGTCAAGTAGAAGGAAGTAACATCAAGAAACAGGTCAAGTAGAAGGAAGTAACATCAAGAAACAGGTCAAGCAGAAGGAAGTAATATCAAGAAACAGGTCAAGTAGAAGGAAGTAATATCAAGAAACAGGTCAAGTAGAAGGAAGTAATATCAAGAAACAGGTCAAGTAGAAGGAAGTAACATTAAGAAGTGGATAAAGTGGAAGGAAGTCTGGCCCTGTAGCTATGCTGTACATAGCGCTGTTGTGATGACCAAAGTACCAGGTTTGAATCCTGCCACAGGCAATTGTGCATCCTGACCATTTATAAAGCAATGACAACTACTGAACGTATTTATATTGCCTAGAAAATCACCAGTCAAAAAATGCTGAGTAGATGACCACATCCTGAATTGGATATGCTACCAATTTTTAGAAGGAAGTAATATCAAGAAACAGACCAAGTAGAAGATAGATGGACAATATATAAGCTTATCTACAAGATTGAGGGCTTCAAGATGAAACATATCTTCAGCAATTAGTTTTCATGTCCTGAAATACTACAAAGAAAAGAAACTCCAGCATTCCCAATTTTCAATATAGATTATTGAAACTCTACTTTATTAATCCTCTACATCTTTTGAGCCTTTGTTTTTGATAACAGAATATTAGTACCAGTCTGGTAGAGAAAGAGAAGGGGATTGGCCTGTGACACCTCCATGTTGAATGCTTATACCTACTTCAGTGAAGACTTTACAAACTTGTGGAATAATCCAAGATTATTGGTCTCTGTATAAAATAATTCATGAGGTTACTGCATAATATCAGAAAAATACAATATTTATTTCTTTTAAACACATGAGAGTGGGGGGGGGGGTCTGGAGAACATAGTTACAATGGGCAAGAGAGATTGAAGATGACAGTATTAGAAAATATTAGTCTGACCGCATGGCATGGCAATTAGTCAACAACAATCATGTTAAGAGATATTAGAAATTGAGATTTGTGAAGATTAACGATCGCCTAATGCCAGTTGGAATGGTACATGATGATGAAATAATTCAGTTCATAGTATTAAAACTCTAGATATACTTTACTCTGATTTTTTTTTCTATTTAAGATGTTTGTATTACATTGTGTTCTGGAAAAGCAGAGAAGAAAAATCTTGCTATAAATTTCCAGAGATTGATGGAGAATCATGACCTTATTGTATATAAAGATGATACTGTTTTTTTTCCCCCCAGAAAACATGTTCACTTTTTGTTATCTCTCTTAATAACAATGATGACAATTGTTTAACTTTGCTTTGCTTCATCAACATATTTTCACATGTATGCTTCATCCTCCGACTTTCTACATATGCTAACTGCCAGTACCTTCTATATATCTATCTATGCTTTTCAAATATGCATACCTTTACGCATATCCATCTGTACATACCTTCCTAAAGAATCTATTTGATACTTTGCAGAAACCAAAAAAATGTTCCAACTAGATTTCCGTATGTGCTAAAATCACTGTCACTGTGTGCTATGCTAATGCAGGACTGATACACAAAGGTGATAGATATAAATTGCCTTAAACTAATAAAGTAGTTTAACTTTAGAAAGAAAACATGTGAACAATTCATTAAAGAATGCTGTATCTTACAATAGTACTTACTTAGAACACGGGTTTTCTACATATTTTTTAAATATTTAAATAATATTAAAAATGTAATATTTTTAAATATTTAATAAAAAGTATTTTTAAATATTTAATAATATTTAAATAATTAAAAAATAAATAAGGTTTTTTAAAGCCTGTGTTCTACATAAGTACTATTGTTGTTCCATTTCACACAGTATTACCTTCTATTGATTGCTGTATCATACACACAGTTTGAGCATTCAGATGACTGTTCCATGATATTGGTTCTCACAAATAGGAGTCATAGATATGGGTAGATGATTATTGAATCGTAGATAGATTATTTTCATTTGCATTGACAAGGAAACTATAGAACAAAATCTCATCATTAACTTTTCCTATTTCATCAATCAATTTTTGTATGAAAGCCCAGTTGGAACACATTTTGAATGAATTCCTGCAAAGTACTATCCATTTATTCACACCTTCTACTCATAACCTATGTATATACTGTCCATGCTTGACTTACTGAGCATATGGTTCACTAACAAATGATACTCAATAACTGCTCCCATTTGTAATTGGTCAGCGGACAAGACTTATAAAGTGCCTTAATCTTGTATGACCGATGACTGAATTAATTTTTTTATATTATAAGTCATATCAGATGTACATAAGTAATCATGTCTGAGTTTCATTTTCAGAAAAAGCACTTTATTTTATATTTTAGTCTTCAACTAAAGCACTTTATTGTTAAATTTAGTTTTTGGATATATCACTTTATATTTGTTTATCATTACAGATATATCACTGTATTGAACTATCACTTCAGATACAGCACATTATTTTTACAATTTAACCTTCAAATAAAATGTTATATTTTTTTAACCTTCAGATAAAGCACTTTATATTTGGGTTTAGCCTGCAGATAAAGCACTTTATATTTCGGTTTGGCCTTCAGATAAACATGTTTACATCACATTAACAATTGAAACTTTAATTATACAAAATACTTTAATATTCGAATTTAAGTGTCAAATGTAAATACTTTACAGTTAAGTTTGACTTTCTGAATCACATTGAATTGCAATCTAGTTTTCAAATGTATCACTTATATTGGAGTATCACTTAAATAAAGCACTTTATACGAGTATTTGAGTTTAAAGAAGCACTTTATAATGGTTTTACCTTTAGATAATGCACTTTATTTTGTTAGTTTAACTTTCAAATGAAGCACTTTATTTAGTGTAACCCTGAAATTAAACACTTTATATTGGTTTTACCTTTAGATAAAGCACTTTATTCTTTAGTTCAACCTTCAAATGAAGTACTTTATTCGAAGAGTTTAGCTTTCAAATGAACAAATTTACATGATATTAACAGTTGCATCTTCAGGTAATGTACATGAATACTTGAGTTTAAATTGATATTAACAGTTGCAACTTCAGGTAATCTACATGAATACCAGAGTTTAAATCTCAGATCACTTTATTTTATGTTTGATCACTTTTTACAAGGTGTCTATAAAGTTTCTGTGCACTCATTATTTTGATGGTAACACTATTTCACATGAAATGTAGGTATTCAGTATGGATCTGTGTGACATCATTGATGCTACATTATTTATGAAAATACTATACAGCACATGTTAGTCATATATTGGGTAAAGTTGCTAATAGTGCAATGAAGTTATTTCTACAACAGATGCTGGAAGTTTTCACCATTAGTCTCAAGGCATGTCGATGAAGACTTACATGGCTTCTTGAGAAGTTTGTTTAGGATATTGATACATATTTCTTTTGAAATTGAAGGACATCCAGATAGGTGTGCATCTTGCACACTACCAGTATCACGGAACTTATCAAATTTCTAACTTCTCTATGGTGAGAAATTTGTGCATCAGGAAACTTCTATGCTAATTTTTTGCATAATGTCTTCCATATATTCACACCATGACTTTCTTCTCGGGAGAATAATGTGTTAGTTTCCATTTGCTTTACAAATCCATATGGGGGATATCCATTTAAATACCTTGAAACATAATGCTGGAGATAGAGAGCTGTGGAGAGCTATTATCGCCTACGCCAACTGACATGGCACCTGATGATGATGATATATTCACCCATTATATACTATATACATTATATACATTAGTTGTATTACATTGGCCTAACTGAAAATGTTAGGGAAAACATTACACTTGTTTCACCAAGAATACATTTTATTGTGTGGTTGACATCACTTTTGGTCACTATAAATAAAAGTTAGCTCTGCAGCTAACAACTATCTGCTGAGTCACATGCATGTATATTTAACAGTAAAAATATACAACTTCCAATAATGTCACATTGTGCACATATATTTCATTTCAAATTCAGTGCACAGCAACTTTATAAACACCCTGCATTATATTTTAACCATTAGCTGAATCCGTTTATGAGTTTTACTTATATAATTCACTCATACCTGTCAATGTGTAATATTTTCCCTAACATTTTCAGTCATATTTGGCAATTGTAACCCTTACATTACTAATGTAACCTTTCTCATATCACAACATTTCCTGGCAATGTAGTTGTATTATAATGCAGGTTTCTACATACAATTTTGTCAAATTGGTGTATAAAGATTGTAAAGAAGCGACTTCAATATAGTATTAGAACATTTCAAAACAACAATTAATTACAATAATTCAAGATAATTTCAATAGATTTATGATTCTTGCATCGAAAGATTGAAATTATAAAAATATATATATAGGCCTATATATATATATATACTCTACACATTTATTATGAGTTTTTGAAGATTTTTTTGATAACTTTGTGGGTCTTCTGTACAAGTTTTCATCCTTACGTGTTGACATATGGAATAACTTTATGTGAGGTTATCCATCAGAGAAACCACCTTATACTCGTTGAACTTCACCTTCAGATAAAATATACTTCATATTTGCTATTTATATTTACTGTAAAATTGGTCTTCCTAAAATTGATGGCAAAAATGATCATTTATTGTGACTTCTTTTAACCCAGAACAAAATGATAACCTTGTTTTTTTTTCTCCCTAGTTGTGTTTTCTTTGTGTGTATGTCCATGTGATGACTATTGGTTGTGTATTAAAATAAGAATCTCACAGGAATCTAGTGGCTTATGTTGCTGATAACTATATGTTTCTGTAAGTTTTCTGACTTTGTGTGAGTTTTGTTGTTATTGTTGGACTGTTTGTAGATGTGTTGAGTATTTGCTGAACTGTTTGCTTGTGCTATGATGTTACATTATTAAGGCTGTTTGATTATTTATTGTGTTGTTTATTTTGTGGATGGAGATTGAGTAAAATTATTAACTAAGCGGTCAATAAATATGAGAACAAAAAATTTAATGAGTTGAATGTTGACGTGGAACAAATACATGGAAGCAACCAATTTTGTACTGATATTTAATCCTCTTTTTTTGTTTTCTTATTGTTATTTATTATATTTTTGTATAGCTGTTTTATAATTTATTACGCTGTTAATAATTTGTGTATGGTAGTTTTATATTTTTTAAAAAGACTTATAATTAATTGTGCTGTTTATAATTTTTACGGCTGTTTTATAATTAATTGTGCTGTTTATATATTTATACGGCTGTTTTGTCATTTATTAAACTGTGTATGTTTGTGTTTCTGTAAGTTCTGTTGTTGTTAGTAAATTTATTCTGTAATTTTTAACTTTGTTAATCTCTTTTATATGTACTTTTTTGTTAGATTTTCTACAAGTTTGTTGTAATTCTTTTAAGAGGTTGAAAAATTAGTAGAGTGTGGAGTCATTTGTAAATTTGTTGAATTGTGCATCGTTTTAATCATTAACTTAATTCCAGACTTGTTAACCAACCACTATAACAGTCATATATCTCAAATATAACAGCCAAATAACCAGTTATAATAACATTATATTTAAGTATAACATTATAACACAACTATCTAATTCTTTTCATGAATGTTATTTCCTTGTTCAGACTAATCAAGTGTACTTGAAATAGTATTGTGATTTTGTGTTTCTGAATGCAGGTCCCATACATGTTTGTAGTCTTTAATTAATAATTGTTGTACCACAGAGACTACTTGTTTTTGTATTTGTTATTCCACAAAGACCATTTGCTTTTGTAATTGTTTTATGTGAGGCCATTTGCTTTTGTAATTGTTTTATGTGAGACCATCTGCTCTTGTTTTTATTATACCTCAGAGATCACTTGTTTTTGTATTTGTTATGTTGTTTGTCCATCACAAGTGATGATGACCATTTGTTACATCCACTTTTGAAAATTGAATTAGAGTTATGTCCTTGATTATGAGTTCGTAGATGGCTAATGAGTTATATTCGAGCTGTAAATGTCCTTGGACAGTTCATACATGGAATGACCATTGTAGACGGATCTTGGTCTATCCGTGACTTTCTAGCTGCTCTCCGCTGCTGAGCTGCTGCATTTCTCCTCTTTTCACAAGATGATGCGCTCTTTTTTTATTGTAGAATGCCATGTAGATCTATTTTGTGCAAGTTCTTCCCATGTATCTTGGTCTATTTCAGAGGCTTTCAGTGAGTTATTTAACAAGTCCTTGTAGCGCTTATTTTGGCCACCTTGATATCTTTTCCTGTTCTCCAGCTCACCATAGAGAAGTATCTTTGGCAGACGATGATCTAGCATATGCACCAAATGACCTGCCCAACGAATCTGTGTCTGCTTCAGGATCGTGTCAATGCTGGGGATACCAGCTCTCTCAAGGACAGTAGTATCTGAAATCTTGTCTTGCCATCTGATGTTCATAACTTTCTGAGACAAGTTTTGTGAAAGTGATTATTTTCACATGACGTCTATACACAGTCCATGTTTCACTAGCGTATAACAGCACTGGAAGTACCACTGCTCTGTAAACTTTCAGCTTAGTCTGTAGGTTAATGCCATTTCTACAGCAAACATTTGCGTACAATCAATGTATTTGTTATAAAGCAGAGACCACTAGTTTTTTGTGTTTGTTATACCTCATAAATTCCTTGTTTTTGTATTCATTTTATCACAAAGACCATGTGTTGTACCAGAAAGAAGTTGTTTTTGTGTGTATCACAGCAGAGAACAGTTTTCTTATGTTTAGTAGCTGAAATATAAAGTCTGAATGTTGCATTTCATTATATCTCCCATAGAGAAGAAAGTGTGACATATTTGAAATGTGATGGTATAATCAGCCTTTGACTGAGATACATGCTTGTGTGTTGTCAATCTTTGACTTGAATACATGCGTGTGTGTTGTCAACCTTTGACTTGAATACATGCCTGTGTGTTGTCAATCTTTGACTTGAATACATGCCTGTGTGTTGTCAATCTTTGACTTGAATACATGCCTGTGTGTTGTCAACCTTTGACTTGAATACATGCCTGTGTGTTGTCAACCTTTGACTTGAATACATGCGTGTGTGTTGTCAACCTTTGACTTGAATACATGCGTGTGTGTTGTCAACCTTTGACTTGAATACATGCCTGTGTGTTGTCAACCTTTGACTTGAATACATGCGTGTGTGTTGTCAACCTTTGACTGAGATACATGCGTGTGTGTTGTCACTGCCCAAAATAGAAACAAAAATTATCTCCCGAGTGTGGGCATCTGTGGCTATTCAATAGTGGCACAGTAAAAATACTGATAAATTAGACCATGAATAGGTTTAAGATTGATGACCAGCATGCAGTACAGATAACAGGTTGCAAGGAACAGTTGGCCTACTAGTTGTATGCTTACAGCTGGCCTACTACTGATATGCTTGCAGCTGGCCTACTAGCGATATGCTTACAGCTGGCCTACTAGCGATGTGCTTGCAGCTGAGCTACTAGTGACATGCTTACAGATGTTCAATGGAAGTGGTAAAAACACTGAGCATATTTTCTACTTCTGAAGTTGGATTAATCAGATTATTAGTGCAAATATTACAATGACAGTGCATGTCTGTTCTCTGGAGTACAGGTTGATGGAAGTTTAGTGGGACAAGAATGCTACAAGAATCCCACTACAAGAGAGATCCAGTAAGAGTTTGAGAACAAACGCGAAAAAAGGATGACATCAACTTTCCATTTATGCCATAAGAGGCAACTAATTTGGAGTTGGCTGTCCTACAGGTCAAGTGGTCCATAGCCTTATGTCATGAGTGTCAGGTAAAAAGATGATTTGAGATCAATCGCACATGTTGTTTTGTCTCTATTACAGATACTTTTATAAATTTTGTTGTTGTTAATATCCCAATGCTGATGAGTAATTCTACTTTTGTCAACACAATGCCATTCTTAAAAAAGTACAGGTCTTCAGAAGTAGACTTAGTGATCCATACAGAAAGCTAGTAACTGTTATGGGTGGTTTAGAAGTTTTTTTCTGGCAGTTGAAAGGTAAGGGCAGTCAATAAGGAGGTGCTCCACTGTTTCATTGGGATGAGAGCAGTGTCTACAAGTAGGTAGTTGCTGGGGTTTGATACGGCTTAAATGGCTAGTGATCCTTGCATGTTCTGTTCAAAACAGAAAGATAAGGGATTGGTTTCTCCTGCAGAGTTTATTTATGTTGTCATTGTCTTCTGGCCATTTCATTTCACTAAATACATTTCAACCAATCGGCCCACATGCCCATCTGTTCATCCAGATTTCCCTGGTGCTGTTTCTGATAATCTGTTTGACAAATCCCATATTACAGGGTCTTTTTTGCAAGTCTGTCCACTACTCGTTTCCTACTATATTGTTATGTCCAGTGATCCATTGCATGGTCACACTTATCGGATATGCAGATAAAGACTGTTCGCAGCTCTTCCTATGTGGAGAATATTTTGATTTTCATATGGGGTGCTTCCAAAACTGACATAGAGTCAGCACAAAAAAACTGGTTTTTATTCCATGAGATCAAACTCAATGGCTGTCTTGATAGCCTCAGTCAATTTTATAAATAGGTACATCACTATTTATGTAATAACATAAACTCTCTTTATACAGTAGCCTATAAAAAAATATAATAATGGGGTTTTATCAAGTTAAAAGGGGAGCCAGACTTCCTGCTTCGGTTATGTTTGATGTCTTGCTCCTATCTTGTTCTCTGCATGCCTCTTGTTCGTATATGTGATTATTTACACATTAATACACATGTACCGCCAAATTGTCACACGTTGATAACCAATTACTGAATTTCTAGCTCAGAGGGAGAGGAATATGGCCATTGTTTACTTTCCATGCATGTTGCAGGAGATGACTAAGCAAAGTTGGGAAAAAGGCTGACAACATTTGACTTGTAAAAAAGAATTCATTGTCACATTTTGTCTCAATTTCTTACCTTTGTCTTCTATCAAATAATCCCCATGGATGACGAAGAGATGAAGGCCAACGGACATTGCACATTTATATGTTTGTAGCAGACACCTAGGAACGCTAGATGTGTCATCACTGCGTATGGATCCAGAAATCTAACGGAAGAATGATGAGATAGTTGACTTAGAGGTTTGTGCTGTTCAGCCGACAGCACACAGTAAATCTGGTACACTGGAATGTCTTCTGTCGAGGGCTAAACATGCACCCATAAACTCCAACTATACAACCATGAGACTAAACATGCATCCATAAACTCCCACTATACAACCATGGGACTAAACATGCATCCATAAACTCCCACTATACAACCATGGGACTAAACAGGCATACATGAACTCCCACTATACAACCATGGGACTAAACAGGCATACATAAACTCCCACTATACAACCATGGGACTAAACAGGCATACATAAACTCCCACTATACAACCATGGGACTAAACAGGCATACATGAACTCCCACTATACAACCATGGGACTAAACAGGCATACATAAACTCCCACTATACAACCATGGGACTAAACAGGCATACATAAACTCCCACTATACAACCATTGGACTAAACAGGCATACATAAACTCCCACTATACAACCATGGGACTAAACAGGCATACATAAACTCCCACTATACAACCATGGGACTAAACATGCACCCATAAACTCCCACTATACAACCACGTCTTTCATACAACTGAATATTAGTCTAGGGGTCGCTTCAGTTGCACAACGGATAAGAATCTGTGCGTTTGTCAGAAAGGTTGTCCTGCTCACAGCTAAAGGGATTATATCATCACCGGAAAAATGGTTGCAGGATATTATTTGATTGGATGTCTGCATATCACGGTGAAACATGCATTCTACTTACACACACAAATTCCCTTTGGAGTAAGGATCGTCTCCAAACATCGCATACCTCTGAGAGTTGAAGTTTGTTGGGTAAGAACAAAAACAAGAGGAACTCCCACATTTGTAGGCAATGTTACAATAATCAAATACCGTTATAACAACTTGTTTCAGACTGACGAAATATGTACATTTAAATCCTGTTATAACAACTTGTTTCAGACTGACGAAATATGTACATTTAATTCCTGTTATAACAACTTGTTTCAGACTGACGAAATATGTACATTTAAATCCTGTTATAACAACTTGTTTCAGACTGACGAAATATGTACATTTAAATCCTGTTATAACAACTTGTTTCAGACTGACGAAATATGTACATTTAAATCCTGTTATAACCACGTGGTTCAACCAAATTCCCCCCCTTCTCCCATGAAATCACTATGAATTATCCAAAAGTGAACACATCTTCCCCCTCCCCCTTTTTTGGTTGTAAATTATTTTTTGAAAAAGTGCCATTAGTGGCATTTTGGGTTTGTTTGTTTTGCGTTCGCTCCATTGTAACCATCACGGGTATCCGTGCGATTTCCGCCGGGAGCGTAATTACGTTGTGCCACCGTTATGCGCCTTGTAGGCCTAGCACATCCGATTTCGGCATGCCTTGACAATTCGGGTGGGCTACCCTTAGCCTGTGACAGCCTTTATATCTGTCTCCAGACACAAGTAGTGGCGACACTTCGCCCAGACGATTTTTGCTCTCGTCTGACTCGCACGAGGTGTTCCACTGTCTATGAACTTGCCTCGTGTAATTGGACGTGCTGTGCCTGTGCCCATTGGGTAGTGAACCGTTTCTCATCCGTGAGCCTGGTTCCTTAAGGGGAAGAACTCAACAGAGGAGTTGGACCCTGGCTCTTTCGCCCTCTTAGCCGAGGTGTCGTTCACCGACATCGTGTACCCCTTGTCCAAGTTCGAATCTCACACCACGCGTTTGAGATCAATGCGTTTTCGAGCTGAGCGTCCTTGTCCCAATAGCGCCTGAGCCCATCAGGTACTGAACCCTTTCTCTCTTCAAGTGTATTTCCGGTGTAGGAAAACCTGACAGTAGAGTCGGGCCAGGGCTAAATCGTTGTCCCTTTTGTGCCTGAGCCCATCGGGTACGGAACCCTTTCTCTCTGCAAGTGTATTTCCGGTGTAGGAAAACCTGACAGTAGAGTCGGGCCAGGGCTAAATCGTTGTCCCTTTTGTGCCTGAGCCCATCGGGTACGGAACCCTTTCTCTCTGCAAGTGTACATCCGTTATAGGAAACTTTGACAGTAGAGTTGGGCCAGGACTACCATCGTTGTCCCTTTCTTGCCTAAGCCCATCGTGTACAGAACCCTTTCTCTTCGCGAGCATATTTCCGGTTTAGGAAAGCTCGACATAAGAGTTGGGTTAGGTCTTCTTGCTTTACCAAACGCCAATGGATGGGTCTGGATCTCTGCCTGTAAGGAACACAGGTAACTAGAAGCTCGTCTCGAGCTGACGGAGCTTGTAGTTCCCCTTTCCTAGGGACTTTTCACTTTCTATTTGCAGTTCGCGCTGCCCTCTAGCGCTGTTCTGCCCTTTCATTGTTTCATTGTACTCGGTATGAAATCTATTTGTCTCTCGCCATGCATCTACCTTTACGTGCATTTTACATTGGCCGCCCCTCCAATGTTCGGACTGGACTGACTTGCTTCACTGTATGTCGACAGTGTCGCTATATGTGGTGATGCTGGTGGTGTAGGAGATATTGTCTGTCTCTTGTGCAGTCAAATCTCTTTCCATCTGCTACCTCCACATTCTCGGACACGATCCCCAAATGATTTGGCCAGAATCAGCTCGAGCTGCTGTATTTCTGTTTCCAGGGTGCACCGCGTGGAGGTACATTTGGGATCTTGGTTATCTGCTAACCCTAGGCCCGCCTAGAGCAATACGTTCCCTTTGCACCCCGCATTTTGGGTGAGTTTACCTTAAAACAAAAATAGGTAATTGGACAATTTTCAGTGCAATTCCCTCTTTTTCATTAAATTTTTATCGAATGAAAAAGGTGAATTGCAACGAAAATTGTTGCATTACATTTATTTTTAAAGGTAACCCACTTATCCAAGACGTATTTGTGGCGTTGAATTTTAATTCATACAAAAGTCGCTATATACAGTACAAAGAATAATTATAAGTGGTGATTTTTTAAAGCGTTTTTAAATATGGACATTTGTTATAAAAGAATGCGCTATAGGGGGACTCCACTGTATAAAATAAAGGAATAGAAACAGCAAATGCTAAGTAAATATTCAGTGTCCGGCAGAATCACTGAACGTGACAGTAGTTCCTCATTCATGCCAGCTAGAGCGTTATTTTTTTTAAAATGTATCACCTATAAAAACCATTACATTTTAGGAACACTGAAGAAAACCCGCATGAGCGAGACAGTCCTAACTAAACTTAACGTGCGGTGTGATCTGGTCATTCTTCTTTGCCGGATCCACAGTCAGAGGAGCAACATACCTAAACATGTCGCAACATTTTGCAGCTAAAAGAACTGATATTCGTGCATAATGGAGCATCTCGACACTGCAAATGAAGTAAGAAACTTTTTTCATCAACAATTTCCAGACAGATGGATTGGAAGATTAGGTCCCATTGCTGGTCACATGGTCACCAAATTTTACGCCTTTAGATTTTTTTCTGCCGGGATACATAAAAACCTGTGCCTAGTTAGTTAGTTAGTCGTCGGATCATCATCACTGCAAACTGGACACATCCATAGTTGCTCCGATCTCTCCTTGAGTGTATCCGCCATCACACTTCTGCTGACAGTACCGGTCCTATGCTGGTTGACCATCATTCTTCTGCGCCCTCCAAAATGTTCACCTCTAGCAACACCGCATCTCAATCCCTGATCTTTAATCCTAGCCATTGAAAAGGAATCATCATCCACATTCGTCTTACTCTCGCGTGTTATATCTCTTAAGGAGTTCAAAACGTCAGCGCGATCCATTGCCCCATCGCCCTTTGCCACAATCGCACACGATGCCAGTTGATCCGCTCTTTCATTGCCTCGAACGCCCACATGTCCCGGCACGAAAATAAATGTAACCACTTTCAAGCTCGCATTTCTCAAGGCCTCAATCCACTGTTCGCGAACGAGACCCACTTGTACCTTCTTAATCATACTCATAGAGTCACTCAAGATGCAGACATGCGTTACGTTCTGTGTGCGTAGCCACTCAAATGCCTTGGTCACCGCCATAGTCTCCATGGTCATACTACTCGTAGTGACCGCAAAGGCACCACTTTCCTCCTTTTACCTGCGCACTGAGCTGTAAAGGCCCAAGCACTGCGAACATGCCTAATTACAGATCCATCAGTGTATATAATCACATCCCCCTCTTTGGTATTCTCACTGATTAAAGCCTGCACTTCTTTCTCCACAGCTGTGGGACACCATTCTCTGCATTCCCTGCTAAGTGATATTACTACTCTCAAACAAGTTTCGAAATCTGTGGGTAGACCTATCCATTCCGCACCAGCTGCCACATCCTGTAATCGGCACACGCTTTGTATTACATCCTCAGCACGTCCCATCCACGACCTTCCTCTCTTGAGTCTGCTGCCTTTAACTTTCTGTATTTCGGAATGCAACGGGTGTTCCTTATCTGCATGTACCTGTGCCTATCAAATTTCAGTGCAGTGACTGGATAATCTTCGACGGTGAATAATTCACCATTGTACATCGATCATACCTAGGTGCTTCAAAACACCCGCTGAGAGATAGAATACCGTCTTGACATTCCTTGGACCACCACTGAAGGCGCCCATTTTGAGATTTACTGAAACTTGGTGAGTTGCTACTGGTAACTTGTTGCGTTTGCCTAACAGGAATATAGTACAAACCATACAGAATAAATATAATTTTTTAAACGTTGTTAAATACGCATCCGGAGCGTTCAGAAAGCAATGGAAAACTACTGAACGTATTTATATTGTCTAAAAAAATATCTACAGCCAAACCATGCTGGGATAGTGGCTACGTCCTGAATAGGCTACGCTACCAATTTTTATTTTTTTTAAAATGTGTGTGTGTCTTAAATACGGAAATAGTGACACTGTAAAATGATACTATATGGAGTCTTCAATGTATTAAATTTCAGTTCATCGTTTCTGATGTGTCTGCTACTATGGGTGTAGTATTTGATTGCGATAAGTTTTAAGTTATTTCAAATGTTCTATATAGTACATTTCCCGCTCCTTTTTTGTAGTTAGTAGTTTTCCAAATTTATCTCTAATGAGCGTGTCAGATTTCCTGTACAATTTGCCACTTATAAGTTGAGATTTTGTACTGTTTCCTAATCGGGATTTTTGGGAGTATGTTTTCTCTACCTACTATGTCAGAGATTGAACATAATTTCGTTTGTCAGTTCTTACAAGCTGCTTAACCACTATACGTGGCCATGTGTGATTGTGTGATTTATTTCAGATAGTAGTGTCGTTTAGGTCTTTGCAGATTTCTTATGAATTTGTGCTCGAACTCCTGCAGATTGGCGGGATGTAGTCAGGAGAACGAAATACGTTGTGTCATGGTTTACAACTTGGCTTAAATATTTGTGTTATTTGGCCTAGCACATCCAACGTCAGCATATCTTTTAGGCAACTATGTGTTGGGACAACGAATTCCACTTCCACAACCTCCTCAGTCACCTCCTATGACGAGCGAAACAGGAAACAGTCACTATTCTTTGCTCCCCTTTCGTGTCCGGGCAACACACGGGATTGATTCTACGAGTTTCTTCTGTCTTACAGTGAACACTCTATATTAATAAAGATAATTTTTTTTATGTGCGGAAAGAAAACACCCGAACATTTTTTTTACACTTTTAAAAAAATACGGCCGGTCCAAAATATAAGGTCTAAAAAAAGAGGGCATGTGGAAAAATATAACGTAATTCAACAATTATAACTCCAATATAATTGTCAGTACTCTTCTTCTTCTGCATTTGTTCTCAAACTCCTGATGATTAGCAGGATGTAGTCCAGAGAATTGTAGTGCATTGTGATATGGCTTGGCTGCAATATCTGAACCTTTCCGCCGGACACATCCGACTTGCTAGTATAATCAGTGGCGTAGCGAGGGGGACGGAGGTGTGGAACGCCCTGGGCGGCATCATCGGGAGGGCGGCAAATTTATTTTCGTCCAGTCTTTCACAATCACTGACATTTTTTTTTATGTCACAAGGGCGGAAAATTATGATTCCGCCCCGGGCGCCATTGACCCACGCTACGCTACTGAGTATAATATGGACAATTCACTGCTCTATGCGTCGAACGACTATCAAGTTCTCGTGAATTAAGTTTGCTCTTGAGAAAACTCCCTTAACTTTCTACTATCACCGGCAATTGTGTACACTTGTATTCTATCACCGGCAATAGTGTACACTTGTATTCTACCACCGGCAATAGTGTACACTTGTATTCTATCACCGGCAATATTGTACACTTGTATTCTATCACCGGCAATATTGTACACTTGTATTCTATCACCGGCAATATTGTACATATGTATTCTACCACTGGCAATATTGTACACTTGTATTCTACCACCGGCAATAGTGTACACTTGTATTCTACCACCGGCAATAGTGTACACTTATATTCTATCACCGGCAATAGTGTACACTTGTATTCTATCACTGGCAATATTGTACACTTGTATTATATCACCGGCAATAGTGTACACTTGTATTCTACCACCAGCAATAGTGTACACTTGTATTCTACCACCGGCAATAGTGTACACTTGTATTCTATCACCGGCAATATTGTACATATGTATTCTACCACTGGCAATAGTGTACATATGTATTCTACCACCGGCAATAGTGTACACTTGTATTCTACCACCAGCAATAGTGTACACTTGTATTCTACCACCGGCAATAGTGTACACTTGTATTCTATCACCGGCAATATTGTACATATGTATTCTACCACTGGCAATAGTGTACATATGTATTCTACCACCGGCAATAGTGTACACTTGTATTCTACCACTGGCAATAGTGTACTCTTGTATATTATCGCTGGCAATAGTGTAAACATGTATTCTACCACCGGCAATAATCTTGTTTTCTCTTATCGACGTGTGCAATAGTGTGTCGTGTGACGTATTCCTTCAAGAACGTTGTCTTCCCAATGAACTCTCTGAACCTCTCTGTCTTGGGCCATGTGGCTTGCATTTTCTAGCGATGTATTCATGTTATCTTTAATATCGTCAGTCCATCGTCTTCTTGGTCTGCCCTTTCTCCTCATCCAGGTACTCTTCCCTCCATTATTTGTCTTTCTAAACAGTTGTGTCTCTTTATATGACCAAACAGGCGTAGTTTTCTTTTTGTTATTGTGTTTAGTAACCAAAACTCTGAAATATTCAATGTGTTTATAATATCTGAGTTTCTGATTTTATCCTTCCATGATATTCTAAGTATCTTCCTGTAGCATTTCAGCTCGAAGGCGTTGATCTTCTTTGCCGCTATTTACTTAGGGTCCATGTTTCACAGCCGTATGTTGCAACCGGAAAAATAAAAGTTCATAACATTAGCACTTTCGTTTCTATTTTGTTGTTTTTCCATGTTTTTCAGCCGTGTTATTTTGCAATATACTATTGCCAATAGTGTACGCATGTATAATACCACCTGTAATAGTGTACACTTGTATACTAAACATTGGGAGCGTCTTATTCAGGACGTAGCCACCAAACCAATATTTTTTTGGTTTTAGTAATTTTTTAGGCAATAATACGTTAAGTAATTTGCTACTACTTTCTGAACGGTTCTGGTGCACAAATGCCTGTGGCTAGATTTAAACCCAGCACCTTGGCCGTCACGAATGTGCACTGTACCACGCCGCCACAGAGCCGGACACTTGTATATTACCACCGGCAATCGTGTAAAGTTGTACACCGGCAATCGTGTATACTTGTACACCGGCAATCGCGTAGGCCCTATACTTGTACGCCGGCAATCGTGTAGGCCCTATACTTGTACACCGGCAATCGTGTAGGCCCTATACTTGTACACTGGCAATAGTGTAGGCCCTATACTTGTACACCGGCAATTGTTGGAAAAGAAATTTGATTTACGTACAGGTTCGTACATATAAATAGGACTTGTATACTAGCGGGACTAAACATGCTTCGATAAACCCCTCTCTAATACAACCGTGCCTTTGAGACAACAAAACCATATATGAGTTCAAGTGACAACTGAGAGGGCCTGTACTTTTGTCAGAAAGGCTATGTGCTGTTAACATCTACCTGCTCACTGTTAAAGGGATTATTTCATTCTTACATTCATCATAATTATACTTTAGAAAATGTGCATAATAATAATAACAATAATAATAATAATAATAATAATAATAATAATAATAATAATAATAGCGCATCGCATGTGATGATGTGATGACAGCAGTTCCTGACTTATGTTGTTGCATTTATCTCTCTGATGTGTGCTGAGATGATTGAAAAGTCCAACTTGGCATAAAACCCCTGCCACATTTGGGACATGTAATGGCTTGCACATACACAAACACACACAGATACACATTTGAATAATCTATGTCATTATATAAGCAGTGAAGTCTGCGATCACATCAATTGCTTGTTGACATAAATAACTGCCAACGGGTCAGCGGATGTGATCAGCAGGCACACCAAAGCTCACCCACTACTGCCAGTGATTGCAATCAGCACTCAACAAACGTTAATTGCGTCTAGGCTTATCTTCAACTGGAAACTTCACAAACTGCGCTGGTGCCCAACACTCTGTCGCCCTCTTGACGACTTCAGTAGCGTATTTCCGGTCAGGCAAAGATTTTAGCATTGGCATGTAATGGCAATGTCCGGTATTTGGCATTTCATTTTTGTGCAGTTTTGACCAGCTAAACACTCGGATTTATTTATCTAGTTTGTTGATAAACTCATCAGAGGAAAATATATTCTGTAGGTTACTAACTTCACTATTAGGCTTTTGTGCATACATGGGCCGTTAGAAATGTTATGGCAATCCTCTCAAAGTAAAAAAAAATCGCGTAGAAAAAATATACATTAATTAATGATCACTACACACTGAATAGAATAGACTACCAATATGTAGGTGCTAAATAAAATGTGATCATTACTGGACAAGATCTTAAATTAAATTTATAGGTACGAAATACAGTGTGATAATTACTGGACAAGATCTTAAATTCAATTTGTACGAAATACAGTGTGATTGTTACAGGACAAGATCTTAAATTCAATTTGTAGGTACGAAATACAGTGTGATAATTACTGGACAAGATCTTAAATTCAATTTGTAGGTACGAAATACAGTGTGATAATTACTGGACACGATCTTAAATTCAATTTGTAGGTACGAAATACAGTGTGATAATTACTGGACAAGATCTTAAATGCAATTTGTAGGTACGAAATACACTGTGATAGTTACTGGACAAGATCGACTTTTCATGGGTGTGTTCGTCTATATTTTAAAATCATCTCATTTGTTGTTGTCTACTGTTCCCAGCCCCAGGTTAGAATAAGCGCGAGTTACGTATGCATACCTATAGCTACATAGGCATAACACACATATGAATGTGTATAATAGCATCATTAGTATAAATTACATGTTTAATATGTGGAGTATGTGTACAGTTCTACCAGTACAACCATTGATCTCTAGATACATGCATGTGCTATGGGATCTACTACGAAACGATAACAGTTGGTTGCAAACACATATTGTCATGGATTCCTTTACAATACTATCAAGTTCTCTATAAATGTTTTAACCATAAGTCAAACCAAGAAGTGTATGAACCATATGTCAAACCAAAACGTGTTTGAACGATATGTTTAGCCAAGAAGTGTATGAGCCATATTTCACACCAAGAAGTGTTAAGAATAGTAAACATTTGGTTCCTAAACAACATTATAATAAGAACATCTGGGGTTTGGGCCATATAAAGAGACATAACAGCATGAGGAAATAAATTTATAGCACTATTGCTGTAACAGGGGTATGGACCGCCCAATACGACGATGGATAATAGGTATCTCAGATTGTTTAAACATACCCTTGGCTGCGTCAGGTCAACTCGCCAAGAATCGTGACACGTTCAGAAGATCCATAAAGAAGACTTATTCTTATTATAAAGAAAGTATATGTCCCACACCAACCACACCTGTAAGTGTATGTCCCACACCAACCACACCTGTAAGTATATGTCCCACACCAACCACACCTGTAAGTGTATGTCCCACACCAACCACACCTGTAAGTATATGTCCCACACCAACCACACCTGTAAGTATATGTCCCACACCAACCACACCTGTAAGTGTATGTCCCACACCAACCACACCTGTAAGTGTATGTCCCACACCAACCACACCTGTAAGTATATGTCCTACACCAACCACACCTGTAAGTATATGTCCTACACCAACCACACCTGTAAGTATATGTCCCACACCAACCACACCTGTAAGTGTATGTCCCACACCAACCACACCTGTAAGTATATGTCCCACACCAACCACACCTGTAAGTGTATGTCCCACACCAACCACACATGTAAGTATATGTCCCACACCAACCACACCTGTAAGTATATGTCCCACACCAACCACACCTGTAAGTATATGTCCCACACCAACCACACCTGTAAGTATATGTCCCACACCAACCACACCTGTAAGTATATGTCCCACACCAACCACACCTGTAAGTATATGTCCCACACCAACCACACATGTAAGTATATGTCCCACACCAACCACACCTGTAAGTATATGTCCCACACCAACCACACCTGTAAGAATGAAGAAGTTTGAACCACACCTGTAAGAATGAAGAAGTTTGAACCACAGCTGTAAGAATGAAGAAGTTTGAACCACACCTGTAAGAACTTGTCCAATTGGATACACATAATGAGACGATCTTCACCTAAATAGCTAGAAAATGTAAATACTGTAAGGGAATTCCTGGCAATGTTTGTTTACGTTCAACTCTTATCGTGACAAATTTCGTTATATATCCTTAAATCTAGAAATCCGTGGTTCATCTCAAGAGTAAGCGTCTTTGTTAATGTTCTATGTCTGAAAATTATTTGATAATTAGTTAGTTAGTCGTTGGATCATCGTCACTGCACTCCGGACAAGTCCATAGGTGCTCAGATCTCTCCTTGAGTATATCCGCCATTACACGTTGACTGACAGTCCCAGTACGTTGTTGATTGACCATCATTCTTTTTCACCCACGAAAACTCTCATTTCTAGCGACACCACATTTCAAACCAAGTTCCTTTATTCTAATCATGGAACAAGAGTCATCGTCACTTGTACAGTCATTTGTTCGTGCGTTTTCACGTAGAGCATTCAAAATGTCTGCCCGATCCATCGCTCCACCAACAGCCGTAGTAGCAGCGTGGGCGGCCAACCTATCTGCTCTTTCATTACCCAAGACTCCCGCGTGTCCCGGCTCAAAAATAAAAGTCACTGTACGTACACAGGAATTATTCACTGCATCCAGCCACTGTTCTCGAACGTACCCCGTCTGAACTTTCATAATCATGTTCATGGAGTCATTGAGGATACAGGCATGCTCGCAGACAGTCTGTGAGCAGACCCATTGCAAAGCTTTGGTCACCGCCAGAATCTCCATTGTCAAAATGCTTGTCGTCTGAATGAATGCACCACTTTCCTCTCTGATAGTCTCCCCCCCCCCACATTTGAGCCGTGAAAGCCCATGAACTCCTGATGTGTCTCTCAGCCGACCCATCTGTATATATAACTATATCCCCTTCCCTGGAATTCTCACTGATCAGAGCGAGCACTCCGACTCGACCACTGTCGGACACCATTCCCTGCACTCTCTATTGAGTGTTATTACTGATTCGAAGGCTGTTGGGTAATCCGAGGGTGCCAGACTCCATTCGGCACCAGGTAGTACATCCTCCAATCTGCAGACACTCTGTATAACGTCCTCTGCGCGCCCCATCCACGACTTTCCTCTCTTTAGTCGACTTCCTTTCACTTTGATAATTTCTGGGTTTTGATGTTATTTGGTTATTTGAAATTATTTGATGTTTGTGTAGAATCTATGTCGATTTGTTGCGTTTAGTCTATGTGAAGTTTGTGTAGAATCTAGACCAATTTGTTGTGTCTATTTTATGTGAAGTATATGGTTATAATTTATGTGTGTATGTTATATGAAGTTTATTTACAGCTAAATTGTGTTTATGAATAGATAGATTATGTGAAGTTTATTTGTGGTCAACGGCTCGAATTCCTAATTATTCTAAGGAAATTTGTACCAGATCGTTTGGGAAAGTAATGATGGTGGGTATGTTGCTGACCAGCTATACTTAGTTATGCCATTGGTCAAGACAAATATGAATCTAACACCATATTTTGTCAATACTCCTCTACGACATGGAAAGTGACACTTTGTTATTTAAATGTTTATATTATGTGAAGTTCTTTGTATGATTTTAATAATGTACACTTTTTGCTTGAATTGACTATATGAATGGTATCTATAACTATATTACACTTTATATTTCATATCATTTGAAGTTTCTGTGCAACCAGAAAATGTGAAGTTTTCGCTCGACTAAATACAGTGAAGTTTCTATATGACTGAACTGTGTGAAGTTTGTGTTTGCCTACAATATAGGCCTATATGAAGTTTCTATTTCACTAAATTACGTGACGTTTTGAACGATTTGTAAGATAAAGCTATATTGACAATCAGTTTATACAAATGTTATAATCATTAAGCAAACGTGCAGGTCTTGTGCTATAGCCGTGTTCTACCTGCCATTTTTTTTAGCTCATACACTCAACCTTTCACCCTTTTTTTACTTGCATGACTGATTGACGACTGAAGATTTTCAGGATCAAATATCTAAGGAGTATTTCAGAAATGCAACGACTTATTTGGTCGACGATATTTGTATTCATTCATGGTCTTCATTGGAGTAGCTGTACATCAACACAAGTAAGTCACATTAACGTCAATATATGGTCACGCTATTTATCTATCACTGCTGAATTAATCAACTCCTGTACACAAGTAAGTCACATTAACATCAATATATGGTCACGCTATTTATCTATCACTGCTGAATTAATCAACTCCTGTACACAAGTAAGTCACATTAACATCAATATATGGTCACGCTATTTATCTATCACTGCTGAATTAATCAACTCCTTTGTGGATTCATTAATATTGAGTGTCAATTTCTGTCTGCAGTGTGCACATATTCATCTTAATTTTTTTCTAAATATTTTTTGCAGAATTGTATACGTTTGTAAGTGATGTGCAAATATGTACACAAATGAACACAGCCAGTGATGTAGAAACGTCTTTGGTAGGATGTGTTCGGTTGCATCAAAAAACCATTCATCTCGTTTTTTGTAAAAATTAATATCTTTTTGGGGGAAAACTCTTCCTCTTCTTCTTCTGCGTTCATTCTCAAACTCCTGCACATTAGCAGGAAGTAATCCGGAGAACGGAATGATTTGCGTCATGGTTTATACCATTGCTGCGATATAGGCCTATGCACCTTTCATCCTGGCACATCCGACTTCAGCATGGCTTCGGGTACTGACCATATAAGGCATGGGACAGCCAACTTCATCATATAACCTCCGTAGTCGCCTCTTACAACATGCATGGAAGGTAAACAGTGTTGCTATTCTTTGCTCCTCTCTTGGGCCCGGCAACACACGGGCGGGGGGAAATCAACTAAAGGGAAATGGAGGGAGGAGTTACCCAGTTGTTTTGCTTGCTTTCTAGTACTAAATCTGTGATTTTCTAAAATGGAAGGGAGGAGTGTGCTTGATACCCTCATCCCTTATTAGTGAATTTTCCCTGATGATGATAATGGTGATGATGATAATTATAATGATTGTGACTCTGGAGATAATGTTAATAATGGTGGTTATGTTTATTATGATTATAATGATTATGAAGCCCTCAAATTCCGGCCTCTCTCATGGATGAATATGTTGATTTTATATCCACAGATTCCAGTACGGTATATTTAGTTAGTTGTCGGATCATCATCACGTCACTCCGGACAAGTCCGTACGTGCTCCGATCTCATATTCCGTATGTCCTTCAACATGGCGGTAACGGACTGTTCACTGATCTCTTCTTTTGATGCATATATGCCGCTCGTTTCTTGCAACACTACACTTCACCCCCAAGTCCTGCATTCTAGCCTTAGTTTCGAAAGAAGAGAATACACCCCATATCTTCCAACTGGTCCTACTTCATGATTGCATTCATAATATCAACCCGGTTCATTGAACTGGAACTAACCGCTGCAGCCACACGGGCAATTATGTCTGCTCTTTCATTTCCTTTAACACCCACGTGGCCAGATAAATAAAAATGAAGATAACACTCTTCAATACATATTTTGACATCGACTCAAACCACTGACTGCGTAAATAGCTTGACTGAATCTTCGAAAAATACACATAGAATCAGTAAAAAAATAGAAATCTGTATTACTCTGGGACTACAGCCATACCATTGCTTTCGTGATTTTCGTATCTGCGATCATGCCAGAAAGGGCACAATTAATGGTATCTTCCCTTGTCGCTCTAATGGCTATCATTTTCTGAATATGTGTATTGTCGCAGCCATTCTTCCTCTGTTAACCCTGTCAAACATGTTGCTTCCACGCCAGCAAAAACAAAAACCGAGATAGGAGAACGATTTGCTGTATTGATGTACTTGTTTAGCGTTCGTTCTCAAGCTCTTGTAGGTTAGCATGATGTAATTCAAACAACGGGATGCATTCTGTCATGGTTTAGATATTGGCTGCAGTATCTTCACCTTTCAGCCTGATACTTCAGCAAGGTTTCTGTGTCCTTTTGGCCCTCTAAGACATAGGACAGTAAACCTCATATTTTGCTCCCTTATTGGAAAACGGAAGCACGCGGACGATAATTTCTGCGAAAAGATAAAACATTTATTTCGTTCAAAACTCAGAAATATTAACTTAAATATTTACTTTCCATGACAAGGTGAACACGAAATATTGATGTAAGTACCAGCTCTTCAGACAGCTATACTCACAGTACAATATCTAAATACCAGCTCTTCAGACAGATATACTCACAGTACAATATCTAAATACCAGCTCTTCAGACAGATATACTCACAGTACAATATCTAAATACCAGCTCTTCAGACAGATATACTCACAGTACAATATCTAAATACCAGCTCTTCAGACAGATATACTCACAGTACAATATCTAAATACCAGCTCTTCAGACAGCTATACTCACAGTACAATATCTAAATACCAGCTCTTCAGACAGCTATACTCACAGTACAATATCTAAATACCAGCTCTTCAGACAGATATACTCACAGTACAATATCTAAATACCAGCTCTTCAGACAGATATACTCACAGTACAATATCTAAATACCAGCTCTTCAGACAGATATACTCACAGTACAATATCTAAATACCAGCTCTTCAGACAGCTATACTCACAGTACAATATCTAAATACCAGCTCTTCAGACAGCTATACTCACAGTACAATATCTAAATACCAGCTCTTCAGACAGCTATACTCACAGTACAATATCTAAATACCAGCTCTTCAGACAGCTATACTCACAGTACAATATCTAAATACCAGCTCTTCAGACAGATATACTCACAGTACAATATCTAAATACCAGCTCTTCAGACAGATATACTCACAGTACAATATCTAAATACCAGCTCTTCAGACAGATATACTCACAGTACAATATCTAAATACCAGCTCTTCAGACAGATATACTCACAGTACAATATCTAAATACCAGCTCTTCAGACAGATATACTCACAGTACAATATCTAAATACCAGCTCTTCAGACAGCTATACTCACAGTACAATATCTAAATACCAGCTCTTCAGACAGATATACTCACAGTACAATATCTAAATACCAGCTCTTCAGACAGATATACACACAATACAATATGTAAATACCAGCTGTTCAGACAGATATACACACAATTCAATATGTAAGTACCACCTCTTCAAACAGATATTCACAAATTCAATATGTAAGTACCAACGCTCAAGACAGATATACGCATAATTAAATGTATGTGCCAGCTCTTCAGGCAAATATAGGCATATCTATATCTATAAAACCCATAACCCTTCAGGGTCGTAGGGGTACCACATTGGAAGCTTCAGCACACAGAGTCCTCCAGCGAATTCTATCCTCAGCGATGCGGATGAGTGTGGAAATATCTAGCCCTGTCCATTCCTTGATGTTGTCTGTCCATGTCTTTATTTGCCCTCCTCTGCTTCTTCCACCCTTGACAGTTCCCTGCAGTATTGTTTTTGACAAGGAATCGTGCCTGCATACATGTCCGAACCATGCTAGTTTTCGTCGTTTCACTATTGAAAGCAATGGCTCCTGGACACCTGCACACATCTCTACTTTATTTCTTACGTACACATTGGTCTTATGTTCCCTATAGGAAATTCGTAGAATTCTTCTGTAGCATTTATACTCGAAAGCCTGTAATCTTCTCTCCATGTCCGCAGTGAGTGTCCAACTCTCACAAACATACAACACAACGGAAAGCACCAGCGACCTATACAGTTTGATTTTCACTCCAACACTGATGTTGCTTTTCCAAATCACAGTTAGCCTTGACAAGGACGCTAAAGCCATCTCCAGCCTTATTTTTAGTTCTGCTTTGCATTTACCATCGCTGCATATACTGGATCCGAGGTATTTGAAGGTATTCACCTCTTCAAGCTTATGTCCATTCATCATGATATTAGTCTGGTTTTCTGTGTCTCTGCTGTTTACCAAGATTTTGCTCTTATCTGAATTGATTTCCATTCCGTACTTGCTGGTAACTTTTTCCAACTTTGATGTTAATTCTTGCAATGATTGTTCTGACCCAGCTATAAGATCAATATCAATATAGGCCTACATACAATTCAAGATTTGCAATACGGCCATGTGTATGTAGATTTGCAGCGGGGAACGTGTGCTGTGTCATTGTGATTCACATAATATAAATTTATGGTGCTATCGAACAAGGCCATATATTTATTGAATGTTCAGTCCAGCATCGGTCGCCTTCAGCTGGTTCTTGATTAGAAACTGGCTTCACAGCACGCGGAGCATTCCCATAAGTGCTCCGCCCTCCGTTCGAGCAGCCATCCTAGTATATGTAGACTCCGAGTCCCGGTTAGGTGTTCATTGTGTGATCTTCGGGACTTTCCAAAAAATTTACTCTTCCTTCTCTCACCTCTAGATACTCCCATTTCTAACATTCTCTGTATGTATACGTTCTCAGCTTCATTGACATCATCTTCATCTTGAAATTAATTTATTGCTTTGAATGTATTTACCTTCGGCTGGTCAATCTATGTAATCGTGTAGGTCATTAATGGTCCACCATCCATAGTTTTCTCACCCCTGATGTAGACAGACACCACAAACTGTAGTACATATACTTCAAGATTGCCCCGAATGCAATTCGCTTAGAAAAACATATTGGTCTATAGAAACAACAATAGACAAGTTACATTGGAAGTCTTTGCTGTTGTTGATGTTTGCTATCTACTGCTTTATGATGGTGTCATTACTTTTTACTTCTTTTACTGTTTGTTCAGTTTGTCTTATATTTTCTTTAAAAAGACCTTAAGGTTGAATCATTCACACTGCCTGTTATTCTTTTATGTGCATTTCTTTGTACTCTAACCATATAGTCTGATAGTCTATGCGTTCATTGTAAAGCTGATAAATAGTGTGCTTTACCTGAGTACTATTTCTATACAGTTTTACAGTAGTCTCACTTATATAGTCTCTTTTACCGCCGAAGACGTATGTGTCGAGCCATGGGCGCAATAAAACGGCGACACAATGCATTTCCATTCTCTGGACTACATCCTGCTGGAAATCTATTAGGATCATAGTCCTGCTACAAGGGAGATCCAGCGGGAGTTTGAGAATGAACGCTGAAGGAGAAGAAAGACGATATTATTTCCACTTCTCCAACTTCAACTGTATCTTGTAAAATATTTGTATAAAGTGAACTGTGTGTTATTACATATCCCAACCAAGAAACTGTATACCGTTTCACTACCGTCAAATGTGTTTCTTGAAAACATGCAAGTTCGTCTATTTATTGTGTGTCAAACGAATCAATTATGTTCAACTGAATTATTTTTTAACAGAAGTCTGCAGTAATTATATTTAAAAACTTAAATTCCTCCCATGTCTACTTTTAGTGTACAGTTATCACATCTTTACAAAAGAGTAGTTAGCACTAACAATCTGTATAGAACAACATTTGATTGCATTGTTGATCTAAATTTCCAAATCATATTCAATCTTGCCATGGTAAACAATGCCATCCTAAGTCTTGTCTTGACAATGTTCCCGAATTTCCATCATCACATATTTGGGACCTGAAATATTCGAAGATGGTAAAGTTTTACTCAATATAAGCTAATAAATGAAAATAGTAAAAGAGACATCGAAGAGTATTGTAGCTGCACAGAAAAAAAAACCACCACAAATGTATTTAATTTTTAATATCCATTGTTTATATTGGCAAATCAACATTATTAAAACTGTCTTGTTTTCTATCTGCAATTATCTTCCCATGGAAAAGTCAAACTTTTCTCTAGTGGTATTGTCGACATCGTAGCTTATTTTCAATTATATAGCTTTTATGATAACTGTAATAGTATATACGTCCAAATTATTATTATGCAACCACTCAGAACTTCAGACTATGAGCTATAACACGTCCAGGTCATTATTGTACAAAAACTCGACACTTCAAACCATGAGCTACAATTACCATCACCTAACTTTGCCTTGTAGCAGACACTTGTATCGGCCTAATCAATTTTGGTTGCGATATGGATGGCTACTTATTCAGCACGATCTCAATGCTCTTCAGCATGTTTCGTGAACACGATTTCTTTTTCCTTCTGAAGGTACACCACAAGGTATAAGTTGTACCACGCACTGAAGGTATGCCGGTATTCGCTGTACCATCACGCTGAAGTTATGTCAGTATACGTTGTACTTCCACGATGAAGTTATGTGGGTGTACGCTGTACCCCACATTGAAGATACGTGGATATAAGCTGTACCACTACTCTGAAGATACGCAGGTATACGCTTCACCTCCACGCTGAAGGTGCACGGGCATAATTGTACCCCCGCACTGAAGGTATGTCCGTATACGCTGTACCCCCGCACTGAAGGCATGCTGGTATACACTGTACCCCACACTGAATGTATGCTGGTATATGCTGTACCCCCTCACTAAAGGTATGTCGGTACACACTGTATCGCCACACTGAAAGAATGTAAAAAATTCAAAAATCCACCTCATCTATATTGGGTAAGTGAATGTTTAAAATTCAAAAAAATATACCTTATCTACATTGGCACTGGCTGCGCATATGAATGGTCCTGTGTTCATTCCCCAGTTGAGGTGGAAATGTTTCTCAGATCGCAACGGCTCCCGAATCAACCCAGCCTTAAATGGGTACCGGATTAATTCGGGAAGTAAAGACTGAGAAGGAGAGGAGATGGCTACCGCCCTCATTTGCAGAGCCTCTAAAATATGATATCACTAACATCTCACACCCCTATGGCATTAATAAATGCTATGGGTTCCTTTACTTTACTTACTTAATTTTTACCCATACTACAACAAATGAACGATACGCCTATACCAGTAATTACTGTACAATTTCTTTTCCACATAAAATAAAATCAGAACTACCTTAAAAACGACATTCGTGGCGACTGCTGTGATAAATCCGTTCAATCTAGAAATAATAAATCATAAACCTGTAACGTGGTTATGAAATAAAGCACTCACGCAAAATATGAAGTCTATACGCTCATTAATTACTGAGATTGAATTATTTATTTATTAACGCACTATATATATATATATATATATATATATATATATATATATATATATATATATATATATATATATCTGTGTGTGTGTGTCTGTGTGTGTCTGTGTGTGTGTGTGCGTGCGTGCGTGCGTGCGTTCGTCTGTCTGTCTGTGCCTGTGCGTGTGCGTGTGTGTAATGTACACTTTCATATATCTTTAATTACACTTATTTTATGCTATTTGTCTATAGAATCATGTGAAATAATTAATACATTTGTTTACAACTTTTGGTCTAGGGACACACTATATCCAAAGACATACCAACAACAAGCTTCCAAGATGCAATACACACGCAGAAGCATGCTGGTATCCTAAGAAAAAATCCATCGCCAGCTACTAGTTCCTACAACAGGAGTACATCGCCAGCTTCTGGTTCCTACAACAGGAGCATAGGATTACCAAATTTTGATACAAAAACAAGTGTTCACGACCCAACGTATTTGGCACTTTCATCTCAAAACAGTTTCATCAACAAATCAAGTGATCACGAGTTTGTTAATACATCATTAAAAGGAGATTTGGTTCAGGCATCAGGAGATATCAAGTTGGAATATGCAGCCCGCATAGATTTGGGGCATGCACCTCTGAAAAATAAAGAGCTGTGGCACAAAATACCAAGAGGTGGTTATTTATGGAATAAAGTAAAGGAAGGTAAAGAGTTGGTATACACTGTTCCGAAAAGTGGAAACTTGATTACTACGTTACTAGAAAATGAAAACTTCACTTTAACGTCATCAGAAAGTGAAAATTTGGTTCACAAGACACCACAAAGTGAAGAGTTCATTTACACAACATGGAACAGTGAAGATTTTGTTCATACAACACAGAATAGACAAGAGTTGATTCACAAAATGGAAGAAAGTAAAGATATGTCTCACGCAAAATCAAAAATGGAAGTTTTATATTACACAACACCGAAGAAAGATAATTTAATGCATAGAACATTTAAAAACAAAGAATTAACTCACAGAACAGAAGTTAAAGATTTTGTTCACAAAGTAGGCAACAGTGAAGATTTAGTTCATACAATACTGGGAAGTGAAAATTTAACTCATGCAAAAGACAATGAAGATTCGCTTGGCATTTTTCTAGACGTTTACGATTTAGTTAATAGAACTTTAAAAAATAACAGTCGGGTCGAATCAACATCGGAAAGTAACGAAATGGTTCAAACAACATCGGAAGCTAACGATTTCGTTCACACAATATGGGAAGAAGACAATACAGTTCATACACTAAAAAACGAGAATTTGGTTTACCCAAGAATAAATAGCGAACAAGGTGTATATACATCACAGAAAACTGTCGATGAAATGTATACACCACCGTGGAATAAATATTTTGAGAGCATGACGCAGGAAACTCCTGAAGTGAATAAGGGCACTCAGAGTGAAGAAGAGGAATTTTATAAAACAACAGAGAATCTTTATTCTTCGCAATATACAAAACAGAGTGAAGATTTTACCATGACTACAGCACAGAGTGAAGATTTTACCCTGACTACACCACAAAGTGAAGATTTTACCCTGAAAACATCACTAAGTGAAGATTTTATATATACTTTGTCATTGAGTGAAAATTTGACGCACAATTCACCTCTAAGAGAAGATCATACGCAAACAACAGTACCGAGTGACGAACTTGCACAAAGTTCGTCACTGAGTGAATTTTTTACTCAAACTTCACCACTACTTGAAGAATATACGAAATCTACATCACCTATTGAAGATTACATGCAAACTTCACCGCAGTATGCAGATTTTACCCAGACTACACAACCAAGTGAACATTTTACCCAGACTACACAACCAAGTGAAGATTTTACCCAGACTACACTAAGTGAACATCTTACGCTGATAATAAAACATAATCAGCCATTTGTAACTACACAAATACCAGATGACAATGGTTCACATACCACACTGAGAAAAGTAAGTAAAGAAAATACGCTAAGAAATCCATATTCACTTCACAGTGACCACATACCTCTAACACCAAAACATGACAGCTTACTTGGCACCAAGTGGAACTTTGATGATAGCAAAAACAAAGAACAACACGATGGAAATTTCGTGAGTACGACACAAACTCATGAATATTTGATAAAAGCGACACAAAACAATGTAGAATCGACTCATTCAACACATACTAGCAAAGATGTAGTGGGTGCAATAAAATTAAAAAAAGATTTATCGCTAGCAACAATTCAAAATGAAGATCTTCAGCAGACGATGAACACAACACATAACACTTTAGATTCGATTGTTTCAACGCTCGGAAGTGACGAGTCAGTTCTCACAAAACAGAGAAATGTTAGTTTAATTCACACATTAAAACATGATGACAATTTAATGTACATAAAAGTACAGAATCAAACTATAGATGAGGAACAACTAGAGAATCAAGCTATACATGAGAAACAACTAGAGAATCAAGCTATAAATGAGGAACAACTAGAGAATCAAGCTATAAATGAGGAACAACTAGAGAATCAAGCTATAAATGAGAAACAATTAGAAAATCAAGCTATAGATGAGGAACAATTAGAGAATCAAGCTATAGATGAGGAAAAAATAGAGAATCAAGCTATAAATGAGAAACAATTAGAAAATCAAGCTATAGATGAGGAGCAACTAGAAAATCAAGTTATAGATGAGGAACAACAAGTTAGCACACAGTCTATTTCTTCAGAAATGGCACCAAATATTTTGCAGAGTGCTTACATTATAGCGTACCAAACAACACCCCACCAACTTTCAGCACAGTCGTCTCGGGACCAATATGTTCATTACAAAACGGCAACCGAAGAAACTTCACAAACATCGCCACGTGGGTATGACAGGGTATTTCTCACGAGTACAGACCAGGTAGATAGTTCCTCAAACCGACAGATGGAAACAGATTCTGTCGATGCAGAGGAAGCAGTAGATTCCCCTGCTCAGTCTCTGAAAACCTCTCAAGTACTGGGAGATAGTGTTGGGCACGCAAGATCAATCGTCCCCAGAACATTCCAGGATGTTGGAGTCGTGGGGACTAATACCAGTCAAACGGGTGTCAAAGATTTAAAAGAAACTGTCGAGGGTAATGATGTGAGTCGTCTGTACGGAATTGCTTCAGAAGATCATCTTCTTACTACTGTAGATTGGTTGGATACGTTTCAGGCTAAAAAGTTGGACATCAGAAACATGACTGAAAAAAACAGTCCAAACGCATTTAATAAGTCTACTCAAACAAATAGTTCGAGCTGGAGATGGGAGACTATCCTCAATGACCGGACCGGGAGCTCCCAACAGAACGCAGCGACAAGAATTATCTATCCTATGTCTGATTTCAAAGTAACTCCAACAGAATTGGATACAGTTGATACATCTCTTGAAGATCTTCACCGAGAGAAAGAAAACACCATCTCATGGAGAAATGACAAAATATCGCATAAAAACGTGACAGATCTACCCAATCAATATATAGTTAGTTGGAGGACAGGTGCTCCCATTACAGAAACCCCCATTCAGTCTCGAAACACGAATGCATCTACGCAACAGGCAAAATCATCAAACGAAGAAGTATTCGAAAGTAAACATTTACCATCTGTTAAAAAAGTAATGCACCAAGAGAAAATGGATGAAATCGTTGACGGCAGTAAAACACTGAAAGATAGCAAGGCAAAACCATTCTCTATCGCATCTTACAGCACGTCTACGAAATCTCACGTACGAAATACGAAGATGCTGACTGAGATGGATATAGAAGCAGTGAGTCTGCTAAAAGAAACAACCCCAGAAACAAAATCGGTTTCCAATAAAAATAAAAACACACAAGCAGATGCTACGATGTCGCGAGCAGCGTCTATTGAATTGCATACACCACAGTCAAGTCAGTGTCTGTCTTGCGGTGAACATACAAATTCATCAACTAAGGCTATATTGAGAGAATATAATAATACGTTTTCAAATTTAGGGTTACGTAACGTATCCACTTTATCAATTGACTCAAGCGGCTTTGTGAATACATCTATAGCATCACCATTATCAATATCAACATCAGAAAGATGGTTATCTTCTGCGCTAATTAATAAAAGTGACAGTCTAACTCCAGCTACATTATTCCTTTCAAAACTAAGCCCCCCAACATCGTCTGACAGTTCTAGTGCGCGTGTCACAACAGTATCAGACACTTTAAATATGAATGCTGGCACATCCTCCATCACTTCTAACACTGATCTCTCTCATTACCCCTCCATTTCTAAAACTGACTTAGCTCAATGGAACTTCACTTCGGAAACTGGCCTCGCTCAATGGAACCTCACTTCTAAAACTGATCGCCTTCAACAATCTCCCACTTCTAAAACTGATCGCCTTCAACCATACCCCATTTCTAAAACTGATCGCTCTCATTACCCCTCTATTTCTGAAACTGACCTCACTCAATCGTCTCCCTCTTCTAAAAGTGATGGCCATCAACCATCCCCCATTTATAAAACTGATAGCTCTCATTTGCCCTCCACTGCCAGCACCTCTACAAATTTAGAAACAGTAGAATTATCAGGACAAATAACAGAGACAGTAGTAGTTTGGTCTTCATCAAAGCCAGATTCTACTTCCAGAACAACTCCATCTTCATTGGAACAAATATCAACCCCAGTGACAACTGCAACAAGAAAAACGTCGGTGCAAACATCAACTCCGGTGACAACTGCAACAAGAAAACCGTCGGTGCAAACATCAACTCCAGTAACAACTGCAAAACGAAAAACGTCGGTGCAAACATCAACTCCAGTGACAACTGCAACAAGAAAAACGTCGGTGCAAACATCAACTCCAGTTACAACTGCAACAAGAAAAACGTCGGTGCAAACATCAACTCCAGTGACAACTGCAACACGACAAACGTTGGTGCAAACATCAACTCCAGTGACAACTACAACACGAAAAACGTTGGTGCAAACATCAACTCCAGGGACAACGGTAACAAGAAAAATTTCGACGCAAACATCAACTCCGGGAACAATTTCAGCAAGACAAACCTCGATGCAGACATCAACTTCAGGGACAATTGTTACCAGAAAGACGGCGGAGACAACAACAGCTCCATGGGCAACTGCGACCACAAAGACAACATTCATATCAAAACAGTCATCGGAAAGGCCGTCTACTACAGATAAAGTCAATTACACCAAATACCCATCGCCAAGAACTAGTAGAGAAACGGCATCATTCGGATGGGAAAAGAACATCACAGCAATCATATTCGACACAACAGAGGCAACAAGACTGTCGCCATCAACGACCACCACCACAGAGTCAAAAAGATTGCCTCTATCAACGGCCACTACCACGAAAACAACAGAAGATCATGCATCCTCATCATCGTCAATCGCAATATCACCGCAAAAAATCCCAACGACAACAGTGACACTTACGTCCTCAACATCTTCGTTAAATGTGACCGAGAATTTGCAAAAAATATGGACACAAGCAACAAAACAATCACAAGTGTCGACGACCTCAACTTTACCCATGCAACCAACGTTAGAACTAGGCGACTTGTGTATCCAATCTGACCAGACAGACAGCGATCCATGTGCAGCTCATATCTCTTACAGCTCATGTAACAATGGAATGTGCAGCTGTGTTTGGCCAAGACACACCCACGACAAAGAATGCATAGAGTGTAAGTATAGTGTCCGTCAATTAGATATACTAGGGCTGTTCAGTATGCTCCTGGTCGAATTTTTTCAAGTAAACCATAATACTTAGAGCAGCAAAACATTAATATTTAATAGGTGATTGTGATGACCATGCGCCAATGTATGTAAATAGAAAACCAAAACCATAAGTATATAGCTTCGAGAACTTACTTTGTGAGATCTTATAAGTGAAGATGACCTAGTTTGTCTCGTCGAATTTCAAAAATTGACGCTAATAATTAACAAATTGTGCACATTGATTTCCAGTTTGGGAGCACTAGCTTAGAAGATATCGAAGGTTATCGAAACAATAAGCTTTTTAAGCGAGTACTGTATAAGTAAATATACACCACTTGAGTGGTATTACCGTTTCAAGGGCACATACAATTTGAAGATGGCTCCCGTAAAGACCAACCATCAATCACCGACACCGACGATATCGTGCCACATGTGCAAGAATTAATAAAATCTGACACTTGTTTCACTATCAGAAAGATTGCTCAGGATATTCGCATATCAGTCATATAAACAAAAATAACCATTGGTAGCATATCCTATTCAGGACGTATCCATCAACCAGCTTTTGTTGGCTGTAGTGATTTTCTAGGCAATATACGTACGTTCAGTTGTTTACCATTGCTCTCTGAACGGTCCGGATGCACAAATTGCCTGCGGCGGGTTTCGAATCCAGTACCTTGGCCGTCACAGACACGTTCTGTACCACCCTTCCACGGATCCGGACATCAATGATATACGTACCACCTTTCCACAGAGCTGGGCATCAATCTGTACTACCCGTCCACAGAGTCGGATATCAATCTGTACACCCTTCCACAGAGCCGGACATCAATCTGTGCCACCATTCCACAAAGTCGAACATCAATCTGTACTACCTGTCTACAGAGTTGGATATCAATATGTGCCACCCTTCCACAGAACCGGACATCAATGATATACGTATCATAAAATTGCATCTGAAGATTTGTGTAGACATCGTCCTGAGAAATTATTATTAGGCAAATGGATTATGCATCATGACAATTTTCTTGCACACAGTTCTGCCACCGCAAACATATTTTTGAGTAAACACAAAATTCCATTTTCTCCCACAACCTCCATACTTATCTGAACGTGCTTTGTGTGACTCTGTGACGTTTCTTGAATTTGGTACCTTAAAAGAAGGCCGAGACTTCGTCGATTCAATAGCATTAAGGAGATTTAAGACTATACGACAAGAAAAAATGAAGCCAATTTATTAAAACTGCTTCTTTAAGTGGCAGGATCGCTAGAATTAGTGTTTATGATCACAAGGAAACTTCTTTGAATGAAATAGAAACAACTAGTCTGTATTACGGTTTTCTTGGAAATATCACATATTGTTTTTAAAAACAGTATGAAGACATATTGAACAGCCCTCCTACCGTACTTATGTTGATTGTTTAAAGACAGTTTTAACCATATGTTAGAAAAGTATGCCCAACGTAGGAAATTGTTTCGGGATTTAAGTCTTTGGTGTGTTCAGTTTCCGAAATGTTTGCCCAGCCTAAGAAATTGTTTCAGCATTAGGTTTTTGTTGTGCTCAATTTCAGAAATGTTTGCCTAGATGTCGTCCTCTGCATCTCTTGCATTCAATCTTACCCGTTGTAACGATGTTCTCCAAGCCACAATATCTGGGATAAACAAAAAAAAGCTTCTACATTTCCTTCAAGGCTTGCTATTCTATACCATATTAAATATTTTCCAAATAGTTACCTGTCTGTGGTTCCCTAAACCGGCTAGCGCGCAACCTTCCTCTACACACTACACACGATCACTACACACTGCTGCATGTTGAAGTCTTCTGTGTATGAAATAAAATTGAATAAATCTCACCATTGTATAACGTGTTACACGAGCTAAGCTGCACATAATACCTGAGGATCAAAATTTAAAAAAAAATTAAGGCACCAAGCTGTAACAAAAATACAGGCACCCAGACTTAACAAAAATGAAGGCACTCAGCCGTAACAAAAATGAAGGCACCCAGCCGTAACAAATATAAAGCTTTCCAGACGTAACAGAAATATCTAAACGTAAATGTGCAACATCCCGAGTGGTAACACTAAATCATCGCAGCTAGTGTAAACGTCAATGTGCAACATCCCGAGTGGTAACACTAAATCATCGCAGCTAGTGTAAACGTAAATGTCCAACATCCCGAGTGGTAACACTAAAGCAATCATCGCAGCTAGTGTAAAATCTATGGTGATGGGAAACAGAAAAACAAAATTAAAAACTGTTAAAAAGATATGCTTTTCCCTTGGCAACGTACAGGTGTGAAACTTGAGCAATGGCATCCGCAGTGAAAAAGAAGATATCAGCTTTTGAAATGCAATTCTATAGAAAGGTACTAAGTTTAAGGTACTAAAGGTACTACATCATTAACATAGAAACACTCCAACCATGGCAGAAGATATGCATTCGGTAAGGGTGAGGGTTGCCTAAACAATGGATTGAATCATTTTCGTGGAGTATTAAAAATTAAGTGACCATTTTTGAAAACCCCACGGTGGGGGGGGGGGGGGGGGGTTGTCGATTTGCTCGCTTTTGCCTTGCTACATAGTATGAAATGTCATGTTTTGACTTGGGGGGGGGGTCAGATGACAATGGTTATAATTAACATATAAGAAGATTAACATATAGGAAGATTAACATATAGGAAGATTAACATATATGAATATTAACTTCTCAAAACCGCCCACAGGGTTTCAAACCAACATATTTTGTTCATAAAATAGACACAATGGACTAGAAAGATTAGTCATGAAGGAAAAGATAAGAGAAAGATTTCACGAAAGAAAAAGCCGGCAAAGACGTTGATGGCACAGGCTATCGGAAACCGTTTGAATATGACGCTGGAGGATGCAGGACATTTTGCATAGAATTGAGAGGCATCTGTGACAGAGTGGTAATAAGTGTAAAGTTTTGTGACAGAGTGGAAATAAATATAACGTTTTGTGACAGAGCGGTAACAAGTATAACGTTATGTGACATCATGGCAATAAGTATAACGGTATATGACAGAGTGGCAATAAGTATAACGTTCTGTCACAGAGTGGTAATAGTTATGATGTTGCGACAGTGACAATAAGTTTAACGTTCTGTGACAGAAAGGTAATAAGTATAACGTTCTGCAAAGGACACGTAACATAGAAGAAGAAAAGAAAAAGAAATTAAGTTTACGACCCCAGACCAAGAAGAAGCTGAACGCAAGACATCAAAGACCACATGAACATGACACTATCAGAAGCAGGAAGACTGTCTCTAGATCGACAGAAGTTTCGAAAGTCTGTGATGACTGCTATATCCTGTTCATGATATACTACATGCTGGTGACGATCCTGACATATGTAGTACTATTGATCTCGGTTTCAATTGTGACAATTAAGGTAACCTTGTGGGTGAAATACATACTTCCCTCTGGGTTTATGTTTTTTAAACTCAAATATTATTACAACAGAACCTATATGTCATTTACAGGAATATAAACTAGTTGTATCTCCACAGATTCTCTTATTGAACCCAGTGTGCAAGTTGATAACGTCACAGAATCTAGTGTCATTATCAGGCTGTCACACAAACCATTCCCAGACATTCACTCAGTTGTGTACAAGGTGTCATGGCAGACTAGTGACAGCAAGAACGAAGATGCTGGGTCAGGTTCCGTATCGATAGCAGACAGTAAGAAGTGGATGATTGAGAATTTAGTGGCGGGAACTGAATATAGAATAACATTAACAACTCTCATAACACCACTCAACAGAAATAGCAAACTGTTAGAGTTGTATTTTCCATCTGTTGCAGTTCGAACACGTAAGTATTATCATTGTCTATCTGTCTGCATATTTATCTGTTTACTTCTTCTTCTTCTTTCGTTCACTTGAAACATGTCTATATCTGTAATTCTGTCTCCTTAATAAAACTCACTGTCTTTTGTAGTTCATACAGTGTCCCATAGAGTTTTGATTCCAGTGTTGTTTCCTCTGGCCAATATGTCTGCCTCAGCGTTTCATGCTCAGAACACTCTTGAAGTATATGTTTGGCACTCTGTGCTGCCTGTCCACATGTACACATGGCTGTGTTGCCAATCTTGAACTTTGTATACATGTGACTGCGGAGTCTGTTTACATGTCTGTCTGTTTCTCTGTCTGCATGTCTGTCTGTCTATCTGTAAGCATGTCTGTCTGCAAGTATGTCTGTTTATCTGTCTTCAAGTCTGTCTATTTGTCTGTCTGAAAGTATATCTGTTTATCTGTCTGTATGTGTGTCTGTTTATCTTTCTGAAGCGCTTGTGTTGCCGGGGTCTGAAAGAGAGCAGAGAATAGTAACACTGTCGCCTGCCAAGCAAGTCTAAGGAGTTGGGCGTGAGGTTAACTACCTCACTTCATGATATCTTAGGTGATGAAGCTTGATGAAAACACATTATCTGACTGTTAGAAGGAAATATATACTGCTGACTGTTAAAAGGAAATATATACTGCTGACTGTTAGAAGGAAATATGTACTGCTGACTGTTAGAAGGAAATATGTACTGCTGACTGTTAGAAGGAAATATGTACTGCTGACTGATAGAAGGAAATATGTACTGCTGACTGTTAGAAGGAAATATGTACTGATGACTGTTAGAAGGAAATATGTACTGCTGACTGATAGAAGGAAATATGTACTGCTGACTTTTAGAAGGAAATATGTACTGCTGACTGATAGAAGGAAATATGTACTGCTGACTTTTAGAAGGAAATATGTTCTGCTGACTGATAGAAGGAAATATGTACTGCTGACTTTTAGAAGGAAATATGTACTGCTGACTGATAGAAGGAAATATGTACTGCTGACTTTTAGAAGGAAATATGTACTGCTGACTGATAGAAGGAAATATGTACTGCTGACTGTTAGAAGGAAGGAAATATGTACTGCTGACTGATAGAAGGAAATATGTACTGCTGACTGATAGAAGGAAATATGTACTGCTGACTGTTAGAAGGAAATATATACTGCTGACTGTTAAAAGGAAATATATACTGCTGACTGTTAGAAGGAAATATGTACTGCTGACTGTTAGAAGGAAATATGTACTGCTGACTGTTAGAAGGAAATATGTACTGCTGACTGATAGAAGGAAATATGTACTGCTGACTGTTAGAAGGAAATATGTACTGCAGACTGTTAGAAGGAAATATGTACTGATGACTGTTAGAAGGAAATATGTACTGCTGACTGATAGAAGGAAATATGTACTGCTGACTTTTAGAAGGAAATATGTACTGCTGACTGATAGAAGGAAATATGTACTGCTGACTTTTAGAAGGAAATATGTACTGCTGACTGATAGAAGGAAATATGTACTGCTGACTGTTAGAAGGAAATATGTACTGCTGACTGATAGAAGGAAATATGTACTGCTGACTGATAGAAGGAAATATGTACTGCTGACTGTTAGAAGGAAATATGTACTGCTGACTGTTAGAAGGAAATATGTACTTCTGACTGATAGAAGGAAATATGTACTGCTGACTGTTAGAAGGAAATATGTACTGCTGACTGTTAGAAGGAAATATGTACTGCTGACTGTTAGAAGGAAATATGTACTTCTGACTGTTAGAAGGAAATATGTACTTCTGACTGTTAGAAGGAAATATATACTGCTGACTGTTAGAAGGAAATATATACTGCTGACTGTTAGAAGGAAATATATACTGCTGACTGTTAGAAGGAAATATCTACTGCTGAAATGGAAACTTGACTGCTGAAACGAAAGCGGGACTTCTGGAAGTAGGCTGGACTGCTGGAAGGGAAGCTGCACTGTTGGAAGGGAACCTGGACTGTTGGAAGGTAAGCTGGAAGGGAAGCTGACTGATGGAAGGGAAGCTGCCTTGTTTGAAGGGAACCTGGACTGTTGGAAGGTAAGCTGGAAGGGAAGCTGCACTGGTGGAAGGGAACCTGGGCTGCTGGAAGGGAACATGTACTGTTGGAAGGGAAGCTTAACAATTGGAAGGGAACCTGGGCTGTTAGATGGGAAGCTGGACTGTTGGAAGAAAATCTGGACTGCTGAAAGGGACGCTGCACTGCTGGAAAGGAAGTTGGGCTTGTGAAAGGGAAGCTGCACTGTTGGAAGGGAGGCTGGACTACTGGAAGGAAAGCTGCACTGCTGGAAGGGAAGCTGCAATGCTGGAAGGGAAGCTGCACTGCTGGAAGGGAAGCTGCGCTGCTGGAAGGGAAGCTGTACTGCTGGAAGGGAAGTTGGACTGCTGGAAGGGGAGTTGTGTGACAGTATCCGATACCAGGCTACTGTTCGTTCGTCCTCCTGTAGACTGATCTGCAATGATTGCACGAGAACGCCCTACTTCCCCCTACTTACCTACTCCCCCTATCTATTCACTCTACCAGCACTATTAAGGACTGGTTCAATTACTAGTTAAGTCATAGTTATAGTCTTGAGACAGTGTGTTTGTTGTGAACGATTGAGTGAGCGAAAGTTGGTTGTTTGAGCGAAAAGCGGACAGTTCAGGTTTTTGCACACGGTTAGTTTTTTAATACGTTGGAGTTCAGTTTTAGTAACGGACAGTTTAGTTAATGAATTTATTCTCAACGATGACAGTTTAGTTTTGGTGTTGAGATATAGGCAGTCAAGCTGTAGTCTGTGTGAGTGGTATTGAATGTATTTATTCTCAACGATTGGAGTTTACTCATTGTTCAAGGTTTAAACTGAATGAATTTATCCTCAACGATTGGAGATAGTTTTGGTGTTGAGATATAGGCAGTCAAGCTGTAGTCTGTGTGACGGGATTGAATTTATTTATTTTCAACGATTGGAGTTTACTCATTGTTCAGGGTTTACACTGAATGAATTTATCCTCAACGATTGGAGTTTAATACGTGAAGTCTATGTGACACTGTAGCCTGTGTGACTGGGATTGAATATATTTATTGTCAACGATTTGTGCTTAATACGTTGGATTTTATTCATTGTTCAAGGTTTACACTAAATAAATTTATTGTCAGTGATTGGAGTTAATAAGTTGGAGTTTGTTTATGGTTCAAAGATTTATATTGTGTGTATTTACAGTCAGTGATTTTCAGGCTGACCACCAAATATGAGAATAGGAAAATACATCACGCGCCTTATTGACGATTCACATTGTGACTATACCAAGTACAACAACTAATCACCTTACAGCTATTTACAGCCAATTACCATACGGTCACAGTTGGACTGTGGAAGGGAAGTTGGACTGGTGGAAGGGAAGTTGGACTGACGGAAGGGAAGTTGAACTAGTGGAAGGAAAGTTGGAATGGTGGAAGGGAAGTTGAACTAGTGGAAGGAAAGTTGAACTAGTGGAAGGAAAGTTGAACTAGTGGAAGGAAAGTTGGACTGGTGGAAGAGAAGCTGGAAGGGAAGTTAAACTGGTGGAAGGGATGGTGGAAGGAAACTGAACTGCTGGAAGGGAAGCTGAAAGGGAAACTAGACTGCTGGAATAAAAGCTGTACTGTTAGAATGGAATCTGATCTGCTGAAAGGAAAGCTGGACTGTTGAAAGGGAAGCTGGAAGGAAAGCTTGAATTGTAATAGTATTACATATTGCGGATGTGGGTAATATGGATGTATACTTATTAAAGCTAAGAGAGAATGTGTTCCCAAGTAAATGTCTATGATTGAGGTGCGGTTCAAGTCTAGGTAGCACATTAATAAATAACAGAACTGGCATAATGTAGGAGGTCGGGGTTGAATTAGAAATTGATCCTTGGCACTGGTTCTTAATGGCCAGTATTTCTTGTTGTGTAATGAAGCTTTGACACCAGTCTGCTAGTGTCCGAAAATTGTCTTTCTCACTTGTGGTGAACATGAAGTTTGAAGTCATGGAATGGGTATGTCCGTTCCGACAGGACCGTTGTATTTATGATTTTATGAAATTCCTTAACATTCCCGTTCCCAGAAATAGAGCATATGGTTACGTTTCACCTTCGGTCATCCTGAAACTCTAGAAGATATTAGAAGGAAAAACAAATCACAATGCAACGCTAAACAATTAACTGACACTGAAATACTAGTGTGGTCAAGATACAGGTGAAAGTTGTACATGTAAAGGTGGTTTTGAATAGGGTCAGGAAATTAGAATGTATAAGGATGTGATTCAAAACTAATATTTTTCATATTCTCAGTAGCAATATATGGATGTGAATTGTGGACAATCACCAACAAAGTGAAAAATGCAGTAACAGCGTTTGAAACAAAAATATTACAGAAAAATCATCAGAATACAATGGACCAAAAAGATCACCAATGTAGCCATCTTGGGAGAAATGAATGTAAGATAAAACTAGCTAAACAGCATGGTTTTTTCCAGAAAACTACACTATTTTGTCATGACAGTCTAGAGAAGACCATAATGAAGAGGATGATGCCAGGAAGATGAACAAGAGGTAAACCAAGAAGATGGATTCTCGACATCAAAGACCACCTAACGTGACAGTAACAGACGCAAGAACACTGATTTAAGATCGACAGAAGTTTCGGAAGGCTGCGATAGCTGTTACATCCTGTTCCGGATATGCTGCCTGATGCTGAATGATGTGATTCGTTGTTCAGCTTGGGTATGAAACAAAGACAGAATGTTAGACGTAGCTTGTTAGACAGAGAAATTGACATTCTGGGGTTTAGAAATCATCATATCAAGTCCAGGTTTAGGGAGAACAAATCAGAGACTGAAAGAATTAATGAGGGATGTGTGTTGTACGAGATGCAAAATTTGTAATAAACGATATCTTAGGAGTTAATAAGTGATCGGGAAGTTAGTGCTCGACCATCAGTGTAGATCCATTCTTGAGTGATCGGGCAGTTAGTGCTTGACCAACAGTGTAGATCCATTCTTGAGTGATCGTGCAGTTAGTGCTCGACCAACAGTGTAGATCCATTCTTGAGTGATCGGGCAGTTAGTGCTTGACCAACAGTGTAGATCCATTCTTGAGTGATCGGGCAGTTAGCGCTCGACCAACAGTGTAGATCCATTCTTGAGTGATCGGGCAGTTAGCGCTCGACCAACAGTGTAGATCCATTCTTGAGTGATCGGGCAGTTAGCGCTCGACCAACAGTGTAGATCCATTCTGAGTGATCGGGCACTTATTGCTCGACCAACGGTGTAGATCCATTTTTCAGTGATCGGGCAGTTAGTGCTCGACCAACAGTGTAGATCCATTCTTGAGAAAGTGTTAGCGCTAGACAGTCTCAACGGGAGTTTTAGAATTAAAAGTCGCTAAATGAGTTTATAATTGGAACGACAAGAGTTTTATATTGAAACAGCTAGAGAATAGCTTTAGAAAGAGAATTAGAAAGGAGTGCTAGGAATGCAACCATGATTTTGACACCTACTGCGATAATTATTTCTACATCTGCTACAATCTCTATTTCTACAATATCTTCTACGATCTATATTTCTAAATCTACTACAATCTCTTCTACGATCTATATTTCTACATCTGCTACAATCTCTATTTCTACAATATCTTCTACAATCTCTATTTCTACATAATCTATATTTCTATAGCATCTAATATAGTCTTACTTCTAAAACATCAACTACAATCTCTATTTCTAAACCATCGACTATAATCTATTATCTAAAACAGTGCCAGCACAAATAAAACAGATGAACTGGTCATTGAGCAAAGATCGGAATAAACTTATCTTAACATTTGACCCACCCAAAGGCCATTACGATCGCTGTATTATTGTGGTCAGTGCAATGGATCTAAATGGAATTTCTGAAAACAGGTAACAAATATATTATTTCTCCATGGTTATATAACTATCTAGGATCATAAATATGAGGGGTGGTTGGGGAGTGTTGTGTATCAAAGAAAATCTTCGATTATGTTATGTCGTTTATACGACCCTAATACGACTTTTATATTATAGGCCTATTTGTACTTGTTTTCCATGTCTTTTTTTCAGAAGTATTGTTTGTTTTCTGTTTTTTGGTGTGTTTTTTGCGTTCTTTCTATTGTAATCAGTACCGGTATTCGTGTGATTTCCGCCGGGAGAGTAGTTACGTTGTGCCACTGTTAAGCGCCATGTATGCCCAACACATCCGATTTCGACATGTTCAGAAGTATGATTCCATAGACATTTTCTAAAAATATACATAGGTGTGACCAGCCATGAAACTAAGAATTATGGCGCACTGGGCAGACTCAGGTTCAGGTCCATCAGCACAATTTTTCTACCCGTGTGCCTTATTTTGGACAATTTCTACCTGTGGCCCCCTTTTTGACAATTTTGCACTTATGAATACGTTTTCACCCATGGCCTTATTTTGAACAGTTTATTTTTTACACGTGGCCTTCTATTTGAAAATCTTTCACCGTGGACCTAATTTTTGACAATTTGTTTACTCGCGGACCTTCTTTGGGACAATTTTTTACCAGTGGACCTTCTTTCGCACAATTTTTCACCCATGACCCCCTTTTGGACAATTTTTCATCCGTGGTCCTCCCTGAGTCATTAAAAAAAAAGCTTGTTGACTTTCTTGGAGGCTTATTACTACCTTTCTTGAATGCTAATTGCTTCCTTTCTTGGAGGCTTGTTACTGTCTTTCAATCAATCAATAAACCCATAACCCTTCAGGGTCGTAGGGGTACCACATTGGATGCTTCAGCACACAGAGTCCTCCAGCGAATTCTATCGTCAGCGATGCGGATGAGTGTGGAAATATCTAGCCCTGTCCATTCCTTGATGTTGTCTGTCCATGTCTTTATTTGTCCTCCTCTGCTTCTTCCACCCTCGACAGTTCCCTGCAGTATTGTTTTTGACAAGGAATCGTGCCTGCATACATGTCCGAACCATGCTAGTTTTCGTCGTTTCACTATTGAAAGCAGTGGCTCCTGGACACCTGCACACATCTCTACTTTATTTCTTACGTACACATTGGTCTTATGTTCCCTATAGGAAATTCGTAGAATTCTTCTGTAGCATTTATACTCGAAAGCCTGTAATCTTCTCTCCATGTCCACAGTGAGTGTCCAACTCTCACAACCATACAACACAACAGAAAGCACCAGCGACCTATACAGTTTGATTTTCACTCCAACACTGATGTTGCTTTTCCAAATCACAGTTAGCCTTGACAATGACGCTAAAGCCATCTCCAGCCTTATTTTTAGTTCTGCTTTGCATTTACCATCGCTGCATATACTGGATCCGAGGTATTTGAAGGTATTCACCTCTTCAAGCTTGTGTCCATTCATCATGATATTAGTCTGGTTTTCTGTGTCTCTGCTGTTTACCAAAATTTTGCTCTTATCTGAATTGATTTCCATTCCGTACTTGCTGGTAACTTTTTCTAACTTTGATGTTAATTCTTGCAATGATTGTTCTGACCCAGCTATAAGATCAATATCATCAGCGAAACGCAAGTTGCAAATAGGGCGACCTCCGATCGATATAGACGTGTTGTAGTCATGCAATGTTTCTTGTATGATGTGCTCTAAGTATATGTTAAAAAGTACTGGGGACATTACGCATCCCTGTCGAACTCCCACAGTTGTTTTGAAGAACTCTCCAATTGTATTGTGTGACAAGACAGCACTATTTGCATTTTCGTACAGAGCTTCAATAATGTCTATAATTGTGGTGTCAAAATTAAATTTCCTTAGTATGTGCCACAGACCATCATGCCAAACACGATCAAAGGCCTTTGTAAAGTCAATGAAGTTGTGGTATAAATCACGTTGGTGTTGAATATGTTTTTCGATTAGTGTTCGGATGTTAAATATTTGTTCAACGGTGCTTCTGTTTGCTCTGAAGCCAGCTTGTTCTTCTGCAATTATTTCTTCCGACTTGTGTTTTATTCTGTTAAGTAGTATTTTGAGCATCACTTTACTGGGGTGTGTTATAAGGCTAATTGTTCTGTAATTTGTACACACTTTCAAATTTCCTTTCTTGGGAATTGGTATTATTAGTGATTGTGTCCACTCAGTGGGCCATTGTTTTGTGTTCCATATATTTTGGCATATTTTGGTCATAATATTTACCACATTAATGCCCCCGTATTTCAACAATTCTGCTGGAATGTTGTCTATACCAGGTGACTTCCCTCCTTTCAATGTTCTTACTGTCTTTACTGGAGGCTTGTTACTAACTTTACTGGAGGCTTATGACTTCCGTTCTTGTAGGCATATTGCTACTTTTCTAATTAAAAAGACCCTATCGATCAAATAATTTTCTTTCTGTGGGCTCTCTCTGTTTTCTTCGTGAACTACCCCCCCTCCCCACTGAAATCTATGTAACCCCCACTGTGAGTCAGTATAGCCCTAAGTCCCATGTTGAGAATCACTTGTATGTTTGAAACACCACCCCCAAATCCTTCTCTGTTCTCAATCCATGTTGGTAGACGTGCGAGGCAGGTGGCAGTGTCATTTCTTGTTGTGCGTTCATTCTCAAACTCCTGCAGATTCGCAGGATATCGTTCGTGTGTTGCCGGGGCCCGAGGTGGAAGCAAAGAATAGAAACGCTGTTTACCTTCCATGCATGTCGTACGAGGCGACTAAGGAAATTATGGGATGGAGTTGGCTGTCCCATCCCATATAAGGTCAACATGACCAAACGCCATATTAAAGTCGGATGTGTCAGGCCAAAAAGCACAGACATAGCAGTATTGCTGTAAACCATAACACAGCGCATTCCGTTCTCTTGACTACATTCTGCTAATCTGCAGGAGTTTGAGAACGAAGAAGAAGAATATAGTCCGGAGATTGGAATTCTTTGTGTCAGGATTTATAGCTTAGCTGCGATATCTGCGTTTTTCAGCCTGTCGCTGCTACTTCCGCATGACTTCTGGCTAACTTCGACCCCATATACGATCAAACAGCCACATCCACCCCCAAACCTCCTTAGCCACTTCTTACGACATGCGTGGCAAGTAACAGTATTGCTCTTTTTTACTCCCCTTTTGAGTCCCGCCAACATGAAAACGTACTTGTCATTATTCTTTGCTCCCCTTCTGGCCTTGCTACACACGGGCACTTCAAACAATAACTTGTATATTGGTTCGACTTTCATTTTCTAGAATTCAGACATTATTATCCATGTTTGTCTTCTGAACAACATCTAAAGTCAGATAGTATCATTATTCCAAAATATTTGAATTAATGAACGACATGTGAACGAATTAATGAATTTGTGTTTTATTGATATATTTTTGGCTCCTTGTGTCGGTTCCGTGAGAAAAATTATTTTTTTCACTTTCTCTGACTTCACCAATGAACAATCTGTTTCTTTATCGGCTCTTATTACCAGACTTTATCTTTATTTGACATTAAGTCTTGAATATATTTACGTTTACTTGATCTGCCTTCTTTTCACGAGCTAATGATTGTTACATTATCTGCTCTTACTAGCGAGATGCTATTTCTGTTTTCTGCCTTACTAAGAAAAGATTGTTACTTTATCCTTTCTCATTAGCGAATGATTGTTAATTTATCTGCACTCATAAAATAGTAATTTATCTGACCTACATTAATGTCTAAATAACACAGCTGAAAATTATACATATATTTCGTTATGGTATGAACGTATATCGTAGCACTCCAGGCACACACTAGGTGCTCAGTCCCCCTAAGAGATGGTGAAGGATATGCGTGCTGATAGTATATGTGGCGTGCTGGTTCATTCTGCCTTGCAGGCATCCATTTGTAGGCCCTACTATTACCACACTTAATACCGCATAAGGGGACTGTCCATAAATGAAGTCAACAATAAGGAAAAATGTGGGGGGGGGTATGAGAAGCTGGACAGTTGTTGATAAGAGGGAGTGGGGGTTTTAATAAAATTGACTTCAACAAAACAACATACCAATTAAGTTGGGTGAATTTACGTACATTTTCTTGAATTTACGTGAATTTGAAAACAATTTCCGAAAAATTTGGAAATATATTGTGTTGTTTTTGCTACACGTTTTCTGAAAAATCGTTGGGGAAGGGGGTATTGGAAATTTGACCACATTAAAATGGGGGGGGGAGGGGATCACTGGATTCTTGATATGTTGTTGACAAGGGAGAAGGAGGGAGGGGGTCAAAGAATGCCAAAAAAGTGTTGACGTAATTTATGGACAACCACTAAATAGTGACATCAAGCAGGGACTAATGGAACAACTTCATCATGTCACCCTTCATCACGTCACCCTCATCACATCACCCTTCATCGCGTCACCTATACTATGTCACCTATACTATGTCACCCTTTATAACGTCACCCTTCATCACGTCACCCTTTATAACGTCACCCTTCATCACGTCACCTATACTATGTCACCCTTTATAACATCACCCTTCATCACGTCACCTATACTATGTCACCCTTCATCACGTCACCTATACTATGTCACCCTTCCTCATGTCATCCTTAATCATGTCATCCTTCATCATGTCATCCTTCATCAAGTCACCTTTATCTAATTCATTTATTCCAATAATTCACCTATAAATTACCATCAGAGCACGTCTCTTCAACAAACTTCTTTCATCTTTGGGAGTGGGCATAAATTATGTAAAAATTTCTGCTCAAGTCAATCAGCCAATTTGACACCCCTTCCCCTTTCCTTCCCCTTACTACGATTTTTTGCAGAAAAAGTATTCAAAATAATAAATGTTATGTTTCATATTTTTAGATAACTGTTTACGGAAATAGATAAGTCTTTTACAAGCCTACTATCACTTTGTTCATACTCATACCCTATAGAGTGATAGTATGTGCGTTCATTACAGAGCTGAGCGGCCTTGTGTTTACACAAGTACTATAGAAAAATTGAATATATTTATTTTCACAATATTTAAATATTTCAAATTCACAAAATTTTAATATTTTAAATTCACACAAGGGTAAAAATGCTGTTTTGTCCACCTTAACGTTAAATGGTGTAGAAAAAAACTGTATTGTTGATGTCAATCTCTGTCAAACCTTACCCTTGTCAACAATTATCAAACTTCTTCCCCTTAACTAATTTTTGACATACTCTCAGGATAGTCCCTTTTCCTGTTAGCTGTCCCCTTTAGTTCTACCACATAGTTTATAGGACAGAGGTGTTAATGAATCAGTCTCAATTCATGTAAATTTGGTCATGGTATGAATGCAGCTACATTCATGTTTCATGTAATTAATACTGAAAGTACTACTCACATGTGTCTTCTTAGTATATTCTTCTTCTTCAGTGTTCATTCTCAAATTCACACTGGATTTCTCTTGTAACAGGTCAATGGTCCTACAAGATTTACAGTTGGATGTAGTCCAGAGAATGAAAATACGCTGTGGTGTCGTTTTATTTGCGCCAATGGCTCAACACATCCGTCTTATGTGGGTTCTTGTTATTAATACTGGCAGTATTACTCACTCGTATGTCCCTTCTTATTATTATTCTGTATTGATTCTCTAATTTCTGCTGGCTAGCAGGATCTAGACAGGACGACAGAATGCATTATTGTAATTTACAGTTTGGACTATAATGTATGTAGCTTTCGAGTTTACAGCTTGGCTGTGATGTTTGCCGCTTTGGGCCTGATATATCTAATTTCAGACAACCAACTCCAGCCACAAAATTCCTTAGTTTTCTTTTCAACTAAATATATACTTGGCATATCACAGTTATGTTTTTTTAATTTCATCCCTTTTGGCCCGGTATCGCATCTGCCTATCTATGCTCCTACAGCGCCGAATACGGTATAGAGCAGAAACCAGAGCTGTCCAGTTTCAGCCATGTGATGTTACTGTGTATAATTCTTGTATGTTGTTGAGACCCATAGTCATACCGTCTTTGATGGTTGTTCTGCGAAGAGCTTCTCTTGGTTTTCCTCTTTTTCTTTTGTTTGTTTGTTTGTTTTTCGTTCGCTCCATTGTAACCATCACGGATATCCGTGCGATTTCCGCCGGGAGCGTGATTACGTTGTGCCACCGTTATGCGCCTTGTAGGCCTAGCACATCCGATTTCGGCATGCCTTGACAATTCGGGTGTGCTACCCTTAGCCTGTGACAGCCTCTATATCTGTCTCCAGGCACGCGTAGTGGAGACTCTTCGCCCAGACGATGTTTTGCTCTCGTCTGACTCGAACGAGGTGTTCCACTGTCTATGAACTTGCCTCGTGTAATTGGACGTGCTGTGCCTGTGCCCATTGGGTACCGAACCGTTTCTCATCCGTGAGCCTGGTTCCTTAAGGGGAAGAACTCAACAGAGGAGTTGGACCCTGGCTCTTTCGCCCTCTTAGCCGAGGTGTCATTCACCGACATCGTGTACCCCTTGTCCAAGTTCGAGTCTCACACCACGCGTTTGAGAGCAAGGCGTTCTCGAGCTTAGCGTCCTTGTCCCAATAGCGCCTGAGCCCATCAGGTACTGAACCCTTGCTCTCTTCAAGTGTATTTCCGGTGTAGGAAACAAGACAGTAGAGTTGGGCCAGGGCTAAATCGTTGTCCCTTTTGTGCCTGAGCGAATCGAGTACGGAACCCTTTCTCTCTGCAAGTGTACTTCCGGTATAGGAAACCTTGACAGTAGAGTTGGGCCAGGACTACCATCGTTGTCCCTTTCTTGCCTAAGCCCATTGGGTACAGAACCCTTTCTCTTCGCGAGCATATTTCCGGTTTAGGAAGGCTCGACATTAGAGTTGGGTTAGGTCTTCTTGCTTTACCAACTGGGTCTCTGCCTGTAAGGAACTCAGGTAACTAGAAGCCCGTCTCGAGCTGACGGAGCTTGTAGCTCCCCCTTTCCTAGGGACTTTTCACTTTCTATTTGCAGTTCGCGCTGCCCTCTAGCGCTGTTCTGCCCTTTCATTGTTTCATTGTACTCTGTATGAAATATATTTGTCTCTCGCCATGCATCTACCTTTACGTGCATTTTACATTGGCCGCCCCTCCAATGTTCGGACTGGACTGACTAGCTTCACTGTATGTCGACAGTGTCGCTATATGTGGTGCTGCTGGTGGTGTCGGAGATATTGTCTGTCTCTTGTGCAGTCAAATCTCTTTCCATCTGCTACCTCCACATTCTCGGACACGATCCCCAAAAGATTTGGCCAGAATCAGCTCTTGCTGCTGTATTTCTGTTTCCAGGGTGCACCGCGTGGAGGTACATTTGGGATCTTGGTTATCTGCTAACCATGGGTCTGCCTAGAGCAATGCGTTCCCTTTGCACCCCTTTTTTTCTTTTGTTATCTGGTACCCATTTTAATGCTTGTAGTGGTAGTCTGTTTTCATTAACTCTAATTACATCTCAGGTATAAACACATGATCGACACATAGGCCTACGTGTTACCTGATGTAAGTCCTACTTGATGTAAGCGCTGCCTAAACATAGTTGAAAGTCAATGTTCTGTGCAGGAAATGCATCAATTATTATTTTAGTTACTCGTCTTATCAATTCGTGTATATGTTTTTTGCTGTTGGGGGAAACATCTGTTTTGAATGTTTGTGTTAGATGTTTTCTGTTGTCCTTATAGTCAGCTAAATTGTTTTCATAATTTACATTCCACCTTGTAGTTAGTTCCACACTCAATCCTCTTAGTTACTTTGTTATTACACTAATTCGGTAATAAGTGAGACAGTGGCAAAACTGTGTAGTGATATTACGCTAAACACAAGTATATAACGACCTTGTATTTTGTGCAAGTACTACAGTGAAATCCCTGTATAACGCATTCTTTTATAACACATTTTCCTATATAAAGATTCTTTGCAAAATCCCCAATTATATTTATTGTATATTGTTTGCACTGTATATAGCGAATTTGTGTTATTATATACATATTTTGTCGGCTCGGACCAGGTTTTTTTTAAACGGGATTCCACTGTATTATTATGCAGGTTGCATTATTATTGTTTTTTGCTTTATTTGTGGTCCTCATTCACACAAAGATGATGTAAATTTCTGAGTTTGGGGACAATTCAGAATGATTGCTTAGATTCTGAGCAAGTGCTCTGATAAGCTCAACTTGACAGATACTGAACAAATGTGTGTCACTTAAGAACTATGATGTTTGTACTTTGCAATGTTTGTGTTAAAAGAAGATTATTTTGTCCGCAGTAATCACCCCGAGAAGTTTGATTGTAGGATTATTGATATTTTCCCTTTTGAAACTGGCATTTGGTACAAAGTAGACGTGACAGTGGTTAGCGGTGAGCACGTAGGACAGGTGTCAACATTCAACTTCACTACACAATCAAGTGGTAAGTCCATGTCATTTAAGGAATCCAAGTCATGCATGTAATCATCTGTTCTCCGTCATTGAGAATCTTTAAATGGGTTGATACAACAGAAGGTATAGATATATGTATACGTTGCAAGGCGTATATTGGTCATGCACCTTATTAGCAGTTTCCCTGTAGCAGCTATTCCAGCCATCATTTGCTGGCTGGGACTTGACATCTATGAGTTTTGTAGAGTAGGACTACAATTAAATCCATGATACTAACCAATGTTGGCGTCTATGGTGGAGACGTTCGTAGACAGTCTGATAATTACAGCGTGTATGAACTAGCTTGAGGTTCAATCACAGTGGAAATTATGCTGTTAATAATGCATTATCAGTGTTGCTGAATGTATCTGTGTTGCTGAATGTATCAGTGTTGCTGAATGTATCAATGTTGCTGAATGTATCAGTGTTTCTGAATGTATCCGTGTTGCTGAATGTATCCTTGTTGCTGAATATATCTGTGTTGCTGAATGTATCCTTGTTGCTGAATGTATCCGTGTTGCTGAATGTATCAATGTTGCTGAATATATCCGTGTTGCTGAATGTATCAATGTTGCTGAATGTATCAATGTTGCTGAATGTATCAATGTTGCTGAATGTATCAATGTTGCTGAATGTATCTGTGTTGCTGAATGTATCTGTGTTGCTGAATGTATCAATGTTGCTGAATGTATCTGTGTTGCTGAATGTATCAATGTTGCTGAATGTATCAATGTTGCTGAATGTATCTGTGTTGCTGAATGTATCTGTGTTTCTGAATGTATCAATGTTGCTGAATGTATCAGTGTTTCTGAATGTATCAATGTAGCTGAATTTATCCGTGTTGCTGAATGTATCCTTGTTGCTGAATATATCAATGCTGCTAAATGTATCTGTGTTGCTGAATGTATCCTTGTTGCTGAATGTATCCGTGTTGCTGAATGTATCAATGTTGCTGAATGTATCATTGTTGCTGAATGTATCTGTGTTGCTGAATGTATCCTTGTTGCTGAATGTATCTGTGTTGCTGAATGTATCAATGTTGCTGAATGTATCAGTGTTGCTGAATGTATCAATGTTGCTGAATGTATCCTTGTTGCTGAATATATCAATGCTGCTAAATGTATCTGTGTTGCTGAATGTATCCTTGTTGCTGAATGTATCCGTGTTGCTGAATGTATCAATGTTGCTGAATGTATCATTGTTGCTGAATGTATCTGTGTTGCTGAATGTATCCTTGTTGCTGAATGTATCAATGTTGCTGAATGTATCAATGTTGCTGAATGTATCAATGTTGCTGAATGTATCAGTGTTGCTAAATGTATCAATGTTGCTGAATGTATCAATGTTGCTGAATGTATCTATGTTGCTGAATGTATCAATGTTGCTGAATGTATCTGTGTTGCTGAATGTATCAATGTTGCTGAATGTATCAATGTTGCTGAATGTATCCATGTTGCTGAATGTATCAATGTTGCTGAATGTATCTGTGTTGTTGAATGTATCAATGTTGCTGAATGTGTCAATGTTGCTGAATGTATCAATGTTGCTGAATGTATCTGTGTTTCTGAATGTATCCGTGTTGCTGAATGTATCTGTGTTGCTGAATGTGCCAATATTGCAGTGGTGTAGGTTGGGTCAATGGTGCCCGGGGCGGAAACATATTTTTCCGCCCTTGTGACATTAAAAAAATATGTCAGTGATTGTGAAAGACCGGACGAAAATAAATTTGCCGCCCTCCTGTTGATGCTGCGGGGATGTCGCACCTCCGTCCCCCACCCCTTTCGCTACGCCCTTGCAATTTTGCTGAATGTGTCAATTTTGCTGAATGTGTCAATTTTGCTGAATGTGTCAATTTTGCTGAATGTGTCAGTATTATCTTAGATTTCAGCAACATTTCAAAAACAATATATTATGGATAGACTGGAAATATGTCTATATGTCATCTCCATCAATAAGAAAGGAAGAAAATATGGCCTACTGAGACGGCACTATCTCCAAACCTAAGGGATTCTATTGATCACTTGAAGCGAATTACACAGTTCATTTTCTTCTTCTTCTTCAGCGTTCATTCTCAATCTCCCGCTGGATATCTCTTGTAACAGGACAATGGTCCTACTATATTTCCAGCAGGATGTAGTCCAGAGAATGGAAATGAGTTGTGTCGCCGTTTTACTTGCGCCAATGGCCCGACACATCCGTCTTCGGCGGGACACAGTTCATTTAAGCTATTGGTTCTTCAACCTGATACCTGATTTTTAAAAAAGATGAAGACGAAGAAAGATCAACAAGAAATGTTCTTACTGAGCTGAGACAAGAAGCTAGAAAAGAATTGTAAAATGCAGCCAGACAATGTGGGTATGATTACTGGATACGGTTGTGTAAAGATATTAAGAATGGTAGTGCCAAAGGTAACATCAGAGGTGTTTATGAATGGATAAAGAAAGATATCGGTCTGAAAGTGAGGAAAAACCTCTGGAAAATGTATCTGGAGGGATCATCACTGATAAAAGTAAGCAGATGGACAGATGGGTAGAATACTATCTAGAGACATATTCTAATGAGACTAAACTAACAGATGATGCATTCAGTGCCATGTACGCTCAACAAACGCTTAACCACCTGGACACACCATCAATCATGACTGAAATTAATGATGCTATTAATGACCTATCTTCTAACAAGGAACATGATAAGGATGGAATTCCAAATAAGGTCATCAGGATTGCGAGAGACATGGTTGCACCACAGCTCCATCAACTGACAACATTGTGTTGTCTTGAAGGAAAGGTTCCACAGCTGCATAAACTGACAACATTGTGTTGTTTTGAAGGACAGGTTCTACAGCTGCATCAACTGACAACATTGTGTTGTCTTGAATGAAGGTTCCACGGCTGCATCAACTGACAGCATTGTGGTGTCTTGAAGGACAGGTTCTACAGCTGCATCAATTGACAACATTGTGTTGTCTTGAAGGACATGTTCCACAGCTGCATCAACTGACAACATTGTGATGTCTTGAAGGACAGGTTCCACGGCTGCATCAACTGACAACATTGTGATGTCTCGAAGGACAGGTTTCACAGCTGCATCAACTGACAACATTGTGTTGTCTTGAAGGACAGGTTCTACAGCTGCATCAACTGACAACATTGTGTTGTTTTGAAGGACGGACCCCGTAGGTCTTAGTTACATACTGTGGAGGATTCTTTGTGTCTCAGATTGATTTTGTCACACATCCATCATCACCATGGATCGTAGATTATAATTCTTACAGCACAATAATAATAATTTCATCTGGAAAAATGGAACGGTGCCAATTACTGTTAAAAGTAATGATTCTTTGAAACCTGCGAGATTCTCGACTTTATTTCTTACGTACACATTTCTCATATGCTTTCTATAGGAAATGTGCAAAATTCATCTATAACACTTGTATTCGAAGGTTTGAACCATCTCTTCATTTCTGCAGTGAATGTCCAACTCTCACAACCGTACAACACAACAGATAGCCCTGGTGAGTTATAAATTCTGATCTTCGTTCCAACACTGATGTTTTTCCATATTAGAAATAGTCTTGAGATAGCAGCCAAGGCCATCTCTACATTTATGGTTGTATTGCTGTATGAAGTGAAACATAACATAACATTGATATGTTGAGGTTCATATGAAGTGAAACATAACATAATATTGAAGGTTTTGGAATTGAGCGTTCTGTTTCATCCCATGAGGCAAAGTGACACAAATACCGTGCTGAAGTTCGATGAGCTAGGCTAAAAGGCACATATACTATATCCACGTTGTAAACCATGCCACAAAGCATTGTGCTCCTGACTACACCCTGTTAAATGGTGGATGTTTGAGTACAACTGCAGAATCTCTTCCTTTCACACACAACTTACTCAGTTCTATTGTATTCTTGACAGAGCCAGATCCAGTTACGGAATTGCAATGGGAAACAAGGACAACTTCTGTAGAACTGACATGGAAATCACCGCTTCGTGTTCATGGATACCTAACTGGGTACAACCTTCAACTCTTCTATGATGGGCGGTGCACAAAGCTAGTACGGTTGTTTGAATTGACACTGCAAACACACGATGGAGGGAAACACTCTCAGTCCAAGGAAAATGTTTGTATAATTGATCACTTAGTAAATAGATATTGTAGCCAAGTGCAAGAAAACTATACTTTCCAAATCATATTGTTGTTCTTATTTTTGTTTTCAAATACTAGCAACTATTCGTATTTTTCTTCTGGTTTACTCTCAAACTCCCGCTGATTAGCAGGATGCAGTTTAGAGAACGAAATGCGCTCTGTTAAAGTTTACAGCCTGGCTGCAATATATTCACCCTTCGCCTTTTCACATCAGAGTTCATAATAACTTTCAAATCTGACTTCATTATAGCTTTCACATCTGACTTCATCATAGCTTTCGCATGTGACTTCATTATAGCTTTAACATCTGATTTCATCATAACTTTCACATCTGACTTCAGCATATCTTTTGAATGACTTCACTTATGGTATGGAACAGCCAACTTCACCCCTAAACCTCCTTAGTCATCTCCATCGTGCATGCCAGGTCACATTAGTGTTATTCTATACTCCTCTTTCGGTCCCCCAACTCCAGACAGATAATTAATAACAATAAGTCTATTCACGTTGTTACTACATATTACAGACTTCGTGGAAATTGATGTCATTGACAGTACTTAGAAACTTTTGTATATTTGTCAGCTTGTAGAGATGAAACACTTGCACAGTTTGAATATGAATGCCGACATGATTCCTTGTTAAGAACAATACTACAGGACACCATGAGATGGAAGAAATAGAGGAGAACAAATAAAAGCATGGACAGGCAACATCAAAGGCTGGACAAACAATATTTTTACACACTCGTCCCCATCGTTGTAGTTAGAAATCACTGGATGACTATGTGTTCTGAAATCACTGGATGACTCTGTGTTCTGAAATCACTGGATGACTCTGTGTTCTGAAACATCTAATGTTGTACGCCTACGAACCTGACTAGTTACGGAATTATAGGATAGGATAGGATAGATATAAACCTGTACAAAATACAGTCATTTAAAGAAATAGGAACTTTTCTGTTTAGAAGTCATACAAATTTAACAAAACAAAGTGTCTTAGTGTAAAACTAAATGGAACTCAACACGGAGGAACAACTAAGAATACACAAAAGATCATATTGAAACAGAGGCTGTTTCAATATATCGTATATATTGAATATATTCAATATACGTTGAAATAGCCTCTTTAAGATCACGTTGAAATAATCTCTTTAAGTTGATATTGAGCCTTTCTAAGATCATAATGAAGCGGCCTCTTGAAGATCATATTGAAACAGCCTCTATTTGTGCAAACTTCATAAAATAGTATATAAACCCTATTAAAATAGTATATATATATATAATTATATCCTGGGAAATAATAACAACGAAAACAATGTTCAAAAAAAGGTCACCACACTTCGCCTGAGGACAGGAAAGAATAGATTGAATAAACACATGTAAAGGATGCAACTATTTATCACACTACTGTGTACTGACAGTGTGTACTGACAGTGTGTACTGATGAAACAGATGAAAAGACTCTGAACATATCCTGTAGAACTGTCCTAAGTATAAACAATTGAGAGAGTTTATATAAACAGTTAATATACCGGCTCAATGTCTCAACCCTGCAAACAAAGATATATAGAACCAAAGATAAACTACAGACAACCGAAGACTTAATCCATAAGATATGTCTGACGGTGCAGGCATCAAGTAGCAAACAAAAGAAAGAAAGACACTGCCAAATATGACTGAAAAGTTTCTGAGGTAAGATAATATCTGATACTTTTGACTGAAATGCTATGAACAGATATAATGTGTTAATTTTCAAATATCTCAAATTTGACAGTTTAGCCTGGCATAATATGAACTGATATAAGTTTTGTTCTTGTTGTCAGTATCTGAAATCTCCAAGTGTATGTGAAACACAAGATACGGAATATATATCATGGAGTAAGAACACAAGTCTGAAATATCAGTTCAAATACCTTGACCCTGGAAGCCAGTATACGTTGCACATTTCTGCTAAAAATATGCAATTTGATGGACATATCACTAAAATTACATTTGTAACTTTGTCAGAAGGTTAGTACAAATATTTGTGTAGATGTGAACTCAAAACTGTTGATTTGTTGTGGTGATGTGTGCAGATGTGAACTCACAACTGTTGATTTGTTTTGGTGATGTGTGTAGATGTGAACTCTAAACTGTTGATTTGTTGTGGTGATGTGTGCAGATGTGAACTCACAACTGTTGATTTGTTGTTGTGATGTGTGTAGATGTGAACTCAAAACTGTTTATTTATTGTGGTGATATGTGCAATTGAGACTGTCTATTGGCTGTGGTGATGTATGGGTTTGTGATGTATTGGCTGTGGTGATGTATGGGTTTGTGATGTATTGGCTGTGGTGATGTATGGGTTTGTGATGTATTGGCTGTGGTAATGTATGGGTTTTTGATGTATTGGCTGTGGTGATGTATGGGTTTGTGATGTATTGGCTGTGGTGATGTATGGGTTTGTTATGGGTTAGTGTTCTCCTTGTGGAATATGATCCAGACTAAGTTGCTGCCTATGCGTTGCCAGGGTCTGAAAGGGGAGCAAAGAATAGTAACACATGCATGTCCTAAGAAGTAGCTAAGGAGAATTGGGGGAGGTGTTGGTCATTCCATCCCAATGGTCAAAGCTACTGAAAACATCATGCTGATTGTCAGATGTATCAAGTCAAAAACACAGATGTCATGGTCAAGTTGTAAACCATGACACAATACATTCTTTTCTCTGGACTGCCATCTGTTGACTAACAGTAGCTCTAGAACGAATGCAGAAGAAAAATAAAGAGTAGATAAATCATGCAGAAACAAAATATAGCTTAAATAGTTTAGCTGAATTCTCTTTGCATAGTTTAGATTTATTCTCTTTAGTCAATTTGTGCTTTAGAGCAGATGGTAACGAAGAATTTTATTGATACTGTTGTTTGCTGAGGCATGCAGGAAACTTGAAAATAAACCTGCTTGTGTACAAGTTAATTAGTTCAAGAGACTAACTTATATTAATACAAACTGTTTACTAGTAACTATTATTGTCTTATCGCTTATTTTCATTTGTTGTCATTGCTTCCATTTTGTCAGTTCCCAAGCCTCCAATAAATGTCAGGGCTGAAGTAGTCAACTCAAGTCATATTCTCATTTTATGGAATTCACCAGAATACCCAGGACCGACTAATTACCTGATTCAAGTATATCAGCTCAGGAGCAGACAAAAGAATGATCTTATTTTTGTGAAAAATGTCACTGTTTATGGTATGATGTCCAGATTAACAGAATGTACTACTTGAGTCTTACCTTGTTTAGTAACACCTGAATATTACATGCATAATATCAATAAGTTTGACCTTTTCAAATATAAAATGTAATCTTAGCCTATATAATAACACCAAAGTATTATCTTTTATAGTAAAATGTGTAATGGTGGCTTCTTTGATTTCTGTGATCTATCTTTTACATTATCTGCCTCTGGTTTTATAGCCGTGATTTTATATGACATGGCCATCTGTTACATGATGTCTGTTGGCAGTCTGGAAGTGTATAAAAACCACTAGATCTGTTGTCTTTTGATTTTGTTCCCATACTGGTATTGTTTTAGTTATCTATCTGATGTCATTGTTTCTAATTCTATCTCTTAATGACACTCTGAGTATTTTTCATAGACATGTCATTTCTGCTGTCGCTATTTTTCTTTTGTCATGTGCTGTCATTGTCCAGGTTTGGCACTGGTGACACAGTGATGGGATAATAATAGTCTTATATAGTGCAACTTTAGTGTCTATGTATACATTTTGTTCTTAAAAATACCTGTCATCAGTCCTGGGATCTGGTATGTTTTGTTGCATCTATTTTGTATCTCTTTACTGTTTTCCATTCACTCAATATAATGCTTCCTAAGTAAGTGAACTCATTTACCTGTTTAAGGTGTTTATTATCGATGGAAGTAGTGATATTTCTTTCTTTCTTTGATATTGCCATTATTTCGATCATTTCATTATTAATCTTCATGTTGAATCTTTGACATGTTGTGTGGAGTCTGTTCATATGTTCTTGCAATTTTTCTTTTGGTGTTGCTATTAGTACTTGGTCGACTGCAAGGAATAATTCATTTAATTTGTCATTCATGTTATGGTCTTCGTTGGTACTTGTTAGTTTACAGATGTGGTCGATATATGTTATAAAAAGTATACGGGATAGGACACACCTCTGGCAAACTGCTGATTGAATTTGGAACTTATTGGACACTCCTGCATCATTTGTTCTTATTTCACATTGGCTATTAGTATAAATGTCCTTGCATATATTATATAAATGTTCTGGTACTACGTATATTAATAATGTTTTCCAAAATTGGTGTCTGTCTACTCTAGCGAAGGCCTTTTTATGTCCGACAAAAGCGATGTATAATTATTTGTTGCTTTCTGTCGCTCTTTCTGTTAGTTGTCTAAGTGTAAAGATAGCATCCGTACAGCTTTTGTTCTTACGGAAGCCCATTTTGGGTGTTTTTAAGTTGTGGTTCAATGTATGATCGAAATTGTTGTTCTAATATTTTGATTAAAAATTTTCCTGTGTAGCATAGTAAAGATATCTCTCTGTATTTTATGCAATCTCTCTTACTGAATTTTTTCTTCCATAGGCTATGGGTGATTGTCGCATTTCTCCAGTCTTCTGGTGTTTCTTCCATATTACATTGAAAACTCTGTGTAGCCATTTTTCCCACCCTTCTGCTGCTGCGAAAGTTCTTTTTGTATGTTATCAGAGTATGCTGCTTTGTTTAATGGTGCTTTGTTTATTTAATTTTCTATTTTCGATAATAGTGTATTTCGTTCTAGGTTTTCTGTTGTAGCGTTTATTGTTGTTTGTATTCTCCTTCCTTTAGGTTCAGTAGTTCTTTAAAATATTGTTGCCTTCTTTCCATTATTTTCTTCGGTTCTTTTAGTGAATTACCTTTTCATCATTAATTATTTCAGTTGGTTCATATATATCTTCTTAGTTTCTCATGTTCTTAACTTCTAAGAATAGGACAATTCTTGGTTTCTTCACCACCGGCAGATAAAGGGGACCTATTACAGCTAAAATAGGCTAGACCTTATATCCAAAGTACTGTACCTTATGTAAACATACAATTCTGTGAAATGATAAGAAATTGTGTATACTATTTCCAAATTCTTTTTTATGACAAATGTTTGCAGGCTACAGCAAGACCAGGTCTATGATTGATGACCTACACCCATACAGTCCATACTTTTTTAACATTTCTGCTATCACATCCATGGGGCAATCTAAATCAGCCCCGGTTGATCCAGTAAATACCATGGAAGCAGGTAAACATCCAGACATATATATATAAAATATATATATAATCTGCATATAATCTCGCACATATATTATCTGCCACAAATGTTGTATATTATATAGGCCTAAGTTTGCACTTGACAATATACAAAAGTGCATTTTTTTAAAAATAGGATTGTGTAGCTGAAAAATGAAAGTGAAAACTCAAAAGACATAAAGGAATGACATTATTATACTCAGGTTTTACTGTATATACTCCACCTTTCTCATTGAAACAGCACACTGCCTTTCAAGAGTACCACTCATAGAACATGGCTCCGTAGCTTCATGTGATAATCCTCAGGGATTAGGGGATCTCTCTGGCATGGTGGTTAAGCCATTTGACTTGTGCTCAACAGTTCCTGGGTTTGATCCCAAGTCTTGTTTCTAAGTTCATTTTTTTTTCAGGGGTCCCTGGGAAATGAAACATGAGTTATGTGATATGACTGGTATTCTTAGTAGAAATCATGTGTCTTCATTGAGAGGGATGAAGTACATATAGGAACCTATGAGTAAAATAAATATGATAATCTAGAAGTAAAGACATTTGTAAGAAAGTATTTTATTAACACTACACTTTTGACTAACATGCACGCTCTTGTCCTATGGAACTTGTTTAACAGTTCTTATTATCTTGAATTATCATGCAAAAACATAGGCCCTACAGAGAAACGATAAATCTTTATCTTGAATTTCATGTTTTTTTCCTCCGGTGCTGTGATGGAGAGATAAAAAATGCATATTAGAAAGCCAAGGTATATGGTTCAATTTATGCTGCAGACAATGTGCATCAAGCACTGGACTGTTCAGAAAGCGATGGCAACATACAGGACAATATCTTGTCTATAAAATCACTAGAGCCATAAAATGATGGGTTGATCACTATGTCCTGAATAGGATATGATACCAACAATTGATCACTGAATATGATATGTAATCAAAAAATCTAGCTCCCCAAAAATATCTCTTTCAATTGGCACATAAGAGTGCTAATCACATATGACTAAGTCAGTATTTACTAATATGCTAATCATATGAGTAAGTCAGTATTTACTAATATGCTAATCACATATGACTAAGCCAGTATTTATATACTTATATGCTCATACATTTTCCACTTTCAGTTTCTGATCCTGTGAACAACTTAAAAATAATAGAAGTAACCTCAGACTCCTTGTCTCTGACATGGCTGCATCCAAAGAACATCAATGGACGTCTGTTTGCTTATGTTATTTTTGTTCAGCGTGAGAACTCTCCTGGACAATGTGAACAAGTCATCACTTTTCCTGCTAATGCTAAGAAAACGATCAAGGTATCATAGACATAAGTGATATCATAGAAACATGATTAAAAATTACACAAAGGGCTAAAAATGCCTAGAGGATTTTACTTAATTGTACTCGAGTTTCCCTTTGTGAGTCCATCCCTCTAAACAAAGGTGCGCTGCCCTCTGAGAGTACCACTGATAGTACATTGCTCTAGAGCTTCAAGCAATAATCTTTGGGTCTCATAAAAAAGGTCTACTTTGTAAACAAGATGTTGCACACCGAATTCTAACTTGTGAAGTTTTGAGTATATGACAAACATCTTAACCACTATATCACAATGCTGCAAACATGGTTTTACTAGTGCACACATGGTTACAGTTAACTTCCTTAATTTATTTCATGTGGTGCTTTAATGGCACAAATTCATTAATACATAGAGGGTATTTGGCATTTCTAAAACCATCTGACTGTCACTATTGATAACAGTGAATGTTATAAAGATATTTAATTATTCCAATGTAATGGTATTTCTCTATGTTTGGGGGGGAATCTTGTTGGTGTAGTGGTTAAGCTATTTGTCTTGTGTTCAAGAGGTCATGTGTTGTAATGTTTTCTTTACAATTACATTTTTAAGAGATTCCTGGGAATTACTGCTTGAAGCTGCTGAGTTACATATGGGTATATATGGGCAAATCATATTGTAACGAAGTCAATCCTCTAAGTGTTTTAACCCTCTATGTTGAAGATGTAGGTCATGACAGATCATAATGAAATCAATCCTATAATCCTTTTAGCATTCTATGTTGAAGATGTAATTCATGACATATTATAATGAAGTCAATCCTCTAATCCTTTTAGCATTCTATGATGAAGATGCGGGGGCATGACAGAGTATAATAGAGTCAATCCTCTAATCTTTTGTTAGCCCTTTATGTTAAAAACTGCATGGACAGCCAAGTAAACTAATATAGAAATGCTCAGAGATGCTGGAGTAAAATGACAAATTATAGTAATAATTAGAACCAGACAATCAAGATTTTTAGGGCATGTGATGAGAAGAGTAAAGTTCGAACATTTAGTAACCACTGGAAAGATCAAGGCAGAAGAGACAGAGAAAGACAAAGAGAGAAATTTATGGATGGGTTGTCACGTGGCACAAAAAGAAGTCACCAATTGAACTTATTAACAACATAAGAGACATAGTGTTGTGGCGAAGCATGATCGCCTACGCCACTCAGCATATCACTTGATTGATTGATTGATGTTGAAGACGTGAGACATGACAGATTATATTGAAGTCAATCCTCTAATCATTTTAGTCCTCTGTGTTGAAGATGTGGGGTATGACAGACTATAATGAGATCAATTCTCTAATACATTTAACCCTCTGTGTTGAAGATGTGGGGTATGACAGATTATAATGAAGTTAATCTTCTAATCCTTTTATTCCTCTATGTTGAAGATGTAAGGAATGACAGATAAGCCTACAATTAAGTAAATCCTCTAATTCTTTTAGCCCTCTGTGGTGAAGGTGTGCGGCAAGACTGAGCTACTCCAGATACTCCAGACATTCATAGATACGAGGGCGTAGATACCTGGTTTACAGATATTTGACAACAATTGCCAGAACATGATTATAGAAAAGAACTGGGTACAGTCAAGCTATGAAATTTTAAAAAGGAAGATGGGTCAGACAAAGTGACAGCTCTGATTGGTATCACTAGAAATCAGGATTTTCTCTGAGTTGAGTAGGATGCACTATCTTACATGTCAGAAAGTTCAGCACATAGGATGTAACAATAGGCATATGCACAAAATCTCAATCTGAAGACCTAAAAAATGAGATCATAAGACCATCAAGTGCAACCTTGAGTTATGCGCAGACGGCGTTGTATCTGCACAAACTGCTGTCCGATCCACATCTATAAGAAAACTTTTTGAGGCAGTGTAGCTGCATACCTAATCACAGCTGTTGAGCACCCAATGTGACAGGAAGAGAGGATATGCGAGAAAACACACAGACAACATCTTTAGAGGAACACTGAATAAGTGGAGAGAATTGCACATGATAGTGCTTCTTGAAGATGGTCTATGCATTTGATAATGGCAAAGGATAGTTACTTCAAGAAAATCAGTTCATGGTCTATGCTTTTGATAATTATTGCACAGGATAGTGCTGCTGGATGAGATTTAGTTTATGCTCTATGTATTTGATTATGACAGAGGGATAAGAAAATGTAATGACTCATTTGATGAACTTATTGATTAACTTTTGATTATTCACAGGTAAATCAGACATTCTGCAGTGTTGAGAAACACTACCAGGCTAGTCTCAAGACCTCAATTCAGCAGACACCGGTGACATACAATGTTACTGCCCTTCAACCTTTCATGACCTATGACATTTCTGTTGCCGCATACAATGGGGTTGGTTTAGGGCAAGTTTCAAGCATCAGAGGTAGCACAAAAATTGCAGGTAAAATTGATATTACATACTCATATAGACCTACATCGCAGGTAAAATTGATATTACATACTCATATAGGCCAACATCGCAGGTAAAATTGATATTACATACCCATATAGGCCTACATCGCAGGTAAAAGTGATATTACATATCCATATAGGCCTACATCACAGTTGAAGATAGATAAGGATAACGATCAGAAACCAGACCATATACTCCAAATGTAAAGACATATCATCTTTTGACTTAGAACGAGTTACTACAGACTGTAGGACCACCCAAGGCAAACTTATAAAGAAGGTAAGACAACTCATGTGTAAAATGTGCTCATTGGAGGCCTTTCTTGACCTATTGACAACAAGTTACAACACAGCCCTATTGCGCGTCATTACTAGAAGCTACTTTGTTCTTTGGTGCAAGTTGATTTTAATTCTTCATTGTGACCTGTGATCTAGTTTCATGGTATTTCCTAACCTTTGGGTGTGCTAAGGTAATATTGTAAAACCTGAACGTATCTCGTGTTCTGGTTACGCATGTGGATTAGGCATAAATAGCAGACGACCTGCGTAGCTTTGCAGACAAGAGACAACAGGAATGGCGAAAGTGATCTGACTTTCTTTATAAACTGGCATAGTAGTAGCAAAAAAATGTTCTGGACTGGTGCATGAGAAGGTTTAATATGTAACTGTTGTGTGTCTGTCTTGTGGCGAGTATATTAAACTGATCAAAAAGTCATCTAAATGGTGAGTATTTCATTTTATTAACATTATTGTTAGAATATTAGGATTAAGGTTTAGGATTAAGGTTTAGAGTTCAGAGTTGGGGTTTTAGGATTAGGGTTTAGGATTCTTAATTAGGGTTTAGGTTCAGAATTAGGGTTTAGAATTAGAGTTTAGGATTAGAGTTCAGAATTATGATTAGGGTTTAGGATTCAGAATTAGGGATTAGGGTTTATGATTAGGATTTTGTTAAGGATTAGGGTTTAGTATTCAGAATTAGGATTAGGGTTTAGTGATCAGAATTAGGGTTTAGGATTAGGGTTTATGGTTCAGGATTAGGGTTCAGAATTAGAGTTTAGTATGTGGGTTTAGGATTAGGGTTTATGGCTCAGAATTAGGGTTTAGGATTAGGATTAGGGTTTATGTTAAGATTTGGGTTTAGGATTAGTGTTACAAGAAGTATTGGAAATTACCGTAATATTAGTATGTGCAGGAATTCTATCTATCTATATATCTATTTATCTATCTATCGCTAAGCCAGTCAGAGTGTCCTTTCAGTGGCTGCAAATGGTTAAACCCTGTTGTAATATCACACCGTTTGTATGCCGAGACGTAGAAAACACATAAACATTAGTTTCTTTTCGGCAGGCAGAGATAGCACACCATCTAATAAAATTTCATTTTCTTCAGTGCAATTTTGTGCAGCAATAGTGATCATATATGAGAGATCAATGTACATGGAGAAATATGATCGCCACCGCCATTCAGCATGGCACTTGATGATGAATAGTGATTAGCAAAAATTCTTGTTTGTGTCTGGAGATGTGACGTCATGGCATCCATTAATTTCATTGGTGTTACACGGAAATTCGTGACATCGGATAGTTAAAAATGTAAACAGTGTGCTTTTTATAGCACAGTGAAGAATCAAAAGCAACTTTTACTCTTTCTTTTCATTGATTTTATCATACATGAGCAGCCTCGAAAAGTGATGCGCAATAGAGTAGTGTTTTGGCGTATTTCTGATAGGTCAAAAAAGGCCTTTGACGGCTTTGATGAGCAGATGTTTACGTTTAGTTGTACTACCTTCTCTATAGTTGACAGTGGAACCACCTGTATCAGATCAGGTGGTGCATGTAAACAAATCTCCATGTTGAAAAAACATACAGACTTGAATATATGCTTCAAGACTTCCAGACTTCAATGAACTGCGAAGAAAAACATGACAACACTGGACACAGCTGATGAAAAAACTTTGGAGCACTTTCTCTGATCTGGAGAAAAACCTCATACAGACAACTGACCTGAAGATTTAGCAAAATGAACAGAATCCTGAACACAGAAAAACTCATACAGACAACTGGCCTGAAGATCTAGCAAGATTAACAGAATCCTGAACACAGAAAAACCTCATACAGACAACTGGCCTGAAGATCTAGCAAGATGAACATAATCTTGAACACAGAAAAACCTCATACAGACAACTGACCTGAAGATTTAGCAAAATGAACAGAATCCTGAACACAGAAAAACTCATACAGACAACTGGTCTGAAGATCTAGCAAGATGAACAGAATCCTGAACACAGAAGATAATAAGCCTATCTATCTATAAATATATGGAAGATGTTATTATAAAATTCAAAGTTTCCGGATGCACAAATTCCAACATCTGCTGAAGAAATAACTTTTCTGTGCTAAATGGCAGCTGTGAGTATAGAACAGAGGTTACTTGTTCTGTTTTTTCAACAAATAGTTCTATCAGTAATAGATTATGTCCTGGGACTCCCCACAGTTTCAAGTGCACAATGTCAATGTTTGAAATGCATTCAGAATGAGTGTATGCGGATAGCACTCAAGTGTACGCATGATACCCATACCATGCCGATGAGAGACATGCTAGGATTAGTCTATATCACATCAACACATACATTGGCACAAGTGAAATATTACATGATAGTGACGAGTGACCCTATTCAAGAATATGTTCTATGTTCCTAAGCTAAATATCATGTTCTATGCTGCTAAAGTTGTCACAGATTTGTATCATGTATTTACATATGTCAGAGAAGAAGAGGAAGACCAAGAAGACGATGAACAAGCAACATCAAAGAATGTATGCACATGTCTCTGGCCAATGCACTGCTTGCCAGGAACAGAGAGGTGTTCAGAGTATCCACGATGAAGACAACGTTCTGAAAGAATATCTCACTTGATATATAAATTTATATATGTATTACCTGCGATGTTATTGATTAGTTGTTTTATCCTTAGTTATACAGTCAAGATATGTGTGTCCTAATGTACACCTCTTTCCTCTACCCAGTCCCTTCTGCTCCACATGGACTGAAATGCAGCTACGCCAATCGGGGCACTATTGTGCTATCATGGGAAGTGCCCACTGTCATCGCTGGACCAACCAGTTATCATATTCTTGTTGTCAAGTATAGACACATGAATGATCTCTCTCTTGGCTCAGATATTATTGGAAATTTCACACTTCCTGGCAAGTATTTCATAATAAATCAATTTCAAGATTGGCCTTAGGGTTTGGCATTTCAGAGTTACCATAATGGTTGGATTGTTTCAGTTTTCTTGTTAGTTTATATACCATTTACAATTGTATTGTTGATTTCTAAATAAACTTTGGTTCATGTCTGGGACATGTGATCAAGTTTTAGCAGAAAAAATCATAGGCTCTTGTAAAAAATGAAACTGTGTTAGCACAAAGTATATATAGCTTGGAGAGAGATAGCCTAATTTACTGGGGGGAGGGGGTAGGATTGGTGTTAAGAATTAGTTCTAGCATTGTGGAGTAGGATGTGTAATTGTTTGGAGGGGTGTGGTCGCACAGGTGACGTTAGGGATAGTGTTAGCTAGTATAACAGACATTTGCAATTGCATTACCCATTTTAGCATCAATTCGTCTGCTAGTTATGCTTTTCAAGTGGCATTTCTGTGATGCCATGGATGATGTGCAGATTATAACACAGATTCACATGGCTCTGCGCTTAACATTACAAAAGTTGAACCGTTATGATTTTGGAAAACAGTTTTGGAAAACTTTCACATCAAAAAGAATGCCTGAGAAACATAAAATCTATAGCTAAAAATCAACTCCATTGTCTGGCATAAGGAACAAGAGTAACAAACTCTTACTCCTTCATAGTTCTGTTGTCATCATCATACAGAAACTTTTAGCTGTACTGCTAATGTACATAAGAAACTTTTAGTTGTGTTGTTAACTTACATAGAAACTTTTAGTTGTGTTGTTATTTACATAGAAACTTTTAGTTGTGTTAAATTACATAGAAACTTTTAGTTGTGTTGTTAACTTACATAGAAACTTTTAGTTGTGTTAAATTACATAGAAACTTTTAGTTGTGTTGTTAACTTACACAGAAACATTTGGTTGTGTTGTTAACTTACACAGAAACATTTAGTTGTGATGTTAACTTACATAAGAAACAATTAGTTGTGTTGCTAACTACATAGAAACTGTTAGTTGTGTTGTTAGTCTTTATATAAACTTGTTAGTCTATTTAAGTATGTGAAACCTATGTGCTAGTTAGTTGTGAGACAGTAACATGTTGTTGTTTACCAAAGTTGTGGTTGTATTGATATTGTTGCTCTAATACTACACAGAATCCAGCAACAGGACAATTACAGTTAGTGGACTTAATGATTTCTGGATGTATAGTTTCTCTGTGTCAGCTCTGACCTCAGCTGGCAGTTCTAAAGTAGTCACAATGCACCCTCCATGTCAAACTCCAAGAGCAGGTTTGTCATAGTATATGCTTGTGTAGATGTGAGTTTTTGTATCTTATATCTGTCGTATTTATCATTATTGTATACCTGTGCATCATTGACGATGGATCTGTCAGGGTATTGGCAAAAATAAAACATTGACACAATGCATTTTCATTCTCTTGATTACATCCTGCTGGAAATATAATCTTGTTACAAGAGATCCACTGGGAGCTTGAGAATGAATTCTAAAGAAGAAGAAGTGTATGTGTGTATTTGTGTGTACATGCATGTATCTATCTACATATACTTTTATAAATCTATAACTGTGTGTGTGTTTATTATTATATATGGTCCAGTACATGTAATGTAAGTATGAATGCATCCTGGGCTGTCAGAAAACAAATGAATACTGACTGAGATCATATAAATACTGTCTGAGAACATATGAATAATGACTGAGAACATAAATCTGGCAAAGAACATATTAATACTATCTGAGAACATATGAATTTTGATAGAACATATGAATACTGACTTAGGACATATGAATACTGAAAAGATATGAATACTGACTGAAGACATATGAATACTGACTGAGAACATATTAATACTATCTGAGAACATATGCATATTGATAGAACATATGAATACTGAATTAGGACATATGAATACTGACTGAGAACATATGAATACTGACTGAGGACATATGAATACTGACTAAGTTTGTGGCAGTGGACTGTCAGAAAACATATATCAGAAAAAATACTGACTGAAATTATGACAGTGATGGTCTTGAACTGGATGATCCCACAGAATGCAACTCATGTCTGCATTCTCAAAGACTGAATGAGTTTGATCAGAAAAATACAAGTAGGTTGCATTTCTGAATAGTGGCTTGAGGCAGTAGAGAGTTCGCAGATGGAAAGAGCCACATTAATTTTCATGTGGGTGTTCAGCACAACAAGAGAGTAGATCTACTGGCATGTGCTTATACTGTATCACTGTATCGAGCGGTAGAGCAATTGATTGAACTGATATACTTAACTCCTTATTAAAAACAGTGTGAATAAATGAAATAAATGAGGGTGATGATTCTTTTTCTATTTTCAGAATAAAAGAGTTAAGCTTAAAATGTGATATTGTCAGAAATGAGCACCATTATGTGCTTAGAATAATGTTCAACACACAACAGAGAACATGTACTATCAGGCATCGTATAATCGTGAATATACTTACCGGTAAGAGGAGATCAAAGTACCTGGGGATATGTCCTGTGTGCAATGATGATGATCTGATGGCTAACTAATATTACAGCCTATTATTTTACAACTGCATGAAATGCTTAAATGGTACCTAATACATAGACTAGCTGGGTAATTATCAAGATACATAAGAAGGTCACTCTTAGTGACTGCAACAACTAACCCAAGCAAATTTGAAGAGTTCCAACACTGTAAAGTCCAAAACTAAAAACTTCAAACACTGAAGAGTTCAAACACTGGAGAGTTCAAACACTGGAGAGTCAAAACACTAACGAACTCAAACACTGGAGAGTTCAAACACTGAAGATAATTGATAAATATTACCGGTTAGCTGGCATTTATGGTGATTTATTACTTACATATACATACATATGTGCACACAAACAACTCTCTTTATGAGATGAATGTAAATAAAATGTGTTAGTTCAGTCTATTCTAACATTTTTTAATTCCTAAAAACCAGCACCAGGTCCTGTACAGAACTTCCACATTTTGTCTGCCAATGTAACATCTGCCCATGTTCACTGGGACTGTCCTGTTGATGAGAGTAAACATGGTATAATAGATGGTTTCCAGGTCTACCAGCGACCAAGGGTAAGTTTGTTAACTTGCCTATGCTGCATGTTGGGTACAATGAGATTTATTTGTTTAAACAATATAGGAGGAAGATGTTTGTGAATATACAATACTTCCCTCTCATGCATTTTAAGCTAGCAGAAGTCAACATATCTACTGCCACTCTGTTCTCTACTGTCACACTGTTCTCTATTGTCACTATGTACTCTACTGTCACTCTGTACTATACTGCCACTCCGTTCACTTATAGGTTTTGTGTAAGCTGTCCTGTTTCCTCCATTTGAGATATCTTTAAGTTTGCTGGCATCATGAGTTTATTGGCAATTTAAACCTTTCTTATTTGACATAGACAGCATATTTCTGAAAGCAGATGTCAGCAATAAACAAACATTTCTTGCCCCTGCCAGGTTTTCAACAGATTTGACATAAACAAGAATTCTGTCCAGGATCAGACCTTCAAGATGGATGCAGGATCTCGCCCTTGCTCAGGACCTTATAGTATGGAAGTGACAGTAATACCTGAAGTAACCTACATTTTCCAGGTAAAAATACATTGCTCTTATATTATTTTGATTTACTTTGCAAAGTTTGGACAAGTATTAATGTGATACTTGAAAGGAATGTTTATACAAGTCACAAATTGTTCCCAGCCTGATTTCTGTAGAAAATTTAAGTCACTTAATCAATGAAATTCTTATGGTGTTGTGTGAAAATACGTTCCATGACATTAAAATATTTTTACGTGACAATAAACAATATTAATTAATTGTGTAAAGGGGTAGCTGATGATGAATTGTGAAATCCTACTGCTAATGCTGACTGTAATCCTAACCCATCACTTGCATATATGCTACAGGAGACTACATACATTTACCATACTTAAATATGAAATTCCCATTAGACTGAACCTAGCAAGTCGATAGGAGAATCTGTGTGCTAATATTTATAGAATGAGCTAAGTTTTTTTATATTCTATGCATACATTCACGGAGGAGTACTACTCAGTAGACCAAGAAAACGGTGGATAGAAAGCATCAAGATAGCCTTGAACAAACATGGACTAAATGCAACCACAGCGACAAATCTGGCCTTGAAACGACAGCTTAAGCTCCCACCCCTACACTTAACAGCAAGTGTGAATACGATCAACGATCATTCACCTGGGGATAGACAATAGATGGAAAAATCCTCTACTACTTCATTATAGAAACACAGTTAAATTCTTTTTTATATTTTTTTTTACAAATTCTTTCCATGTACCACAATGTCAGGTGATGCCAGTCTGTAATTAAACTAAGTTTGTAGTATTTGTATTCAATTATATGCTAACATTTTGTAGATAATTATTTAGCATTTGTATTGAGAGTAATTCAATTTACTTCGAGATTACTTGATTACTCTTGCTCAGATCCAGGCTAAAGTTGTAGGAATTGACCAGCTAGGAGAAATACAGTCACAAGTGTTCACTGGTCCAGCTGCTGGTGAGGAACTGGTCATTGATATGTCTGTCTGTGTGTTTCAAACCCAAGAAATTACTAGAAATATTGCTCTTGTAAGTTTTATTGCAATTGGGGTTTCTCCAGAACTTTGTTTCATATTCAGAAGATTCCAACTTTCACAAAGTGCAGATTTTTTAAGCTGTTATTCAGGGAATGTAACTGGTCATTGATAGCTGTTGTTGATAGAGAGATGAATGAAAAAATTATAGAGATTGAAAGGTGTTAAAGTAGACAGTAGTATATACATGGAGCGAGTTTGAATGAGTTGTGTTTGTGAGCAAGGTGGTAAAGTAGACAGTAGTATATACATGGAGCGAGTTTGAATGAGTTGTGTTTGTGAGCAAGGCCACTAATACCAAGATCCACTACTACCAATCCAGCATATAAAAATTAACTAGTCAAAAATGTTTTGTTAGGTTTTGTGCAAGACACAGAGGGGATGAATAGAATCAAAGTTTACCTTCTATGCATATGTAAGACAAGATTAAGGAGGTTATGGGGTGGATTTTGGCTGTCCTATCACACATGGGGTAAAAGTGACATAGAAGCCCTGTTGAAGTCGGAGTGGGGAGTGGCAGGCAAAAAGGTGCAGATATCACAACAAGCTGTTAACCATGACACAACGCATTACATTCTCCTGAGTATAGGCCTATTCTGTTAATCTGCAGGAATTTGAGAATGAACGAAATAAGAAGAAGAAGAGAGGATGAGTGAAAAAACAGCTGTGGAAAAAGAAGGAATAAAGAAGATATAAAGAAGATATAAAGAAGATATAAAGAAGATATAAAGGTGATATAAAGGTGCTATAGTTTGAGCAATATTAATTTTTGTCATGTTATGGCCAATTTTTGTTGTCTGGTGAAGCATATAAACCTCTTCTCAAAATATTGTTTTAAAATTATTCCACTGAAATCCACTTATGTCTCTAAGAACAATAATCTGTATGTCACCTGGAAAAAAACACATTGTTTAGTGAATGGATATAAGGTAAGGGTCTACAGTTGCCTAATAGCCAACTCCTCAAGTTTGATGTGCAATGCTTGGTTCTCTGAATCTTGCACCACAAAGGGAAATGTACCTGTACATATGAAAGGCAGCAGTGCTTCCACAACTAGAAGCCTCACTGTATTTTCATGTCATCTACTTAGAGTTTACTGTTACATAATTACTAATAGTCAGACATTCAGGCCTTCCAGATGCTGATAAAAATAATTATTTCACTTTGGCAACACTGACAAAACAATAATTTTACTATGAACACAAAATAATTGTGAATTTATCCTGCTAAATTATTAATGGTTTTTCTCCTGGCCTTGTTTACCTGCCAGTGCCCATGCCTATAACTGTTCTGCCTACCAGTCAGCCATACATTGATGAAAGCTCTCTGAAGGAAACATCCTTTTCAGTGAACATATGCAGCAACTGTTTGTTGGATAACTCTCATGGGCAAATCTATGCTATTGGTATTCTAGTATGCCAGGAAGGATTCTGTGATCATAGTGAGTAGTTAATGCTATTACCATATATTTAAGAATATTTCAGAAAACTTTTTCGGAGATCCCTGTGGATTATTGCTTGAAGCTACAGAGTTACGTGCTATGAGTGGTACTCTCAGCCGGCAGTGTGTTGCTTTGTTGAGAGTGATGGAGTACAGTGAAACATGGGAAAAAGAGTATATGGGAAACAGAGTACAGTGAAGTCTATCTTCTATATCTATGTCATTATTTAAGAATGTGAGCTGATAATTTTTGTATTTTTTTTTCAGTATTGATGTAAGGGTTGTGGCTTATATATGCACATAATACAATTTTTTTTTAAATTAGCTTTACAGTTTGTCTGCAAAAGTGAATTAGTTGGGTAAATAAGTAAGGTAAGGGAAATATGTTAAACTGAAATAAATATAATAAAATCATCTGAGTATACAATTGTGTGTTGTCCCCAGGGTCGTTACTAATTAAATATAGTTAGTTAGTCTTTAGATCATCATCATGATGACACTCTGGACTCATGTATAGCTGTTTTCATATTCAGTACGTTCTTCAGAATTTGGTAGCTAATTGTTCTTATTCTGTGTTGGTTGATAACTCTTATTTTTTATTTCTATATGTCATTCATTTCTTGTGACATCATGCCTCAGTACCAGGTCCTGCATTCTAGCCATTGATACAAAGGAAGAAACTTATTAAATATCTTTTTTTGGCTAAAGATAATTTATTTAGTAAGTTACTGTTCTCATGTACTGTGTTGTTATTCCTTTGTTCAGGTCTAGGAGACCAGCAGGATTGGAAGACTGTTTATGCAGGTCTTGCCTCATGGAAAACTGCCCAGTCTCAGCAGTTTGAAACTATCTATAGAGCTACCAACAAAAGCTGGGAGGTCGAACTCCAGTCTTTGATAGCTACAAGTAAGTCACCTTACATTAAACCTATGTAAAATATTCATTTAAAAAGTTGGAAGTGATAGATTGAGTACATAGATAATTATAGAAATAAAGGAAGATATCCTCTTCCTGACATGAGTGTAGCAACATAGACCTACTGAAATGTTAACATTATTTTGTTACACATAAATAGCATACAATAGCTATAAATATAGCCTGGTTACAGTTTTATTGTTTAAAATTGTCTTTCAGATGATGAAAGCAATGTCATCTTTGAGGTTGGAAATGACACATCTTGTGCAACTAAACCAGACAGTATTTATTGTAATGGTCCAGTTCCAGCTGGCATGTCCTTCAGGTAACAGCCCAGTGCTGTAACAGACAGTTCAGCTTTGATGTTTGTATCTTTAAGTTTGTAGATTAGGATGCAATATCATGTATTTGACATGAGCTGAGATTTTGATGATGATGATGTTCCTCCTTCGCAAGCGAAGATGAACATTGCATGAAAAATAATAAAACTGTGGTGAACAAGTAGAAAGAAAAATATTTGTGATTGTCTATTTGGTTTTAGTTTGTGAGTTCATAGATGCCCGATGAGTATGATTCATGCCAGGAAAGTTTTATTACACTGCATAGAGTCCTGAGTATGAGAGTTTTCAGTTTTGTCCTTCCGCTTCCATCGCTTGTAAATTGCCTGCAGTGTTCTTTCTTTTTCAAATTTAGTGATGCCAGCAGTGATTTGGGTGTGCCAAACTGCACGATCAAGGGCTGTAGTCTCCCAGATGCTAGAATTGATGCTGCAGTGCTTGAGAGAGTGTTTTTCTGCTCTCCTCTTGAACATTTACCATCGCACAGCTCCCCATAGAATCATCTCTTTAGAAGGCGCTTGTCTGGCATACGGACGATATGGCCAAACCAGCAGAGTTGGAACCTAGTCAGCAGGGCATGAATGCTTTGCATATGGGACATTTGAAGGATTTCTGTGTATGGTACTTGATCCTGCCAACATACTCTCATGAGGTTTCTTTGGCACTGAAGGTGGAAAGGGTTAAGCTGTCGAGTGTGTCTCGCATAGACAGTCCAGGATGACGCAGCATAAAGCAGTGTTGGTAGAACCACTGCACAGTAGACGTCCAACTTAGTTCTCAAATTGAGTCCACGCCTTATCCAGACATGGCTCCCGAATGCCGCACTGGCACGAGCAATACACAGGGCAACTGTTCTGCATGTTTTTCATGCAGACTGGTATCGTTGAGGGCATAATTGTTGGCAAATAAGAGATCGTGAACAATGTCCATCTTACTTTTCGTCTTGGCCTTCAATCTACTAAGATTGAATAGCTCTCCATCAGCTCAATAGCGAAAGCAAATTCCTGCACTGTTATTCTGGAAGGCATCATTTAACATGGGAGAGAACACCATGCTGAAGAGCATCTGAACTAGGTTGCAAACCTGTTTGGCACTGTTTGTTACTGCAAACGGATTTTGATGTGCGCCATCATCTTGCACACAGGCTGTTATACCATCATGAAACTGGCGAACCATGTTGGTGGATTTTTCGTGACTTCAAAACTTGGCCATGATCATTCATAGTCCTTTGCGATATACAGTATTGAATGTTAGGTCGACAAATGTACCAATGTTCAGTTTGCAACACTTTTCCTGTAGTCTAGCAGTAAATATCATGTCAACCGTACCTCTACCTTGTCAGAAGCCATGATGGCTCTCTGGAAGGAGACCTGCCTCAAGATAGGCATGCAGTCTGTTTAACAGGACACTAGGAAGGATCTTGCCTGCTATAGAGAGCAGGGATATGCCTCAGTGGTTGTCACAATCTAAGCGATTTCCTTTCCTCTTGTATAGATATATGATGGAAGTATCCTTAAAGTCTTGTGGTATCACTTCCAGGTTCCTCATTGTCTGGAAGATCTCTGTGAGTTTAGCAGTCATAATAGGGCCACTGATTGCGTAAACTTCAGCTGGAATGGTGTCTGGACATGGCACTTTTCCTACGGACAGATTTAAGATGACTTTCTCCACCCCCTCAAGGCAAGGGGGCTCCGATAATGAATGGTTGATTGGTGTTTGCATGATGCACGTAATCGCTTAATCATTGATGTTGGAGGAGTAGTTTAGTAAATTTTCTAAATGTTCAGCCCAGCATTTGAGAATTTCCTCTCTGTCAGTGATAGTAAGCTTTCCATCTGCGCTGAGAATAGGAGACATTCCTGAATATTGAGGGCCATAGATTGCTTTTAGTGCTTAATAGAATTTCTGCATATTATTTCTGTCAGCGTAATGCTGTATCTTTTGGCTTTGCTACACTGAGTCTTGCATCCTCCTTAGTTCTCTTTGTATATTTTTCGTTGAGATTTTACTGCATACTTAAGTGATGGAAATTACACTTAGGTCTGGTGCTGTACCACAATACTAAGTAATAACATTTATTCTTAGGTCTGGTGCTGTACTACTTACCTAAGTGATAACATTCTTATTCTTTCATTCACTTTTAATTGTGTATGTTGATGCGTGGCATCCTGATTGCTGTGATGCACTTCTTTGCTGGTTGACTTCAGCACCTTTACTTGCTAGGGCAGAATGTGATTTCGCTCGCATGTAGGAAAGAATGGCCAGACTTGATTTTCAACAACTTGTGGCCTACACTCTTTGAGTACGGAATTATTACCGGGGTTTGGACGTAATTAATTTTAGGCGCAAGCTTCCTGAAGACAAAGTATTAGATATGGAAGGTCATATAAGGTATCAAAAGAAAGATAATTAAATGTGGAATCCATATACAATATAAGAATTGTAGCAAAAAAATACAAAAATTACACCACAAACAGGGATGTTAGATGAACATAAATTTTTTGGACGTGCATTTTGTTTTACTCACCCAAATTTCAAATTTTATTTGTCTTGAAATGTTGATATCCAATCTTACTCAAGTAGATGCCTTAACTGTCCCTTTCCTGATCATAATTAGTTTAGTTTTAGTAAATATATCAACTGTTTAGTGTTTTATACCATTTTTAGTGTGCCATGTCCAATTTCAGAACCTAAGAAAATATTATGAAAATTTAGGAAATAGGTCCTATTCCCAAGTATTGGATTTCCAAAGTTAAAATTTATTCCACTCAATATTATCATAGGCATAACTCTATTTTCTGTATAACTTAGTGCAAGATTATCATTGCTGTCACTAGGCCTATCTGATACATCAGAAACAGTAGCAGTGGGAACAGTTTTAGAATGGTTGAGCTCTTACCTAGTAGTACTAGGCCTATTTCTTTTCCAATGTTCAACAAGTCGGTAATCTCCACTGTCAAAATCAAAAACACTGTTACCAACACATCACTTGAAATAATATCTCCAATTATAAAACTTGTAGAATAATAAAGATGTTTGCTAAATGTTTGAGTTCTCTTACTAGTGGAAGATGAAGACAATTTGCTAATTGTGTACATATCGTGGATATGTCTGGAATGGGGGTTCTATCTGCAACAATATATTGTTTTTATGGGCGGATTGAGTTAAGCACTAAATTCTCACAAAAGAGATGACCTATTTTAGCACACTATCATCAGATACAGAAGTAAACAAATGAACAAATTTCTTGTTAAATTTTTGTTTTGTTTGTTATTGTTCCTTGATAAAGGTCCTCCAGCTACAATGTTTATTTTTTATCATTTATATTCATTGTATATTTATTTGAATTTTTATCAATAGTAACATTTTACTACTAATCTTTGTTAGTATCACTTCATATTATTAATTTGTCATGCTAATTATTTCTAAAAATGATATAATTAAATTCCTTTATATCCCAGAGTCCGCCTGTTTTCTTGCACAAATGTAGGTTGTACTGTGAGTGAGCCATCGGGTCTCTTTATGACTGCAGGTATGTCTTCATTGAATAGACAGATGTCATGGTACATGGTTAAGTTTGATTGTTTCATTTATATATTTAGATCCTCAGGTCTGGGGTGCAAAGGGAACGCATTGCTCTAGGCGGACCCAGGGTTAGCAGATAACCAAGATCCCAAATGTACCTCCACGCGGTGCACCCTGGAAACAGAAATACAGCAGCTCGTGCTGATTCTGGCCAAATAATTTGGGGATCGTGTCCGAGAATGTGGAGGTAGCAGATGGAAAGAGATTTGACTGCACAAGAGACAGACAATATCTCCGACACCACCAGCAGCACCACATATAGCGACACTGTCGACATACAGTGAAGCTAGTCAGTCCAGTCCGAACATTGGAGGGGCGGCCAATGTAAAATGCACGTAAAGGTAGATGTATGGCGAGAGACAAATATATTTCATACCGAGTACAATGAAAGGGCAGAACAGCGCTAGAGGGCAGCGCGAACTGCAAATAGAAAATGAAAAGTTCCTTGGAAAGGGGAACTACAAGCTCCGTCAGCTCGAGGCGAGCTTCTAGTTACCTGTGTTCCTTACAGGCAGAGACCCAGACCCATTCATTGGCATTTGGTAAAGCAAGAAGACCTAATCCAACTCTAATGTCGAGCCTTCCTAAACCGGAAATATGCTCGCGAAGAGAAATGGTTCCGTACTTGCGCTCAGGCACAAAAGGGACAACGATTTAGCCCTGGCCCAACTCTACTGTCAGGTTTTCCTATACCGGAAATACACTTGAAGAGAGAAAGGGTTCAGTACCTGATGGGCTCAGGTGTTATTGGGACAAGGACGCTAAGCTCGAGAACGCCTTGCTCTCAAACGCGTGGTGTGAGACCCGAACTTGGACAAGGGGTACACGATGTCGGTGAATGACACCTCGGCTAAGAGGGCGAAAGAGCCAGGGTCCAACTCCTCTGTTGAGTTCTTCCCCTTAAGGAACCAGGCTCACAGATGAGAAACGGTTTAGTACCCAATGGGCACAGGCACAGCACGTCCAATTACACGAGGCAAGTTCATAGACAGTGGAACACCTCGTTCGAGTCAGACGAGAGCAAAAAAAAGTTGTCTGGGCGAAGAGTCTCCACTACGCGTGCCTGGAGACAGATATAGAGGCTGTCACAGGCTAAGGGTAGCCCACCCAAATTGTCAAGGCATGCCGAAATCGGATGTGCTAGGCCTACAAGGCGCATAACGGTGGCACAACATAATCACGCTCCCGGCGGAAATCGCACGGATGTCCGTGATGGTTACAATGGAGCGAACGAAAAACAAACAAACAAACAGATCCTCAGGAATGCATTACTATTCAGGGGGGAGGGGTCTATATGTGTATGTAGAAGACATGTTCCACCATTTTTTATGCAAATATCTACTCACATCAAAGTATGCAACCATTTGTGGTATATAATGTCTAATCACATCAAAGTGTGTAAACATTTGATGGTATATAATATCTAATATTGGTTGTGAGAGCTGGAAAAGTTCTGAGTTTCGAGAATAAATATCTTCGTAGGATAACTAACACCCATTGGAATGAATTCAAATCAAATGATAAAATCAGAGAAGAGTCGAATCAAAATTTCATTACAAATGTTATCAGAAGAGGCTGCTGGTCCTACATCAGGCATGTCCTATGCGCAGACATTAACAGAATACACCACCAATCTCTTGAATGGATACCTATAGACAAAAGAGCAAGGGGTAGACCAAAAGATACACTCAGAAGAACAATACTTAGAGAAAGTAAAACAATCATTATATATACTATTCAAGAACTGCACAGAATAGCTTTGAACAGACAGAATTGGAGATCTGACCTCTGCCCTATGCGCTAACTTCAGCACTAAAGGAAAATGAACGAATATCTAATCACATTAAAGTATGCAACCATTTGGTGGTATATAATATCAGCCTACTATTGACAGCACAACCTATTTGAATGTGTGGTTTCAATGCAATGAAAGTGTGTAAAATGAATAGAATTAGCTTGAAGAAAAGGAAGAAAAACATTACGGTATATGTTTTACTTAAGATTACAGCAACATTTTTATTTTTGGCTTGTAACTGCTTCAAGACTAGTTTCAGAAGTATCTAACAGGTGGACAAACTAATATTTTCCAGGTGAAAAAAAAAAGAAGGCAAGCAGGGTAGTTTGAGAAATATACAAGTTTAGGCAGATACATCTTCCCAGCAATATACCGTTAATGCCATTTTAATGGTATTGGGTCAAAGGGGCATGAGCCCATGGACCAGTGGATCAGCAGCCAACCAACCAATCAGGCAGATACATGGGCTAGTTTCACAAATTTGTATAGGTTTAGGTATGTTAATTATGGTCTTCATGCATCGGACATGTCCATAGGTGCCAAGATCTCCACTCAGCAAATCTCTTGTGTAGGGTATAAGTGATTGATTGGTTCCAGTTTTGTCTTGATTTAATATTATTTTATAAATTTTTGTTATGTGTTTTCTCCTAGTCATTCTAACCTTTATTTGCAATTTGCATTCATTTAAATATCTTCTGATGATAAAGACTCATGTAGAGCAGTAAATATGTCTGCTCTGTCCATAGGTTGACCATCTGTTATGGTGGCAGAGTTAGCCAAAGTACCGGCTCATTCATTTTCCTCCAAACCCAGATTAATAGAGAACAAGTTGACTAATAGATAAACAATAAGAATAATTTCACAAGTAGGCCCCTATGTCTAATAGACAAGGCAAGCAAATGTGTCCAAATCTTTGTAACAGATAATCAAGACCAGACAGACAAACAGGCTTGTCTTATTTCACATCTTACTAACAGATAGATATGTTAGGTCAGACACAATAGTTACAGAAAATTAGATTTATTGATCCTGGTGTTTTTTAAATATATCATTTGTACTTTCTTGTCAACAGAGTCCAACTCTCAGCCTTCATCTGATGGTGTAGTTATTGGTGGGGCTGTAGCAGGTGTTGCTGTTGCCCTTGTGGTGATTGCAGTTGTCATTGGTGTGAGACTAAGATTTAAAGATCCAAAGTAAGGAAGCTATTAAAATAATGTGTTCTGTAATAGGGCCTACACACCCCACTATATGTTGCATGCTAAATTTTATTTTGTAAGGCACACAATGTGTTGTGTGACACACTTTATTCTGTAAAGCATTCCATATGTTATGAGCAACATTTAATCTAGAACACTTTATATCCAGTGGTTAGCAGGCCCATAGTGATTGAGAAGGGGGGAGTTCATACCCACCCCATCCCCTTTTATGAAATTAGAACATGGATTTTAGTATTAGGAAATTTTCCAGCTAAACTGGAAATATATTTAGACCACAAAATGGCAACTATGTTGGCACAGGAAGTGAGTATTGATATTCTGGGAAATTAAAGGCAGTGGATGGGATATTGACTATATCATCAGTATTTTGTTGGTCAATGTAAATTTGTAAATAGTTTATAAATCATATATGAAGAGAGGAGTAGCAGAAAGAAGAACAAGAGGTAGACCTAGAGTACGCTGGATTGACAACATCAAAGAGACATTAAATGAGCACCAAATAACATTATCTGAAGCTGCTAGAAATGTGAGAATAAGAACATTGTATTTCCATCCACACTGTAAAGGGTAAAAGAGGAAGGAAAGAAGAAGAAGAAGAATGTAAATTTGTGTGATTAGAAGCCAACAGCATAGTGCAAGGGGCATTCCCATAAGGGCTATGCACTCCTTTCCAGCAGCCACCTAAGAGTGTGTAGATTCCAAAGTCCCAGTCAGATGGTGATTAGACATACATGAACTTTCAATATTTCCAGAGAGGGCTGACTTTCTCACCCCTGATCACTTCCATTTCTTTCCTTCTTTGTACATATACATTATTATATCCAGCATCATCTTCCTCAATCTGTAGCAAATCTATGACTGCCCTGATTAGCTGTCTATTCTTGTTCTCCCCTCACCCACTGGTCAACAAATACAGACCTAACACCATATCCCCCTATACACATCAACAGTTCAATAACTGATATAATTATTTAATACATACATTTTAATATGTATTGCAACATTTATGTTCTCCAATACAGTTGATAGGCAACATTTCACAAAATGAACATCTTACCGGGTATGTAATATGTCTTTGTCATGCATAGGTGTCAAATAGTACAGATTTTCCTTATTTGATGCAGATTTCTGCCTGCCTCCTTTTTTCCTCTACCCCCTCCCTCCCCCAAAAAAATTCGGACATTTTTTATATTAAACAAAATTTATTTGGTGTTAAATTTCAGTAATTATTCATTAATTAAAGAACACTACGGGCCCAGAGATGACAGGCACACCAGAGTGCACAGGCCGGCGCTCCATAGCTAGTTGAGCATCAGGGTCACCAAAACACAGCTGGCCAAGACCCTCAGTACACATCCAAGCAGTGGGCCTGGAAACAGGAGTGCTGCAACCCTGCTGTAGCCTGGCCAAGTACTAGGGATCGAAGATACGGGAATGCCAAGCCGGCCCAAAAATATGCTGGCTGAAGACGGATGTGTCAGGTCGAAAGGGGCAGATAACCCAGTTTCCTGTAAAACATGACACAATGCAGATCACCCTCATACGTCCTTCTCAGGACAGTCAGCGGAATGCTTTCAGAGGGTCCGCCGCAAGGCGTATGATGAAGAAGAGAAGAAGAAAGAACACTACACATATTTACAGTACAGTGACATTATCTAGGGAAGGGAAGAAGAAAGAACACTACACATATTTACAGTACAGTGACATTATCTAGGGAAGAGAAGAAGAAAGAACACTACACATATTTACAGTACAGTGACATTATCTAGGGAATCTCCGCAGCATTACCAAAAGAAACCTCATGTACATCATCTATTTAAACGAATTTATGATAATAACAATGAAACATTTCACCTTGAGAATATATTCCACCTAAGTACCAATGGACCTAATACTGTACCCCTTATACATTGTATAACATATAATAGTATGAGCAGGAATTTTATTTTTGTAAACTCTTAGTGCATGTTGATTAAAACAATAAGTTTTGCAGCTTCTGAAATACTAATATGAAACAGGTGATGTTTAGTCAAACTGGGGAGGACTGGCACTTATTTCAAGTGGCACATTGTATTATAAGGTTTAACAGGGTATTGGTTGACTGAGTGATAACATCTCTACAAATTTTCTGATATTTATGCACACAGTTATGACATATTTCTTAAGTTTGGTGCTGGGGGGGGGGATATTAAACAGCAACCTACATCACCATATAAAACAGCAACCTACATCACCATATAAAACAGCAACCTACATCACCATATAAAACAGCATCCTACATCACCATATAAAACAGCAACCTACATCACCATATAAAACAGCGTCCTACATCACCATATAAAACAGCAACCTACATCACCATATAAAACAGCAACCTACATCACCATATAAAACAGCATCCTACATCACCATATAAAACAGCAACCTACATCACCATATAAAACAGCAACCTACATCACCATATAAAACAGCATCCTACATCACCATATAAAACAGCAACCTACATCACCATATAAAACAGCGTCCTACATCACCATATAAAACAGCAACCTACATCACCATATAAAACAGCAACCTACATCACCATATAAAACAGCATCCTACATCACCATATAAAACAGCAACCTACATCACCATATAAAACAGCAACCTACATCACCATATAAAACAGCAACCTACATCACCATATAAAACAGCAACCTACATCACCATATAAAACAGCAACCTACATCACCATATAAAACAGCAACCTACATCACCATATAAAACAGCAACCTACATCACCATATAAAACAGCATCCTACATCACCATATAAAACAGCAACCTACATCACCATATAAAACAGCGTCCTACATCACCATATAAAACAGCAACCTACATCACCATATAAAACAGCAACCTACATCACCATATAAAACAGCAACCTACATCACCATATAAAACAGCAACCTACATCACCATATAAAACAGCATCCTACATCACCATATAAAACAGCATCCTACATCACCATATAAAACAGCAACCTACATCACCATATAAAACAGCATCCTACATCACCATATAAAACAGCAACCTACATCACCATATAAAACAGCATCCTACATCACCATATAAAACAGCATCCTACATCACCATATAAAACAGCAACCTACATCACCATATAAAACAGCAACCTACATCACCATATAAAACAGCATCCTACATCACCATATAAAACAGCAACCTACATCACCATATAAAACAGCAACCTACATCACCATATAAAACAGCAACCTACATCACCATATAAAACAGCAACCTACATCACCATATAAAACAGCAACCTACATCACCATATAAAACAGCAACCTACATCATCACATAAAATACAAATGCATATATAGCGCTGTATGCTGACTGGAAACCAGTCCATTGTATTACCAGATCCAAGAGAAATATATACAACAGCTGTGTAGTACCAGTATATACATTACATGGTAGCAGAGTGATGGTATACAAATTATAGATATTATCTGTCTATTGATTTTATGGATGTTAATACCCTAGAGGAACAAAACAAGATGTATACACCTTCAGCCTTTCATAAAATGTGTGCATGCATAGAAAACACCATGTGTCTTGTTGAGGATGATTCCTCAGATATTTTTGTACAATGTTAGCAAGATGATAAATAGTGCCATCAGAGAAATGTAATGGTGCTGGATCATGCTGAGAATGATTTCTAAGATCTTGCATGATGTTAACAAGATGACATGAATAGTGTCATCAGAAAGATGCAATGGACATGTGCATAAAAATTGGCTCTGTTGCTAGAACCATTTTAAATTTGACACCTGAATATAGAGGGAAGTGTACAATACTCAAAACAAGAAAAAGAAGAAAAGTAAAACATGAAATGAAGGAAGTGGACTACAGCTGGAGCACAATGCAAGAAATAGCTCAAAAATAGAGGAATAGCATACTTTTGGTGCTGCCCAAAGTTCTAAAAGTTATAAAAATCATAATAGTTTAAGTGATGATGTGACATCCTAGACTAGCAGTTTTTATTCCTTAGTTTTAAGTTCTGCATAATCATACTAAAGGAATAGGCTTTAATGTTTTCAAAATTTGAAAAAATTCCCATAGGATTGGTGCAACATCATCATCCATCACAGAAAAGCAAGATCTACCTCAAGTTGTTGTCATGACAGAAATCTCTAGTGACTGCCCAGATGAATGCTCCAGGTACAGATTTAAAAAAACAGTTAGATATCATTATAATGGTGCTTCAGACACATCCATAGCTGTAAAAATCTCATATATTTAGTATGTCCTTCAGCATGTGATAACTGACTATTTTGGTTAATTTTTTTTTTTCCTATATGCCGCTCATTTTAATTTATTTTCTTTTATCCTTTAAATATCATCATGGAATTAAAAATCATCTGCCTACTCCACTACAACATCAAGCATGAAAATGGAAATAGAAGCGGTAACTATGGCATTGGTTTGGTGACTGAAATATCATCTCACAAAGTGATACTCTCATACTCCCAGAGCACGCTTCAGAAGATAGAAAAGTATATGCTAAGAAAAGAATGGGTTACATTACTGAAAGTAATTTAGTAATAAAGCTCTCAGTAATAAAGTAATAATGATGATTTACTACAGAGTGAAGCAGATGATGCTGGAGGTGATAATGTGCACATGCAATGAATGTCAGAAATGTGGATGACCCGGGATGGAGAAGGAAGTGTGTCCACTGTTCTCTCTGGAAAGTTATAAAGATAATATAAACATCTGACTGGGACTTTGTGCCTGCATAGTCTTGGTTGACTACTGAAACAGAGAGCTGAACTTAGGGAATGTTCCATGTGCCATGATGCTAGTTTCAAATAAAGAAGAAAGGATAATACTTGCTCTGCACTGATGTGCTGGTACGAATGAGCACTGAATATCTCTGCTCTTTGTATTACAATAGGATAACCCAGCAAGAAACACATTGCCCCTATTTCATGTTTCTCTGGAGCATCCAAGAATAATATGCAGTGCATCTTTTTCTATTGTATCAAGTCTACTAATCTGCATTGGGTTATTGGAAACATTGAGATTTGTCAAATATTCAGTGTCATATTCAAGCTCACCATAGGACAGGTGTTAAGCCATGTCACCTCACAACATCCAGATGATATGTACAAAATAAATTTTTTTAAACCTTTTTCTTATTTTTGATACACATAACATGTGTATCACATGACTAATGCTTGCACTTTATTTATCGGGGATAGAACTCAACTGGTCAAGATCTTATTTCAGCTCTTTGTAGGGAATGTTATCAACAGACCTTCTGAATCAAGTATTGATATAATCGTTTCTTTGCTGAAAATGGACTTTGAATGAATATTCATTCAAATGGAGTTTCCTGAAAGGAAAGTGATCCTTTCATCTGCAGCCTGACTCAAGACTTACAAGAAAATCACAAGTCAGATCAGACTACTTAGTGGCATTGTACCCTATAGCCACATTAAGTCATGCAGTTATCAGTGACTAGAAGAGTTCTGAAGAGCCTATCCTCCCAATCTCTTCAAAAGAATTCTAGAAGGAAAACCAACCAGGAACAAAACATACTTGGAGGCATACGCTATTTATTCATATGTTATTTGAAACATTTACTAAAATAATAAATATATTAACATGCCACTTGCCATGTCATAACACACCATTTTTTGTCACAATTTAGAATCGTCACGATATAGCGGTGTCACAATATAGAAGTGTCACAATATAGAAGTGTCACAATATAGAAATGTCCAAATATAGCAGTATCCTAACATGTAATGTATACCAACACATGTATCTGATTTCCCATTATTATGATTATATTGTCCGGCTCTATGGCGGAGTGGTACATAGCGCATCTGTGATGGCCAAGGTACCGAGTTCGATCCCTGCCAAGGGAATTGTGCATCCAGATTGTTCAGAAAGCAATGACAAGCTATGCAATGTATTTATATTGACTAGAAAATCACTACAGCCAAAAAATGCTGGGTTGATGACTACATCCTGAATACGATACACTACCAATTTATAAAAAAATTGTATGATTATATTTATAACTTACATTGCTAGTGAATTGTATAATTATGTCTAAAAGTAGTAATGTACTTAATCTGTTAAGGTTTGCCACTAGCTATCATGGAAGTCCCAGTATCTTTTTATCTGAGCTATTTTACATTGGATGTTATGGGAAACAATATAGTTGTCAGATTTCTACAACTTTGTTTATCTGTCTGTCTTCCTTGTACTCTACTATTAAATCATCTTTACTTGCCACATGTAGCCATTTAGACTTCTGAGTTTTAATAAATTATTGGTACTATCATTATAATTGGAGCAAAGCAAATAATTTAACTATTATCTCCCTTCTTTTGACCTAAAGTGTTTCTGTTGTTCACTTTAAAACAATTTAATATTTAATATAAATGCATAATCAGCAAAGACACAGAAGAACAAGAGCTGGACATAAACATACATGGAGAGAAACTACAATAAGTAAAGCATTATCAATATTTTGGACACATAGTCACAAATAATGGCAGATGTGAAACAGAAGTTAAAAGGAGAATAGGAATGGCTAAAAGTAATTCAATGACATGAGGAAAATATTAACATATAAACAAATTACAAACAAGTTAAAAATGAGAATTATAAAATGCTACATCTATTCTATATTAATGGATAAAGAAACATGGACACTAAATAAACAATTAGAAGACAGAATTGATGCCTTTGAGATGTGGGTATATAGAAGAATAGGGAGAACATCATGGAAAGAGAAGAAAACAAATAAAGAGGTGCTAAAGACACTTAATACGAAGAAAGAACTACTAAGAGAAATAAATATCAGGCAAATAAAATATTTTGGTCACATTAAAAGACATGACACCTTATTGAAGACCTTACTTGAGGGCAAAGTCAAAGGGAGGCGAGCAAGAGGTAGGCAGAGATACAAGTGGGAGAGTAACATCACACGATGGACAGGTTACAGTCTAGCAGAATGCACCACCAAGACTAGAGACAGGGGATGTTGGAGATCCGTTGCAGCCAACTTCGTTGTGGAGACTGCACTTAATGATGATGATAAATGCAACATTTAATTCTTGATTAGGAATAAGCGTCATAGCACTGGGGGCATTCCCATATATGCTCTGCTTGCCATTTCATCAGCCATCTAAAAGTGTATAAGTTCAGTGTCCCAGTCAGTTGCTGATTACACATTCTTCTGATCTTTCTGGAGAGAGAGCACTTTCTCCCATCTCCTCCAGTCACTCCCATTTCTACTATTCTCTGAATATGTACATTGTCTAATTCGATCTCCTCCTTGTCTTCTTGTAGGGTATCCATGACTGCTCTAATCAATTTAATTTTGTCTTTTCTTATCTCGGTGCCATTCACCAAGGCTTCACCAGTCAGCAAATCGGCTCTTTCATTTCCCCTGACCCCAGCATAACCTGGACAGTAGATCCATGTAATGCTATGTGCATTGTTGAGAATAGCTTTCTTTTCTTCTTCTGTGTTCGTTCTCAAACTCCTGCAGTTTAGCAGGATGTAGTCCAGAGAACGGAATGCGTTGTGTCAAAGGTTTACATCATTGCTGCGATATCTGCGCCTTTCGTCCTGACACATCCGACTTCAGCATAGCTTTGGGTCACTGACCCTATATGGGATGGGACAGCCAACTCCATCCCATAACCTCCTTAGTCGCCTTTTACGACATGCGTGGAAGGTAAACAGTGTTGCTATTCTTTGCTCCCCTTTTGGGCCCCGGTATCACACGGGTGGTTGAGAATAGCGACATGCAACATTTATACATGCTACAAATGTGTGTAGTGTGTAAATAGCCAATATGAACTACCTAGAACTGTTAAAATGAATTCCAATAAAAGAAGTGTCAACAGAAAAAATGTTTAGGGCACCAAAGGGAGATAGTTAAAATGTTGGCTTTATGCCAATCAGTATATCTAATGGCATATTAAAATATTAAATATAAAGAACATACAATGATACAATGATATATGAATATAAAAAATGTCTTGGATATAAGACATATCAAAGAACCAATTAAATTGCAATGAAACGCGAGACATGGAAATCTATGACATCCATCCTATGTGCCGTCTTTGGCCCAAGAGGAATAACTAACTAACTAAGCACCAAATAACTTCATGTTTTGTTAATCAACACATTCAATGCAAAGAGCAGTTCCTACAATTTTTGACTCATTCATAGTTTCTCATATTTCTTTCTTCCAGCAACTAATATACTTTAAGAATCACCACTTTCACAGTATTTCTTCTCCTCTAAGCTCCCATGTACCTTGAAATAAGTACATGTTTGTCACTCAAAGTAGAGAATTGATACAAATGTACTGTTTATCATTTGTCTTTTGGATATCATTTGAATGTTTAATTATCTGGGACATTAAGAATTCAAAACTATTAAAAGAACTAATGTGCCAATTAATAGAAAAAAGATAAGATGTTTGTCAACATTCATATGCAAGGGAGGTGTAATTGTGACTGTTACAAGTATGGTCAACCATTTGCATAATTAATTATTTTTTTCAGGCCAATTGCAATAGTGAAGTATCAGAAGACCTTGAATCAGTTGCACATGAGAGAGAATGCTCTGCTGGCTCAAGAATATGCGGTAATTTTATTCTTTTGTTTAGTTACAAGATCTATTTCTACCTGTGACTTCGTCTTGAAACAGGGTTAATTTAAACTAGCTTGACTTTGATCTAAGGAGTCAAGGTTGAGAAAATAAGTTCTTCCTAAATAGAAGTAAATGTCTGCAAGAACAAAGGTATCCACAACTGCATAGGAGCTAATATCACTTTGAGCAAACTCATAGGTGCTCAGTCTCCCCTAGCAGATGGCATAGGGTATGCATGCTGATAGTTTCTGTTGAGCTGGTTAAACATTATTTTCATTCTGCCCTGCAGAGCGTCCAGTACTACTACTGCTACTACCATCACACTATATGCCAAATTATACCATCACACTATACTGCTACTACCGTCACACTTACTACTACTGCCACACTTTATGCCAAATTCTCAAAAACTCATCCTATATGTATTATCAAAAGTGGTATCTACATTCAGTCATTAAGTTAGAATTCATAACGGTGGTGCTCATCTCCTCTCCAAGTCTCCTTGTTTGAGCTTACATGAAAATATTAGCTCGTCTACCGACCCTACTCACTTTGTAAACAACAATTTGTTTTAGCACTTTGTCCTTATCCGTTATCAACTTCCTATCTATTGATATTTTAGGTGCAAGTGTCCACTCTCAGTACACCATGTTCCAGACAGTAGAGCCATTTGACATATTGGACATACCTTAGATGTAAATGTCCACTTTTTCGGTACACCACCATGTTCCAGACAGTAGATCAATTTGACATATTGGACATACCTCCTTAGATTCAAGTGTCCCCTCTCTCAGTACACCACCATCAGTACACTAGACAGTAGATCCATTTGACATATTGGAGCTTGGATGTAGCTATAGTTGCCACCCACTCATAACAGCACATGCCATTTTGAATCTTCTGAAGCATGGACTGTGAGTCTAACACAATAACTACCTTAGTAAATAGAATAACAGAGAGCTACCACACATGACCTCTATCCTCACACTGGATGTACAATAGTTGTACCATATACTCCACCATGCTCAACTTTGACTATACCATTAGCTATAAAACCAGTCTCACACTAACACACAAGTCCATCAATGAACACAATGATATTATTATCTCCAGTATTATCAGCAATCAGTTGATCTATCTCAAAGACTGTCTTTTTATCCCACAAATCTCTCTTTTTCCTGCCAAGGATGATTATAACCTTGTGGAAACTTATCATTGTCCCATCAATTAGGTGTGATTCTTTTCCTATTGATATGTGACTGTGGTTACCTCTTCTGTCTTTCCAGCTTGTGCCATCTATGACACACTGTGCTTAATTCTTTTGCACTTTAGATCATTAATGTTATTTTGCAGTGGGTTTCTCTGGTCTGAGTTAACATGCAGTATGTTTTCATTTGGATGAGAGCGTGCCAGTAGCAAAGTGATAAGGGCCTGAGAATATATCACATTTTTTACAATAAAGGTATCTTTAGTTCAACCGAGGACTATATGCATCCCCTCATTCTGTACACATTCCTGACAATAACATTTCATAACGTTATTGCATGAGGATTCCCAATACATAGTCGACCCTGGACATGATGAAAAAGAAAAACAAGTAGCCATTGCTTAAGATATACAACTGATAAAGCTTATAGTGCTACAGACCTTCACTTACGTCGCTGTATCGCTTACTCAATATGGTGTGAAAATATGAAAGATTGACTACAATCACAGGTTTTCACCAAGATAATGCAACCTATCACAATGCTTCTTTTTTTTCCCATCAAGCATGACCTTGGGTAAGTCAACCTTCACCATGCAATTATTAAAAGAATACCACAAAACTCTAGTTAATAGTTAGCTTGCTTAATATAACCTGGTTACAGAGTGCCAGATTCGAAACTACATCCAGGCAAAAAAATTCCAGGTCATGATTTCTCACCTGACATGGGACCTAACAGGTAAATCCAGGAATAGGGTAATGAAGTTTTGCTAATCACTAAAGACACACATAATAATACACAAAAATCAACGTTTTTACCAAAAGGTCTTTATCAAGACAAAAAATAAAACAAAATTAAAACATACAACATAAAATGGGCAGTAAGGAATATGAACATTCAAATTGGCATGTGCAATGCAGTTTCACCAGAAGAGGTGAAACGATACTGGACAAGGAATATACACAAATTAACTATATACATGTGACACGAAACAAACAATGGAACAACTAGAATCATACATGAGACAGGCGCCCATGGTACCTACCTTTACCACAACATCTGTACCTTCTCTAGGTTGACCTAGGAACTTGATTTCATATAACAGTTTGATATAACATCCAATGTCTCCTGAATGTTTTGCACCATTATATATCCATCTGAACCAGTTTTGTAACTTCAGATATATCAGTAAAATTCAACATGCATCCTTGTCCAGAATGTTGAGTATTAGACTAGAGGAACAGTAACTGATCACAGAAGAAGAAGAAGATTTGTGAAAAGGAAAGGGATGAACAGTTTCTCAAGTTAATCATTGCATAGTTACATTTTTTAAATTAAAAGTGATGACCTTTATTGTTTTCTTTGTCTGATCAAGGAACTTAATGTACGATCACCTCAACATTCTATGGATGTGGGCAGTGACCTTGCATATCGCCATGACAACAGGTGGACAAACATCCTACCATGTAAGGACCAAACTTGGCTAAATGGAATTTTGACTTCCAGATTTAGTCAAGTTTTTCTTGCTAACTTTCCATCACCTTCTATAATGATATTAGAGTAATTGATACAATATTTAGACAATCTGTCATGCTTGTTCTTTTACTGTGAACTATATCATCATGATCTTGAGTGTTTTTAATGTAATTTGTTGTATGTGTGTGTGTAAGAGGGGTGCCAGACAACATCCTGAACCAATTTTCCTGCCGAACTAAAGTCTTGTATACCAACTTCCTGACAAATCAACAACCAATAAACCAAAATCCCAAAACAAATATGTTTTAATTATATAAAATTTGAAACTGAAAGATGTGATTTTATTCTGTTTGTCCATTACAAGAACCAATGAGAGCTGCAATATCCATGAATGTAAATTTCAAATTGTTTTTTCAATAGGTTTCTTTAATTACAAACACATGAGAGTTATATAATATATGTAATATATTGTACATTCATTATTAAATATTAATTTAATTACAAGAGCATGTGAGAGTTATTTAACCTAATATGTAATACAAATAATATACAGAAACTAAATTAACTATAGGTTTTTAATTGCAATCACAATATTATGAACAGTAACTGTGAGCAAAGATAGTTCATTACAGATTGTCACAATTATCTATAACCGTTATAATTCTAGCTCTCAATTTTTTGTCACACCTATTTATGTTTTAGAACTGGTTCATCGTGAAGAATGCATTCCAATTAATTTTCTAATTACTGATTAATAAATTGCTAACCACTTCAATATATAATATATAACATTTTATTTGTGTCACAGTTGATTTGATGGGAATTTGCTTTCAGGATTTTAGTACCGGTATGTCAGAAAAGTTAGTCTGACAGGATTTTAGCTGTCAGGATGTTGAGATGTTAGCTGCCTGGATTATGCCCCACTCTCATAGGAGAGAAATGTATGGATGAATAAATGACTGGAGTAAAAGATTTGCTGATGATTGTTTCAGATGATCACAGTCGTGTTAAACTGAGAACACACAATGGAGATGATGCTTGCAGTCATGACTACATCAATGCCAATTACATCTCAGTAAGTGGGTATTCTAGGTTAGAAGAGGAAAATTATCTAGTCACATCTCAGTAAGTGAGTACTCCAGGTACTAGAAGAGGGAAAGTACTTGATATGTCACATCTCAGTAAGTGAGTACTCCAGGTTAGAAGAGGGAAAATACTTGATATGTCACGTCTCATTAAGTGTATAGTAGGCTCTGAGTAGGTTCCAGATTAGAAGGAAATCACCTTAGACATGTCATATCTCATTGCTGCATCTTGTGTGACACTGTCTGTGCATGTCTCCATGTCAGTTCTCTGTGACAACCTGCATCTGATGGAAGTCTGTTCTGTGGAAGACTACACTTGTTGTATGGCCACACACGACTTGAAGGTCAGATAAAGGGTTTCACAGACATCCCTCAAGAATTGTGAGGAAACATCCATTCTGGCATGACTATATCCATGTAGATATTAAAGACTTTGCAAAGTATAGAACACATCAAATTTTTAAAAAGTTAGATGAAAGAAGAATACAGTCGCTTGTCCTTTATCTCAACGAGATCTACATTCCTGTTCACAGTGAAATTGATTTTTATGAGCCTAGATTAGTTAACAGACTTGAAAAAACAGCAAGCTAATGGACTTTAGGCAATGCTTTATTGTGAAGACAATAAATAATAATAATTTATTATTACACAGATAATAATAATAATAATAATAATGATGATGATGACGATGTTCGTCCATCATAATCGACGATGACCAAAATCTCAACCATAATAACAACAATAAGTAATTTTTAAAAAATAAAGGTAATAATGCATTTTTTAAATGACTAACAAATCCAATGCGAGCACAGAAAGTTCTTCTACAGAAATGACAACTGTAGAGGGTGTCTATGGGACATTGAGATGTTTTTCTTTTCTATGTGCCCGCCTCTGTCTTGCAGTATCTTGCCTGGTCTCTTCCGCTGCTAGTGCTCCCATTCTAAGGCTGTAAAGCCATGCTGTTCTATCCTGAGAGAAGCTCTCCCAATAGCCTACATCAATTTTAGGATGTTTCAGTAATGACTTGAGCGTGTATTGAGAAATGACTAGCTCTGAAGTTGGTTTACAGTGTGGAAGAGTTGTGCTAATCGTCAAACACACTCTCTCTCCTGAGTTTTATCATGAGTTTTAGAATAATAATAATAATATGCTAACTGAAGTGTACCCTGCATAGGACATTGTTGAATTTTTAGGTACCATTTTACATTCAGAAATAGTTCAGGTGAGTTGAGTTTGTATCACTAACTCACTAACACAATAGGCTGGACCACATGTTGTAACAATTGTTTTAATTTAATGTGCTAAGTTACATACAACAAAATACTGGAACTATGATGTAAAACAGAGCATAACATAGGCCCTGGCCTAAGTTCAAATAGTCCAATGATTATATTATAACCATTTGGTTTCAACAGCATGCAAGAACTACATGCAACAGCATTACATTGCTCAAACTGGAGAGTACTGGTTTCTGCCCTATGCACCATAAGCTGTGCTGAAGGAATATAGATAAATAGAGGTCATTGACTTTACCATTGTGTGTAACCAGCAAGCAAAAGTAACCATTAGCAAGCATACTCTTCATTGTGTGCTGTGGGAGACCAAGCATCTATGGCTTGCGCAGAGTGCATTAATATTGATTCAGAAAACTCAACTAAACAATTAAACTAAACAATTAAACATCAGATTTCTCTTTAGACTTCAAACTGGATACAACTAGCTGAGAAGTCATTAACATTAATAAATAATAAAGATTATTGAGAAAAGAATAAGACCTATTGTGGATCCAGTGCTTAGTCAGGAACAGCTCGGGTTCAGAAAAGGAAGAGGATGTACAGATGCAATATTTTTGCTGTGACAAATCAGTGAAAAGACAATAGAATACAAAAACCAAATGAATATTTCTTTCATAGATCAGGAAAAAAACTTTCAACTAAATAAATAGAGAACTAACCTGGAGTATTCTAGAAAAGTATGGAATAAAAGGAACATTATTAGACTTTGTAAGAGCCATATACAAAGATAATGAAAGTGCAGTTAGAACAAATGCAGGACTTTTATTGAAAGTGGTTTTCAATAACATCAGGAGTTAGACAGGAGTGTATCTTATCACCATTATTGTTTATAATTTATATGGATAATATTACATAAGCTTAGAAACACCACCAGAAGCTTACCATCCAAATGACATAACTACTCTTTGCTGACAATCAGTGTCTACTCCACAGTTCAAGTGAAGAGCTTCAATATTCACATAACCCTACTCAATGAAATTTGCCTCAATCACAACATGATCAACACAGAAAAAAATAAAGTTTTTTCTTTAGGCAGAAAACCCAATACAATCAACATAAAAATAAATAATAAACTACTGAAATGAGTGCTTGAATTTAAATATCTAGGGAACATTTTTACAGCCGATAGAAGAATGGACAGAGAGCTCGAGATTCAAAAAGCCAACTACATAAATTAGGAACTTGCACCAATTTTGAAAAACACATCTATCATGATGGAAACTAAAAGGCAATTCATATATTCAATATTCATCCCACCATTGTGTTTTCAATGTCAGACACTAACTAAAGAACAAAAGAGAAAGCTTACTGTGTGTGAAATGAGATGTCTAAGAAAAACAGCAAACAGAACAAGATGAGATCATGTGAGAAATGAGGAGATTACAAGAAATGTTGAAACAACATCAGTGGTTAGATATATTGAAAAACTGAGATTGAAATGGTTCAGCCACCTAATGAGAATGAACCCTTATTGACCTGCTGCAAGAGCATACAACATGAAAATGGAAACAGCAAGATACAGAGAAAGATCAAGAAGGAGGTGGATTGAAGGAGTCATCAACATTCTGAGAAGCACAGTATTACTGAATATGAAGCGACCAGACAGACATGCAATGGCCTGAAAACCGATCATCATTCAATCCTGTGATGCCTCAAAGATGATGGGTGGATAGATGGATGGATGGATGGGTGGGTGGATGGATGGGTGGGTGTATGGATGGATGGACTAAATTATAATAATTATAATAACCAAACTATCAGAGAACATCAGACAAGGTGGAGCATGCTGCTGTAACAGAAATAAGAAGTGATACCAATGATAATGTATTGCTGTCACTAATTACTAATATAACTAATAAATAACACCAAATGTAATGTCAATGAGAAAAAAACAAAGTAACAAGGACTTTGTGACCAACATTCATATCATAACATAACATTTGTAGGCTTTTATGTGATTAAATGGCAGCATACAAAATAGTTGAACATGACTTTTCCATACACACATAAATGTCTTCTGAGCATGATGCTTCTCCTCAAAGCCAGGCAAACAATTTACTGTTGAAGTCTTCTGAGTATGAAACATAGCTCTAGAGAAACCCCCAATTACAGAAAATAAGGACTTCTTCTCTCATAATTCCTGTGGAAAAAAAAAATTATGTCTGACTGATGAACAATTTTTTTCCAATACTATTAATTAATTTTTTTTAATTCAGGGAATATCTTCTGGTCATGATTACATAGCTACTCAAGGTCCACTGACACGAACTGTACCAGACTTTTGGAGAATGGTTTGGGAACAGAATGTCCCAGCAATTGTCATGTTATCAGACTTTGAGGAACTGGACAGGGTAATTCATTATGCCATGTTTTTATTTATGTAGTCTATACAGAAATGGGAATCGAACACTGGACCACACAGATGAGAGACCATAGCTCTAATCTCTCGGCCATGCACATTCGAATATGACCATGGTGATATTATTTACTTTTCTATATGTCTGCTGCATTTTTAAAGACTGCACAATGCATGTGTAACCTAACAAATTGCAAACATTCTTCTTCTTGTCAGTGTTCAAACTCCCATTTTATCTCTCTTGTAACAGGACAATGATCCTATTCAGTTTCCAGCAGATTTTAGTCCATAGAATAGAAATGTGTTGTGTTGCCATTTTATTTGTTCTAATGGCCCAACACATCTGTCTTCAATGGTGTAAACATTCAAAATAGCCCGTAACAACTTCTATGTCAACTAGTACACATTTTTAAAATTTTGTGTAGAACATACTCAGGTTTTAAATAATATGCCCTCCATCGAGACCAGCACCGTGCAGAGGTGATGGGGCTTAGTTCAGCCATCAGGGGCTGGAAACTAAGACTGGTCGGGCAGTCCCACTCGAGCAGGACCATAGTCCTGCCCTAGTAAGCAGAGTGCTGAAGACGGAGGCATCCAGCCAAAAGGCGCACAGATAATCAGGATGCCACGCACAAAACACAATGGAAACATGTCTACATCTATAAATAGTTATGGTGCCTGCCCTGTGGCGGACGTTCAGGCAGGGACGGTGCCGGGCCCTATACCTCGAAAGGGCCCAACCTCAGTTACTGGAAGTCCTTCTCAATTGCCCCGAGGAGCCAGGAGGCAAGGGAATAGAGCTACTGGCCAAACAAACAAACGACCAATAAAAATAATGCACTGGAATGCTGAGGGTGTCAACAGTAAAAGAGATGGATACAGCAAATAATTGGAACTTGAAAATGTCCTCAGTGAAGAACAAGTTAACATATGCTGTATCCAAGAAACACACCTCAGCAGCGACATAGCCTTCAAAATCAGAGGCTACCAGTGCTACCGATCTGACCGAAAGGACAGGCGAAAGGGTGGAATTCTGACACTTGTTAAAAACAATATCAGCGCATGTCAGCTTGAAGTATATATGGAAGGGGCAGAATACCAGATGCTCCACCTAAAAACAGACAGTGCAGAATTCCATCTCCTGAACTACTACTGCCCAAATGATAAACCATTGGCACTAGACACAATTCCAGACAAAGAGAGACTTATGGTGTGTGGTGACTTCAACAGCCACTCTCAGAGCTGGGGCTACGATCATATCGACAAGAGAGGTGAGGAACTTGAGAGCTGGCAGGATGAAAATAATCTCATCCTTATTAACCAGCCAGCAGACTCGCCAACCTTCTACTCGAGAGCATGGCACACCACCTCTACACCAGACCTAGCATTCCACTCACCAGGCTTGGAATGGAACATCACACGTGTTGTTGGAAAGCAGCTTGGAGGTAGTGACCACAGACCAGTATTTCTGGAAATCCACAATGAATTTACCACAGACAGCAGCACGCTCACTAGGTGGAACTATAAAAGGGCAGACTGGAAAATGTACCAGCATTTAACCAGTGTTCTAGCTAAGGACATGAACTTGGACAAAGACATCAATAGAGCAGTGAGTGAATTTAATAGATGTATACTACATGCTGCTAGTAAAACCATACCCAGGGGGGCACGCAAAAACTACAAACCCTACTGGAATGATGAACTGGAAAAGCTGCAAAATGAGATGGAAACATCTAGACAGCAGGCTGAGAACAGACCTAGCCAAGAACATCACAACAAATATCAGCAAACAAAGGCTAAATTTCAAAGAGCCAAGTTACAAGCCAGACGGAGCAGCTGGAAAGAAAAAACAGAGTCGCTGAACCTAGAAAGAGATACTAGGAAATTATGGAAACTTGTAAAACAACTAAATGATGAAGGTACAGGGAGAAATACCAGGATCACACTTTATAAAGATAGAAACATTTTAACAGGTAAACATGCAGCTGATTACTTTGCAGATTCCTTTGCAGAAGACAATAACGTCAAAGTCAGCCCAGACAAACAACAGGAGGTTCGAGAGAACCAGCAAAACATTGGACAAGGTGAACCTATACCTGAAGTCATGGAGGCACCAATCACAATGAGAGAACTGGAGCATGCAATATCCAAATTGAAAATGAAAAAGTCCCCTGGAGCTGATGGAGTGTCCAATGAAATGATTAGAAACCTGGGAAGTGCAGCAAGAGCAAAGCTACTGCAGATCTTTAACACAAGCTGGTCCACGGGTAATGTACGAGGCGTGGCCACAGTCGTACCACAGGCGTGGAGAGAAGCAATAATGATACCACTCCTCAAATCAGGAAAAGATGGCAACACAGTCTCCAACTACAGGCCCATCAGCCTCACAAGCTGTCTATGTAAAACAATGGAACGCATTATCAATCTTAGGATGCAGTGGTACCTTGAAAGTGAAAACCTTCTGGTATCACAGCAAGCAGGTTTCAGACAGTGCTACTCTACTGAAGATCAGGCAACCTACCTCTCCCAAGAGATTGAGGATGCCTTCCAAGAAAAGAAACTTGTACTAGCAGCATGGATAGACCTCAGGAAAGCATTTGATAAGGTCTGGAAAGAAGGGCTCCTAAAGAAATTGCGAAATTGCAGGGTTAGCTCAAGAATGTACAAATGGGTAAAAGCATACCTGCATAATAGAAGAGCCAGGGTACAATTAGATGGTCGCAAGAGCAAGAAAGTTCTACTGCGTCATGGAGTCCCCCAGGGAGGAGTCCTGTCACCCACACTTTTCTTGGTTTACATCAATGACCTAGTTGCTGAACTACCACACGGGATCAAAGTGGCAATGTATGCTGATGACCTGGTGATCTGGTGCACGGAAGAACATGCAACAGTGGCCACTAAACAAATACAAAGAGCTATCGATGCCCTAACCTTATGGGCTAATAGATGGTGCGTCAGCATTAACACAGATAAGTGCAGCACTACACTCTTTACCCTCTCACCAAAACAAAAAGCTGGTCATATCAAGATAGACAGAGAGCTCTTGAAAGAAGACAAACAACCCACATACCTCGGAGTTACTTTTGATGATAAGCTGACATGGAAGCAGCACATAAACAGAGCAACAACAAAAGCCAGGAGGAAGCTAGCTATCCTGAGAAAACTAAGTGGAACCACATGGGGAGCCAGTGGAAATATACTCAGTAAAGTTTACCAGCAAGGCATAAGACCACACCTGGAATACGGTTCAGCTGCGTGGTGTCCTGCATCAAACACCACATTACAAGATCTAGATAAAGTGCAAAACCAGGCACTTAGAATAATGTTGGGAGCAATGAAATCAACACCCATAGCAGAGATGCAGAAAATGGGAAGAATGCAAACACTTGGCGAACGCAGAGACACAAAAGTACTAATTCAAGCAGAAAAGTTTCAGTGTATGCCAAGTCATCCAATGAAGGAAAGATTCCAAAATCTAGCAATGGGACGACTGAAAAGGAGCAGCTTTATCCATCAAGCTAAACGACTCCGTAGACAACTTACAGACCTGCCTGAAGTTGACAGCCCCTTAAGGTCTGTACCAGAGCAAACCCCGTGGAGTGAAAGCCATGGAATGCCAATATACATTCAGACCCATGTGAAAGGAATACTAAGCGAGGACGAACAGAACAGTGTGCAGCGAATGACAGTCACCCTCAGTTTCCTGGATGAGGAATATCCACAGGATATATGGGTCAGAGTGTACACAGATGGGTCAGCACAGAATGCTGTGAGGAATGGAGGTGCAGGTGTATATATAGAATATCCACACAAGCCTAGAGATACAATCAGAACACCGACAGGAAAATTCTGCAATAATTATGATGCAGAAATCCAGGCAATTAGTGTGGCAGCTAAAAAACTGCTGAACTCCAACTCTGACCTACAGCCTGTGATATTCCTGACAGATGCAAGGTCAGTGCTTCAAGCTCTCCAGTCTGGAAAACTAACAGACTTAAAAAAACTACTTAGCGAATTGTCTTACCAGTATAGGGTAACCATGCAGTGGATACCCTCTCACTGTGGAATACCAGGAAATGAAAAAGCAGACCAACTGGCTAAGGAAGGTGCTGCCGAAGACCAACCAGATATACCAATCACCTACCATCAGAAAAAACAGATGATCAAGTCAATAAGAAAGCCACAAACACCAACACAAGATGACTATCACAATATGAACAGATCAGAACAAGTTATAATTCTACGTCTCAGAACAGGACACAACCGACTCCGCAGTCACATGTATACAAAGTTCAAGATTGGCAACACGGCCATGTGTACATGTGGACAGGCAGCACAGAGTGCCAAACATATACTTCAAGAGTGTTCTGAGCATGAAACGCTGAGGCAGACATATTGGCCAGAGGAAACAACACTGGAATCAAAGCTCTATGGGACACTGTATGAACTACAAAAGACAGTGAGTTTTATTAAGGAGACAGAATTACAGATATAGACATGTTTCAAGTGAACGAAAGAAGAAGAAGAAGAAATAATATGCCCATGTTAAAATAATTTACATTTGTTCAGAATTCAGGGATTATTTTTAGCTGAAACAGAATTATTCTTTTGGAAGATGACAGGTAGACCTACACAATAATTAGAAGGAGAAGACAATATTTGAATAAGGTTCGTTCAACGGACACCATTTCTCCTCATAACCTGAGTCAACAAGTTGAGGCAAATTGGTGTTCGCTGAGCACCAATGTTCATTGAGCACAGGACAGTGCAGTAGATTTTCTTAGTATGATGAGTCTTTGAAATGTAATAATGATTTTTCTTTGAAATGTTTCAACACACAATGTATTTTTATTGGTTTCGCCTGATGTGGCCGCCTCTCTGCATCATAGCACGGCACAGTCCTGGTTGAACAGACCTGGTTAAAGTCTTATATGCTTCCTTATCATTTATTTCAATAATCCCTTGAGGTTTCCTAATAATATTCAAGATGTGAAACAGCAAAACACATGCAATTTCAATAATCCCTTGATGTTTCCTAATAATATTCAAGATGTGAAACAGCAAAACACATGCAATTTCAATAATCCCTTGATGTTTCCTAATAATATTCAAGATGTGAAACAGCAAAACATGTAAACGTCATGCAATTTTCAGAACTTGGCATCAGCTAGAAAACTGTAACTTCTTGTAGCTCTAGTTAACAATAAAACACTTCACATTGCCTGATAATGTATTAAAAGTATCCTACTATCAAGATTAAGGCCACTGCAGCTCTGATGTTTGTGAACGAGTCTCCTAGTCATCCTAGAAACAGGCTTTTCTAGAACCTAATCCACGTTTCAATTCCCAGTTCTTCTTCTTCTTTAGCGTTAATTCTCAAACTTCTGCTGAATCTCTCTTGTAGCAGAACAATGGCCCTACTAGATTTCTAGAAAAATGTAGTCCAGAGAATGAAAATGTGTTGTGTTGTTGTTTTATTTACGCAAATGGTCAAACACATCCATCTCTGTGAAATTCCCAGTTCAACCAGAAGTATTTTAAAATAACTAACACCTCCTTACCCAGATAAAGGAAATGGGTACCAGACTTATAGGAAAGTAAAAGCAGCAAATGCAATGTTGACACATCACCTTTATGTATGTCACTGGTTAAAGAAATATATGGATCTATCACTGTATTCTCCAATATTCCCCAATGGTATGGACAGGGACACAACTTGATTACTATCAAGATTACAACTCTTTTATATTTGTGTTTGGTTTATTGTAAGGATGATGCGAATCAAAAATTAAGAAGCATCAGATCAGAGACATGTTTTGTTTTCACATTTTCTAACAGCGGACACAGATGATGAGAGAGAAAGTAGCTCGCTACTTCCCACAAGATGAACAGTCTCATTCATGCCAGTATGGTCTCATTCAGGTGACCAGAGCAGGAAAAGTGGACAGCAAACATTGGGAAATCCGCACCTTACAGTTGACCCATATGCAGGTAAGTAAACAGATTTGGAAATTAGATGATCTAGAGTTGTGGTATTTAACTTTTTATGTCCATGGGTCCCCTTTTGAGGTAAATTGATATCAATTTTTCCCTGGGCCCTCTTTTTGGGTCCTTTTTTCCATGGACCCCTTTTGGGATATATTTTTCCATGTGACCCTTTGGGGTTACTTTTTTCCATGGAACCCTTTTAGGGTCAATTTTTCCAAGGACAACTTTTGGTGTCAATTGTTTCATGGGCCCCTTTTGGGGTCAAGTTTCTCGTGGTACACCACCCTCCACCCCTTTATGGGGGTCAATTTTTTTTACAGTAGCTCTCCTGTACCTAAAAAAGGTTGACTTTTTTTTGCTCATCATCAGTGCTTTGTAGCCCACATTAAGAATCACGGATCTAGAGCCCAGATTCCCAACTCATGGGGTCGCAACCACATTTGGGATAGTATATCATTAAATTTAATAGTCTTGTCTTGTCTTGTCTTGTTCTATCCTTGTGTGCCACTAGGCATCATGGGGAGCCAATGTCTTCTTTCTTTAGCTAACTGTGATGCCACTGCCTGAATTTCACATGTACTTAGTTCCAATTTCACATGAAATTGTTTTACTTGTTCTGGCTTGCAAAGCCTGTCGAAAGAGCTAACTTGGGTTAGGCTGTTTGAGCCTAATAATAATAAATTTAATAGTAAACATTAAAAGTATTTATTTCAAATAAATATTCATTTTGAATCGCTTCCTTAAAGTTTGAATATCATAATTTTAACGTACTCAATATAACCAATCATATCTTCTACATATCTCTGTGAGAGTGGATTTTTGATGCTTCTTTATTTTAAAACCAAATTATACAACCAAACATATTAAATGTTGAGAGTGAAATGAGGTTAGGTTCAACAAAAATAGAAAATTTTGACGTTTGTTATTAAGTTATAATTTTAATTTTCGCATTAAATAACATCATAAGTCAAAGTTGTCCTCAAACTTGTCTTTATGGTATAGATGTTGATGTCGGGTCTTGTACCTGCGGTATAGATAATGTTCTAGTCTTTTGTTCTAGTCTATTGTCTTAGTCTTCTAATCTCTGTTAAAGTCATTGTCTCATTCTTCTATTATTCCAGTAATGTTTTTCTCTACTGCATTATTTCATATATATTTCTTCATGGTATTTACTTTTTTCCTGGATGTATTGCATCAGTTTTGTCCATCCTACCTTTAGCAAGGACTACATATATTTAAAATTTTTAATTATCCATATTATCCATTACTGTATTATTATATTTCTATTTATCCCAACAAAGACGGACAAGTTGGGCCATTGGCACAAATAAAACGGTGACACAATGCAGTTCCATTCTCTGGACTACATCCTGCTGGAAATCTGGTAGGACAATTGTCCAGCCACAGAAGAAATACAGTGGGATTTTGAGAATGAACACAGAAGAAAAAAAGAATTTCTGTTTATTATTATGTGTTTGTTCTTAAGAAGATCTTAACTCAAAACGCCTCATTTTCATCCTTATTCTTTTTATCATAATTATTTCTATTATCTTTTTATTAGTAGTAGTAGGTTTATGTAACATATACGGTAGATACTTATTGACAATATCTGTATTTCTCCACATGCTATACCACATCTATCTGCAGTATATAATTTGGGTGGTTTTAATTTACTAGGAAAGAAAGGTGAGGACACTGAAACATTTTTTCTTCAAACGCTGGAGTGACCACGAAGCTGACATTGATCCTCAAGACTTAATTGACTTTGTTGAAGTTTTGAGAACAGAGACAAGCTCCTTGCCACATGCTCCATTGGTCGTGCACTGTAGGTGAGTTCTTAGAGATAACCTTTATGTGGAATATTTGAGCATATTTTCAAGCACATATATAAAAATTTACATATAGAAACTGTCACTTCCTGTGTAGGCCAATATCTCTCATCTTTATCTAGACATACATCATATGGCACCTTGATTGTTTGTTTGGATTTCCAGGGATTATTAGCAATAAAGCTATGGTTTCTTATGTACAGTGAGGAATTTTCTATAGGATTCCTTCATATACCCGGCTCTGTGGCTAAGTAGTATAAAGCACGTCTCAGACAGCCAAGTTACTGCGTTCAACTCTGCCACAGACATTTGTGCATCCTGACCATTCAGGAAGCTATGGCAGCATACTGAATATATGTATATTCTCTAAAAAAAATAATTACAGCCAAAACATGCTGACCTCTTCATTGGCATGGGCTATCAGGATGCCCAGGATATTCAGGTGATGTCTATTAAGTCGTGTTCTCAGACAACTGGACCAGTCACGCGCTTTTAAGAAGTCCAAATTGAGAACTGCTATATAGGCCTATATCAATATCGCATGCTTGAACCTTATGGATTCAATGCCCACCAGTTATATGGATGATATCGTGCTCTGTTATTTCTCTGTTTGTCTTCTCTCACATCTATTTGGTGTGTTTGTATATTTCCTGTTTTGTGTTGTTTCACCTCTGACCTAGTTTCAACCCATCTGGGTTATCTCCACATTCAGTTCTGCATGTAAATGCCAATAGTGTCGTTTTTGTTTGTCATATTTTGTTGTGGGCATAGTCTTGATAAAGTCCTTTTGATAGTTGTCGATTGTGTGTGTTATTATGTGTGTTTCCAGTGATTAGCAAAACTTCATTATCCTGCTCCAATCTTTGCCTGTTGGATTTAAGATTTTCGCAGTGAGTACATATTATAAATCTTCTGTATTTTTAGAAAGCACATTTCACCATTTCGTATGCAGACATTGGGAGCAGCGTAGCACAGTGGTTAGCACACTGGCTTCGCATATGAGTGGTCCTGGGTTTATTCCCCAGTTGAGGCGGAAATGTTTTTCAGATTGCAACAACTCCCGGGTCGACCCAGCCTTAAAATGGATACCGGATTAATCTGGGAAGTAAAGGCTGCGAGGGAGAGGAGATGGCTACTGTCCTCATTTGCAGAGCCACTGAAATGTGAGATCGCTAACATCTCACACCCCTACGACATAAATAAATACTATGGGTTACTTTACTATGCAGACATCCAATCACATGAAGGCCTGCAATCATTTGGTAGTATTAATATTAGCCACTTTTGACCATAAAGTCCATATCACTGCATTTCTCATGTGTGGTGGGTCACCTTAAATGTTACATCTAAAACATGTTAGAGTAAATCTATTTCATTCTATCACCTATCATTTTCTAGAATACTGCAGACACATTTTTTTATTAGAAAGGTGTCCTATTGGAAGATTCATGATTTCTGACACAACTAAAGTATAGGCCTACTTCAGACATCCCCATAGGAGTTCCATTTCTTTCATAAGAAGGTAAAGGGTATATATGCTGATAGCTCCCATAGCCTGTTGATTGTATATCTTTCTCATCCTAGCCATCAATTGTCCCCCTCTGCTATCTTCCAGAGTTGTTCCAAACTCCTATTGAAAGATTCTCATCTTCTTCTTTCGTTCACTTGAAACATGTCTATATCTGTAATTCTGTCTCCTTAATAAAACTCAGTCTTTTGTAGTTCATACAGTGTCCCATAGAGTATTGATTCCAGTGTTGTTTCCTCTGGCCAATATTTCTGCCTCAGTGTTTCATGCTCAGAACACTCTTGAAGTATATGTTTGGCACTCTGTGCTGCCTGTCCACATGTACACATGGCCGTGTTGCCAATCTTGAACTTTGTATACATGTGACTGCGGAGTCGGTTGTGTCCTGTTCTGAGACGTAGAATTCTCATCCTAAAAACCACAAAGTGAATAGGTGCTAGACATGTTATCTAGTAGTGTTGTGTTATACCATGGTCGCAGGTGCGCCTCTCAGCTTGGTATCACCGACTTCAGCACAAGTCCTTGCTTGGCCAGTTTTGTGGTTCCGCTCCATGTCAGGGATCATTTGACCAATCTTAGTTTCCAGCCTCTGTTGGCTGGACTAAGCCCATCTCCACTTGAAGGAGTTGGCCTCAATGGAGGAATAGTGAGCACTACTGAAAATCTTACCAAATTAAAAAATGCTTGTGCCAGGAAGTATAGATAGCAAGTACTCAGTCTTCATTTGCTTCATGACAATGAATTCTCTCATAATTAGCTTGGGTATCTGGAAGCCACCAATGTCAATTTAGGTGATTACCATGTTAAAAAGGAATAAATATTACGCACAATTTTGATGGTAGAGAGGCTAGTGGACCATCTCAAAAACTCAATACACTTGAACTAGTTCGTGGTTTGAAATCTGATCTTTCACATTGTACTGGAAACACCGCTAAAGATGGATGTGTCGGGCCATTGGCGCAAATAAAACGGTGACACAACGCATTTCCATTCTCTGGACTACGTCCTGCTGGAAATCTAATAGGACCATGGTCCTGCTACAAGAGAAATCCAACGGGAGTTTGAGAATGAATGCTGAAGAAGAAGTACTGGAAATGGAATTGGATCTATTAGTGGTGCCCAAAAATTCAATAGTTGAATAGCAAAGAGTATAATAAGAACACAGGATATGCTTTAATTATTGTCATGCAAAATTTCAGTTCTTTCCATTCTGGTTAAGATACAGACCTATATCCGGCACATTTAAATGTCCAGGTTTTTTACCACTATTTGCTGTATGTTTTTATAATTTCAGTGCAGGTGTTGGCAGGACAGGAACATTTATTGCTGTGGATTATTTCTACAAGTTTCTTACATCCTTGAAAAAAACTTCAGATAAACAAGGATTTGCTTCAATAGCAAACCGGACAGTGGACATCTTCAATCGTGTCCTTACAATGAGGAACAACAGACGCTTCATGGTTCAGACTGTGGTACTCTATTCTAATAATCTATTTTGTGTTTGTATGTGTTTGTATGTGTTTATGAAAACATTTTCTTATCTTCTAACTGTATGTATGGTTACTGTAGTTCAGTGGTTAGTGCACTGGCTTCCTAGCCCGGTGATCCAAGGTTCAATTTACAGTTCAACTGGAAATATTTTTTTAAATCACCAGAGGGTTCTATGTCAGTCCATCCTAAGAAAATGGGTACCAGATCTTCTATGAAAGTAAAGATGGTGAGGAAGAAAATGATTACATCTTCATTAGTTATACTGTTGATTATTGATAAAAACTGACTTAATATTGTAGTAGAGTCCTGTTACAACAACTTGGCATGGACCAATACACTATGTAAGTAATAACAGAAATTCGCTATATACAGTACAAACAATTTAGAATAAATATAATTGGGAATTGAAAAGTGTTGTTATATAGGGAAATATGTTATAATAGAATGAGCTATAGAAGGATTCCACTGTATTTCCCAACATGCCTAATGGTGTAAGAAAGGGAAACTATTTGTATGTCTGACCATAGGCCTATGACCCAGAAGGAAAGACATAGTGAGATTATAAGTAAAAATAATGTTTCTTTTCATCTAATTGAGGTGTATGAAGAATAAGATATAAGTGCATGATGTACTTCTGACACCTTGGTTCGACTAATTTTTTTGGATACTTCCTGCTCAATCCACTCATTAAGCATGAAATGTAGTTATCTCTCTTTCATATCCTAAACAGGTTTTAAAGAAAGTTGGAGCTAGACTGGTATTACATTATAGTATTAAAACAGATCCATCAATTCAAATATTTAGGTACAACGATCACAGCAGATGGAAGAAGTTCAACAGAAATAAGTAGCAGAATAGGACAGGCAAAAACAACATTCAGAAAAAAGAAAAATATATTATTTAATAGGACCTTGTCATTAGAGGTGAGAGAGTTCTGCAGTGCTATATAACTCCTATACTAACAAATGGGTGCTAGTCTTGGACAATAAACAAACTGAACCCGTAGTCATAACCTTCGATAACAGTTACCTTGTTCCGACAGGCAGATTTTGTGCTTGAACTAGTTGAGGACACAGCATGGGTGGGCAGAACAACAAAGAAACCTGTCACAAGGGCCAGAGTTGTGCCCTGATGTGAATGTCTGTTTCGGTGGCATTAACTTGAAACATCATCGAGTCGGACGGCTGCTGGAACAGTGGGTGGAGTACTTATGGAAATGCCCCACATGCTGTGAGGCCAGTTTCTAATAAAGAATCAAGAACAAACTGGAAAGTGGGAAATTAGAGGCAATAGAGATGTGGTTCTATAGAAGAATGCTGAGAATATCATGGACTGCCAGAAAAACTAATGTGGGAGTGTTCAAAGAGTCAATTACGAAACGGACCTTAATCAATAATATAAGAAAAAGACAATCTTTATTTTTGGCCACTTTATGAGACAGGGATGTTTGGAAAACATAGTCACAGCAGGCAAGATTGAATGCAACAGAGACAGAGGGTGACCACATGAGAAAATATTAGAATGTTTGACCTTGTCAATCTGGCATGGCAGGGAAACAACAGCGAGCTTGATACATATTCTTCTTCTTCTGTGTTCACTCTCATATAACCACAACGAATATATTGTGTGATTTCCGCCGGGAAGCGTGAAGTACGTTGTGCTGCAAGTTCCACAGTAGAACTGTGTTATTTGCACCTCGGTTAGCCACTTGTGATCAGGATGTCCAAGGTCCAGCACATCCGTTTTCGTCATGCCTTTAATTCGGGTAGGCTTCCCTAGTCCGTGACAGCCTGTCTATGTGACACTGGGCACACGGGTGTGTAGTGACTCTTCGCCTAGACAACTGTCGTTCACGTCTATTCCGCACGAGGTGTTCCACCATCTATGAACTCATCTCGTGCATTTGGACGTACTATGTACTGTGCCTGTGTCAATCGGATACTGAACCTTTTTTCATCCACAAGCCTGGTTCCGTATGAGGAAGAACTCGTCAGAAGAGTTGGACCCTGGCTCGTTCGCCCTCCTACCCAAGGCGTCGTTCACAGACATCGTGAACCCCTCGCCCAAGTTCGAGTCTCATCCCATGCGTTTGAGAGCAAAGCGTTCTAAAGCTGAGCAACCTTGTCCCAATAGCGCCTGAGCCCATCAGGTACTGAAGCCTTTCTCTCTGCAAGTGTATTTCCGGTGTAGGAAAGCTTGACAGTAGAGTTGGGCCAGGTCTAAATTCTTTGTCCCTGAGCCCATCGGGTACGGAACCCTTTCTTTTCGCGAGCATGTTTCCGGTATAGGAAGGCTTGACTTTAGAGTTGGGGCAGGTCTTCTTGCTTTTCTGAACGTCCATGATTGGGCCTGGGTCTCTGCCTATAAGGAGCACAGGTAACTAGAAGCTCGTCTAGAGCTAACAGAGCTTGTAGTTCCTCTTTCCTAGGAACTTTTCACTTTCTATTTGTAGTTCGCGCTGCCCGCTGGTGCTGTTCTGACCTTTCATTGTATCATTGTACTCATTATGAAATCTATTTGTCTCTCGCCATGCATCTACCTTTACGTGCCTTTTACATTGGCCGTCCATCCAATGTTCGGACTGGACTGACTAGCGTCACTGTATGTCGACAGTGCCGCTGCATGTGGTGATGCTGGTGGTGTCGGAGATATTGTCTGTCTCTTGTACAGTCAAATCTCTTCCATCTGCTACTTTCACATTCTCGGACATGATCCCCAAATGGTTTAGCTAGAATCAGCACGAGCCACTGTATTTCTGTTTCCAGGGTGCACAGCGAGGAGGTACATTTGGGATCTTGGTTATCTGCTAACCCTGGGTCTGCCGAGAGCATTGCCTTCCCTTTGCACCCCACTTGATACATAATACTGGAGACAGAGTGCTGTGGAGAGCCATGATTGCTTTGGCCAGACGGCAAGGCTCCTAATGATGACGAGAACTAGACTCTGAGTATAGACCACTAACCTTTTGAAAATCAGACACATAAGGGGGATAACAAAAATTTTGGGGGGGGGGCGGTTGAGCTGAAGTATATATTCTCAAGAATATATAAAACAAACAATGAAAACAGTAAAAATAATGTTACCACTATATATGCAATTATTGAAGTATCCACAAACATAGAACATCAGTATTTGTACTACCAGGATTGATAGGTATACTTGTAAACATAAATAACATAGAGCCAGAACAATGTTGCTTCAAATAATATCTTATACAAGTAAATTCAAGTAGGAAGCATGAGGATAAATGAACAAATTCTTAAGGTTGACAGGAATTGAACAAGTTCCATTCTAACAGCACCGAATCGCCTTGCAACTACCGGCTAGTAGATATTGCAATGTAGTCTGTTGTCTGCAGTGCATCATTCATGAGAATTAATGTAGAAAAATTGCTGGCATGATAATAAGTGAGACTGCTGTACACTTGTATGGCACTAGTACTTACGTAAAACATAAGGTGGATCAGCTTTATAATGAATGCAGACCATAGCTGTCAACTTATTTTTTTATAAATCTATATTTTTAACAATTTATTTCCATATTTCAATAAAAATGACCGTATTTAGCAACCAACAAAAAAATATTTTTTAAAAATCCCCACAAATTTATTTTTTAATTATTTTTTTCACCTCAATATGGGCGTGTGAGATAAAAACGTCCACATTAGTAATAATTACTAGGAAATTTTAAGTGGACTTTTTTAAAAACAATTTTTAATTCTTTTTTTTTAAATTGGAGGTTTTGGGGGGGGGGGGTTTATGGACCCCAAATCCATATTAATTTGGAAAATCTATATTTTTTACCATAGGTTTACACCTTTGGCACAGACTATCAGGGTGTGGGTATAAAAAAAATACAGATAACGGTATACAAGATGGTTTCAAACATAAGGTCTTTATCAAGAAAATACAACAGTGAACAGTAAACAAAGAACTTTTTTAAAACTACAGGCATAATCTCCTTATTGTTCTTATAATGCTTTTCTTTTTACTAATTTTATTGTTTGTTTCCTAATAAAGACTAAAGTTCTTCATGTTGTTTGCAGTTTTAAATATCTGCACAGCAAGCCTGGTTTTATTGATAAAGGCTACTGTATTTGAAATCTTTTCAGTGCTCCTATACAGCTTTCTGTGGATATCTGTCGTTTTGGGTCATTATCTGTATTTTTTCATATCCGGACCCTATAGTCTGGTAGTCTGTGCATTAAATGTAAAGCTGATCGACTTTGTATTTTGCATACTATTACCATATTTTATAGTGTCGTTACCAGGTTTTTAAAATGTTTATTCTGTAAAGTTCTGTGGAAAAGCTATTTATCTCTGTTTCATTTTCTTTCATTAGGATTTATAATTTAGCTTCATCATGCATCTACTTTAGTTTTCACGTGTTGAAACAATCTTGTGTGTTGCATTTATCAAACTTAGCAAGACTTGCTACCACAATCTCCTTGTTGTTCTTTTGCAGTCTCATTTCTGAACAGCTTCAAGTAGTAGCAAAACTAGACAGGGGCAACTGCCCAAGCTGGAGGCACCAAAAATAATCTTCAGAAGCATACAACTGAAATTATTAGTTTATGTAAGATAGGTGGTGGAATCATAGCTTGCACATGGTGTCTAAATGCTTAGTTTTGAAGCTAGACGTTTAAAAATTTTAGAGTTGTTTTCCTTCTGGTTCAGTCTGACCTGAAAAATCTGTGAAATAGACCCTTACTCTATTTTCGTGAAAGGAAAGGACTAAAATATATGTATACCATGCAGTCATTCTGACTGGTTATGTGAAGTACTCTATCTTGTAAGAAAAGGACATGTTCAAATATGTATGTGGACATATATTTATTTGGGAGTGTATTTGTACATTCATGGAAGTGTGCTTGTTTGCGTGTTCATGCATGCCGTCGTGTGTGCGAGTGCAAAATTTAGATTGGAAGGATAAGTGTTTTAAGACATTCACTTCAATGTAGACATACGTTCATAGGAAGACAGGCCCAATTGGTGTCAAAGACTCAGGATTGGTGCAGCTACTGCAGAGAATTTCAAACTGTTGTATGATAAAAGAAAGTGTAGAAAGATTTTACAGATGTGCAGAGAGATATAGTAATTTAAAATCAGCCTGGTTGGCTGGATTTGATCAATGGGCAGTTTTGGCCCACCTATGTACCAGACAGACCCCATCCATTTGTTTACTGCTATTACATCTTCATTTCTTTGAACAGACCCAGTACATATTTATCTACGAAACTGTACAAGCAATCATTGGACGATTGTTTCAAATACATCTATCCAGAGACTACAACATTAGTAACAAGGATCTGACTATGCCACCAGGCATCACATCTTGCCAAGGTTCTCTTGAAGATGCAGTCTACGATGATGTTGGTAAGCTTGTCTGCCTACAGTATGAAAATTGACACATTTTCCAAACATGTTTCATAAACCCTACAAGGGGGCATTTGTTATTTGAAGTACCTATTTATATACCATCTACTTTTTAGAATTGTCAACCATTATATTAAGTGAGGGGGCATTGACAGTTTTTAGGAGGGACATGATTTTAAAAAATTTGATCTAGCAACTGTACACACAAATACTATAATATGTATATACCTGACAGTTACATCATTGACTAGTAGGACTAGGCTAGTCCCCAATAATTTTAGTATTTTATCCAAGATATTTTGAGTTTAATTTCCACAGGACATGGAAGTCCAATAAAAATACTGAATTAACAATATTAGCATTCTTCACTTAATTTGTGTAACAATATCCTTTTAATTTTTTTAACCAATGACATCACACTGGCATTGGGGTGTCATCAGCTGTATCTAATAATAGAAAATGTTTTATTTAACCTAGTCCATTTTTTAATGCTGTAGAAGGCATGCTAATATTGGGCATATCATAATTAGTAAATATAATTTTCATTTGATTCTTATATACAGTAGAGTTGCAATTGTTAAATCTGTATAGTCACCCTCATTAGTCAACTAGATCCACATCGAGACCAGCACCTTGAAATGATGATGGGGCTTAGTTCAGCCATCAGGGACTGGAAACTAAGACTGATAAGGCAGTCCCACTAAAGCAGGACCACAGTCATGCCCAAGTATGCAGGGTGCTGAAGACGGAGGCACCAAGCCAAAAGGCTCACAATTAATCAGGATGCCATGCACAAAACACAATGGGAATATGTCTATATCCAATAATAAATATGGTGCCTGTGACAGACATTCATGCAGGGACGATGCCAGGCCCTATACCTCAAAAGGATCCAACTCCAATTACTGGAGATCCTTCTCAATTGCCCTGAGGAGCCAAGAGGCAAGGGAATAGCTACTGGTCAAACAAATGAAATTCAGTAAAACGAAATATAGTAAAACATTGGAGCTAGAAAATATCCTATGTGAAGAACAAGTTAATCTATGCTGTATTCAAGAAACATACAGCAGCGATATAGCCTTTCTTCTTCTTTTTCTTCTTCTTCTTCTTGATTAGAAACTGGCTTCACAGCAAGTGGGTCATTCCCATAAGTGCTCCGCCCTCCGTTCCAGCAGCCATCCCAGTGTATGTAGACTCAGAGTCCTGGTCAGGTGTTGATTGTGTGATCTTCAGGACTATCCAAAATATTTACTTTGCCTTCCATCACCTCTAGATACTCCCATTTCTGACATTCTCTGTATGTGTACATTATGATATCTGCTATGATATAGCCTTTAAAATCAGTTACCAGTGCTACCGATCAGACAAAAAAAAACAGACGAAAGGGTGGAATTCTGTCACTTGTTAAAAATAATATTAATGCATGTCAGCTGGAAGGGGGCAGAATACCAGATGCTCCACCTAAAACAGACAGTAGAATTTCATCTCCTGAACTACTACTGCCCAAATGATAAACCATTGGCACTAGATACAATTCCAGAAAAAGAGAGACTTATAGTGTGTAGTGACTTCAACAACCACTCTCAGAGCTGGGGTCTATGATCACATGAATAAGAGAGGTGAGGAACTTGAGAGCTGGCAGGATGAAAATAAGCTCATATTTATTAACCATCCAGTATACTAACCAACCTTCTACTCGAGAGCATGGCACACCACCTCTACACTAAACCTGGTATTCCATACGTCAGGCCTGGAATGGAACATCACACAAGTCGTTGGAAAGAAGCTTGGAGGTAGTGACCAGATGATGAATAGAGCAGTGTGCAGCGAAGGACAGTCACCCTATTTTTCCTGGACGATGAATATCCACAAGATTACAGATATAGACATGTTTCAAGTGAGAAAAAGAAGAAGAAGTGAACTAGATCTTGTGAAAAGTTTAAAGTGCTTGACTGTCAATATAATTTGACTGTTTCAGAGATAGGCCTATAGATGGGGACTCAGCTGTAAAAAGTTGGTCCTAAAAAATGAATTTTATATAACTACTGGTAGGTCAGGATTTAGTGGTACAGCAGACTACCTCTCATTGTATTTTCAATAAAATGTTCATTTTCATTTGGACCCCTCAGTTTTGAACAAAAATGAGAAAAAATAATGAAAGGTAGACCAATGCCTGAAAATTCCATGAAAGCAAAAATGGACCAGACAAGTAATTTTACAACAGAGTATATTTCTGTAAAATAGTTAACTGGACTTCAAATAAATGAAAATTTCTAGGTGAGAAGTTAAAAATGTCCATTGTGCTAGCAAGATTGGACAATATTTTAGCTAGTCATCTTTATTTATTTCCAATTTCTTTCACTAGACATTAATTCACTGTGTGACTTTCTTGGCATTACTTTTTATTCCACTTTCTAAGTTTCATTATGCATGTTATTAAATTGTGTACATTTTTAACGAGAAACCTGTATTTCTAACAGAACTACTACAAGGTCAAGTTGGTGAAGACAGAAGATGCTTATAAATATCATCTAGGCCTATATGACAGCTTTAAAAAAACATCTCAACATTTCAACTCATAATGTTTGAAAAACTGAGAGACCACCATGCACATCTGTACCTGTGATGTCAGGAATATTATGTTTCATCCATTCTGTAATGTTTGCTACTTTGTCTTTTATTACTTCCTTCACTTGTTTTCTCGATGGATTTGATACTTTCAACAATAGAATTATTCTTTGATTTCCGTTTTAGGTAATCAGAAAGAATGCTGTTCAAAACATTTTTCTCCATATATATATATAGATATATATAATATACGTTATGAACTTATCTTAGACTAAGACTGGTCCCATGTGGGCAGGCAGGCACAGACCGCAGAACATATCCTGCAAAACTGCATTTTACTAAACCAGTAAACGGAGGAACACTGGTGCACAGAGACATATCAACAGAAAGATGTGTTAACTGTGGAAATTTCAAATACAGCAGTAGTTATCAAGAAAACCGGACTTGTTGTGTAGACATGTTGAACTGTGAATGAAAAGAAGAAGAACTAACATAGGGTAGCCTGGGGCAAGACGGCACACGGGGAAAGTTGGCGCAGTGAGTTTTTCCGGTAGCATATGTAACTAGGTCAGACGGCAACATTCCAATCTGATCTGTAAACACAACAAAATTTGATATGTCAAGGATGAGTCAATTTTCAACAATGCGGGAAAAATATTTTTTCACTAGGTCTGATCTATTTTTTTCAACTTTGGCACTCTGCCTGCTGTTACAATTAATATCGTGATTTAAAAAAAATTTCAAACTGAAATATATGTTGTGTTGTTACGTTCAGCCCTTCTCTTCTCCCCCCCCCCCCCCCCCCCAAAAATATTGTCAATACTGATATTTACCGTTCACGAGTTGCCATGAGGTTGCAAGAGGCTTGTGTTGTAAAGGTTGTACGCCCCTGCCATCAATATGTTATGTTAAGGGTGGATTTTTTCAATTACCCTCCTACAGAAAAAAACCCTGGACCTCATAGGTGTGAGTCCAACACGCTAACCTCTTAGTCATGAGCCACACAAAAGAAGGGAAAAACTATTTGATAATGTGACTCGAATCCCAGTTCCCAAGATCGATGTCCTTAATAGCAATAAATCAAAATACAAATCGCCAATCTTATGTATACACAGATAAGCATGCATACATTCAGACAGTGGTTTGTCAGCTCAACTTCAATTTGAATTTATGCAATAGATTCTAAAAAAGACAATGATACCGAATGCATTCAGGGATCATGTGCTGTTTTATGTACATATTAAAGGATGTATTAATTATATATTTAGCACTCTATCACAAGCTGTAAACATCGATACTGAGGTAAACAACAGAATAGCAAAAGTCAGTGCCACATTAGGAAGACTACCTAAAAAAAAAGGATGGGACAGAAGAGGAATAATGACTACCACCAAACTCATAGTTTACCAGGCAGCAGTAATATCATTTCTTTATGCTTGTGAAACATGAACAGTACACCAGGCCAGGCACGATAGAAGCGAAAACCATTTCCACATAAGCTCCCTTCAAAAAATACTCATTCATTGGTGTGATAAAATATCAGACAGTGAGGTACCAATCAAATCTAAATATGTAAACATACACACAATGTTGATAAAGCATAAACACGCTGAGCAGGATGTATGGTCTGCATGAAAGATCATTATCTGCTAAAAAAAACTCCTATATGGAGAACTTAAAACTGGCTTCCACAAGGCTGGAGGGCAGAAGCATTACAGTTTTAAAGGCATCACAGACTCACTTCAACATACACAAAAATTCATTGAGTCTTGCACAAGGCAGATACGACTGATATCACAGAATCAAGAGCGGTGCAGCAGCTGCAGAGATTAGACACGAGGCTAAGCAGCAATAGTAGCTCATTGTCAGACTCCTACACATGATCAGAGTGTGGTAGAAAATTATAGGACTCATTAGTCACATACCACAGACATCATCATCACAGTTGAGCTCTATGATTATCATCAGCTACAACAGATGAAACACCAGAACATAGATAAATCTCCAAATTAAGGTTAATAAACACAGTGTTCATGCCGACACTGTGCTACCAATGCCAGACCTGGACCCTGACAGAGAAACTAGAACAAAAACTCGCTGTATGCGAAATTAAGTGCCTGAGAACACTGGGGGTAACAAAAATAGATAGAATAAACAATGACACTATAAGAAATCTGGTGGAAACAATATCATTAAAAGAATACATAGACACAAAACAGATCAAATGGTTCAACCACCTAATCAGAATGGAATGAGATCGCATTCCATCGAAAGCCTTCACTAAATTTCATCTGAAAAGAGAAACAGGGGAAGACCCAGATGAAGATGGATAGATGACATTAGAGATATAATAGAACACCAAGGGGCTGCACTATGGCAGCGGCATCACAGTTAGCAAAAGAAACTCGACTTTGGCTCCCCATGATGGTACAAATAGATAGGACAAGACAAGAGACAAATAACATATTAAAGGATAAAAGGAATAAAACAAACAGGAGGAATGATTATGAACTGTAAATATAGAATATAGGGTCATGTTTTAATCCTGGTTCTGGAGAATTGCATCCTTGCACTAGGGACAGCTGTACAGGTGCTCAACCTCTGATCTGAGAATGTAACCAAGAGTATGGTGATGGAGACAATTGAACATGAATAGGAACATATTTAGTAGCTAACATTTTTCACTGGATATCTAGATACTGGGTAAGTTTGAGTAGACGTGTCTCCACTATGTACAGCAAGGCGGTAGATATATTTTATAGTTAAATGGGGTATAAATTCAATTTTTAAATGTTATTTCCTCCTTTTCATGGGCATTTCTCTGTTGTGAGATTTAGATTTTGTTGACCTTTTTTTTATGGGAATACCTTTGGAGAACCTGCTTTTTACCATGCTACCCAGTACTAAATGTGATTGTTCTGATTTCCTTTGGGAGGGGATCAACCTCTTGAAACCTACCTCTCCCTTTATCTACGAAATTGATGTAAAAACCCAGTGAGACTTGTAATATCTATCAACTTCCAGAAGGATTATTCTGTATTTCATCTCACAATAACCCTTAAAATTCTGTACATATTATGTATCAATAATACTTCCTTAGAGGTAAAATTAAAGGTTAATGAGCATGTTCAATGAAACCTAAGCATGGTCTGTAAAAATACAGAATGTACCAGTACTAGTATGTGATATTCTAGGCACAGATGACAAGTCTTCTACATCTTAGAAACAGTACATAAACAACAACAAAACATTGGGTTCAAGTTTGTTTTTTGTTTCTATTTATTTATCATATGTAGACAGGTTCCATGTCATTCATGCAATTGTAGATACTATAGGGTGATTCACACCAGACTAAACACTTCATGGATACAGCTACTACAGTTACAGGCAAAATAACAAATTTCATCAATTTGGTCACAAGAGAAGATTTACTGGTGAACTGAAGAAAAATGTTACCAAATGTAAAATTGTATACATTTAATTCATCTGAGCACATATAATATGAACATATCTTATTCACTTCATTCTATGATATGTTTATGCTATAATTGTTACAGGGCTATATCGCAAACTTACTAATATGGACACGTGCATTGATGCCAATGGTGTGTACTAAGGTCTTCATTGAAATTTCCTCATAGTTAAGTTGGTTATACATCATCTACACCCCATTAATTAGATTATATAGTTCCAACTCCAGTAATTGTTGTATATTTCTATCTTAAGTCTTCTGTGTGAATCACCCTGTACAATAGCTACAATTTTCCTAAAGTCCGTTCAGAATCGTTTGCCGAGATGTTAAATTATTTTTATCAAAAACGTATTGTTCATTTGGATTGATCATTTGAAGTTAGGTTTAGAATAATAATGTCGCTATAGAAATATTTTTTTATCAAAGAAATGTGATCCAGTATCAAAGATACCTTATTTAACCTATATTAAAAAAAAGTTAATCTAAATTATAAACAACCGCTGGATTATGTAGATGCTTACATCTCACATCTGATTATTAAATATAAAGGCATGACCCTCACGGTAGAATGTGCACCGTTCTAAAAGTAGTTGTTTCCACTGTACATTTGTATAAAGCAATGTTACATATGGAAATTCCCGTTTAGCACCAAATATTATTTTTCCTGAACTTAGAATTATGTGAAATCAAAATCGGATATTGACTCGATTTCAAGTCACAAGTCAGAGGCACGTCTCAATATTTACAAAATGTAGGTGGCACTAAGCATATTACCTTCTGCAAGTCTATGTGAGAATGAATCTGAAAGCGAAATATTTTACTGAGCATAACATTGCTATAAAGATTTATCAATACTTCTGCAGAGAGCGTAAAAAAGGACATCTTTATTGTTCTTTATCAAATCCTGAGAAGAGAACAATGCATATTTTAGGTTTGTGTAAACGTTCATTTGATCGAATAGTGGAAGCAAGCGGATATTTATTGCCAACAAATTCACGAAAGCAAGGAAGGAAAGAAAAGATAGACAGTTTCGATAAGGACCTAGTAAAAAGAGAAATATGTAGAATGTTTGATAAAAACGAAGAAGTGACACTTAGAAAGTTGAAGATTTGGCTGAAAACTAATAACGACATTGAAATATCAAAAACTTTATTATGGAAAACTGTAAGAAATGCAGGCTTCACCTTTAGAAAGTATGCTGGTGGAAAAAACATTATTTGTGAAAAGCCACATCTGGTAGCTCTTAGAAGCAAGTATTTACGTGAAGGGAATGCGCGAGAATGGTTATGATATTGTGTATTTAGATGAAACTTGGATCAACGCTCATCATACAAATGAAAAGTAATGGCAGTTAGCAGATGGAAGTATTAAAAGATCAGTACCAAGTAGTAAAGGGCAACGTTTGATAGTTGCACATGCAGGTAGCATACATAATGGGTTGTTGCAGAATGCTCATCTAATTTTCATTTCAAAATCCATTGACAATAGAGACTACCACTCCGAAATGAATGGGCACATATTCGAAGACTGGATCGAAAAAAGTATTCTTCCAATATTAGATAGACCTTCTTGTCTGATAATGGACAATGCTTCATACCATAACGTAGTGAACGTAGAAGATAGAATCCCAACAACATCAAGTACAAAAGATGCAATCAAAACGTGGCTCATAAAAGAACACATACCATTTACCGACAGGTACTTGAAACCCGAATTGCTTAACCTTGTAAAACAGACACAACGAACAAAGATATTTAAAATAGACAAGTTAATTAAAGAACATGGTCATAGATGTTTGAGACTACCTCCATATCATGCACACTTAAATCCTATAGAGCTAATTTGGGCAAAAGTTAAAGGACACGTAGCATCTACAAATACAACTTTCAAATTATGTGATATTGAGACTCTTACAAATCAGGCTCTATCAAATATACATAAAGACTACTGGGTGAAATGTGAGGATCATGTGTTACGCCAAGAAGAGGAATATTGGAAAAAGGAAGGTTTGTTGTTTGTTCAGCCGAAAACAGTAATCGACCTATTTGACTCGTCTGATTATGAATGATCATTACTCTGATTAAGTCTACACTAAAAAAAGTTTGATTTGCAAAATTTACAAGTTGATTTGTAAAACATTTCATTGCTCAATACCACCCAAGCAATTCAAAAAAATGTTATAAGCAAACCATCAACCATTACTTATAAAAATTAGCCCGCTTGATTCAATACAGAAGTTCAGATATCTTGGATCAACTATTACAGACAAAATTTCCTTACATGAAGAAATATATGTACTTATTTCAAAGGCAGCGACAACATTTGTGAAACTCACACCAAGAGCATGGAACAATATCAAATTGACTCTACGAACAAAAGATATATTTTAAATTTTTTTTACACCTGCCACCATGTAAAATTTTGTGGACACGCCTATGGGTCATCATTGCACTAGATTACTGTAAAATATTTTGTTTATGGTCGAAATAATATTTACATGGGCAAACATCAAAAGAATTCGCCGCTTTCAAATAACCGTTACAGCTAGACATCAAGTAACACATATGTTTTCGCGACATGGACATTTTAACAACGTATGCCAAAATTCATGTGAAATCATCAAGAACTTTTTGAATTATAAATCATAACATCTCGGCAAACGATTCTGAACGGACTATAACATATATATGTAGATGCTATCATCTACAATGTTTTCTTAAGTTATATATGTAGATGCTAACATCTGTAACATCCCTAAGTTATATATGTAGATGCTAACATCTGTAACATCCCTAAGTTATATATGTAGATGCTAACATCTGTAACATCCCTAAGTTATATATGTAGATGCTAACATCTGTAACATCCCTAAGTTATATATGTAGATGCTAACATCTGTAACATCCCTAAGTTATATATGTAGATGCTAACATCTGTAACATCCCTAAGGGATATATGTAGATGCTAACATCTGTAACATCCCTAAGGGATATATGTAGATGCTAACATCTACAATGTTCCTAAGTTATATATGTAGATGCTAACTTCTGCAGTGTCCCTAGTTACATATATAGAGCACTAACTTTTCCAGTTACATGTAAGAACAGAGTGGAGCAACCTTATAGAGTCAGATATGCCAGATTGACCATATCTTGTTTAAAAAGGTTGTTTTTTACAAATTTTTACTTTTTTTGGTATTTAAATATCTTTTTTTAACTCAGTGGTCCGCGCATATGGTACTGTTAAATTAGCCTGGTGGGCCAGTAAAAGTGGACTTGGCCCAATCTGTGATGTAGACACTATAACAACTTTAGTGTTCATGGTATCTCCAGTTCCCCAAGTTACATGTAAGCACCAACTTTTAATAAAATAACATACAAAAAGCATATTAATAAACCTCAGCTGTATAGTACTAGCAGATATATTATTTACACAATGCATGGTTTCATCAACTAAGCACATGAAAAACCCTACCAGCATCATTTGTGGAACAAACCCCAATCATAAATTGAGAAAAATCCAGGTACAAATCCTGTAATAGTAAATGTCACTGTTCCAGTTTAATAATTCAACTCAAAATATAGATTTAGCTGTAGTTAGCATTTATAACATTATTCATTGCAAAATTTTATATTACAATAAAAACCATAATTGACACCAGCCTCATAACTGAACAGCCAATTTTGAATCTATTTTATTTCCTTTTTTTCTGCTTGTATACACTGTACAGTAGAAAATTGCACAACAAACAAAAATTATTGTGTTTTGTCTTACAATATTATAGAAATCATGGATGAAAATTGTGTGGTTAAAGTCAAAAATATATTATGCAGAATCATTAAATATTACATACCTCACAAACTTAACGTTCAAACTCCCAGCTCAGTTAGCTAGGTATCCAGCTGGCTCAACCATCTCTACATCATGCACAATGTGAGAACTAATCCAGCATCCAACTAGCCTCCATACGCAAACTGTATTAAGTGATGAGACAGTAATTACTCTAGCCTCTTCCAATCCCTTTAGGTAGTGGGCATGGAATAAGGATACCGGTATAATTATTTATTTTAGCTGTTCTCCTAACTGACTACATCCTACTAATTTGCAGGAGTTTGAGAATGATTATGAAGTAAGATGTGAGTAGGTAGCTCTTGACAGTCCATTGCTTTTCTGACAAAGTACAGATCCTCCTCAGTTGGGTAACTGAGGCGACACCTAAATTGTTGCAGGGATTATAGATGCATGTTTAGTCCCTGAAGGAAGGTATTCCAATATGACATTACACCAGGATTGTTATGTCCTGGCAAAAGTGTAGCTTGGACCAACTAGTTCATCATTCTTCCATCAGCTTTGTTGACCCATCTGCAGCGATGATATATATGGCATTATGCACCATGGAGTCTGTCACAGAAGGACGAAGATGCAATGTCCACTAGCCTGCATCTCTTCTTTATCCATGGGGATTTTTGATAGAAGATAAAAGTAAGAAATTGAGAAAAGACATGCATATTTAACTCACGAGTGAGGGACGAGACATACAACAAGACACATTTATAACTGTAAAGATTAATGTTGGATGGATTTTAACTGCAAAAAAAAGCTTCATTATATAGTCATCTCATCTACTAAAAGTATACTGTTGCATGGTGGTATGTCTGGTAGGCCACTGGTAAGACCTGCAGACCTTACTTATGCAGGGAATTGGAGAATAAAAGGACAAGAAAAAAAGAATTACTCCAAATTCCTCTGGCATGTGAGGTGGGTAGTTGAGAGGAAAGGTATAGAAAGACAAGTCCTTGTTCTGGTATAATTCTAGTTATCATGGTTCATACACTCAAATTTGATGTGTGAGCACCTATTTAGTCAGTTCCTCTTTTGCCAAGTTTGGCCCCTAGGGTGGATGTCTTAATTCTTCATGCCTGTCAGTCAGTTGCTAAGGATTGCAAGTCTTGTGCATTTATGCCTGTTAATTTAATTCATTCATAACAGTTCTTCTGTGCGTTGTTTTTGGTCTTCCCTGTTTCCTGTCTGGTGTCCACATGAAGGCTTGAGCACATATTACACATTCATAATGTGATATTTATCCACATATACTACCAATTCTATCACTCACAAAATGATACAGATACTGTGCTACCTCATTACATCTGGTACAGTGGAATCCCATTATAACAACTTGGTCCGAACTAACGAAATAATGTATGTAATAACAGAAATTCTCAATATACAGCACAAACAATATAGAATAAATATAATTGTGGATTTTGAAAAGTGTTTCTATATAGGAAAATGTGTTATAACAGGATTCAACTGTAATGAGGTTAATTCTAATAAAACAAGATGATACAATTCATTATTATACATGCCTTCATATTTGAGGTACTTCTTTAAAAATATGGCCTCCACATACAAATGTTTTTAATTAAAATACTAGTATACATTTAGTGAACACTAGAAGATTTATTTCAGATAGATCAGGTTACCTATGTCAGCCAGACATGGCTAATACAATATATTCTATGGATATATTCTTCTGTTTAAAAATGTGTTAAAATAGCCAAGAGTATGGCTTGCACTCAAGTGTAATCTAGACATTCTACATTGTCTGACATGTGTACACATAATTTGAACATATCACACATTGTCTGATGTGCGTACACATAACACATTGTCTGCTGTGTGCATACACATAATTTGAACATAACATATTCACTTCATTATATGAGGTGATGAAAAAATGGTGAACATTTTTTCTGATTATATACATTATCTAGGTCATAACATGAAAGACACAGTATTTATATGATAAAGTAACAGATAAAGTATCAGGATTGGTGATCTCCAAAGGAAGAGCTAGTGACAGAAATGCTGGGAATTTATTTACAAAAGCTTTACAGTTGTGTGAAGTGGAGACATCACATTTTAAAGGCTATAGGATTGACTTCATTGTACTCAGGTTTCACCACATGTACTCTGTCTGCCAATACTATCATACAAGAAAACATAACTGTAGCTTGAATAATAATCATCAGGAACTTATTTTTTTTAATCGACCACACTCATGAGCTAGGTCTAGATATCTCTATTTTGCACATGACCTGCATGGAATTCCCCTAATAGTACAGTACTACGTTTTAGCATATGGATGTGAGGTTAATAATTAACTTCCCTTTGTTAATTTAACAAAAAAAATATGAAACAGTTTGAATAAGTTTCATGTTGAGCCTACCAAAAGAACACATCAACATTTCAACCAAAAGATCTATCAAGATCGGGACAATAAAGATAAATTTTGATAATGACCTTTTAGTTATTAAAAAAAATAGATTTGTTCATTCTTGTATGCTCTACATAAAACCTATTTAACACATTTTATAATAGATTAAATATCTACCATATGGTACACCATTTTTCTGCAGTCTCACATTCATTTTATGTATTAATTCAGAGAATCATACACTAAAACATTGTTTTTGAATTTGATTGGAGTCTGCTACAAATTTAGAAGTCAGTATTGGAACCACTTTACACCAGTAAGAGGGTATGAACTCATAGATACAAGCAAAGAGTGTTAATATCTAAACATAGTTCTGTGAGAAGTCAACCATACATGACTGAGGTGTTGACTTGAAGGATATTGCTAACATGAAAGCTTAGGGGATAAATAGCAGATGATGAGATCATGCTTTCTATGTTAAACTTAATTAAGACATACTATGGAAGCACAACATTGTCATTTCAATAGGGTATACATTTCTCCACCTCCCACATTAAACAGTCAATGTATTCTTACGTTATCTCAAAACATTGACCATTTGAAAAGGTAAATAATATCTCAACTATTGATACACACTATAAAGCACTTAGCCCTGTGGTTTTAAAAAGGGATGAAAAGACATAGAGGATGGAATTTCTTGTACTCGGGTTTCTCCATATGTACTCTGTCCCTCTAAACAGAGCAGCAAGCCACCTACTGAGAGTACTATCCAAAGAACATAACTCTTTAGCTTCAAGCTATAATCTCCAGGGAACTGGAACAAATTCACTCATAAACAAGACATCACAGCTCAGTATTTACACCTGCAACTTTTTTAACACAAGGCATGTGGCTTTACCATTACACCATACAGATCGGATATAGGCCTATACTAGACCAGAAAATGAGTAGCAATCTTTTATATGCAAATACAAACTGCTGTCATCTGAACACAGTCTATGGAAAACACCAGAATAATTTTCCAATTAAAAAAGATAAGGCACTGGAGCACTTGTATTTTCTTGAGGTAAGTATATTTTATTTTAACATTCTTTACATCTTCCATGTAATGGGTAAATGTGGTTAAAACTTTAGTAATATGTATTTTTATTATTGGAGCCTATCCTGTATTTATGAATTGTATATATCCAGTTGATATGTTAAGGTTTTGATCATCCATTTAATTTCAGTGTTTTGTGTCTACATTTCACTCAAGAAATTTGTATGTGATCTAACATTATTTCTCTGATTTTTTTTTTCTGTATCCAGTTATGGTATTAATCTCACGAGTTACTATTCAAGAAGGCTGAGTTGCCAGGTAGTTGAAATTGATTATAGTCAAATTTCAGGTGCCAAGATTCCTAACCTTATGGTTCACAGTTTCATTTAATATACATTATTTTCAACACATTAATTGCTGTGGGACTGATGCCATTTCAAAAAATGGGTACCAGGATAAATATTGAAAAGTAAATTTGGTTTTCTTTGTGCTAACCACACCACATGCCTTTAGGTGTACAAAGAGCAGGGGTCTAACAACTGTACTCCCAAGCACTGCAATGGTATAGAAAAGAATTTCAAAATAAAGAGCTATTACATAAAGTTTTTACATAACACAAGATGTCAACAACTATGATATAAAATATTACTTGAAATTAAACAATATTTCAACAAATATAACATAAACAAGTACTTGACACAATGTCAACAATGTGGCATAAGCTAGTACAGTGGAATCCCTTATAACAACCTGGTCCGGACTAACAAAATATGTATGTAATAACATAAATTCACTATATACAGTACAAATAATATAGAATAACTATAACTGGGCATTTTGAGAAGTATTGTTATTTAAAGAAAGTTGTTATAAAAGAATAGAGGGATAAATAGAGGGATCCCACTGTACTTAACACAAGTTATCAATAACTATAGCATAAGCTTGTACATGGCATAATTTAGCAATAACTATAGCATAAGTTAGTACTTGACACAAGATGTCAACAATATGGCATAAAAAAGTAATTGACAGAAGAGGTCAACAATATGGCGTAAATTAGTACTTGACACAAGATGTCAATAACTATGACATAAACTAGTACTGTTTCTTGACATAAGATATCAATAACTATGACATAAACTAGTACTTGAAACAAAATGTCAAATATGACATAAACTAGTACTTGACACAAGATGTCAACAATATGACATAAACTAGTACTGTACTTGACAAAAGTTATAATAGCTGTAAAACACACCATGTAAACACATTAAAATTATACCATGAAATTAAATAAAGACAGGATATCATCTATATTAGAAAATATGATACATTAGTGCATTAAACTAGATATCAACCATGATAGAAACTATCATGATATAAGCTATATAAAAAAAGGTCATAAAAAACCTGCATGTCAGAAATTATCAACTAGGATAGAATTATATTTTTTTAAATATAATTTTTATATTATAATTTTTATAATTAAATATAATATAAACATAACACTAGATATGATAACACTAAGATAGATAATTAGGCCTACAATATGATATTAAATAGTACAGAGATTCTAAATACAAATCACCCACAAGATCACATTCGCAGAAAAAGTAGCAAAGTAGTGAAAATATCACAGCAGGGAGAGTCACCAATATGTGACAATACATATTTGATAACTCACAAACATACATGTCAACCTGTTGAGATTTAAAACTTATACAACAGATCCACAATAACCAAACAATTTTGGAAAAAAACAATATCGATAAATATAACTACAGTACAGGGCCTAATCATTCAATACCATACATCGTAATCAAGTATCAACTCCATTGAAGGTCGGATGTAACAGACTTCAAGCATCTTCTATTTCTTTCCTTGGTTATGCACTCTGTTAGACTGTATAATGTTCATCTCATGATGTTTCCCTTCCATTTGTATCTTGGCATACCTATTACTCGCCTCCCCTCAACTCATCTTCAACAAGGTGTCATGTCTAAAATATTTTATTTGTTTGATTTATATTTCCTTTAATAGTTTTTTTTCATATGCAGTGTTGTCAGAACCTCTTTGTTTTCTTCTCTTTCCATAATCTCTCTTTTTGTTGTCGATATCCAAATGCTGATGAGTAATTCTACTCTTGTTAGCACAATGCCATTCTTAAAAAAGTGCAGGTCTTCTGAAGTTAATTTAGTGGTCATACAGTAAGTTAGTGACTGTTAAGTGTCTGTAGATGTCTTTTGCTGGCAATTGAAAAGTAAGGGCAGTCAATAAGGAGGTGTTCCACTGTTTCATAGAGATGATAAGTGTCTACAGGTGGGTAATTACTGGGATTTGATACAGTTTAAATGGCTATTGATCCTTGCATGTCCTGTTCAAAATTAAAAGATAGGGGATTGGTTTTTCCTGCAGAGTTCTATCTTCATTCTTCTATATATCCACATCTCAAAGGAATCAATTCTGTCTTCTAGCTGTTATTCACTGTCAATATTTTAGAGCCGCACATTAATGTACAGTAAATGTGTTCTAATTTTTAGCTTGTTTGTGATTTGTTTGATGCTAATATTTTCCTTGTGCCATTCAAACAAAGGATTTGAGCCAATCCTATTCTTCTTATGTTTCACATTTACCATCATTTGTGTTTATGCGTCTCATGTAATTATTAGTAATGACCTACTGTTGTAGTATATTACCCACGTAGTTTTATATTTTGTGTTTGTTCCTCTTTTGATTGTGCGGATTATCATGGTTTATATCTTTGGATGTTAATATTTAGTCCATAATCTCTGCTTGATTTATCTACTTGATCTATTACTCTTGTAGATCCAGTTCACTTTCTTCTAAGGAACTGTGTCAACTGCATATCACAGATTATTTATTACTATAACTATCATAAAAAATTCACAAATCAATGAATAAAAATACTTGTTAAAATTATGAAGTGTATTCAAATAAAATATGCCAATGTTGCATCACCTATGACAGCATGTGAGGTACACAAAGACATCACTGATAAGTGGTCATTCTCTTTGTATGCTCAGTGTCCTGTGCTGGGAGTGGACAACATGGCTGGTGTTACAACAAATCCGTCCAAATTTAACCAACACAGTGATTCCGTTTTTTTTACAGCCAAAGGATGTCAGACAACCAACATTCATCAAACAATGTAGTATATGGTGGAAAGTGTGTTTCAAAGAAAACAGTGAAGATTGAGTCAGAATGTTTCGGAAACACGGTTGGCACTTGTGACAGAAGATCCAACTTTTGTGAGATAAAGGCAAACATTGCCATGCAACAAAATGACACTGCACGACAACATGCTGAGTCACTTAATCTTGATGCCTGTATGCAGCTTGTCTAGTGAGTTCTTGTACTAGCCGATGGCATTGATACTCACACTAGGTTATTTGAACTGCACCAACTAGAGTCCTTCTTGGTCAAAAATGGCAGATCAAGCATGTTTCCATTGCATGCTGGCTACTTTGCTTCATGGCTCAAAGTGGTGATAAAACATTTCGTCACCTGTCACTATTCACAACAGAAATGCATCACCCTCTGCATGGTAATGCTTCAAATGGTCAAACCCCACCCCATTCATTCTTCCTTGTCAGTCAATAACTGTGGCACTAACTGAGAACACCATTCGATACTTCAGTTTCTTTAGAACAATCATTTGATCTCTTCCTAATGACACCAAAAATTCATTAGCTAGAAAATGTAAACTCCAGTGACGGTCAACACGTATTGCTGCATTCATCTTGGTGATGGCTTCTTCTATCAAACAACACATGCCTGTCCTAGCTGCAGAAGATTATTTCTTACCTGTTGTCCCTCCTGAGACATTCTTGCCCAACCCTTCACTGATGTCGTCCAAACAAATTTTCTACCATACACCACCTGTATTTTTTTTAATGAATGTTGGTTAGTCAACATCCTTCAGCTTAAGAAACACTGCTCATTTATCACATTTGAGTGAATTCGTTATCACACCCACTATGTTGTCAACTGCCTGCACATGACATTAATCATACAAAAAGAATGACCACATGATCAGCTGTTCATCGATGTGTACTTATCACATCAGTGATGCACTGATCACTCCTTACATGCAGACAGAGGTGACGCAGCACGGGCAGGTTTCATTTGAACATGCCTTGTATTATCATGGATTGTTATCTTGAAATATTTTGCATATTGAAAATGCCTCTTATCACAATCTTGGCAAAATGCTATGTCAATCCAGCATAAGAATAAATCCAGAGTGTTAGGAAAGGCTTCACTATGAATACTATTTTTAAAAAAGAATACATCAATGATATACGGGTTAAGCTACCAAATATGGCTGACTTGTACCAAATATGCACACATGAAATATTTAACACTAGTACCGAGATGAGATTTGATACTTTAAGTCTATGGATCTTTAGATACTGTATGCCTACAAGGATTTGCTGCAAAATTTGTAACATCACAGCAGGGACTTTAAATAAGTAAACATGTGTTACAAATACTACCACTACTAATAAAAAATATCATAAAAACAACTTAACAAATAAGGATGAAAACAGTTGATTTTATGATTATAAGATCATCTGAACAGATATTGTACAGTGAAATCCCATTATAACAACTTGGTCCGGACCAACAAAATAAAATATGCATGTAATACCAGAAATTCACTTATAGAGTACAGAAAATATATAATTGGCAATTTTGAAAAGTGTTGTTATATAGGGAAATATGTTATAAAAGAGTGCACGTAGAATAGAAGGGTTTCACTGTATAATATTAAAACAGCAAATAATACAGAAATAATATTAATTTCAAAACATCTAAGAAAATAATAAAAACACTCCCAGTAACAGCCTTTATTATTTGCTGTTATTATATATCTGTTTAGACGAAGATCCTATGATCAAAAAATCAAATGTTTTCATCCTTATTCTTTTTATTATGATTGTCTTCAGTATATTTTTATTAGTGGTAGATATTTTTAACACAAATTAAATTGTTTAATATAAGCACTTTGTTACTTGTGCTACTGGGAGGGGATGGCATATCTGAATGTTGAATCTTTTCTAGGCTTCTGGTAATTAATCGAATATTTTTTTTTTAAATTGGTAGCAATTCTATTCATGACGTTACCAACAACTCAGCATTTTTTGGTTGTAGTGATTTTCTAAGCAATATAAATGTGTTCAGTAGTTTCCCATTTCTTTCCAAATAGTCCAGATGCACAATTTCCTGTTGCGGGATTAAAACCAAGTACCCTGGCCATCACAGATGCACTTTGTATCACGCTGCCACAGAGCCGAACATTAATTATATATATATATATATATATATATATATAAAGGGACACACCCCCACACACACTTTTACCCTTTCCATAGGTAAAAAATATGTAGGAGACTGAGAACTGAATGTCAGCATTTAATCCCAGTCAGTGTCCTTGTAAATTCTCAAACAAAGATCATATGTCTTTGTGGTAATGTATACATTTGTTGGCATGCCCTGTATATAGGTCTATACTGAAATGGAACTTCCTTACAAGCAACTTTTGCCATGAAGCTGTACATCATATAGCACATATTTTATCTAGATATCTGTGATAAAATTGATATGAGTGTGTCAGATCATACAATTTGTATGTGCTCCTAGCTCATATTACAAGTAAAAATTGTCCATGTTGTGAAAATATGGAGGAAGATGGCATATACTAGTGGTCATTTGCATGAATAGATATAAAATAGTGTATAAGAGTATAGGTCACATAATCAACATTTATAAAAGTAGCTAAAACTGATTCATGGTCAATGGCACTATCACAGACAGGGAGGAGAAAACCAACATGACTCAAGGTCGGCAACATGTTTCATATGATAAAAGAACATTTACAAATTAATGACATCCAAATTCGACCTGGTCATCTGCCTGGAATGCTGTGGCAATGAGGAATATTATGCACACAAGTAAAATATTTTGCAAATGACATCAAACATGGAAAAGTTTTGTGAACAACAGTTCACCCAAACACAACCAAGCTCTTTAAAGTATATTTTGCACCATACACTTATAGAAATATACATACACGTGTGGTTGAAACATTACCTGAGAAAATGGTGCAGATTTAAACAAATGTTAATTATGAACAAATGCTGACAGTGATAGCCAGTAAGACATGACACAATGAGTGCCAGATAAATGACGAGATATCAATATGTTATGCAGGATAAATAATGTATTTCAGATCTAACAATCTGGGCCACTTCTGAATGGTTTTCCATAGGCTCAATTATATTAAATAACAAAAGTCTATTGATTCTAATATGTTATGTAACATAGGTCTGTGGGCGTAACTATGTTAAGTAACATAGGAAATAATCAAGCTAATGTTTAACAGTATTTTTTCTTTAAAGTAAACTTTGTTGTTCCTTTACAAAAGCCTGCCATAATTTGTGGTTTGTGCTTTGACCTTTGAGTAATGACCAAATTTCAATAATAAAGTATCATCATCATCAAGTAACTGTGGACTGAGCCCAGAGACTGCAGAACACATTCTTCATGCCTGTCAACTCTACCAAGAAGAGAGGGAGAAAATATGGCCTACTGAGACGGCACTGCTTCCAGACTTGAGGGGTTCCATGGATGACCTGAAACGAATCACACAATTCATTGAAGCTATTGGTGCTGTGACCTGATATCTGACTGAAGAACGATGAAGAAGAAGATCATCATCAAGTGACATATTCTTTCCAGAACATAGTCTTTCCTATAGATCTCTTGAATTCTCCGCGGTCTTGAGCAAGTTGCCCTGCATCTTCCAGTGACATGCACAGGCATTCTTGAATGTCTTTTGTCCAACGGCGTCTTGGTTGGCCTTTGCCCCTGTTGCCTTCTATCATCCCCTCCATTAACACTCTCTCCATGCTGTTGTGCCTCTTAATATGACCGAAAAAAACTAGCTTTTTCTTTAATATAGTGTTCAGAAGGCAGCCTTCCTGGACGTTAATTGTTCGTAACACCTCCTGGTTTGTTTTCTTCGCGGTCCATGGTATTCTCAAAATTCTTCTATAATACTTTAATTCAAATGATGTTATTCTCTTGGCCACTGTTTTATTTAGTGTCCATGCTTCACATCCATATGTCGCCACAGGAAATACACATGTTCGTAGTAAACACAATTTGGTTCTTATGTTAGTACCTTGCCATAGTTTCTTTATCTGTTTTAATTTTGTCAGTGCCATTGCCGTTCTTCTCTTGATCTCAACTGCGCAGTCCCCCGCATTGTTTATAATAGTTCCTAAATAATCAAAATGGGTCACTTCTTCCAAATTGCAGTTCTCAATATTAATTTGGGTTCTTGATTTAGTTTTGTCAGTTGCCATTATTTTTGTCTTTTTCATATTTAAGAACAAGTTTTTCTGTTCGCTGAACTTTTGGGTTGACTTAATTATGTTCAGTAGGTCGTGTTCGTTTGTTGTTAATAGCACTGTGTCGTCTGCATATCTAATTTCTGGTATCTGCAGCACTCCTGTATTTATGGGTCTGAAATCAGGCTTCATTGATTCTTGTCTCACGTTTCTCATTATAATAAAGAATGAACAATAAAAAATGTTTATTACGTTTTCAATAAGTGAATTAAATAATGTGCCAGTTTGTGCTGTAGTATTTCATACATTTTCAGGTAGATGCAATCAATTACATACCAAAGATTAATAAGAAAACAACAATAGTTAAAATACAGTTTATGTAAAAGTACAGTAACAGAGTCAATGTTTCAATATTTTTCAATGTATATATGAAAACAGTAGAGATGAATGCAGATAAATCAGCTTAAAATCTGGTCTAGACTGACCATACAATGATCATGTAATGTACCAGAATTTATATAACAATTTCACCCATTGTCATGGTTCACTAATGTCAGGAATGACCAGGGCTGCCCTCCCCCCCCCCCCCCAAATTTGGGTCACCACAACTGAAATGAATTTAGTTGATGTAGTATCAGTCAGAACTTGCCCAGGGCACTAATAATGTCTAATTTATGGATGTTATGAACTTCTCAAGGTGCTGGGTCAGTAGACTTTATTCAGACAAAGACATGTCTACAGTTTAAATACTGTGATATCTCTTGTTCATCGTTGTCTAGGAGTAGCCCTTTACCCTGAGAAGGGAGTAAATCCCTACAGAAAGACCAGAAGAGACACTAGGGCATTTGATGGTTGTATTAAACCATCTTCTGCTCATTTCCATGCATACTGGCACTGCCTTTCCCAAGGAATTAATCAACAAAGCCGAAAGGTGGTTAATGCAAATGGGCACAGAATGCTCTCCATAAAATCTGCCCATGCAAGCAATCGTGTGAAATGTAGTGATTGTCTCTGCAATTTACAGTGGCCTGTCTCCTTACAGTCTATAAAAGAAGCACATGGTCATTATCATCATCCATTATGTATATGATGTTCCAAGACAAGTTCATGTTTTCATCTCAACATTCTGTTATTTAACAGCTTGATTCATAGCAAAACAGGGATCAAAGGCATAGAAAATTGACTTGATTGTACTTGGATTTGTCCATATGTACAATGTGGTATACCACCTGCCAAGAATATACACCCTCATAAGCACAAGGCAAATAGTTTAACCACTATGCCAGGAAAGTGGAGTGCATGGCCATGTGGTTAGAATGCGTTCTCAGACACTTATGGTCCAGGGTTCAATCCAGGTTGGGACAGGATTTTTTTCTTCCGTAGGTACAATCAAAATCCTTCCTGTACATGTCATGGCATCTGCAATGGCAAAGCTACCTTTATTTCCACAGCCCATAGAAAGCCTCCCTTCACAGGAATATTGCCAAATTTATGTTGATAGTTTCAACAAACCACTAGGATGGCTGATAAAATAACCTATGCAGCCATATATGTATAATCTTTAATTTATAACCATTGCTTTAAAATAAAAAACACAAAACAGATAAACAATATATATATTGTTTATCAATATATATATTTTATACTATATATATATATATATATATATATATATATATATATATATCATATATATATATCATATATATATATGTAGTACTTTCGGCAGACTGTGCGCAAATGTTTGGCATAGAAATAGCATTAACCTACAGATTAAGCTGAAAGTTTACAGAGCAGCTGTACTTCCAGTGCTGTTATACACTAGTGAAACATGGACTGTGTATAGACGTTATGTGAAAAATCTCAATAATTTTTCACACAACTTGTCTCAGAAAAGTTATGAACATGAGATGGCAAGATAAGATTCCAGATACCACTGTCCTTGATGCCCAGCATTGGTATCCCCAGCATTGGCACGATCCTGATGCAGACACAGATTCGTTGGGTAGGTCATTTGGTGTGTATGCCAGACCATCATCTGCCAAAGATACTTCTCTATGGTGAGCTGGAGAAGTGTACACGATCTCAAGGTGGCCAAAAGAAGCGCTACAAGGACTAGTTAAAGAACTCACTGAAAGCCTTTGAAATAGACCACGACACATGGGAACTTGCACAAAATATATCTACATGGTGTTTTAAAATAAAAAAGAGCGCATCATCTTGTGAAAAGAGGAGAAATGCAGCAGCTCAACAGCGAAGAGCAGCTAGAAAGCCACGGATAGACCAAGATCCGTCTACAGTCGTTATTCCATGTCCGAACTGTCCAAGGACATTTACAGCTCGAATAGGGCTCATTAGCCATCTACAAACTTATAATCAAGGAAATAACTCTAATTGAATTTTCAAAAGTGGATGTAACAAATGGTCATCATCCCTTGTGATGGACGAACAACATATATATATATATATATATATATATATATATATATATATATATATATATATATATATATATATATATATATATATATATACATACATACATACATACATACATACATACATACATACATATATATATATATATACATACATACATACATACATATATATATATATATATATATACATATATATATATATATATATACATATATATATATATATATATATACATATACATATACACAAATTACTTTCAAACAAATGTCAGAATTGACATTACTTAACAAATTGTAAATACTTTAAATTTAAAAAAACAAACAATAACCCAAATCTATTGGACATTGTAGCACTGGAGTAAAATGTATATATAAGATATCTAAATAATAAAAAAATGTTTCTATCAATAAATTATAATATAATCACTTTTCACAGGAGAAGGTGCAGGCACATAATTTGAAGTGGCTATGAATAGAATCAAATAATTGCAAACTTGCATGTGCATCCACCTGTTTACTAACAACACACAACTGCCACATAAAGAAACTTGTCACAGATCAATATTTGCTAACTGAAATGTACCACTAAAAGATGAGACCAGGTACCTGGCTGAAAACTTTCAGGTCAGTAAATATCTTTCACTGTATGGTAAAAAGTTATAGTGGATGTCTCATCACACCATGGTCTCATCTAGATCTTGCTCCACTTGGTTACTCTCCTTAACATGGTAGAGCCTGCCTGTGTCACGGATCTGCTTGCTAGCAATCTTCAGAAGATTCTCTTCTTGTTGCTTGACCATCCTCTCTATTTGATCTGCTGTTTCTAAGAAATTGAAGTGGTCAGCACGTTCTCGTAATCGGATTGTATGGTCAATCTCAATTACGTTTTTGCCTTGGAGAGCCATAATGGGGGCAGAGTTGCGGGCGAGAATCTTTCCAACCTGAAATAGTACATTTCAAAGACTTAAGATTATGACATTGTCAACATATGAAGTGGTTTTCCTAATGCAACTATACTTGAAATATAAGATGGCATTATTTACCTTATGCCTGTGTGTGTGTGTGTATGTGCATGCTGGCTTGTTAAAAGCAGCCGCTTTGGAAGTTTAAATAGACTAGGATCACTTTCAAGTTATAGCATGATCCAAGTTCGGCCACCTTTTCATTCTGTTGTAATGTATGGGTAAGTTTTCTGTGATAACTGACATGCTAAGGATGATGTGGTCAGTTGTACATCACAAAGGTAGATGGAAGTTAGTGCAAGGAAAGGAGAATCTACCACCTTACCTTTATATGATATATGGTACTGAGACTATATGATTACCAGTCTAACACACACACACAAACATCTGCCTGACTGAGCACTATTCTAGTACAGATATAAGCGCCTCATCTTGGTGTTTCAGTTTGACAGTCACTACATCAATCATTCAATCACATTTAAAATAGTTCGAACTGAATGTACTTGTTCACACAAGATATATCTAGAATAGAGTTCAAGATAAGATATCATACATAAACACTGAACAAGACAGCACACAAAAGGTACATTAAGTATGACATAATATACACAGGCTACATTAAGTACGACATACCACACACAGACTACATTGTGTATGACACATTACATATAGGCTACATTAGGTATGACATATTACACATAGGGTTTACATTAAGTAAGTCTATGACATACACACAGAATTTACATTAAGCATGCATACCATACACAAACCACATTAATTATGACATAACGCACATAGGATCTGATGTTTCTCCTTCGCAGGCGAAGATAAGCATGGCATGAAAAACTCTAAATGTGATGAACAAGTAGAAAAAAAACGATAATGTTATTGTCTAATTTGGTTTGTGAGTTCGTAGATGACATATGAGTCTAAATCGTTCCAGGAAAGCTCTATTGCAATGCATGCAGGAGTGAAGAAGGTTTGGGTAGGAAAGCTTTTGAATTTGTGCTTCGAGTGGCTTGTAAATTTCCGCAGTGTGCTTTCTTTTTCAAATTTTGCGATGCCAGCAATGATCTGGGTGTGCTAAGCTGAGCGACCAAGGGCTGTAGGTCTCTCAGAGCTTAGGATCGATGCTGCAGTGCTTGGGAGAGTTTTTTAGGTGATCCTTGAAGCGCTTTTTCTGTTCTCTGCTTGAACGTTTATCATTGCACAGCTCCTCATAGAAAAATCTCTTTGGAAGGTGCTTGTCTGGCTTACGGAAGATGTGGCCAATCCAGCGGAGTTAGGACCTAGTCAGTAAGGCATGGATGCTTTGTATACGGGACTTTTGAAGGATTTCTGTGTCTGGTACTCGATCCTGTCAACGTACTCCCACGAGGTTTCTTAGGCACCGAAGGTGGAAAGAGTTAAGCTGTCGAGCGTGTCTCGAATATACAGTCCAGTATGACGCAGCATAAAGCAGTGTTGGTAGAACCACTGCGCGATGCACGTCCAACTTAGTTGTCAAATTGAAACCACGCCTGATCCAGACGTTGGGACGAAGGCTCCCGAATTATGTGACCTAACGTATCACAGGCGAAAGAAAAGATGCCCATGCTGTTCTGCGTGTCTTTCAGACTGGTAGCGAATACTGCACAATCGTCGGCGAACAAGAAGTCGCGAACAATGTCCGTCTTAGTTTTGGTCTTGGCCTTCAATCTACTAATATTGAATATCCCTCCATCAGCTCGATAGTGAAATCAAATTTCTGCACAGTTAATTCGGAAGGCATCACTTAACATGGCAGAGAACACCATGCTGAAGAGCGTCGGAGCCAGGACGCAATCCTGTTTGACAAGGTTAGTTACTGGAAATGGTCTGAGTGTGCGCCATCATCTTGCACACAGGCTGTCATACCACAACTGGCGAACCATGTTGGTGAATTTTTTTTGGGACATCCAAATTTGACCATGACCTTCCATAGTCCTTAGCGATTAACACTGTCGAATGCCTTAGTTAGGTCGACAAATGTGGTGTAGATACCAATGTTCTGTTCACGACACTTTTCCTGTAGTTGTCTGGCAATGAATATCATGTCAACAGTACCTCTGCCCTGTCAGAAGCCACGTTGGCTCTCTGGGAGGAGACCTGTCTCAAGATCGGCTTGCAGTCTGTTTAATATGACCCTTGCAATGATCGTGTCTGCTATAGAGAGCAGAGATATGCCTCGGAGGTTGTCACAAGCTTGGCGATTTCCTTTTCTCTTGTATAGATGTATGATGTAAGCATCCTTAAAGTCTTGTGGTATCGCTTCCAGGTTCCACATTGGAAGAGCTCCGTGAGTTTAGCAGTCATGACGGGGCTAGTGACGGCGTAAACTTTGGCTGGAATGGAGTCTGGCGCTGTTCCTACGGACAAATTTGAGATTGCTTTCTCTACCTCCTCAAGCAAGGGGGTTCCGATAATGAACGATTGATTGGTATTTGCGTGATGCGCACAGTGGATTCGTCGTTGATGTTGGAGTGGTAGTTTAGTAGTATATTTTCAAAATGTTCAGCCCATCGTTTAGGAATTTCCTTTCTGTCAGTGATGGTATGCTTTCCATCTGCGCTTAAAAGAGGAGACGAGACGTTCCTGAAGACTGCGGGCCATACATTGCTTTTAGCGCTGAATAAAATTTCTGCATATTATTGCTGTCCACGTAATGCTGTATGTCCTTGGCTTTGCTACTAAACCATGAGTCTTGCATCTTCCTTAGTTTTTTGTTTTCTGTTTTTCTTTGAGTTTTTGTACGTCTTTTTTACTGGTTGATGTTGGTATCGTTTAGATAAGCTTTGTGCTGTTCGTGCTTGTTGTCCATGATAGCTTTGATCTGTACATCATTTTCGTCAAACCAGTATTGATGCCTACGAACAACAACGCCAACCACTTCTTCTATAGTTCTGTAGATAGTGTCACGGAGGTTTTCCCAGCAACTTTGGTATTCATTGAGTTGCACAGAAGCTGTTTATAAAGTGGATCTTTCAATTTGGAGACGTCGAGACGTTTTGATTGCTATTTTGAGGTCGCTGGAGACGCAGTGTATAGAGATTAATTTTGGAGACTAGCAGTCTGTGGTCCGTCCAGCAGTTGGCGCCACACATAGTTTTAGTAACTCTCACATCCTGCTTATCACATTGTCTCACGGTGACATACTCAATTTGATGCCACTGTTTCGATCGTGGGTACATCCATGAAGTCCTATTACGGTAAGGTAGTTGAAAGAGAGTGTTGGAGATGAGTAGGTTAAATGCTGCTTCGAGCAGTAGCTGTCCATTGCTATTGCATTTTCCAATGTCATGCCTCCCCAGCACACCATCCCAGGACGTCCACTCCGAAACTACCTCGTGCGTTAAAGTCACCAAGGATGATGAGTTTGTCGGATTTGGGGGTCTCTCGTATAATTTTTATTTTCAAGTCATCATAGAACTTTTCTTTCTGTTCATCGGGGTTAGTCATAGTCGGGGCATAGACGCTAACGAATTTTGCATGCCGCTTTTCAGAAAGTGGAAGGCGAACAATCATCAGTCGGTTACTAATGCCCTTTGGGGATCCAGAAATCGTTCTGACTAGGCTAGATTTAATTGCAAAACCAACTCCAGCTTTGCGTTTCATCTCTTTTTTTTCTGCCATTCCAGAAGAAAGAATATACAGCGCCTTGTTCCACAAGTTCACCTTCCTCAGACAGCCGTGTCTCGCTGAGGGCAGTGATGTCAATTGTGTACCTTACTAGCTCTTTGGCTACAAGTGCGATACGTCTTTCTGGCCGTGCGAACTCCACGCGGTCTAGTAGGATGCGGCAATTTTGAGTGGGCTCACGTTAATTTTTCTCACAAAAATTATTGCGCTGTAAACATAGGTAAGTATGATATAACACACGTGGCTACACTATATATGACATAATACACACAGACTACATTAACTATCACATAACACAGTCTACATAAGTATGACATAACATACATAGCGAATACATTAAGTATGACATACACACAGACTGCATTAAGAAACACATAAAACACATAGGCTACATTAAGTATGACATAGCATGCATATTGTCTATATTTAAATGTACCAACATAACAAGACAGCATATATGGCCTACATTAAATGTACCAACATAACAAGACAGCACACAGGGCCTACATTAAATTAAGAAGGCAGTAACTGCTAAATACAGATTCATCAGAAAGTACACTGGATACAGTTACCCAGCTTTATACCACCGTCCCTGCCGCTGGGTCTCTTATCGATTACATGAGCTATGTAGGCGGCAGTTTCTACCTAGCCTAAAACTGTACCAGGAAACTGGCAAGGAGAATGCACGACCTCCAAATTCTAATTCTTTACACAAACCATGGTCGTGTATCTAAATGTAGTGCACAAATCCAGAAGAAAACAATTATTGGAGCTGCAACTAAGAGCTACTAGTAATTTTTTTCCTAGGTGGAAAAACAGCATAAGGGAATGTTTTGTATTGTTACTGTAACAGCCAAATCCTTCTTAATAATAGTCATGTGCGCATTTCACATTGTCACTTTTCTCGGCGGATCCTACTTTTCCCGTGGTTTCATTAGTTGCCGAAATAAAGGTCATATGTAGTGACCAAAAAAGGCAAGATAAGTGACGTTGTTTGTGACCAGCACGCATGATTATTCTAGAGAAGGATTTGCCTTAGTCGGTGACAAAAATATATCGTCAAAGAGAGTTTTGGCTCTGAGTTTCTGTGGGAATATAATCAACGAGAGTTCTAATCAGGGCAGTAGTTTAGAATTTGCTTCAAGTGAGGATTCACTTATTTTTGGATGAGACCTTTTTTGAATAAATAGTTTTTCTTAGTCCTAATGTCGTAACAAGAGGGGGGGAAGGGATATGGAGTTTTCTGTATGTTTGCATTCTTTTCTATTTAGCTATAAAACGGGACTGCTTGGAGTTGGCACATTAACCTCATCTGCAGCGTCTATGGACTTTGCTCTAGTTCTAATTTATCAACGAGCTCCAGCTCTGAATTCCGGCATGTATTCCAATTACTTCTGTTATGTGATCGTTGACAGTTTCATTTAATCATTGTGTACTATGGTGTGTTCTTGATAAAGGTATTATGGTCGAAATGTCGATATGTGTGCATTTTTTCTATTAGCAAAAATCCAGCTATTAGCAAAGCTTCATTATCCTGTTTCTAATGTTCGCCTGTCTGATTACAGTTTAGCTGCAGTTCTTACATAATATCTACTTATTTATGAGTGCATTTTTCTGAAATCCTTGAGAAGTATCACTTGAAGATAAAAATACGTGTTGCAGTGTTCGCAGCATGAGGCGTGTTTGCTGACAGATGTGGAGTATGGTTTACATACTGAGAAAAATGGATACAATGAAATCAATCATATACGCCTTTTGAACATTTTTACAGCTCTGATTTAATTTAGAAATAATAATTCTAAAATGAACAAGAATTTTAGCTCTGAATTTCTGTGAAAATAATAATTTTACAATTAATAAAATATTTATATCACGTTTCATTAGTTTTGCTCTCAATAGATCAAATGTAATTATCTGATTTCTCGTCCATTGTCTTATGTATTAATGTAATTTTTGCATATAATGTTATATTTGGTTATAAATATATAACATTATATATTTGAAGCTACTGGTGCCTTTGAATGTGGTTGGGGTGCAAAATGTCTCGAACTGCTCTCGTGCAGACCGAGGGTTAGCAGATAACCAAGATCATAAAAGTAACTCCTCGTGGTACACCCTGGAAACAGAAATACTGCAGATCTTTCTGTGTTCATGGCCAACACTTTTTGGCTCGTTTCCGTTAATGTGGAGAATGTAGATGGAATGAGAATTGCCTGCAAAGAGACAATCAATATCTCCGAGACTGCGCGAACACATACAGAGACACTGCCGACACACAGTGGCGCAAATCAATCCGGATATGTCAGTCGAAATGCAGATGCCAATGCGTATGTCTCGATATTGACTGATGTCATGAATATCAAGAGTCGTGCGCAAGTCTCCGAACACGTAAGGATAACATGAGTACAATGAGAACAGCACATGCCAGAGGGCAGCGCCAGGTGCAATTAGAATAAAGAAAACGATGCGTGGAAATCGGAACTAAAGTATTGTTCAGCTCAAGAACAAACTTCTAGTCACCGGTGCTCCAAAATATAGTTAGAGACTCAATCGTGGACGCTCAGGTAAGGGGTCAAACTGGCCCGGGCCCAACTCTACTGTCGAGCTTTTCCTATACCGGAATCATGCTCGCGGAGAAAAAAGGCTCAGTACTTGATGACCCAGGCACAATACGTTTAATGAGACAAGTTTTGTTCAGCTCGAGAACAAGTTTGTAGTCCCGGTGCTCCTAAATATGTGTTCACGAGATTGGTGAATTAGTCCTTGGCTAAGAAGGCGAACGAGCCTGGGCCCAACTATTCTGTCGAGTTCTTCCTAAGCCGAATAGGCTCGTGGATGAGAAAAGGTTTATTACTTGATGGGCACAGGAACAATATGTCTAATTACGCGAGACAAGTTCACTACGGTACACCTCGTGCGAGATAGACGTGAATGATAAACCCTCTCGATCTAGAGTCGACACATTCGCCACCTGGCGACAGATAGGAAGGCTGTCACAGGCTAGGGAAGCCCACCGTATTAACGGCACGCAGAAGACGGATGTGTCGTTTCCACTGGCGCAATTAAACGATAGCACAACGCATTTCTATTTTCTGGACTATGTCCTGCGAACATCCTGCGACAAGAGAGATGCAATGCAAGTTTTAGAATGAATATTGAAGAAAATGAATGCGCTTGATTGAGTTTAGTCTGTCTGTTTTGGTCAGTCCTGAGCCGAAACAAGTGTAATCTACCGGTGCCTTTGAACGCGATTTATTCGTTTGGTCTGTCTGTCATATTCATGTGGTGTCTTTCCTTTGAAATGCACTGTCTGTGGATTACTGTTTTTGGCTTCTCTGTGTCATAAGTGGATAGACAACATCAAGTGAAGCACACACTTTATTTGTCATGGTTCAACATCAAGCCTACGATCAAGTCTAGAGACTGTGTAAGATTGAGATATATTGTAGTCAATATTCAATATGGTCTGATGCGATTGTATAAATGTTCAATAATCAATATGGTCTGATGCGATTGTATAAATGTTCAAAATCAGATGCGGCAACAGAAAGAAACCATAGTGCAAAGGCAGCAATCAATAATCAATAAAATCCATAACCCTTCAGGGTCGTAGGGGTACCACATTGGAAGCTTCAGCACACAGAGTCCTCCAGCGAATTCTATCCTCAGAGATGCGGATGAGTGTGGAAATATCTAGCCCTGTCCATTCCTTGATGTTGTCTGTCCATGTCTTTATTTGTCCTCCTTTGCTTCTTCCACCCTCGACAGTTCCCTGCAGTATTGTTTTTGACAAGGAATCGTGCCTGCATACATGTCCGAACCATGCTAGTTTTCGTCGTTTCACTATTGAAAGCAATGGCTCTTGGACATCTGCACACATCTCTACTTTATTTCTTACGTACACATTGGTCTTATGTTCCCTATAGGAAATTCGTGTGATTATCCATTGTAGTATTTCAGTGGGCAAAAGGTTTAGCTAGTGGTGCCCATCTCCTCTCCAGCTGTCCTTCTGATGTGGTTATATGGATGTGTTTTCTCTCTCCATCTCCATTGCACTTTTCTGATGTTGACACTACATCACATTTGAACTTCGCGCTGAGCGCATCATTACCATTTCACTAGGTCACAACCTTACTTCGTACGCATCCACATTAAGACTTCTAAACTTGATAATACCTTCACTATGTTGTTATCTTTTAATCCATTAACGAGTAACCTTCAAGATATTATCCCGAATTGACATATTTTCCACTGCACACTAATTTACTGAATATAATACATAACATAGATCCCTGCTTCACAGAATGAAAACACAACGCCATATTGTCGTGATGACGTAAAGGCAGCAATGCTACTTCTCCAATAGAGTTACGAGTTCAGTTTTATTTCATGTGCCGAGCAATGTAGTCTGTTTTTGACTAAGTTTAAGTGTCTGTACTTAATGAAGATCTCCAATGAAGAAGATTTCCAGTAGTTTCTTTTCATGCACTAGAATAATTTTATCAAAACAGTGTGGACAATGTCACGTGCACTGCACTCTTCTACCCCGGAATGAAAATGAAATTGTTCTGTGTATATCTTACAACGCCAAGACATGCTGCAAAATGTTCCGTGTATCTCTTACAACGCCAATACATGTTGCAAATTGTTCAGGGTATCTCTTACAACGCCAAGACATGTTGCACATTGTTCAGTGTATCTTTTACAACGCCAAGACATGCTGCAAATTGTTCAGCGCATCTCCTACAACGCCAAGACATGCTGCAAATAATGGATTTATTTATCTTGTTTTTCATCTATATGAATTCCGAGACCATGCATATCCTTGCTAATTTAGTTTCGGGGTTCGCTACGAGGAAATGCTACAGGGAATTTTACCGGTGTGATTTGTTAACCAGACGAGCCAGTTATCATACATATGGATACAGCAGATACATGTATATGTTATGAGCAAACAATCCAAAGTAGTATATCCAAATACAATAGTTAACTTCACCAATATAGTATATAACCAGCTCTCTTTTCTAGAGTGTATTCAATGGCAAATAGTGTTTCATAGTGACAACGTCTAATATGTTATTTTAACTGAGCTCTAACGTTTCTATCTTTGACAGGAAGCAAAGGTATCGTTTATTGGGCATTTATACATTGTATATCAGGAATAATGTATCCATTGTCGGCATGACACATTACCTGTCTTGTCGCTGTTTTCTTTGGCAGTTTGCCAGGCATTTGAATTAATCCTGAAGAACAGAATTTATAAATAAGCTCTCAGATACCAATAAACACTCAGCAATGGCTCGCGTGTCTCCTGTAAACACAACGAACACGTGACTCAAGCGTCAAGCTGTTTAATCATGCCTGGATAAGTGAAGATGAGAATAAGCCATGAATGAGAATCACAGTCTGGTACACTTTCCCAGGCATACCTTAAAATAACGTGAAAGGAAAAAAGGTCGAGGGGTGTCACTAGTATTCTGTGCCATTTTGATCCAGCATGTGTCAATTTAATGAACGACTGCCTTTTATGCTGTGTGATTTCCATTGGTGTTATATGTTAAGCGCTAACTTCAAAGACCAGGTGGCTTCGAGTGACAGCAAGTTAACTCTTGTTGACAGGAAAAAAAATAAGCATTATCTTGAGCATTTTGCTGTACTGTTAATACAGACATTTATGCGTCTTCCTGTCTACATTCAATGTATAGATACAAGTGCAATCTATAAGTGAAGACAAATCATAACGCATGCACCCAATCACACATGTATAAGGCGAGTATGGTGGCGCCACATAAGGATTGAAACTGTATAACGCCCAACTGATATGAAAGATACCACTATAAATCGCATGTATTATTATGGGTCTCAATCAAGGTAGCCAATAGCAAGTTATACATATGACATACTGTAAATTTGTATCTCTTACAACGCTAAGACATGCTGCAAATTGTTCAGTGTATCTCACCATAGTATAGGAGTTATATTGAATGAACTTATGGCCTGCCTACTACACCTCAGCATTACTACCAAAGAAACAGTACTGCAGTGGATCCCTGGTCACTGTGGCATACCTGGAAATGAAAAAGCTGATCTCCTGGCAAGGAAAGGGGGATCACTGGAACAAATAGAAAGTGATAACACGTACTATGAATGTAAGACCATGTTAAAAGCAGAATATAAGAAAAAGTGGAAGCAGATGCACCTAACTGCAGAACCAAATGATCCCTACCATCAAATGTCACGCAAGGAACAAACCATCATCTTCAGACTACGAACTGGCCACAACAGACTGAGAAGTCACATGTTCCGAAAACTGAAGATAGGCGAGACAGACCTGTGCAACTGTGGATTGAGCCCAGAGACTGCAAAACACATTCTTCAACTTGTCAACGCTACAAAGAAGAGAGGGAGAAAATATGGCCTACTGAGACGGCACTGCTTCCAGACTTGAGGGGTTCCATGGATGACCTAAAGCGAATCACACAATTCATTGAAGCTATTGGTGCTGTAACTTGATGTCTGACTGAAGAACGATGAAGAAGAAGAAGGAGTTATATAGCACTGCAGACCTCTCTTCATCGCCTCTACACATGTTACACAATATATTAATCATACTGTACGTAAGTTAAATTAACTCGCTACAACGTCAAGACATGCTGCAAATTGATCTAGCAAAAACCAGCTCTCGAACCAAAATAAAACTGATGATTGATGTATCTTCTTCATTATCGTATTCCCCCCCCCCCCCCCACATACAGACACCAGATATTGTATCAATAGATTTACTGAATTGTATGATTTGATTCAAGACATGCATGAAATCTATTAAGTTTGAAGTTAAGCCGTCATAGTAAGCTTATACTGTATTTTCTTCTTCTCGTTTCTGTACGTCCAACAAACATGTGTTCTACGTGTTTTTTTTGTTTCGTCCACACGAACACAAGTCTGTCTCACTTATATTAAACTTTTCTGTACATGTGGGTTTCCCATTCGTTTGTGTTCAGCTGGAAGCCTAAAGATAATATTGTATTCTTCGCCTGACATTTAGTGAGTGAGGTCTTTATGCTCCGCAGTTGTGTGCGCCCATGTCCACTGTTTCTTAAATTCTGCTTTTATCATAGTCTTGATTGGTGATATAAGATGTCATTTTTAATTTGTTCCACCAACTCTTCCTTCCGTGTAAAGAAGTCAGCATTAGTACGCCCTATAGCACTACATTGTCTTGGATCCTTTGCAATGTTTCTTTCGTGGCGGTGCGGTGATGAAGCAAACAGGAAACGAATTAATTTACCTCGCGTACAGTATGGATTATATATTGTGTAACATGATCGTGTCATTAGAGGAGATGAACAGAGTTTTGCAGTGCTATATAACTCATATACTAACATATTGAGACAAGTCTTGGACAATAAACAAACGGGAAAGTGGGAAATTAGAGGCAATAGAGACATGGTTCTACTAAAACAATTCTGAGAATATCTACCATGGATTGCCAGAAAAACTAATACGGAGGTGTTGAAAGGGTCAAATGTGAAACGGACATTGATTAATAATATAAGAAAAAGACAATCTTCATTTTTTGGCTACTTCATGAACAGGGAGGTTTGGAGAACATAGTCACAATAGGCAAGATTGAAGGCAACAAAGACAGAGGGGCGACAACGTGAGGTAATATTAGACAGTTTGACAACCTGGCACGGCAGAGACATAACAACGATCTTGATACATAATGCTAGAGATAGAGAGATGTGGAGAGACATGATCACCTACGCCAGCCGGCATGGCACCTGATGATGACAGTATAATCTCTGGGCTTTCGCTCATCAAAATAAGTATGGACTATTTAAAGATGTTGTTCTATAGATATATTCGTGCCTTGGTTCAACCGTGACCAATCGTCTGTATAGATACTCGTTCGCCCAAATAAGTTGGATCCAATTCGTTACGTGTTTGTATTGTTGTTTTCCCGTAGTCGTAACCTTCGATAACAGTTACCATATTGTTCCGACATGCCGACGTTGTGTCTGAGCTAGTTGCGGGCATGACGTGGGTGGGCGGAACAACAAAGAAACCTGTCGCACGGGCCAGAGTTGTGCCCTAATGTCGACGTCTGTTTCGGCGGCATTGGACTCGAAACACCATCGAGTCGAATGGCTGCTGGAACAGAGGGCGGAGCACTTATGGGAATGCCCCACGTGCTGTGAGGCCAGTTTTCTAATCAAGAATCAAGAATTGTTGTTTTGCTTTCAACTGGTTACTATTTATATACTTGGAATCGAATGCCAAATATAGTCACGGCGATTTCAAGTTTATAAATAGTATCCAACTGAAAGCGAAATAATAATCAACACGTAACGAATGGGGTCCACATTAATTTAGCAAACGAGTCTTCATAAAAACAACGGTCTCAGTTCAACGCATGTGATGTTTCCTGATTAACACATCTAGATTCAGTCTCTTCCGGTCTGTTCCAGTTACATTCCCAGTATGACCAGAAATAGAAGATAAAAAACCAAGACACCCATTAACAATACAAAATCGTCCCAAAAATATGTAAGAGAAATATTTGTCTATAATCATCAATTATGATGTCAAATGGTTGAACACTAATTGATAATTGATTCCTAGAAACTATGAGAACATGTTATTTACTTAAATCATAAGACTGCATCAGTTAACATTTTGTGTTTTGTACTGAGAACCATGTATTCTGACAACTGTTGTGTCTGTTTTTAAATCCAGGTATAGAAGTCCACACATTTTGTTCTTAATAATCAACAAGTAGTTGAGTTTTCAGATAAAGTTTATATACATTTAACATGCATATAATTTGGACAAAAATTCAACCAACTGATCTACTGTTCAGATGTACTTGCTGGTACATGTAGGGCTGTCGGAGAGGTGTCACGTTTAGGACAAATTTATTCTTCTTCTTCTTCGTTCGTTCTCAAACTCCTGCAGATATGCAGGATGTAGTCCGGAGAACGGAATGCGTTGTGTCATAGTTTACAGCATTGCTGCGATGTCTGCGCCTTTTGGCCTGACACATTCAACTTCATCATGGCTTTGTATCACTGACCCTATATGGGATGGGACAGCCAATTCCATCCCATAACCTCCGTAGTCGCCTTTTACGGCATGCGTGGAAGGTAAACAGTGTTGTTATTCTTTGCTCCCCTTTGGGGTCCCGGCAACACACGGCTAGTAAATAACTTATTTATTTGGGGGGCAAATTTTCACTACACCCCTACCTGTCAAGATTTCGGATACACGCCCCTGCTTAATTATAAATTTTTTCGAAAAAAAAGTACAGGAAAAAAATACTTTTGTTTATAATTTTTAGAAAAATGTTTCACATTCAAACAATTTAATTAACGTCGTAGTCGGCTATGTCGGACCAATGTGTAAATAAAACTACAACAAAGCGCATTTCCGTTCTCTTGACTAAATCATGTCTGCTAAGAGTGACCTGGAAGGAGTCTGAGAACGAACGTAAAAACACTTTAGGGTTGTATTTTAAAAAAACAGTACTGTTGACATCAACCTTTTCTCATCTCTTTTTCCCCCTCACTTCCTTCCTATAAACAACTGTAAAACTGTGTTTTTCAAATCTCCCATTTGTTGACTTAATTAATAAACAATTTTAAAAGTAACAGCTGGAATATTTCTTTAATTCATCTGGACAACGGCTGTGTGATTATAGATGATCTAACACCTTGAGACTGTTAATCTTTAATCGTTTCTCCGTGTAGTTTATATATACTCCGTACTTACAGAAGTTATATATTGTTTAGGCTATGTGTATGGGTCTTCGTCAGGAGTCTACATAACTGAGATTGTGTTCGGAAGAGTACCTGCAAAAACAGCCTTATGTTAAAAAATAAAGAGATGTGGCGCTATCTGTAGAAGATGGTAAAATCTGGAAGATTTGTAATACACTGACTGTTTAATTGGTGTCCACTTAAGAAAGCTACGTACGTTATACCAGATGTTCTCGCCATTTCCCGCCTCTTGTGGACTCTGTTGATGCATCGAATGTGGTATCCCTACGACATTGACTGATTACGGGTTTATAGATAGAACCTGAAAGACTAACATGAGTACACAGCAAAGGCAGGAGCTATGAAAAAACTATTCATTCACCTAGAAAAGATAGCACGGGTGGTTCTGACGGCATGTCTAAATATTTAGCACGATCTCAGCCGGGGTTGAATGACCCCACACAGTACCTCACATTTAGCTGACCATCACCTAATCTATCTATCTATAAACCCATAACCCATCAGGGTCGTAGAAGTACCACGTTGAATGCTTCAGCACACAGTCATCTAGCGATTTCTATATTCAACTATATGGATGAGTGAAGAAAAATTATGTCATGTCCATTCCTTGATGTTATCTGTCCATGTCTTTATTTATCCTCCTCTGCTTCTTCCACATTCGACTGATCTCTGCAGTATTTTTGGGGACAAGGAATCACGACTGCATACATTTCTAACCCATGCTAGTTTTCGTCGTTTCACTATTGAAAACAATGGTTCTTGTAGAGCTGCATATATCTCTATTTTATTTCTTACATTACAAAAAATATCATCACCTAATATACCTCTGTGTATCCACATCTCCAAATCATCCACTGATTTTTTTCTTATATTTGCTATCCATGATTATAACTATAAAATAAAACTGACTAAACAGCATGGTTCTTTCCAGAAAACTACAATATTTTGATCATATCAAACGCCATGACTGTCTAGAGAAAGTCATAATGCAATAACAGAAGCATGATGATGACTATAACTATGGCAGCATGCATAGCACTACCACATACAAACCAGAAGATAATTTTAAACAAGGGAATGCAACCTTTTGGGGGTTCTTGTTTGGAACATGTGCCCTCCTCTATTTCATACGTTCCCTTGGCAATGTTTGTCAGTTTATGTTTATCCTTTATTAATTTAAATATTTTTTTTTTTAGGGCTAGGGTTATGGTTAAGATTAATTATGTTTTACATAACCCTATAACCTTAATCACATTTATATTAAAATTAATAAAAGATAAACATAAACTGACAAACATTGCCACGGGAAATATTCAAATAGAAGTGCACGCGTTTAAAACAGAACCGAATTTTTTGTAATAAAGTCTAAGCGTGTGCTTGTCTGAAAGAGAGATGGGTGTGTATGCATTCCCCCCCCCCCCCATTTCCCTAAAAGTGTACGTAAAAATATTGTTAGCAGTTTAATCACACACAAAAACTTGCCGATCAGAAGCAAAACCTCTGTCAAATATTTCATCATCAACGGGCTGTCTCCCTAAGTCACAGTTGGTTCTGAATACACTTCCACCTCGCAATTATTAAATATTTTACATAATCATTGTCAAACCTCAAGTTTTCTGTAAAGAACTATGCTGTTTATCCAGTTTTCTTTTACATTCATTTCTCTTAGGATGGTTATATTGGTGATCTTTTTGGTCTATGGTATTTTGAAGATTTTTCTGTAACATTTTGTTTCAAGTGCTATTTTTATTAGTCACTTTGGTGGTGATTGTTCAGGATTCACACTCACATATTACCACTGTGAATGTGCAAGCTCTAATGAATGTTAGTTTTATTGTTTTGAAGCAGATCAGCCATTTTTGTATTAGTTTTCTTTTTTGTGATAAAGGAAGATAACCTCCTTCTGACTTCTTCATAGCAATCACCGTAAGAACTAAGGTATTCAAAACTATTGACTCTTTCTAATTCGCTGTTGTTGATACTGATTGAGAATTTGCTAGTGGTTTTGTCACAATCTTGGTCTTATTTCCATTCAGAAATAGGTTTTATTTTTCACTATTGTTCTTTAATAGAATTTATGAGGTTCCGAGATCTGCTTGTCTTTGTACCAATAATGTTGTATCATCAGCATATCTTAGTTCTGGTCTCTTTTTACCTCCGGTGTTGAGTGGGTCAAAGTTATTTCTCTGTTGATCATTTCTTACATTCCTCATTATGTTCTCTGCATAAATATTGAACTGATATGGTGATAGGAAACATCTTTGTCTGACTTTTTTTTTCACGCTGAACCAATCATATGTTTCACTATTCTCACCGTTGATGCTGGTCTTGATATACATTTTTTTATGTATGAGGCGGATTATATGTAGCGGGAAACCCATGTCCTTCATGATATTTCATATTTTTTGTGTTCTACACAATCGAATGCTTTGATATAGTCAATAAATAATGTATAGATGTCAACATTAAATTCTGCATGTCTCTATGATCACATCGCAGTATGCGAGATGGATATTATATTTTAACCCTAAGAGAAAAATGTCTTCTACCCGAGTTGTTTAGAATGATCCCAGCCGTTCTCCATAATGTTAAACATTAAAGGAACAACTCACACAAGAATTATCTATACTGACACACCACGTGTAGGCCCGGATACTGTTCATTACTGATGCCCTTCACCTTTAAATGATATATAAAATGTTGACACTGCTCCTCCACCTACCAATCAAACACGCATGCGCAGATGGTCATTACTATGCGTTTCTTGTAGATAAGCTAAGGTTAGTCATATATTCTCTGTTCACCTGTTACTGCTCACATTCTCGCTGAAACATTTACACACAGACTCAAACAATGTGTGTTTACGAACTTTGTGTACTGACACTAACACGTATATCTGCAGAGGATCTACTAAAAACATGGGGAATATAAGCTAGAGAATTGCTGACTTTGGTTATTGGTTAAGAGTTGACATCACTGAACACCGGGCAAACCCATGGGTGTCACCCTCAGCACGTCAAAAAGTACGCATGCTTACCGTTTCTACTCACCTGTTCCTCTACTTCTGCATGCATATTTCCTTCCCTGGTCTGCTGGGGGGGGGGGGGGTCAGACGACAGTGCATGATCATCGTTTGTGCATGACACCCGCTGTGGCCCATTGTAAGACGAAATGCGAGGCTCACGACGTGCAAAAGATTTACTTCATTGCACTCGGGTTATCCCATATGTTTTCCATACCTCTCAACGAAATGGCACGTCACCTGCCGAGAGTACCAATCATAGCACGTAACCCCATAGCTTCAAGCCATAATCGCTAGGGATCTCCGAAAAAAATCAATTTATAAACTAAACATAGCGAGCGAGATTCCAGTACACGGCCTCTTGACCATAAAGCGAACGCCTTAACCACTACACAAGGCAGAACACAGACAGAAAATGCCCGGAAAGAGAGACATAATATATATAGGAATAAACTCCTGCAAATTATCAGGATGTCGTTCGGAGAATGAAATGCGTTGTTTCATGGTTTACAGCTTTGCTGCGATATCTGTGCCATTCGACCTACACATCCGACTTCAGCGTGGTTTCTGTGTCACTTTGACCATATATGGGATGGTACAGCCAACTCTACCCAATAAACTCTCTAGTCGCCTTTTACGGCATGTATGGAATGTTAACTGTGCTGCTCTCCGTTGCTCTTTTTTCGGACCCCAGCAACACATGGGTGGAAGGCAAATATAAATCAATGCGGAACTGAAATTGTGTGCCGCTACGCTCTTGCGGATTTACTAAGACGTGGATGAGAACATTAATGGAGGTGTACAATATGCTCTGACAGTGACTTAACATTTACTATCTCTGGCCACATTACAGTTCAACGAAATAAAATATATTAGTTATGTCTCCAACATTAAACGAGAAGAAGAATAAAAAGAATGAACTTACAGAAAACATGAATTATACACACACCCCATTCAAGCATACATACACACATGTACGCACACACACACTAACATTGTACACGCCAACAGTTCATGCATATATACATTATATGCAGAGATGCAGCACGTTCACATGTGTAAGAACGCTTACGTATAGAGAAATCAGTGCCGGCTCAATAACTTGCAACGCCCTATACAAACTCCCTACCATGGTCTAAATATTATGTTTATTAATGTTAGAACTAATTGCCACTTTAATAGAATATAAACAGTACAAGTATTGAAAAAAATGAGTTGTAGTTTAGTGTTTATGTTGTCAAGTCAGAACTTCTCTATAGATTGAGAATATGGCATGTTACCAAGAATAACACAAGAATACCTATTGTTGTTAATTAAAGCTGTTAGTCAGAAAAGGCAGAGAAAAGATAATAGGTAGAAAGATAGAAGTCAAGTTGTAGCTGTCTTATTAGCAGGTAATGACAAGATCACCGTTTTGCAAGTGTTTTGTAACTGTTGTGTTGTACTGTAAAGAGTGTTATTGATCGTTGGTGGGGGTCTAATATCTTCTTTTTCGCTGCTTTCGTGCATAAACTTCTGCAATAAGCAGGATGTTGTCCAGAGTACAGAATGCGTTGTTGTGGTTTACAGCTGTGCTGCGATATCTGTGCCTTTCGACCTGACATATCCGACTTCAGCATTATTTCTGTGCCACTTTGACCCTGTATGGGATGGGACAACCAGCCCAAGCCCAAAATTTCCTTATTCGCCTCTTACATGTAAACAATGCCGTTATTATTTGCTCCTCTTCAAGGCCCGACAACACACGTACGAATCTGGTAACAAATATGTTCTCTCTAAAAATAGCTTTCAACATTCCAACAGTATATGTTGCACTGCCTACATCAGTTTGGACGTTATTACACTAATACAGTGTGAGGTTTAGCCTGTTTAAATGTTGGTCGTGTCAGATGTGCTTTGTTCCCTAAGAATAACACCTACAAACTGATGCCACTCACAGAGTTGTTTATGTCCTTATTCACATCAGATATAAGCTGTTACCAGGGCCGGCCCTAACAATTGAGGGGCCCAATGCGAAACGGATTGCGCGGGGCCCAGTCTGGGTAGGGAAGAGGATAATAAAATAAACTCTAATATGAATTTATGGACCTATGAAGTGCGGGGCCCACTGCGGCCGCATATGTTGCAATGGCCTAAGACCGGCCCTGGCTGTTACCACATAAGTACTTAAATAAGACTTGTAGAAAAGAACAAGACTAGTACTATCGAAGATGAAGAAACCATAGATGGATACTCACTAAAAATAATAACGTTACAAAATAACTAAAGCCTGTCTCGATGTGGTCGAAGACTGAAAACGTGTTTACTCAGGTTGGTAAAGCTTGAAAAGGGTAATGAAGTTTTGTTAATCAATGGAAACAAACAAAACAATAAATAAAACAAAAACTCGCGCGCGCACACACATACACACGCACATATACACACACAAATCAAGTGTGTTTCTAGTGATTAGCAAAACTTCATTACCCTGTTTCAAGTTTTACCTGTTGGATTTCAGTTTTGCTCAGTAAATATTATCGATTTACTGAAGTTGCAAGGCGAGTGTGCTCTAAGCGGGCCTGGTTCACATCCCGTTCGATGAATGACTTTTATTTATAGTACATTTCGCCCTCAAGAGTGCTCTGCCCTAAAAAATATAATCTGATTAACCGTTAACGTATTAGATCAATTAATATATATATATATATATATATATTTCATTTGGTTAGACCAAACAAATAGATTCTTTATATTTGTGCAATTTTTAAAAAGAATGGCATTCTTTGATCTTTGTCGGCATACTAATTATTGTGTATCGAGACAAGAAATTGTACCACTTCAGACACAAATTCTGTGAGTTGATAAGGCATACGCGTGTCTACTATTACAATAATGTGCCCATACGTGTGAGATTGTTTGTCATTGACATTTAGTGTGCTACCATACTGGGTCATTATTGATCTAATTATTTCTATAGGTATCACCACTTTGCGGTTCATAAATATCATTGTGGAACATTGCTTCTCTAGTGTACTTGTCAATAACAGTTAAGTCATCTTTAAATACTTTAAACTTAATCTGAATAATAGTCAGATGTCTCTGAGACGTTGACAACCAATCTTGACTGAATGAAGAAACTTGTAAAACAATTAATGAAGAAGGTACAGGGAGAAATAAAAGGATCACACTTTATAAAGACAGACACATTTTAACAGGTGATTACTTTGCAGATTTATTTGCAGAAAACAATAACATCAAAGTTAGCCCAGACAAACAACAGTAGGTTGGAGAGAATGAGAAAAAAAATGGACATGACGGACTTATACTCAGGTATCTTTAGTCACCGGAATCACAATGAAAGAACTGGAGCATGCAATATCCAAATTGAAAATGAAAAAGTCCCCTGGAGCTGATGGAGTGTCCAATGAAATGATTAGAAACCTGCAGCAAGAGCAAAGCTATTGCAGATCTTTAACACAAGCTGGTCCACAGATAATACACCACATGTGTGAAGGGAAGCAATAATGATACCACTCCTCAAATCAGGTAAAGATGGCAACACAGTCTCCAATTACAGGCCCATCAACCTCACAAGCTGTCAATGCAAAACAATGGAATGCATTATCAATCTTAGGATGCAGTGGCACCTTGATAGTGAAAATCTTCTGGTATCGCAGCAAACAGGCTTCAGACAGTGCTACTCTACTGAAGATCAGGCAACCTACCTCTCCCAAGAGATGGATGACGCCTTCCAAGATAAGAAACTGGTACTAGCAGCATGGATAGACCTCAGGAAAGCATTTGACAAGGTCTGGAAAGAAGGGCTCTTAAAGAAATTGCGAAATTGCAGGGTTAGCTCAAGCATGTACAAATGGGTAAAAGCATACCTGCATAATAGAATAGCCAGGTACAATTACAAGAAAGTCCTACTGCGTCATGGGTCCCCCAGGGAGAAGTCCTGTCACCCACACGTTTCTTGGTTTACATCAATGATCTAGTTGCAGAACTACCATACTTGATCAAAGTGGCAATGTATGCTGACGACCTGGTGATCTGGTGCACGGAAGAACATGCGACAGTAGCCACTAAACAAATACAATGAGCTATCGATGCCTAACCTTATGGGCAAATAGATGGTGCGTCAGCATTAACACAGATAAGTGCAGCACTACACTCTTTACCCTCTCACCAAAACAAAAAGCCGGTCATATCAAGATAGATGGAGAGCTCTTGAAAGAAGACAAACAACTCACACACCTGGGAGCTACTTTTGATGATAAGCTGACATGGAAGCAGCACATAAACAAAGCAACAACAAAAGCCAGGAGGAAGTTAGCTATCCTGAGAACACTAAGTGGAACCACATAGGGAGCCAGCGGGAATATACTCATTAAAGTTTACCAGCAAGGCATAAGACCACACCTGGAATATGGTTCAGCTGCGTGGTGTCCTGCATCAAACACCACATTACAAGATCTAAATAAAGTGCAAAACCTGGCACTTAGAATAATTTTAGGAGCAATGAAATCAACACCCATAGCAGAGATACAGAAAATGGGAAGAATGCAAACACTTGGCGAACGCAGAGACACAAAAGTACTAATTCAAGCAGAAAAGTTTCAGTGTATGACAAGTCATCCAATGAAGGAAAGATTCCATTATATAGCTTTATACACCAAGCTAAACGACTCCGTAGACACCTTACAGACCTACCTGAAGTTGACAGTCACTTAAGTCTTTACCAGAACAAACCCCCTGGGTGAAAGGTATGGAATACCAATATACATTCGGATCCATGTGAAAGGAATACTAAGCGAGGACGAACAGAATAGTGTGCATGACGAACAGTCACCCTCAGTTTCCTGGACGAGGAATATCCACAAGATATATGGGTCAGAGTATACAGAGATGGGTCAGCACAGAATGCAGTGAGGAATGGAGGTGCAGATGTATATATAGAATATCCACAGAAACCTAGAGATACGATCAGATCACCAACAGGGAAATTCTGCAATAATTATGATGCAGAAATCCAGGCAATTAGTGTGGCAACTTAAAAACTGATGAACTCCAACTCTGACCTACATCCTGTGGTATTCCTGACAGATGCAAGGTCAGTGCTTCAAGTTCTCTAGTCTGGAAAACTAACAGACTTGCAAAAACTACTTAATGAATTGTCTTACCAGTATATGGTAACCATGCAGTGGATACCCTCCCACTGTGGAATAACAGGAAATTAAAAAGCAGACCAACTGGCTACGGAAGTATGAAACGCTGAGACAGACATATTGGACAGAGAAAACAACACTGGAATCAAAGCTCTATGGGCCACTGTATGAACTACAAAAGACTTAGTTTTATTAAGGAGACAGAATTACAGATATAGACATGTTTCAAGTGAATGAAAGAAGAAGACTGAATGAAGGACAAACTACTATTCTTCCAATATTTCTTTTCCTCTTTAACACATGGTTTTCATGAGATGGCGGCATTTGTAAATATTTCAATATCTTTTAATTTTAACGTTTTATTTTATGTTGTTACCTGTTCCTTATTTAGCCCAGACTAATTTTGGGGGGATTAAGTGAGAATGGTAAGGTGGTAATCTTAAACATATGTGACCATATTCCTGAATTGCCTTGTCTATGTTGTGTATTTTTTTTTTTAAATTCCGAGTAATTCAGGGACATTTCTTTGAATGGAATTTTGTTTTCGGTCAACCAAATCTGTATTCCACTTAGTATTTGATGAATTAAGAACTTTATTTTCTGGTGCACTTTGAGGTCCAAACTTCGATCCCTGGTAATGACTGGGATTTTTTTTTCTGTAGGAGTGTAAATTTTTAAAAATTCACCATGAACGTGACGTGAAAACAGCAAGGGAGTGCGGCCTTCATCACACAAGCCACTCGAATACTTCCTGTAACTCCCTAACGGGGATAATACAGTATGACAGTTTGACAGTTTATTTATTTATTTTTTTGTTTGGTGCTACGGCGTTGTGATATGAAGCGTTGTCCATTATCAAACAGGACGGTCTATTCAATGAAGGAAGTACATGATTCACAATAATATTCTTCTTCTTCAGGGTTCATTTTCAAACTCTCGCTGGATCTCTCTGATAGAAGGACAATGGTCTTACTAAATTTCCAGCAGGATGTAGTCCAGAGAATGGGAATGCGTTGTGTCGTCGTTTTATTTGAGCCAATGGCCTGACACATCCGTCGTTGGTGGGCAATCATATTCACAGATACCAACATATTTTCTAAAAGTGAAAATAATATCTCAAAATAGTCACTCAAAATAGTCCTCCAGAGCACTTACTTGTAGATATCAATGTCATCATTCTTTCTTAATAAACTTTTCAATTTCCATAGTCACTGCCCCGTTATTGTGAAACATTGCAAATTTCTTTTCTAATCAATTCTCAGTCAAAATTATTCACCACTCTTGGCATGTTTGTGTGTAAACGACTTGAATTAGACATGTTATATTTTGTTATCCAACGGTACAATGATCGTGTACATCCCTAAGGCATGATTAGTCCGCTTTTCTGGGTTTCAAATAGAATGATGTAGTTTTCCTCGAGTAGCTTCATTGCCTCGAGTAGCTTCATTGCAGGAATACAAATCTTATGTGTGATCTGCTCTAATATCATAAGCTTTACTCTCCGACTCATTTTTCCTGCTAAACTACATACAACGGTTGTTGTAGGAACACTGCTAACAGACAATGTCAGCGTGACACAGGTACACCCATAAGCACTTTTACCTAAAAAAAATGTTTATGTAATTTCGTCGTTTATTATGTAAAATTCACTTTTTGAACGAGAAGTTGAAGACCTTTTCGTGAAAAATCGCTACGGGAGGGATTTCTGGTACTAAAAAATCATGATCAGTTTTGCAGGGAGGGGGTGTGTATATGTGAGTATGACAACCCATTCATGTGTAAATAAGGTCTTATAATTGACTGTAAATATCTTTAAAATGTGTGTGATGTGCGCTGACATGTAAATTTTGATATATATCAAAAATAAACAAAAAATTAAAAGCAATTACAATTCATACAACTACTGTACCATTTCAAATTCACACATAAAACTTTATATATATATATATATATATATATATATATAGGCTAAGATACATCATTTTGATACATCATACAAGCTAGTGAAACGTGATATACTAAAACATACCGAAGAACACTAGATGATGAAAACTGAAAACTTAGAGATTTAAATTATTGATGAATATCTAGGCAACATAGACATTTCAATTATTGATGAATAGATATGATTCTCTTAGACATTTCACTAATTTTTGAATATCCAGGCATTGATTAAACAGCCTGCAACACAATTAAGTTTAGAGGAGAGATTGACAACAACTTTAATGGCTTAGTGAACTGGATTGAACTTTTTCGCGTAATATCGGATCAAACTAATTTTTTTTTTTTTTGGATGCTTATGAGCTCCAAGTAGTGCTTTCTGAGGTCTGTGGTCAGCGTATAAAGTATTTTATATATCGGCCTGCAGAGCCACTCACACAATTATTTGGCATGTCGAATTGTGATCATAACTGATTTACAGCAAGAACAGAAACTTTTTTTGGGATCAGCTTTCGAATCAAATGCATGCTCGTTCAATAGGGAACGGGTTATACCTCCTAGTTCGGAGATTCCAGAATCTATGTATTGTATGTAATTTGATCGATCAAAAGACGCCGATAAAATACACAACCTGTGTCACTTCCTACTGTCATTATCAAAGATGCCGACAGAAACTGTTTCCCAGAGTGTCAATGATAAATAGTTGCTCGTATAATCAAAATTTGACATCATTATTTCTTCTTATTATTATTATTATTATCCTGAGTTCATTCTTAAACTTCTGCAGATTACCTGATTGTACTCGGGAGAACGAAATGCGTTGTGTCATGGTTTACATCTTTGTGGCGATATCTGCGCCTTTCAGCCTGACACATCAGACTTCAACATGATTTCCTTGTCACTTTTGCCCTAAACGGATTGGGACAGCCAACTCCATTCTACAACCTCCTTAATTGCCTCTTACGAAGGAATACTAAGCGAGGACGAACAGAACTGTATGCAGCGAAGGACAGTCACCCTCAATTTCCTGGACGATGAATATCCACAAGATATATGGGTCGGAGTATACAGAGATGGGTCAGCACAGAATGCAGTGAGGAATGGAGGTGCAGATGTATATATAGAATGTCCACACAAGCATAGAGATACGATCAGAACACCACCAGGGAAATTCTGCAATAATTATGATGCAGAAGTCCAGGCAATTAGTGTGTAAAAAAAACTGCTGAACTCCAACCATGACCCACAGCCTGTGGTATTCTTGGTGCAAGGCCAGTGCTTCAAGCTCTCCAGTCTGGAAAACTAACAGACTTGCAAAAACTACTTAGTGAATTGTCTTATCAGTACAGGGTAACTATGCAATGGATACCCTCTCACTGTGGAATACCAGGAAATGAAAAAGACCAACTGGCTAAGGAAGGTGATGCCAATACCAACAAGATGTACCAATCACCTACCATCAGGAAAAAAACAATGATCTAGGAAATGATTAAAAACCTGGAAACTGCAGCATGCGCAAAGCTACTGCAGATCTTCAACACAAACTGAACCACGATGTTTCGTAATCAAGTCAATAAGTAGTCACAAACACCAACGCAAGATGACTATCATGAACAGATCAGAACAAGTTGTAATTCTACGCCTCAGAACGGGACACAGCTGACTCCGTAGTCACATGTACACAAAATTCAAGATTGGCAACACAGCCGTGCGTACATGTGTATAGTAAACATATACTTCAAGAGTGTTCTAAGTATGAAACGATGAGGCAAACATATTGGCCACAAGAAACTAAAAGACAGTGCGTTATATTCCGGAGACAGAACTACAGATGTAGACATCATTCAAGTGAGCGAAAGAAGAAGATTATATCTTACAACATAATGGGAGGTAAATCGTGTTGTTATTCTTTGCACCCATTTCGGCACCGGCAACACATGGGAGTTTGTTTTTTTAATAATTGTTTAGTTGTGATTTACAGCTTGGTTGCAATATCTTGTGATTTGATATTATGTGAACTGTCAATGTACACTGTAATTTAATTAAACCACGTGAGTCGGTTGATTTATTGGTTGCTATCCCCAGGAATTGTGAGCGATTTGCCCTTTCTTCCTATGTGCAGTAGGGTGGTTTCTCAGAGTTGTCTTTCATACCTAGGAGACTTCAGCTTTCAGTTTAGTAATGCCTACTAAAAGAGTCTTCTACTCAGAGGGGGTATTTAAAATGGTCGGTCTGTTAAAATTGCTAAGGAGATGTATCCATCTTTAGTGGGAGTTCCTTTGTAATAAATAAATAAATATATATATATATATATATATATATATATATATATATATATATATATATATATATATATATATATATATATATATATATATATATATATATATATATATATATATATAGTGTGTGTGTGGTGTGGTGTGGGTGGGGGTGGATGGGTGGGTTTGGGTGTGGGTGTGGGTGGTGTGTGTGTGCGGTGTGTAGAGTGTGGTGTGTGGTGTGGTGTGTGTGTGCGTGCGTGCGTGTGTGTGTTCGTGTGTGTGTGTGTGTGTGTTCTAGCTATACTATTGTAATGCCCAGCACTGGATGACGTCAGGAAAATGATTCTTCCTCCAAGGCCAGAACACCTTATATGGAACAAAAAAACAACAGCGCACAAACACATGCATATATCACACAATGACATTGGGTCAAAGGGCGTGAGCCCATGGGCCGCTGGATCAGCAACCAGTTATACTAGTTTAAATTGTATATAAGTTATAACCAATTTAACTGTTTTCCCCCAGTATATCTTTTTAAAACAACAAGAAACCAATAGTATTGTAAAGTAACTCACAGCATTGCTTATTTTTACAACCAACTCGTATACTAATAATGCACAGTGATGAGAAGAGACATGTCTGAGTTAATTAGAGCAGTTGATATACCACAAAGTGATGAAGTGAAGGTTCAAAGAGACAATGTACATACATGTTCAGAGAATGATAGAAATGGGATTCACCAGAGAAGGAAGAAAGTGTGCCCTTTCCGGAAAGATCAGAAGAACCTATAATCATCAACTGACTGAATCACGGCTGATGCGCTAAGCAAATGGGAATGTCCACAGTGCCGTGATGCTGGTTTCTAATCATGAATTAACGTCACAAATCCAGTAGCATATCAAGTGCACATAAACATATAGTCCGTGTAAATTCTGCAGACATTTCTGGTACAAAATACCTCCCCCCCCCCCCCCAAAACTGGAAATTGAATCATGGACCACAGCCATGACCGTCTCCAATAAAGACCTTCCAACAGATTTAATTGGGATTCCATTAGTTATGTTATTGATTATGTTTGGCTTTCGGTCGATCATTATTTACGTACTTGGAATCGTATGACAAAAATAGCAAAGGTGACTCCAAGTATGTAAATAGTGACCAACCGAATTCCAAACAAGAGCCCCCGTCCGGTCACATGACAATTCTAGATAACAGGTCTTACTGAACACGGTCGTGCCACATTATAATAAAATATACAATGAAACATATAAACACACAAGCATAATATTCCTGTACACACACAGAAAACATACCTCTGTCAGACAAATCTGAGTGTTATGCTGAGGGTTGACGTCTGGAAGTGCAGGCACGTTTGGTAAGTTCTGTTGTTTCAGTTCCTGATAGGTACATGGTACACAGATACAGGAGGAGTTGACTTGACTGTAAAACTCAGTCACAACTTTTCCTTGCTGTAATCTGCGGATGAAACCCCAAGTATATCGATAGGGTCAATCAACCTCATAATGGTCAGAGCAAATATCAACACAACATAATATGCATAGATAAAGGGTTTCTCAACTTCATCAAACCTATAACCCTTCACCACCAGATATACGACTTTGGTAATGAGGGAGGTTTCCTTTTTAATTAAAAAAAACTTATTCATTTCGCTTTTTAGGATTTTGATTCTTTTTTGGGGGGAACACCGGTAAGGCGACGGTAATTGTCATATTTTAACACGTTTCTAGTGAAAAATAGAATTCACTTTGCTTGGGGGGAAAGAGGGGGGGGGGGTGCGTGAAACACTCAAATCCTTACCCCTTTATATACGCACTGAATATGTGTTCCACTTTGGAAACACCATCACATAAATCTGGATATGCCTTTCTGTTTTCAGCTCCTTGTTTGAGTGTGTGAGTTATTCCTCAAGGGCACATATGGCGGATGTCATAGATTTCCATGTTTCTCGTTTCATTGCAATTTGCTTTAGATCTTCATTGTTTCTGATACCGATAGTGAAGTGTTCTCTTGTAATAGTTCTACGTAAAGTTTCTTTTGGTTTTCCTGTTTTCTCTTGCCCTTTGGTGACCACATCAAAGCTTGACAGGGGAGTTTTTCGGTATTCATTCGTAGCGCGTGTCCGATGTAATTACAACGACGCTTTCTAATATAGATGGATACATACTCTTGTTTTGATTCTTGTCTGACAACTGTGTTTCATTTGAAGTCTGACAAATGTATGTTCAGTAGCCTTCTAAGATATTTATTTTCAAAGGTGTTTAGTCTTTGCTCTAAGTTTGATGTTGCTTTCCACCTTTCTCATCAATATGTTGGCATTATGCAGGAGTTGATGATTTTGAATTTTGTGTTATTTCTTAGTGTTTTTGAATGCCAGATATTTGATAGTTTATTAAATGAGTTACCAGCCAGTGCAATACGGTGTGATATTTATGTTGATGAATCTCCTGTTGTTGATAGCTTGCTGCCAAAGTATGTGAAGTTGTTGACTTTTTCAAGAGTTTTTTGTTTGAGTGTACAGAAGTTTAATTATATCCAGTCTTTAATCGATACTTTCATTTGCCTTCTTTTTCTCTCACCCTCAACTGCTCAATTGGCTTTTACAGCACGGTGAATATTCATGCCCACAGTGTGCACGGATTTGCTTGGGAACTAGTCATCCGTACATTCATAATGATGATGATGCTGATGTTGATATAACTCTGAGGTAGTACGAGTGTTTCACTATTATTCCCTGTACCAGACCATACTAGTTTTACTTTCAGGTCTAGATTAATGTTTTTCTGACATTCTTTTTGATTAGAAATATGTCCAGTGTTTTTTTCAAGTGCGAGATGAGGATTTTACTCAATGTGGCTGCAATGCCATTATCTCGAGTTTTCTACTTTGAAAAGGGCTATGTCGTAACTTTATTGATTTCATTCTTAATTAGGAACCAGCATCACTACAAAAGGGCATTCGTATAAATGTTCTACCTACCATTCCGTTAGCCATCTAAAAGTATATAATCTCAGTGTCCCAGTCAGTTGTTGATTGTGGGTTCTTCTGGTCTTGCCAGTGAAGACGTAGTTTCTTCCCTGGTTACTTAATTTATATCATTCTCTGAATATGTACATAGTCTTTTTTCAGCATTTGTTCATCCTTTTGTAGTGTATCCATGACTGCTTTCATTAATTTCTTCTCATCACTTTGCCATTCACTATAGTTTACCCAGGAATGTGTCAGCTCTTTTGTTGCCCATGATACTCTGAAAGCTGTTGAGATTATTGTCACACTATTTTCTAATGCATTTTCCTAATTTGCTCAGCATACTTTGGGAGTCTGATAGAATCACTGTGTGATGGTGGTTGTGTCATTAACCAAGTCAAAGTAGCTGTTACAAGCAGTGCATCGTGGATTTTTATAGAGGGCATGCATTTACAAATGCTGATAATCAGTGCCGTAGATGGGTCTTTGGTAAATAAAGGTTTGGGGAATTACCTAAAGAAATTCACTTCGTGACCAAATTCGTTTGCGTGAGTTTTGTTGACCTTTACGGGAAATCCATTAATGTGGAGGGGAGAGGAATGGTTACACACTTTTTTATCCTTGCTCATATACTTTCCTGGAAGGGGATTGGACTCCCTACCCCTCCGCCCACATCTACGTGCTTCTTGATAATGATACGCTAGCTTATCCATTAGCCTGCGCTCACTATTTCATCTGTAGCTAAACTCTGCGGATCTTCGTGCTGAAGTCATATGTTATTTTGCTGTAGAACCCATCATTTGCTTTAGTTTCCTATTCAATGAACGCATTTGAAACGGGCAATGCGATAAAATAAATCACAATAACGTCACTGTCCTATTCGCCCATATTCAGCATTAGCATAAATATTATAAATTAAAAATTTACTCTATATATATATATATATATATATATATATATATATATATATATACACACATGCACATTCGAGACAGCATGTATTGAGTAATTTATGGTCGCATTTTGGCCGAAAATTATTTTTACAAATTATTGCAAATCTAGCCCACTTCTTATATTATCAAATTACCACCGAAGACGGATGTGTCGGGCCATTAGTGTTAATAAAACGGGGAGACAACGCATTTCCATTTTCTGGACTACATCCTGCTGGAAATCTAGTTGACCATTATCCTGCTACAAGAGAGATCCAGTGAGAGTTTCAGAATGAACGCCGAAGAAGAAGATATTATCAATGTAAGCGCTTTTATTATAGGCCTATACTAAAATTGACGTAGAAAAGTGTTCGACCGTGAGCAGATATTAATTTTGTGTTTCGCAATAAAATATTGTGTTGTTCGTCCATCACAAGTGATGATGACCATTTGTCGCATCCACTTTTTAAATTCAGTTGAGTTATGTCCTTGACTATGAGTTCTTCGAATCAGCACTACTCTAACTGAAAATACCCTTGGACAATTCGAGCATGCAGTGACCATTGTAGATGGTTTTTTTAATCTATCCATGACTTTGCTCTCTGCTGCTGAGCTGCTGCGTTTATCCTCTTTTCACAAGATGTTGCACATTTTTAAAAAACGGTATTTGACCGCTATGTAACTCTATTTTGTGAAAGTTCTTCACACGTATTTAAAATGCTTTCAATGAGGTCTTTAATGAGCTATTATAGCGTTTCTTTTGGCCATCTTGAGAACGTATACCCTTCTGCAACTCGCCATAGAGAAGTATCTTTGGCATCCTTTGACTGTCTCTTAAGTTAAAGTAGATGTAAAGTTGACCCAAAATGTATTCCTCTGAGATATCTTATCATAGTGAACTCATCAGTAAGTGTTGTTGAGGAATTTTCCCCATTTGCATGAATTGGCACTACTTTTAATTGACCACACATGAAACTTATGGAATGTGATAGTCCTTTTGTAAATTCCCTAGACAACAACCACGAAGAGAAAATCACTTCTGATTATTGAATAATTGTTATACTCGAAACTAGTGATGAATAATAAAATATTTTGGTATTAATTGCTAAAAAGAAATATCAAATTATTTTTTACATTTAAAAATTATAAGGCATAATTTCATGTGCATTCATTGCATGTATTTAGGATACGCCACTAGCTGTTACTGCCTGTATCTCCATTCTCGTGTTCGATGTTGTGGTTGGAATAGGCAGCAGGTTATTCCAACAAAGGCTTGCCATTTTGGTAGGCGTGGGTAGCCCCATCAGTGTCTGTGTAAATAATTATATCTTGTGACTGTATACGTTTTTTATTGCTGCATTCTCTTCTTAGCTGTATTACAACAGTCGTCAATGACCTACACTCTGTATTTACTTCCATCCATTCACAACATCTTCCTACCTGTTCCAATTCCCACTCTGATTAGAGTATCTTCTGCTTCTGGCATCTAAGACCTTTTGTATGCGCCTTCCTTTAGTGCTATCTAGATGTTGGTATAAAGAGTGATGGTCATTGTTGGCAACTTTAAAGCATTCTTGCACCTGCGCCACTTGATGTTATACTTGGATGCTTGGTATGTCTATTTTAAAACTCATGGCAGCGATTAGTTTATATCTGGTATATTCTAGAACTGTCCTCGTGGCCTCATTCTGGACTCTATCCAGCCTATCAACCTGTGTTTTCGACAGTGTGAGTAATCCTAGGCCATAGTACATAACAGATATTACCACTGCATGCATCACAAAAATAAGTGTCCACTGTTGTATCTCTGTGAATGCCTGACTTTAATTACACTGATACCCTTCTTAGTTTTCTGAATGACATTGTCGATTTGCATCGCAAAAGAAAGACTTCCACCAAACGTGATTACAAAGTATTTCACAGTCTGCTAGCTCCCGTCGGTGTATATGTACATGCAGGAGGCAGTGTGTCTGTAATTAACTTGTTCAACGAGAATCAGACGATCTTTCCCTTGAATGATGACTGCATTGTAACTCGTACACCAGAGCGAAACGTGTTTTACTCTGCACACCTTCAATGAATTCATATATGTTTCTGCGGAGATTGAACAATAAGAGGTCATCCGCATAAGTGATGATTCTACCTGCCCCATCCACCTGCATCTGTGCTATTGTATAAGTGCAGACGTTAAAAAGCAAAGGTGATGGAGATCTATGTAACTTTACTGGGCATTCTGTAGATAAAAGGATTGATTTCATCTCAGCAGTCCAGGCATGGGTCTGTAAACTCATAAATTACTTCTTTCTGAACATATGGACTGACGTGATCAATTGATGGAAATTTCTTGGTGGACAATTTTCACTTTTCCTGTCTTCGAAATCACAGCAAAGTAATTTTTTTTTAAAGTCAAGGTAAAAGTTTCTCCATGTCATTGAGGCACCTAACACGGCCCATATTTATCGTGATCAACCTACAGATGATGTGATAACCCTGATGTCTTTACTTTCCCCAAAAATACGAGATAAATATTTTCCTTAGGCTGGGTGATCTAAACATATGTCCAGTTGAACTGGAAATTTAACCTTGGATCACTGGCACAAGAAGCCACGAACAACTTATATGATTATACGAAGTTCACTAACAAATGAGCTATCGCGGTCAATTTCCAATGATGAAAAGTCCACATGTGATAATTGGTATAACGAGACTAAACAACATTTGTGCATAGACAACCTGCTATTATTTCTAAAGGTACAGTATATATTACGGAAGTGGCATGCACGATATCCGTCTATCAAAACCTGCTTAAACATGACTCGCAATGTTTGTCAATTATTCATGGCCATGCTTCATCTAGATCTGTTACAATCACGAATGGAACCTATAGTTTGTATGCTCTAATTAATTTGGGAGATGTATTTTGAGAGGTGCCGACACCAATCAAACTTCACGCAAGGGTCAATCAATGTTCTCTGCATTCTTATTATTAAAAAAAAACATCACGCAATCACACTTACTTGCTTTCCTGTGAGAAGTAACCCATCATTCAATTCATCCCCATTCACTTATTAGAAGCAGTAATAAATCAATAAAACTATCCTATAACACGTGGTCATCAGTCAATGTCATCCGCTCCTGCTGTGATAAGTGACCATCAATATCGTCCACTCTACTGTGATAAACGACCATTAATGTCATCTACTCCACTGTGATAGTGACCATTATTTTCATCCACTCCATTGATAAGGGGAGAAGAGATAGGGAACGACAGAGAGAATAGTTGCTAGATGGGCTAGTATTGTGGCACGACATAAGTTCATTAACTGAGCTTATTGACAACACAAGAGACAAAGAGTCGTGAAGAAACATGATCGTCTACGCCATTCGGCATGGCACTTTATTGATTGATTGACTCCATTGATATAAGTGGCCATTAATGTCATCCATTCCACTGTGATAAGTGATCATTAGGGTGATAAGTGACCATAGGGTGTCCTTGCATATCTTCATGGACCAACTGTTAAATCTTGCAGTAAATTCTTTTGTCGTGCGGTGGGTTGGTGCGGCCCTGATGCACAGGATAATAGTTCTGAAGTGTGGTAACTGGGTATCGGAACCAACGGTTATTAGCCATGGTCTGCCACAGGGATCGCCTCTATCTCCTGTGCTTTTCGATGTGTACACAGTACATACCATTGGCAATCAAATCACAGGTGCTGGCAGAACGATGTAGTACGCCGATTACATCATGGACTATAGACTATATCGAGAAGACTGCGTTGTGAAACTACAAATGGAGCTGGACATACTGACGAATTGGTTTAGAGACACGGCAGCAGTGGTAAATCCTTAAAAGGCATTCGTGACGTGGTTTTCCTTGAACAATCATATGGTAAAGACACATATGCCACATGTTTCGTTGTCCGGGGAAAGTTTAGAAAGAACCAGCACGATGAGATATGGGTTCATCTGGGTGTGTTTTTTGACAGGAGTCTGAAATTCAGGCAACATGTTGACTACGTTATCATAAGGGCAGGCAAAGGCTTAGCAGCAATGAAGGTTATTGCTGCTGCGTAGTGTGAGCAGAGGCTGTTATTTCTATTGTACCAAGATTTGGTGGTGGCTGTGGTGGAATATGCACTAGCAATTCTGACTCTTAGCAAAACTCAGATAGAAAGACTGGATAGAATCCAGAATGCAGCAATGCGTATCATACTTGGGTGCACAAGAGACACATCGACAAGAGCTATGCGGTACCTACTTGACTGTCCAACAGCGGAGCACAGGTTACAGTATTGCCGTGCACGAACGTACCTTCAAATACGTGCAATTAAGGAACACCCGTTGCATTCAGAAATACAGAAAGTTAAAGGCAACAGACATAAGAGAGGGAAGTCGTGGATTTGACGTGCTGAAGAAGTCATACAAAGCGTGTACAAGTTGAAAGATGTGGCAGAAAATGCGCAATTGATGTCTACCCACAGATTTCGAAACTTGTTGAGAGCAGTAATATCACTTAGCAAGGAATGCAGAGAATGGTGTCCCACAGCTGTGGATAAAGAAGTGCAGGCTGAGGTCAGTGAGAATGCCAAAGAAGGGAATGTGTTTATATACACTGATGGATCTGTGATTAGACATGTTCGCAGTGCTTGGGCCTTCACTGCTCAGTGCGCAGGTAAAATGGTCAGAGTGGAGAGTCGTGCCCTTGCGGTTACTACGAGTAGCATGACCATGGAGACTGGCGGTGACCAGGGCATTTGAGTGGATATGCACACAGAAGGTAACGCAGGTCTGCATCTTGAGTGACTGAGTATGCTTAGGAAGATACAAGTGGGTTTCGTTCGCGAACAGTTAATTGAGGCCTTGAGAAAGGCGATGCTGAAAGTGGTTACATTTATTTTCATGCTGAGACATGTAGGTGTTCGAGGCAACGAAAAAGCAAATCCATTGGCGTCATGAGCGATTGTGGCACAGGCGATGGGGCAATGGATCGAGCTAGCGTTTTAAACTCCTTAAGAGATATAGCACGCGAGAGTGAGACTAGTGTGGATGATGATTCATTTTCAATGGCCAATTAAAGATCAGATTTTGAAATGCGATGTTGCTAGAAGTGAACATTTTGGAGGGCGCAGAAGAATGATGGTCAACCAGCATAGAACCGGTACTGTCAGCAGAAGTGTAATGGCGATACACTCAAAGAGAGATTGGAGCAACTATGGACGTGTCCAGTTTGCCATGATGATGATATGACGACTAACTAAGCGATCATTAATGTCACCCACTCCATTGTGATAGGGGGGGGGGGTTGAACTCTCAAATCCCTCTCAATGCTCTGAAGCTCATATCGACGCACAAAATCAAAGGTACAGCGAGAATCAAGATGTTCAAACGAATATTGCTCCAAAATGTGCATGACAATACAGAATGCTGTTAAAGTGGGCAATCCCAAGGCAATGTATAAACAAAATCAGAGTATCTCAGTGATCAAAGATCCCTAAAATTTCCCCACTAAAACCAAAATGGGAAAGTCAATCACAGACAAGAACAAACACATTAAGCGATTAAAAGTATAATTAGTCTTATCTCAATTCCTTTTTTTATTTTTTTAAATCATGCTTTTAACCAGGTTATTCCTAAACATCTGGAAATCAGCAAAATTACTGGAGAACTTGCAGAAACAGAGCTCTTAGACGTCATCAATAGACTTTTGAGAGATGGCAAATCACTAGACAACAGATGACAGGATTCCTGCGGAAGTATTCTACGAAAATAAAGATGTTCATTTGCCTCACCTTTACAGTCTTATTAGATGCTGGAGTGAAGGTGTAATTCCTTTGACACGAGGAATGCTAAGGTAGTTACCCTCTATAATAACAGTGACAAAAAAGGGGATTCAATAATTATAGAGGCATTTCCCTTCTAAAAATTGCTGGAAAGACATTTTAACGTTTTATCCTGAAACTACTGCAGAATCTTGGTGACTGTGTTCTCAGTCAGTCTCAATGCGGACTCAGAGCTGGCCGCTCAACAATTGACGTGATTTTCACTCGTCGATATCTTCAATCCTCTTCAAGACCTCAATTTGGCTTCAGAAGGTGGGTTAGTTGCACAGACGCATATTTGACGTTGAGGCAAATGAGTGAGAGAGCGATATAACAACAAACTAATCGCAGTATTTGTAGATCAGGAGAAAATGGTTCATCAGAGACTTACTATGGGACACTCTAGAAATGTATAGTATCAAAGGACAATTGTTATAAAGTATAAGAACTTTGTATAAAAATTGCCAGTGTGTGGTAAGGGTAAGAACATTAGATGTTATTACAGGCGCATGTGAGACAAAAACAGGAATGCATCAGGGTTGCGTGCTCTAGCCTTTTCTTTTAATATATACATAGATAGAATAATAAAAGAGGCAAAAAGTGCAGAGTGCAACATCACCGATTCAGAACAAGATAACTCAGAACAACTAAACAGAGAACTAACCGAACTACTTTTCGCAGATGACTAGAGTCTCATATACGAAAACGAAGAACAACTGCAAAATTATGTTAACTCACTATCCACAAGATGCAGAAAATACAACATGAAGATAAATACTCAAAAGACAGACACTATGAAAATATGCAAACACCTAGCCTACTAATCATACAGATAGACAACACATGAGTAAAACAAGTAGCGGAGTTTAAATATTCCGATAATATTTTCACAGAAAATGAAAGCCTTGACAGAGAGACAGAGACGAGATGGCAAATGCAGTAACATACCAACTGTCACCACTACTTCTTCATCCCAAGATCGAGATGGAAGTTAAAAGATAAATGATTTACAGTATATTCCTTTCAACACTGTGCTACCAATGCCAAACCTGATCTCTCTCATCTTCACATTAGAGAAAGATATTGACATGTGAGAAGAAATGTGACAGGAAAGCTGCAGGGGCCACCAGGCTTGACAGATTACGAAATGAAGACATCAGGGGAAAAATAGGTATAATACTTTGCACAGAATACATAGAAAGGCAGCAGATTAAGTTGTTTGCTCACATTATGAGAATTCACAAGTTACCCGTGAAGGCACGTAGCCAAATGAGATCAAGGTACAATGCCAGAGGAAGACCACGGAAAATATGGATAGAAAACATCAGGGACATCAGGGACTGGACATAGCACAGTCGAGATAACACATATGGCCTTGGAGCACAAGCTCGAGCTCCAATCACCCCTACACTTAACGGCAAGAGTGGATAACAAGCCACATGGGGAAAGACAATAAACAATATATAGCTTCAATGAAAATGCAGTGAGCAAAATAGGACACTTTTCATTGCGCTTGTCAATCTCACGTAGGCTTTTGATAGGGTCAGCAGACCATGACTATAAAATACTGGAACACATTGGTTGTCAATCAAAATTGTGAAAATTGATTGTCTGTTTCCATGAAGACATGAGAACCAGCATACAATTTCATAGCAGTATATGCAACGGTACTTCTTTGGTTAACCCCCACACTACTTAAGATATATCTACAGTCCTCCTGGGGTCTCGACCTATAGAATATAAGCGAATGGCGCCGTTGGCAGAACAGATGTACTTTTATAATATTAACCACTTGATGCCGAAAACATGCAAACACACAAAACATATGTTTACCTGTAGAAGAAAGGGCTCCAAGCATTGGGTCGTTCATGCCGGACACTCAACTGGTTATATTCTTGTACGACCCTCAATGTTCCATGATTCTCTAAACATAGGTGACACTGTGTATTAGTGAAAGTCATTCCCATTGATTTAGATCGCACAGACTCATCCTTGAGTCTTCTTAAGTTCTGTTGAATACCATTAAATTTGGTGACAATCTCATCAAAATTGTTAAGAAGAGATATTGGAGTGGGGTCAGATGGCTCGGGGTAGGAAGCACTATTAGGGGATGAGGGAGATGGATCAGCAGATGATGAGTTTGTTATGCCTATGGCTTGCAAAGAGGCGTCCTCATCAATGAAGCGATGACATACAGGACAACGAGAGTATCCGAACCTCTGTCTGCGGGTCATAAATTTCCTGACGCAGTTATGGCACAGAACATGGCCACATGGAAATGTATCCGGGGCACGAGTGTACTCGATGTCTTGTCGAGCTTCCACTTCTGCAGGAGACCCAAACGGTGAAGGAATAGGAGATGGTATCGATGACCTTGTTGATGATGCATAATTTGGTGATGACGTCTCTGTGGGTGAGGTTAATGAAGATAATGATGGAGAACGGTAATCATTATAGGCTCCAGTGTCGTGTCGCTTGTTGGCATTGATGTCATACAAACGAAGTTTTGGTGCACTTGCCATGTCTGCGTAGTGGCACTTTTGACAATCGAAACCAGATATATTTCGTGTACTATAGAACCTAGTGTTTTACGAAAATTACTCAACACTTCTTACTGGAATTACTCAATTTAAAGATTTATTATATCAGAATGACTCGTATGTTAGAACTTCAGATGTCTGCTGGAATGATTCACTTAAGGTTGGCTGGAATGGAATGACTATAGCAGAACTTCAGATGTTTGCTGGAATGACGCACTTAAAGTTTGCTCAAATGGAGTGACTCAGACAATACTTCTAATGCTTTAAACTCGAGCTGATCTGACTGGTATAAGACTTAATTCAACATAAAAGAAACATCATTTCAAATAATGTATAGAACATCACTTGTGATGCCGCTGAAAAAAAACCCAGTGTCAGAGACTACTAACACTTCTCTCTGTGTCCATCTGTCCATAAGTATGCCTGTTAATGTATATGCTGAGTTTACTTATCTTATACTTTTTTTTTCAATCCTGCAGGAGTGGTCAATCTTTGTCTGGTATAGAGTGCAGTATCACTTGATAGTTTTTCTAATGAAATAACACCACTGTTGCCGAGATGAGATTTGCAATATATTAAACATAATCTGCTCACAACAAGGGAGGATGGTGTTATGGATGGAAAGATGCCTATTCTACGATTAACATAAAGCTTCTTTCACCAAGGGTTAAGGTCAAGGATATTTGAAACAGCCGCGGGCCAGCATTCTCGCAACCTGAAAGACAAAATACATTTACATATAATTAGACTAGAAAAGGTAATATTCCATAGCAAATAATGTGGTTAGTGTGTTGTGTTAAAGATATCACAGCAAACATCGCTGCTCATTTGGATATGAAGTGATCAGTTTGTTATTCGCTAACATTTAACTTTTCCGACTGAATCATGCACTTGGTCTTTATATCTGGGTCAACTGGAGCATATCAAATCACGGAAGCTATACCTATTTATTTTTACTGCAAAACACATGATATACTTGATTCATGCCGATCTTATTTAACCATACCTATCAACTTCCATTAGAGGCTAATTCAATATTTCTGCACAAAATATTTCTATAATTCAGAATTTTGACATAACATTATGGTCATATTCTGTATAAAGAGTATTTCACTAAATGCAAATACTAACTATACATGTCGTAAGAAATGACTAAGGGGGTTTGGAAATCCCACCCAATAGCTATGCGAAAATCGAATATGTCAGACTGAAAGGCGCAGAAATGGCAGTAAAGCTATAAACAAATCATTCCATTCTTTGAACTGCATGAAGCTAATCAGCAGGAGTTTAAGAAGGAAATCAGAAGAAGAAAACAAGTTAAGCAGTCATAGTCATATACAACAAATTGAGATTGTTGGCGCCTCCAAAAAAAGAAACAAAACCACTGGTTTGATTATTCAGTATTTAAAAACGGTACTATGATCGCAGTCCAACCCCCGTTGCACCAATTGTTGCCTACATGTGTGATTATTTCCCTTGCCTATGTTTATCAGTTTAATTTTTTCATTTATTAATTTAAATATAATTATATTTAGGGTTAGGATTAGTTATGTAACACATAACTAACCCTAACCCCTACCCCTAAAATGAATATTTCAATTTATTATTGATATAATACTTATATAAATTAACCACAAAACACGTAGGTGGCCACTAATGTGAAACAAGAACGAAAACGGGGGTTAGACTGTGATTCTAGTATCAATAAAACTATACTGTCTTATGAGAATATGCTTCAAGAACCCAGCCTAGAATAATCCCTCAACATAAACTACTCTCTGAATCATAACGGGGTAACTGAGTAATAACACGGACGAGCTCCATAGTTATATTAACAGACATGATAGTTTGACATCAAAAACTTTTACCATACACACAAAGCGGTGTCTTTTGCGTCCATTACGAAACTCTTGCAGATCAGAAGGATGTAGTTTCTATAACGGAATGCGTTGTCATAGTTTACAGCTTGGCTGCCATATCTTTCGACCAGACATATTCGACTTCAGCATGCCTCTGGGTCATTTTGACCCTCTATGGGATGAGACAGTAAACCCCTTCCTCCTTACCTCGGCCCGCAAAACCTACTTAGTAGCCTCTTACCACATGATTGACGTGTAATATTGTCACTATTCTTTGCTTACCTTTCGTACCTCGGCAACACACAGGCGACAGAACGGTCTACAGCCCAACATTATCAGTAACTCTTTTAATTGCTGATACATAAACAGTAATTACAGACTGAAAAATTTTCTCTTCAGTGCTCATTTTTTTTAACAATATGTCTTATTACATAACGCCCAAATAGTTAACTTTCTGTGCCCCCCCCCCCCTAGAAAGATTCGTGGTTCCTAAATCTCAATGTTTTTTCATATCCCCCAAGAATAATATGCGCCCCTTTCAGGGGGCCATAATGGTCACGTTGAGAACCACTGGCCTATACCCGGCCAATGATTACAAACATAACACGAGTACAACTCAACCTACACCACGGCTGCATTACGTGTCCTACTCATAAACACGACAAAACATTTGAACTACACAAACCTCAACTTCTTCCGTAAAACTATACAGACTGTCTGCATGTCAGCCGACCTGAGAATTGACCTGGCATTTGGACAAAATCATATACATTTTCCCTTGCAGACATGTTACAGAAAACATACAGTTGGTACATCAACTTAACTGAGTCTCAGTCGCGTAATTTGATATTAATTTATATACCTAATGAGAAAAATACTACCCTCGGGACAAATATGGCCCGCAAACAATATGTCATGCATGACCGGCTCAGATCTTTTTGAAATCACTGGTCCCCAAGCACACAAACAAAATTAAAATCACAAACTATCGCAGTTACGTTGTAAACATGAAGCTACCGAAAAAAATAATGTAATGTAATTAAAGTACATAATACATAACCCGTTAATACGGAAGGGGGAATGTGAGTTTAAATTCCCCACACTTAGAAAACATGACACTTATCACAATAAAAACTAGTAAAAAGTGATGGTAACACGTAGGTGTTCAGTTTCTCTGGATAACGAGGAAGAGAAAGCATGATGGTTCCTGTTGCACGCTGATTACAAACACATTTCTCAATCGAGCCCAGGCATGACCAGGCTTCAGTAAAGACATGTGTACAGAAAGTAAACATGACCTAAAAGGCTGATTTTGTTATTCTTTCCGTGAATTTCTTTGGTCTGCCTTTCCTTTATGTAGCATGCGACTCCAAGTATATAAATAGTAACCAACAAGAATAATCAAAACCGTAACGAATGAAGTATTGTTTACTTTATGCACAGATGACTTCACTGCCGTCGGTCTCGGCCCAGGACTGCTCGTGCCGGCGGTAATTCCAAATTCTTAAAGTCGTAATTAATTCTTTTTCCGGTCTTGTGTACTCATTGAGAGTTCATGTAGTAATTGTAATACGTTATTCCCGTCCATGATTAAATCCCCCAGTATTAACTCAAACCACAGAGAAATCGTGCTTGTTAATTGAAAGTGAACGCAAAAGGAACCATCGAACAAACGTGTTTGCTCTTTATCGTTACTAACTCCCAAACGCAAGCCCGTCGATAAGGGGTAGGGTCAAAATCACGTGTCGTCAGCCAATTAGAAGCACGGTGTAGTCCCTCACAATGATGCGCAATAGGGTAGTCAATGGCGATCGATAGTAAACGAACCACCACAGCCGCCGCCCCCTCCCTCCCCATGAAAGAGGATTCACTTTCTGTTGTTAAGCCAAATAAATTAATGTGGGTCGCGGTTTCTGTAAACTGGTAAATGTAGAAGAGAATGGAGAACTTGGTTGAAAGAGAAACAAATACAGATGTTCTAGCAACACTAAAAATCAACAACTAAAGTTAAGTTAAAGGAAATACAAATCAAACATAAAATATTGTGAACGTATTTTTAAAAGACATGGCACCTCTTTGAAGGCCTTACTTGAAGGATAAATTGAAGGGTCGTGATCAAGAGGCAAGCAGATATACAAGTGGACAGTCTATCACAGTGCATCATCAAGAGACATAGGATGTTGGAAGTTCGTTACAGCTAACCTTCGATTTGGAGACCGCACTTGATTGATTGAGATATTATCAGTTTATTTTGGTTAAGTCTACGAAATCTAATACTAAGCATGTATTAATAACACTGTGGGGAAGTGACTAGACTTGAGAAACTTTTCTTCGCACAATATTGCATCCATATACAGTTCTGGTTAAGTAGAAGTCAGAGGTAATGAAAGAACAGACTCATTAAAGGGAAATAATGTTGCTGGCTGCATATTACAAAGAACAAACAGGGCTAATCTAATCAGGGCAGACATAGATTTCATACAAAATGCAGAAAATAAGGGCTAGAAATAATAATGTAAAAATGGTAGAAATCGGAGTGTCCAAGTGCTAACGGAAGAAAGTGTATCTGGAAAGAGCTGACGGTCACGTAATCAACATTTGACTTGAACTGTGTTATTGTTTGACCCCCTAGAATTACGAGAGATTAGCTTTTACCATATGGACAATGGTTTGGTTTCTCAACAGCTTTATTGTATATCTAGAAGACTCCTACTCTCGGCGGTGTGCAATGTTTTGAGGTTTCCACTCAGAAAAAAAAAAGGGGGGGAAGCTTTAAGAAGTTTAAACACTTAGAGAGGAGACGCGGCGATACCTTTTTATTAGTATACACAGATACATTTATACACAGATAACACCTTCCTATGCCAATACTAAAAATCGCTTGTATGAGCTTGAAAGTCTATATAGCATTTTATTAGTAGTAAGTTAGCTCTTAGTGTGTTCTTCAAGAGTGGATAGCTGTCAAATAACGAATAAACCAGTTATTATCTTTCTGTAATGTTTAGAGAACACTTAATAACCACTGAAAAGATCAAGGGGAGAAAAGATAGAGGACGACAAAGAGAAAAGTTACTAGATGTGCCTTGTATTGTGGCACAGTAGAAGCTCACCAACCGAGCTTATTGACAACACAAGAGACATGAGTCATGGAGAAACATGATCGCATACGCCATTCGATTGATTGAATATTTAGAGCAAATATATATTAATTTGTGTGGGATACTTATGTTATTTACATGGGACGCCAAGCGTTTTGGCATCTGTTGACGCTACGCCACTGATGTATATATAGAAATAATCGGGTATATTATCACGGTTGATTCTCTATATGTGTACATTGATAAATAATCGGGTATATTATAACGGTTGATTATCTAAATGTATACATTAATAAAGAATTGGGTATATTTCCATGGTTGATCCTCTATAAGTATATATTAATAAATAACTTGGTATATTATCATAGTTGATTCTCTATATGTATACATTAATCTATAATCGAGTGTAGTATCAAAAATCAACCTTGATGAGAATCATTTTTCTTTTAGTTCCCTATGGAAAATGGGACTGCAACTGTCGTTCTCTAATAATTTATGTGCTGTGTCTTTAACTGAGTCCAACGAGATCTCACTTGATATGCCCTTTCTCCGCGGTTTTCTGTTGCTCATCGGTCTTCCAACTCGCGGTGTCGTGCGCCTGTTTGTTTATATTGTCATGCTACTTTCTATTCATAGTACTAAAGGCAATCGAAATCTCGAGGTCCCTTGAAAAATAATATACGTAGTATCATTAAAACACGCATTTTGCAATATATTGATCCGTTTTCATTTTCTGGCAATATATATTGAGTAATCAGGAAAGTGGTCCTAAATAATATAACAATTTACGCCTAAGACGTGTTGCAGGCTCGCCTGGTCAGTCTGTCCACACTAATCTAATATCATTGTCTGCCAGATACTGTCCGGTTGAGCGTTATAGACAAGAAATTGCTTTCTAAATCCCAGAGAACGATTACTGGAGACAATTACTAAACTCAAATGAGATAATATACATCTGATAGTGAGTATGGATAGAGGAAAAAAAAAGAATAAATTCCACTCCTCTTCTTTCTCCCCCCCCCCCCCCCACAATGCGATTTTTCTACAATAACAAGATCACATCTCCTGACAAAATCCAAGTGGAAAACATTCTAGTTTTTAAGGTAGGCCTCCTTATTCCTGCATAAAGTCGCTTTTACGTCAATTAATAATATATACATTACACACACACACACACACACACACAACCAAATCAGAGTCGCACAGACGAAGGGTGGGGTTTGGTGTCTTGACTGCCACTTCCTCTTCTTTTTTTAAAGTAAACAGTTGAAAGTGTTGTTAAACTTTCAATTATTTAAATAAAAACATGCCTCATCTCATATGGTGAGGTACAATACTTTCAACCGGGGACGTTATGTTTGTTCTATCCGAGCTTTTACCATAAAAATAGAGGTCATAGTTACGGTATGTTGTTATTTACCACCGCAAGAATTAACAATTTAGTAGAGCATGTAGAAAAATGTAGTTGGCTAAATATATCATATAGAAATACGTAAGTAAACAGATAATATAGAAATATGTAGGTAAACAGAGCATATAGAAATATATAGGTAAACAGATAATATAGAAATACGTAGGTAAACAGATAATATAGAAATATGTAGGTAAACAGATAATATAGAAATATGTAGGTAAACAGAGCATATAGAAATATGTAGATAAACAGAACATATAGAAATATGTAGGTAAATAGAACGGTACATTACGGGAAGCAGTGGTCACATTTTTAAAGAAATAAACAGTACATTATTTAATGATAACGAAACGAAACATCGATAAAGACGCATTTCACAGTAGCTAAGACAACTGGTGAATCCAGCGATCTGCGAACACACTGCGAGCCCTCGCCCCCTTGGATGACCCTTGTGGACAGAGGGATCTCAGTGCGTAGTGCGCAGATCGATGCAGATTATATCAACTTTTTAATCTAAGTTCAGCGAGGTCAGGAAAGTTGAATAAAGCCATAATATTAAAAAGTTGAAATCTGGCCACTGCTCCCAGTAATGAACCAACAGAACATATAGAAATATGTAGGTAAACAGAATATGTAAAATATATAGGTAAATAGAACATGTAGAAATATGTAGGTAAACAGAAACGTAGAAATATGTAGGCAAACATAACATGTAGAAATATGTAGGTAAACAGAATATGTAAAATATGTAGGTAAATGGAACATGAAATATGTAGGTAAACATAACATCGAAAATATGTAGGTAAATATACCATGCAGAGAAATATGTAAATAAACAGAGAATATAGAAATATGTAGGTAAATAGACCATGCAGAGAAATATGTAAATAAACAAAGAATATAGAAATGTGTAGGTAAATAGAACGTGTAGAAAAATTTAGATAAACAGAACATGTAGAAATAATTAGGCAAATAGAACATGTAAACAATCTAGATAAACAGAACATGTTGAAACGTGTAGGTAAACAGAAAATGTAGAAATATGTAGGTAAACATGGCAAAGTATGTGGGTAAATAGAATGTATAAAAAAATTAGATAAACAGAACACTTCGAAAAAACTAAATAAACAGAACATGTAATGAAATGTAGGTAAACAGAACATGCAGAAATATTATGGGACCTGCTTGCAATCTGCCCATCTTTTACGACTACTAAAAGTATTGGTTGATCCGAAGAAAGGTTCTTCTAATGCAGCGAGGATCTCTCATTTCATTTTAAGATCCCATCTGCCTTTTCCCACTCTATCAGAATCGCCTCTAAGACCCTGAACAAATCAATATAAGTACATATATATATACACACATCTAGAGCTATATGGGGATGTGTTTGACACATCTCGGTAGTGATTTGATCAAGTTTCATTATCATGTGTGTCTACGCGCGTTCGTATTCTATACACACATCTACTACAGGAGAAAACGTCAGCCATGTAGAACCAAGTCAACAGGTATGGTCTTAATAAAACAGTATGGCTACATTTGGCATGCAGGTGTCGCGACTCAAGTACACGGGGGAGTATGAGGAAGTCGACAAACACTGCACAAATATATCAACGCGAAGTTGAGTCACAGGTTACATGTTCACGTAATCAATGTTTGAATAGTCACAATGTAACTTGCCATGACTGGCATGCATACTTTAGAGTGCGATTAAGGAGGTTAGCACAAATAATTTAGATAATAAAACAACATGACTGGTCAGTTGTGTACCTTACTGATATTTAACTCCCTTTTAAAAACCACTTAGAACAATAATTTCGTTATTACAAAAACATTAAATAACACTCTTTAGTATGATGATGTGGTTCTCATTGCTCAGAAAAAACTATTATGGAAAAATTATTTCTACATGTTCTGTTTATCTAAATTGTTCTACACATTCTATTTACCTACATATTTCTATATTTTCTGTTTATTTACATCTCTCTCTCTCTCTCTCTCTCTCTCTCTCTCTCTCTCTTTACATATCGATAAAGACGCATTTCACAGTAACTAAGACTACTGGCGAATCCAGCTATCTTTCTGCTACACACATCGAGCCCCGCCCCCTTGGATGACACTTGTGGACATGAAATAACTAGAAAAATAACAGAAAAAAAACTATATTATCAACAATCTATTCCAAAATTTTTGCATAGTGACACATCATTGCTTCATGTGTCCTTATTTTTGTTTAACTATTATTAAGAAACAGGCTCTGTGGTGGAGAGCAAAACACCCGTCTGTGACGATCAAAGTAGAGAGTTCAAATCCCGCAGCAGGAAATTGTGCATCTGGACAGTTCAGAAAGCAATAGCAAACTACTGAACGTATTTATATTGCCTATAAAATCATTATAGCAAAAAATGCTGGGTTGCTGGCTAAGTCCTGAATAGAATATACCGCCGAAGACGGTTGTTCGGGTCACTGGAATAAAACAGCAACACGACGCACTTCCATTCTATGAACCACATCCTGCCGGAAACCTAGTAAAACCACTGTCCTGCTAGAAGAGAGATACAGTGGGAGTTTGAGAATGAAAGCTGAAGAAGAATAAGAAGAAAAGGATATGCCACCACTTATTAAGAAATGTTATCTCGGTAGCAGAATTGATAGTGAGATCGTTTCTCAAACTCAACTAGGTGGTTCGAACGCCGACCATCACGTCTGGATACGATTGGATGTATTAGTGGCGCCTCAAAATTCCACAATCGTTGAACAGCACTGCAGGATATGTTTCCATTATTGTTACTTATGAACAAGAAATATCCACAACACTTATGAGTGCATTAGTTTGGTGACTAACTTTATACACAGATAACAACTTCCTATGCCAATACTACAAATCGCTTGAAAATCAATATAGTATTTTTTTAAACAGTAACACATTAACACTGCATTCAGTAAGAATGTCATAAGAGTTTCCTGAAGACATTACGATTAGCGGACGGTGCATATAGTTTTTAATGGAGCAATTGACACAACTAGTGTGTCATCTGGATTATGTTCACGTGTTGCAGACCATGTCATGGCTCAGTAGAAGTGAATGGCTAATTTAAATAAATTTCTATTCTGCATCATGCTAAAAAATTTGTTGCCTATGAAATTACTCTCGACAGCATTGATTTGCAGTGAAGAAATCATGATAAAGACATATGATATAAAAATAAATTGATAACATATTTTTAGAATGTAGCTATCAATCCAGCATTGTTCGCGTAATTTATTGTATGTGCAGTCTATATATTTATTAGTTTGCCATTGTTTTCTGAACGATCGAATATATTATGGCATGCGGCAGGATATGATAAATTATGAGCAAAAATAGCCTCTTAAAGGCATGGCACAAGTGAATAGTTTTGAAGATGTTCTAAATGTTCTCTATAATGTGAACACAGAATGTGTTTCTAATCAGACAAGAGTTAAAGAATTCTGATCGCGGAATTGACGGAGAATCAATAGCTTGCAAGTTATTTTGACTATTAGGTATGGAATGAAAAGATATGATAATTGGTCTTGTAATTATAGTATATTTAAAACCCGTCTTCGAAAATTAAATCATATGGTGTACATGAAAGTTTGCTTGCGCAATTGTATATTAGGAGCTGTATATTGGCAAATTGTCAAAAGGCAAATGCTGTGACATACCAGCTGTCACCTGTACTATTGCACCCAAAAATTAACATGGAAGTAAAGAAACAAATGATTAAGCGCATCTTTATACCAAGACTATGTTACCAATGCCAGACTTGGCAACTGACATTTACACATAAGAGAAATATCGAAACTTGCGAAATGAAATATCTACGAAAGACTATTGGAGTCACTAGACTCGACAAAATGCGCATCGAGAACATCAGAAAGATAATAGGTGTCACACCATGCAACGAAAATATAGAAAAGCAATAGATAAAATGGTTTTGGACATCGTATGACAGTGAACTATTAACTTCCCATTAGAACTTATAACAAGATGGAAGCAGGATACGGAGCCAAGCATAGACATAGGAAAAGGTGGATAGACAACATCAAGACCATCCTTAATAAACTTGACTAAACTTCAACCAGAAGAATACACCTGGCTCGGAATGCAGACTACATCTCCTTCACAAACCCCTACTCTCAACGGTAAGTGTGGAAGCTACGGCAACTCCACCTGGGGATAGACAACAGACAATTTTGTAGAGTGCATATTATCTTGGAAACATAATAACAAATGATGGTAAATGTGAAAAAACAAGTGAAAATAACAATAGAATTGGGTAAACATTACTTTCAATAACATTAGGAAAATATTATCACTCAAACAAATCACAAACTAAAAAAGATAATCACAAAATTAGTGTATGTCTCAGAAACATGGATAATGAACAATCAACTAGAAGACATAATTGATGCCATTGAGATGTGGATATATTGTATAATAATTATAGAATAATATGGAGAACTGCATTGAAAGAGAAGAACAGAAGTTCTAATAATACATATTATTAAAAAAATATTAAAGGAAATAAAAATCAAACAAATAACGTATTTTGGACATATTAAAATACTGGACACATCGTTGAAGACCTCACTTGAGGGTATAATTAGCAAGAGGTAAACATATAAAAGTGGGAGGGAAACATCACGAGATGGACATGTTACAGTCTAGCAGGGTGCACGACTAAAGGCAAGAGACAAAGGATGTTTGAGGTGCGTTGCAGTCAACGTTTGTTGCGGAGACAGCACTATATATTAAGAACAAATACAGCAAAAAGTAGCTACAGAAAATGGAGAACAGATTAAGATTTCGCAAATCTGGATTAAACTTCATTCTAATATTAAAATGATAGTATGAATTATATCAAGCCGAAGTCGGATCATTGGTAGCATATCCTATTCAGGACGTATTCAACCACCCAGCATTTTTTGGGGCTGTATTGATTTTCTAGTCAATATAAATTACGTTCAGTATCTTGTCATTGCTTTCTGAACGGTCCGGGTTCACAATTACCTGCTGCGGGATTCGAACCTGGTAATGTGGTCGGGAATTACCCCAAATAAAACGGCGACACAACTCATTAGCTCTCTGGACTACAGTCTGCAGATCTTGTAGGATTGTCCAGATACAAGACAGATTCAGTGGGAGCTTGAGAATGAGCGGGGAGGAGGGGGTATGTAACGAGGGAGTGTGCGATATCTTGTAAGAAGTTGGCAGATGTTCGTTCAATGTAGTTTAGTTTTAGATTTCTGAATAGACGCTGATTAACTCTAGGCAACCCCATTTATTCTCGATCTCTTCCAGTACATGACGATGAGTATATGCATGCGGATGGTTCCAGTAGTCGCTGGTAACACACACCTTAGGCGCCCTACTAATTTGCCTGTTATTCTCGCCCCGGGGTTAATTCCAAATTCTTCGAGTCGCATTATCATATCTCCTTCCAGTTTAGTGTCCCTGTTTATAAATGTTCATGTAAAAATCTTAATATTATTCTTGTCCATAACTAATTCTCCTAGTATCAGCGCTAAGGTGTCGATCCTTCATTACCATGGACTCCTGCATGATTAGAAGACTAAATCAATATAATTCTCAGCAGATCCTAATATTTAATGCACTCCATTCAGTTATAGATTATTAAGCAGAATAGGACAAGCAAAAGTAGCATTCCATAAAATAGAAAATATCCTATGCAACTCCATATCGATGGATACTAGAAAACGTGTCCTCAAATGCTATATTGAACCAGTGCTACTCTATGGAAGTGAAGCATAGACAATAAATAAGACATCACAAAAATCATTGGAGGCAGCGGAAATGTGGTTTATTCGAAGAATGCTACGCATTCCTTGAACAGCAAATATTACTAATGAAGAATATCTTAAGAATGATGGATGTGAAAAGATGCATTATTGATATTATAAGAAAAAGATAGTCAACATTTATTGGGCACATAATGAGAAGAGGAAGCATTGAGAATATAGTGACAACAGGAAAGATAGAAGGGAAAAGATCAAGGGGAAGACCCAGAGAAAAGATATTGGACAGTTTGACTAAATGGCTTCGATTGACGACACCAACAGAGATGATGACATATATGAGAGATCGATGTACATGGAAAAATCAGTACCTTTTTTTCTCCTTTTCTTTTCTACCTCTGCATTTTTCTTATACTCTGTCATCTTTCTCTATGGCTATTTGGGTGTAGTCATGGTTCACAACCAATACCCCCCTCCCTCTTAGTTGTTCGATCTTTTTATTGTTCTCCCTGTTGCGGATGTGTTTTCTTTTCACTTCGGCGCCTCGGTTACCACCTATTACTGTGGCATGTCTTTATTTTTTTCACCTGTACAAATACGTGCTATCATGACCCTTGATAAAAATCTGGCTTTCACTGTCCATTTTTTACTCTGTTGCCATTATTTGTGTGCTCATTCATTTGGAAGGAACGTAGAACCAGTCGCTGCATCAGTTTAGTTATTTTACTATTTTATTCTCATATATCTGCTCATATATCTGCTCATATTCTCTTCCTGTTGTTCGCTCTTTCTCTTCTGTTCCTGCCTTTTATTGGCCTCTTTCTCTCTCCCCTTTCTATCTCTCCCACCTGATCCCTCGTACCATCTCATTTTGCTCTTCCCTTACATCATGATTGCTTGTTTATATCATTCATTCTCTGTTGCCACTTTTGAGGTGAGTATTTTTAATTTAATTTACGTGCTACCATATCTTTTCCTTTGTTCATCTCACTTTCTTCAGCCTACTTTCTCCTGCCTACTTACTATTAAATTATCCCCATACATTTTTCTCACCTGTCTTGCTTCCACATCTTTTCTTCCCTCATTACCTATCTGCTATTGTCCTCCTCATTATAACCCTATTTGTCTCCATGTAAGATTTGTTTTATTGTAGTCATTTGTTTGTCCTGATGAAGGCTTTATAGTCGAAACGTCGTCTGTCTCTGTATCTCGTTGTTAAGTTGTTTTATGTTTTATTTTGGTAACACACCTACCTATTTTTGTTTATCTTGACATTTTGCCCAGTGTTACCCCAGCCACCTACTTCCTGTTTAGGAATGTTACCCTACACTGGTTGATTTATCCCTACTGTTTTCAACTAGAAATGTCAAACGCTAAAAGTAATCGTTTCCTCCTTATCACTGTTTAGCATCGTATGTTTGATTAAGTTAGCTTGTGATATATTATATGAGCTAGTGAATCAGTGCATATAGTAATTTTTAATCCGCCTGATAGGTCCGTAAACTGGTGTAGCAAGCTAGACATGGTCTGCCGGCCATATTTTAAATAATCCTGATTAGTCAGTAAAATGGTTTAAGGGGCTAGACTTGGTCGGCGGGCAATATTTTAAATCAGCCTGATAGGTCAGTAAAATGGTATAAATTAATATATTTAATATTTTGACATACTTAAGCAGGGAGGGGATGTCCCTGAATTATTGACAGTTATTGACAAAGGGGATTGGTAAAACATTAGCAAAATAATTGTTGATGTAATTTATGAACAACCCTAATATATATCAGTACTGTAAAATAAAAAAAATGACTGCACGCATTAGAAGAACTAAAGGTAAAATTAACCACCACATCTCGTGTAACAAGAGTTACCAAACACAAAGACTTCCCATTAGTGAATACAAATTGTGTGATCGATATCTTATAATGGTAGATTTTTCCCCCAGTATTAATTAGCTAGACCACCAATAAACGGTTTTTCTTGTTGGTAGAATCATGGCCTTTCTTCTGAACATTTATACTCGTAAAGAGCTGTTGTGTGACCAAGAAAGCGGGCTGGTGTACAACCAAGACGTCGTGTGTGCGATCAAATAAAAGAGGTAGTGGGAGCCTATGTGAAAGATGCGATCAAGTGAAAGAGATAATATGCGATAAAGTTAAAGAGCTGGTGTGCGATAAAGTGAAAGAGGTGGTGTGCGATCAAGTGAAATAGGTAGTGGGAGCCCATGTGAAAGATATGATATGCGATCAAGTAAAACAGATGGTATGCGATCAAGTAAAACAGATGGTATGCGATCAAGTGAAAGAGATGGTGTGCGATCAAACAAACAAAGAAGGTGTGCGACCAGATAAAAGAGCTGATGTGTGACCAAGTAAAGAACTGGTGTGTGACCTTATGTCGTTCGCTAATAATAATAATGTCTATATCTGCAGTGTTGTTTCTTATATAAATTGGACAGTGTTTTCCATTTCTTGTTTTGTACTAGAGTTTAACATTCATAGGGGTATCAGAAGGCCAGTATGCGCACCTTAATGTGGGAGACAATGTGAAAGATAGGATAAGATGCGATAAAGCAAAAGAGATGGTGTGCGATCAAGTAAAGAGATGGTGTGCGATCAAGTAAAGAGATGGTGTGCGATCAAGTAAAGAGATGGTGTGCGATCAAGTAAAGAGATGGTGTGCGATCAAGTAAAGAGATGGTGTGCGATCAAGTAAAGAGATGGTGTGCGATCAAGTAAAGAGATGGTGTGCGATCAAGTAAAGAGATGGTGTGCGATCAAGTAAAGAGATGGTGTGCGATCAAGTAAAGAGATGGTGTGCGATCAAGTAAAGAGATGGTGTGCGACCAAGTAAAATAGAAAGTGTACGATCAGGTAAAAGCTGGCGTGCGACCAAGTCAAAGACCTAGTGGTCGACCAAGTGAAAGACCTAGTGAGCACTGATAAGAGAACAAATAGTGTGTTAATCATACATTTCCTACTTTACACTTATGCCGAAATAAATAATTATGAAAGTAGAAGAATCGATCACTTCTTAGAAAAACAATTTACACCAGTATATATCTTTTATTTCCCCGTACCCACCCCCAGGTAAAATCCCACGACAAGGAGTACAGAACACAGCATGTAATAAATTTTGTTGACAACTTTTAGATGAATTAAGCCTGAATTATTATGCTGCAGACATTCAGCGAACGGTAATTCAACTACAGTTATGACTAAGCCATATATTGATTTGTGTCCCACACCACCAGTCCCAAGTCATGTATTTGACAAACTACCCGGTGACACAAACATAGCTCCATATATGGCACGGGATATGCGTCACTTGCATCAATTATATATATCTACTGGGGCCTGAGTTACGGCTTCTGTGTCGGCGTGGAAACTTCTAGTTAAAATTTGGGAAGGTCTGCTGTGTGGTGATAATGCAGGAAAACTGAACACTACCGGTAAACTGAAAGGTGTGGGCGTTTTATTTAGATACATCGCCTATAATATAGTCTACGTTAAAAAAGGATACAAAGAACAATCATCCAAACTCGTGTAATATGTGTCACCATATGTATATGGTTGATGTGTCGGAGATCCGTGTGTTCATGAACTTTTACCCGATTATGCTAAGAGATATATAAAGTATGTGGCTACCAAACGTCCCGGTTTGATTGGGATTGTCTCGATCTGACAGCGCAGTCCCGACCTGTTTAGGCTGTCCCGGTTTCTGTCACAGTTTATTAAAAATATATTTCTGACGTGCATGTGTTTGTGCTTGAATGGAAAAAAAAACAACTTAGTTATGCGAGTCCTTTGTCAACTAAACAGTGATGTGGAATGCGATATCATCCTTCAAATGTGACTTTTTAAAAATATTTTCCTATATTTTCATTGGCTGTCTACATAAAGTATACACAAAGTGAGGCACACAAAAAAATCACGGAACAAATGAAATAGCGGCACTTTTGAAGGATGATAACCGATGAGTTTTCATGACTATAATTGATGAGGGACTCAAGTTATATTTCGAAAGGAATGAACCACTAGATCATAGGTTCCCAAACTTTGTCACCGCCCACTTTGCAAGACATAACTGTTATAACGCCCCTCCCCCGATTATATCAGATTTCCGCGTTCAAGCCGTTTTATAAATCCGACGTAAATAGAAACTAATGATACATTACTGCTTTGGCCGTTCAATTATTGAAAAAGTAGTGGCCAATATGTGCTTCATCCCGAACACAGTTATTGCCATACCGATTTTGATGAAACAGCGCATATGTAAAGATTGAAAAGTGTATGCTCGAATAACATTATGCACAGCTTCATACAATGGTTTACATATGAAAATTCAGAACACATATTAGAGACTTAGAGACTGCATTGCACTATAAATAAGACTCTTACTGGGATAGGTAAAACACCATACAATATATTACAAAATATATCACAAAAATAATATTTTTTGAAATATATATTATTAATTTCTTCTATAAGGAGCGACTGAACCCCCCCCCCCCCCCAATTGCATCTGAACGCACTATCGCTCGACCCCCCCCAATAAGACTTCAGCGCCCACTGGGAGCGGCGCCGCAACTTTGGGAACCTATGCACACGACCGGGATTAAGTCAGCTGTCGACGGTCACGCTATGCACTAGACACAGAGACATGCTACGGGATTTTCCGGGCAACAGTTGGTTGTCTATCCCCAGGTGGAAGCTGGTTGATAGCATCCACACTTGCCGTTAAGCGTAGGGGTGGAAGCTGTAAGTTTCTGTTCATGGCCAAATGTGACACCTGATTCGTACTGAGTCCGAGTTTGTGGAGGGTGGTCGTGATGTTATCGATCCATCTCTTTCTCGGTCTTCCCTTGGCTCTGTATTTAGATGATTGTTTAAGCTCGTGAACATAGCTCTCAGTGGTATTTGGCTTAGGTCCATTCTCACAAGGTGATAAAACCACTGTATCTGATGACAATCTATATATTCGAGACAGGTCATTATTCTACTCTTTTTCTGATATCTTCGTTTCTTACTCTGTCTAGTTTGGTGACCACGGCTGCTTTTCTCAAACACTTCATCTCACAAGAGATGATTTTTCTCAATGTTAAAGACCATGTTTGACACTGGTACCAAAGTGTTGGTATGAAAATTGTAGATATTATTTCTCTTTATGTTTTTGTCTCTTTATGTTCATATTGATCTTCGGATAGTAATGATACAAGTTGATATGTCACTGCGTTTGCTTTCTGGCATCTTGATTCTATTTCACTGTCTAGTTTTATATTTTCTGAAGAAAAAACACCGCCTAAACATTTGAATTCTTTTGTTTGTTTCACTGCTGAATCGTCTATTGTAATATCTATTGTTGTTGTTGATTTGCTGATTTTCATAACTTCCGTCTTTTGTATGTTGATTTTCATGTTATATTCTTACAAGGTGTTGACGGTGTATCTATGTGGATTTGCTTATTTATACGTCATTGTATATCAGGTTTTGATCGTCGGCGACCAGAAGTTCATTGATTTCGCTTGTGTTCTCACCTACTGAGTTGTCTCATTTATTGTATTTTCCTCTTTAAGACCTGTCTAATAGCTTACCACTGATGCTGCACTTCTCTAATGTTTCTCAGATAATATTCTTATCTACTCTATCAAATGCTTTATCCAGGTCTATAAATATAGTGTTGATATCTTGATTGGATAACACTAAAATCACTGGGAATTTCCCTATATTTTATACAATCTCTAGCTATAGGTCTACTAATGCATACTGTCTCTGCACTATATCCATTTGGCACGTTTTCCACGAATTACGTTGTGGAACCTATAGACAACTCTTGGTACTGTTAAGTAACTATTATAATGACGGTGACTATCTCCTAGCGTATGTTTATACTGTATTTAGAAAACAGTGGCACAAGTCAGCAAATAGAAGTATAATGACATTCACTATCATTACATATAGATCATATTCCTATAGGAATATTGAGAAGATGTAATTTAGTTGTGGGAATCACTCGAATTGTACCAGAAAAACACACATAAATTGAAGTTTCCAAACAAAAAAAATACTTCATAAATAGCATAACACATTACGAATTAAAACGGAACTGCATATATGATCACATTACATTACTAACTGAAAAAAATACATTCCGAAAGGGCATTCTGAATATTTTTACAAATTTTAAAATAGTAATTTCTTAAAAGAAAAGTTAGCAAACCACACATCAAACATCCATTCTTATCAGGTGAAAAATACTCAATTACTTAACTCTACGGGCAATAAACTCCGTATTTACTTTAATATATTTTACATTAGGCCTATACACTGCTCTACTTGACAATATCTTACACACCTGCTATACTGCTTTATGAAGAAACACAATGTTACCATACTCCGTCTAGTTGGTAGAGGAAATATGCTTGTTTTGTTCTAGTGCTTTGAGCAGTGTTTCCAAACCATTTTTTGATATATATATTGATATCCTCACATACCAACCCTCCATTATGTTAATATATATTGATATCCTGAAATATCAAACGCAATCCGTATGTTGCTATTTATTGCTATCTCCACATATCAACCTCCATCCTTATGTACAAACATAAGCTATATATTGATATCCCTCACAAATCAAACCTCGATCCTTATGTTGCTATATATTATCCCCACATATCAAACCTCCATTCACATTTTGCTTATGTATTGCTATTCCCACATACCAATTCTTATGTTGCTATATATTGCCATCCCTACATATCAAACCTCCATCCTCATGTCGCTATATGTTGCTATCCCTACATATAAAATGTCCATCCTTTTGTTGCCATATATTGCTATCCCCACATATCAAATCTCCATCCCGCCCGTGTGTTGCCGGGGCCCGAAAGGAGAGCAAAGAATAGCAACACTGTTTACCTTCCACGCATGTCGTAAAAGGCGACTAAGGAGGTTATGGGATGGAGTTGGCTGTCCCATCCCATATAGGGTCAGTGACCCAAAGCCATGCTGAAGTCTGATGTGTCAGGCCGAAAGGCGCAGATATCGCAGCAATGCTGTAAACCATAACACAACGCATTTCGTTCTCCGGACTACATCCTGCTAATCTGCAGGAGTTTGAGAACGAACGCAGAAGAAGAAATCTCCATCCGTATGTTTCTATATATTGTTATCCCACATATCAATCCTCCATCCGCCTGCTGATATTATTGTTATCCCACATATCAATCCTCCATCTGTATGCTATTATTTCTATCTCACATATCATCCATCTCTATGTCTCTATATATTGCTACCCCCACATATTAAACTTCTATATTTATGTTGCTATCCCACATATCAAACCTTCATCCTTCTGTTGCTATATATTGTTATCCCCACATGGAAAAGATGGAACAACACCAACTAGCTACAGACCAATTAGTCTTACAAGTTGCCTGTGCAAAACAATGGAGCGCATCATAAACCTAAGACTAAAATTTCACCTGGAAAGTAGAAAATTCCTTGCACCACAGCAGGCAGGTTTCGGGCAATGCTACTCCACAGAGGATCAAACCACATACCTCTCACAGGAAATTGAGGATGCTTTCCAAGACAAAAAATCAGTTTTAGTGGCATGGATTGGTTTACAGAAGGCCTTTGATAAAGTATGGAAAGAAGGATTGCTTCAAAAAATGAGAAACTACAAGATATTTGGAAATATGTATAGATGGACGAAAGCCTTTCTTCACAATAGAAGAGCCAGAGTACAAGTAAATGGCAAAAAAAGTAGGAAAGTATTACTACGCCATGGAGTGCCTCAAGGAGGAGTTCTATCACCCACTCTTTTTCTCATATTTATCAATGATCTAATTGAAGAAATACCCTGTGGAACTAAGGCAGCACTATATGCAGATGACTTGGTTCTGTGGTGCACACATGAGAGCGCCATGGTTACCACAAAAATGCTTCAGAGAGCCATGGACATTTTGACTAATTGGGCTGACAAATGGTGAGTAAGTATCAATATAGAGAAGTCAGCAACAACCCTTTTTACACTTTCACCAAAACAAAGAGCAGGAAACATCTATGTAAATAAAACTATCTTAAAGGTAGATGACCAACCCACATATCTTGGTGTAACATTTGATGCCAAAATGACATGGAAACATCATATCAGCAAAGCAGAAACAAAGGCTAGAAGGAAGATAGCTATACTAAGAAAACTGAGTGGGACAACTTGGGGAGCTAATGAAAGAATTCTAAAAAATGTATACCTACAAGCCATTCGACCACACTTGGAATATGGTTCTACAGCATGGAGTTCATCATCAAACACTACACTACAAAACCTAGATAGAGTACAGAACCAATCACTTAGAATCATTACAGGCGCAATGAGATCCACACCAATCATAGAAATGCAGAATATCGAAGGGATGCAGTCATTGAAAGAGCGTAGAGATCCTAAAATTATAATTCATGGAGAAAAGTTTCTTTCCCACCATAGTCACCCAATGAAGGAAAGATTCCAGAATCTATCACAAGGACGGCTTAAAAGAAGCAGCTTCATACACCAGGCCAAGCGTCTACGTAGACAGGTATCGGATCTACCAGAGGTAACAATACCACTGACATCTCAACCAGAACACACCCCATGGGAAAAACGGACATGCCTACCAGTGACCATCCAAACAACAGTAGCAGGTGTGCATGGGGATGAACATCAGAATAATCTGCAGAAAATAGTAGCAGCTCTCAGTTTCCTTGATGATGTTTACCCAAGTGATCTATGGACCAGAGTATATACAGATGGATCAGCACAGAATGCAGTAAAAAAATGGAGGAAGTGGTGTATATGTAGAATACCCAGATGACACCACTGATACCACTTGTATACCAACAGGGAATTACTGCAACAACTATGACTCTGAAGTCAAGGCTATTTATACAGCTGCAGAGAAACTGTTAACATTGGACAGGACCTCACACCCTGTTATAATACTTACAGATGCAAGGTCAGTGCTAGAGGCATTACAGTCCAATAAACTTCCAGAGTTAAAAGAGGTATTGTCAATAGTACAAAATAGGTGTAGAGTTATACTGCAATGGATTCCATCACACTGTGGAATAGCAGGAAATGAAAGAGCTGATCAACTCGCTAAGGAAGATGCTAACATGCAGCAACCGGATGTACCAATCAGCTATCACCAAAAGAAATCCATGATAAAGGCACAACGAAAGCCTAACTACCTCCACGGGATGACTACCACCTACTTAACAGACAAGAACAGGTCATCATATTTCGACTGAGAACTGGACACAATAGACTAAACAGCCATATGTATACAAAATTTAAAATTGGCACAACAGCAAAGTGTAATTGTGGACAAGTCAACCAGACTTCAGAACATATCCTTCAAGAATGTGCAAACTATGACACATTAAGATGCACATACTGGCCTTCTGATACACCAATGAATGTTAAACTTTATGGTACAAAACAAGAAATGGAAAACACTGTCCAATTTATACAAGAAACAACACTGCAGATATAGACATTATTAGCGAACGAAAGAAGAAGAAGAAGTTATCCCCACACATCAAACCTCCCTCCGTATGTTATTATAAAGTTATACCCATATATTCATATGTACACAGCTAATGTTTGATATTATACATAATAATATATTGTCAGTACACTCATTTCTTTAGAATAACTATATATATATAGGCTACACTTTGTATTATTATTGTGTAAAGAATACACTTGACTACGAACACTAATCCTATTGTTTGAGGGTTTTATTTATTATCTAAAGCTGCAGTGCTTAAGGTTATAATACCAAAGTTCATGAATCGTTAGGTGTTTTATATCTGTTTAAGTTAAGTGATCCTATAAAGAGCTTTTATGACTATTGGTGGTCTGAAACAACTTTCTTCTTTGTGATGAAAGTTTTGATCATTCCAACAGTACACGTTGCACGGCCAAATCTTTATATGGATATAACTACTAGAAATGTGTTCCAGTTTTTAGTATGTTTGTTTGTTTGTTTTTCGTTCGCTCCATTGTAACCGTCACGGATATCCGTGCGATTTCCGCCGGGAGCGTGATTACGTTGTGCCACCGTTATGCGCCTTGTAGGCCTAGCACATCCGATTTCGGCATGCCTTGACAATTCGGGTGGGCTACCCTTAGCCTGTGACAGCCTCTATATCTGTCTCCAGGTACGCGTAGTGGCGACTCTTCGCCCAGACGATTTTTTGCTCTCGTCTGACTCGCACGAGGTGTTCCACTGTCTATGAACTTGCCTCGTGTAATTGGACGTGCTGTGCCTGTGCCCATTGGGTACTGAACCGTTTCTCATCCGTGAGCCTGGTTCCTTAAGGGGAAGAACTCAACAGAGGAGTTGGACCCTGGCTCTTTCGCCCTCTTAGCCGAAGTGTCATTCACCGACATCGTGTACCCCTTGTCCAAGTTCGAGTCTCACACCACGCGTTTGAGAGCAAGGCGTTCTCGAGCTGAGCGTCCTTGTCCCAATAGCGCCTGAGCCCATCAGGTACTGAACCCTTTCTCTCTTCAAGTGTATTTCCGGTGTAGGAAAACCTGACAGTAGAGTTGGGCCAGGGCTAAATCGTCGTCCCTTTTGTGCCTGAGCGCATCGGGTACGGTACCCTTTCTCTTCGCGAGCATATTTCCGGTTTAGGAAGGCTCGACATTAGAGTTGGATTAGGTCTTCTTGCTTTACCAAACGCCAATGAATGGGTCTGGGTCCATTAGGTACACAGGTAACTAGAAGCTCGTCTCGAGCTGACGGAGCTTGTAGTTCCCCTTTCCTAGGGACTTTTCACTTTCTATTTGCAGTTCGCGCTGCCCTCTAGCGCTGTTCTGCCCTTTCATTGTTTCATTGTACTCGGTATGAAATCTATTTGTCTCTCGCCATGCATCTACCTTTACGTGCATTTTACATTGGCCGCCCCTCCAACATTCGGACTGGACTGACTAGCTTCACTGTATGTCGACAGTGTCGCTATATGTGGTGATGCTGGTGGTGTCGGAGATATTGTCTGTCTCTTGTGCAGGCAAATCTCTTTCCATCTGCTACCTCCACATTCTCGGACATGATCCCCAAATGATTTGGCCAGAATCAGCTCGAGCTGCTGTATTTCTGTTTCCATGGTGCACCGCGTGGAGGTACATTTGGGATCTTGGTTATCTGCTAACCCTGGGTCCGCCTAGAGCAATGTGTTCCCTTTGCACCCCAGTTTTTAGTATAATTTATTTCAATATTTGTTGAGTCTGGTGTGTTCTTTCTCAGAAGATCGTGCTTTACTCTCTGCACTGACTATATATGTTTGCCAGACAGTAGTTAAGGAAATGAGAAGGGGTATGGGTTCATCAACCATCCCCCTTTTAGATAATCAAAACATATCATTTAACACTATAGAGCAAGCGAAACGGCTAACAAACACATCCTACCTTTTTTTAAGGGTTGTTCAAAAAATAAAAATACCAAAATATCACAAAATTGAAAAAATGGTCCACGAAAAGGAACTTACCTTTTCTAGGTTAACTCTCCCCCCCCCCCCCCCCCCACATGGAATATGTATATACGACCCTCTGTTTATGTATTACCTTTAATCTGTATATCTATAAAGCTGATGTTCCTTCACATTTCAGCCATATTTGATTAAATAACCCTTATATCACAAATGTAACTGTTTTCACAAGTACAATCCCTAATCCGATTAGCGAACCCAGGTTTTCTGGGTTTCCTTACAGATCTAAAAACTACTACATGCGCTAGTCACAGAACTCAGAACACGCTACTTGAAGCTCCAAGAGACAAAAAAGGTTTTTTTTAAATTTTTTTTAAAACCCTGCAGCAGACGAGAATAACTCAAATCCGGCCCGCAAATTCATAAAAGGTTGCACATCTCTTCAATAACAGCCTTTCTTGGCACTGCAAATGTATTTTAAGTGGTGATCTCCAGATAAAATTTGGAAATAATCATACTAGAAATCTGAAAGTATATTTAATATAATCTTAAAGACTGTTTCAAGAGAAAAATCAATTAGATGAAAATTCCTTTAATCATTCATTTGTATTGAAGTAGTGGCCTGTTGCGTGGAGGGGAGAGGCAATAGAGAGTATGGACTGATAATACAACGTTAAGCACGGCTTGGGATTAAGTTTCTCCGCGTTCATACTAAAGACAGATCCATGACAGGATTTGTGTGTTGATGTTTCCAGAGTGGTACCAATATGACCATAAAAATGCAATGAGTTTTGATGATACCTCGTAATTAATGATTATAATTTATACATGTCTGTATCCGTTCTGTAAATCTTTCTTCTGTTTCTGTAAAGGTTTTTTTCAATTGACAGGATCTTTTGTACAGATTTATTTTCATCTCAACATGATGACAGGCATGACACAAATATAATTATTTCATTTGTAGAATGCCGAGTTTATTATGCTGGAACTATAAATATATAGGCTGCTATACATATGACCACTGTGCGTGTATAGTGTGTGACCTGTGGTTAAACTTTGTGGGTAGTGCTCAGTCCACAAGTGGCTTAGTGGATAGCAGTTTTGCAGGATATGTTCTGCCATCTGGGCTGCCTGTCCACATCATTATATATATATTACAGAACCAATCTCAGTCTTTGTAAGTGACTAGTTTGTCAATTGTGTCCTCTTCTGGTATGTAATATGATGACTATCATGGTTCACTATCTCTACCAAGATAGTGATAGTTGTCTTTTTTGTCATCAACATTTCTAATAACTTAAATGAGGATCCCCTTTTCTTGATATGTTGTTTCTATGTCTTTCTGTGCTCTATCATTTGTTAACATATCTGGAAAGTCGTAGATATGATCTCTTAAAGGATTTTTTTTGGGGGGGGGGAGGCGGGAGGGTTACCTTTTAAAAAAATGGATGTTCGTGTGTTATCGGGTGGAAGATCGTCTTTTCTTAATGTAAAATTTGATTACCTTTGTGTGGAAAAATTACTAGGGCGTGTTTTTACCCGCCTTTGGCGAAGTTCCTAGTGCTAAAAGTCATGTCCCGCTTTTCTAAGAGGGGTTTGAACACCCAAATCTTCTCTACAAGCCTGCATATCTGCTTTTGCATTTCATAGTATCTGCTGTAACAATACCCTTTTTAGAATGCTCACTTCTCGTAAGACTCCTTTCAATATTGTTACTATTCTGTACTCTCCTGCAACCTCTATAATGAACGAACAACTCACATACTGATTATCCATAAATTGCAAAATAACATCTTCTTTTAAAGCAAATAATGTGCTGCCATATGCTACTTTGTTTATTTTTCATATTTCAGCAACAGCTGTTCAGCTAACGCCCCAAGTAGGTAGATATGCTTCATTAATCTTTAATATAATAAAATATATATGGTGTCTCTGTTTTTGCCCTGTATACAGTTGGAAATTGTGGTGTAGGTTAGTCTTAAAAGCGGATCATGGACGTTATTTGTACATTTCTTCTACGTTCGTTCTCAAACTCCTGCTAGCCGGATGTGTCTGAAGAACGAAAATTTGTTGTGTCGTGGTTTACAGCTTGAATGAACTAATCTGAAAATGTTCAGCCTAGCACATCCAACTTCCGTATGGCTTATGAGCCGCTTCGACCTACAGAATGTAACAGCCAACCTCACCCCCAAAACTCCTTGGTCGCCTTTTACATCATGCATGGCAGGTAATCGTTGCTATTCTTTGCTACCTTTTCGTGCTCTGCAACATGCAGACTTTAAACATATTACTCAAATTTAGGGGTTCCTTTGCCCAAAGATTGTGCTCATTGTTGTGTGGCTTTGGAAGCATGATCTTTCCCTTTCGGCAACAACATGTAAACTTGCCATCGTTAAGATGTTCGTCCAAACACATTTTAGCACTACAAAGTTGACATATAATATCAAAATTTCCAGTTATATGCAGCAACACGAACGGCCAAATTTGCTGCTTCATTTGAAATTGCTTAACTTCGATGCACTTGTGACAATGAGTGAGCCTTGACATCTGCAGCTCGACGTCTCAGCGTTTGCTCAACAGTTTCATGCTTCTGTGACCACTTTTATATTCTCTATTCATAGCTTGTCGGCTTTCTCTTTGTGCTGGTGATTCTAGCTTAGCTTCACGCCGATGTAAAGCAGCATCCTTAGCAAGTCGTGTTTGTCTTTTTGAAGGATTTCTTGATCAATTCTTTGCGTCTCTTTCAATTTAATGTCTATGCTCTGCAGCACTTGCTGAACTAGTCCGAGCGAATGACTCTTGACTTTGATGACTCAACAATATATTTTTTGCTCTTTTGGTGTTTTTTAAATGCTTTCTTCCGATTGGATCAACTTCATCCATCATTTAAAGCAAATGACATGTGTATTTTAAATATAATGTATTTTATATAACCTTAACCACAAGCTGATACAAATGATTACCTGTTAGCGCATCAATAACATTTGTATACAAAAAGGTCATCTGCTTTGAATAACGTCACAACACAAATAGTTTTGATTGGATGTCGAACGCAATTCCGTGACATAAATGCGCTATTTCACAGAACGTTCCGGATAGTCTGACAGAACACGGCTATTATATTATAGCTTTCCCTATTTAAAAACACTTTTCAGAATCCCCAATTATATTTATTCTTTATACTGTATATAGCGAATTTCGGCTACTACATACATATTTCATCGGTCATGACCAAGTTGTACAAAGGTATTTGACTGTTTGCTGTGTGAGCACTATCACAATCCAAGGACAGAACGAGATGTTCAATTCAACGCCAATACACTGTACTAGCAATTTTTATGTCCAGGGAAAGTTCTGCCTCACCAACTCCTTTACAAAAAAAAATAACTTCATTTTGGTTACAGTGCCCCTGGGTATTGCTTTTGTTACTTCCACCCTAGGCAACAACAATGGTCGAACCTGTCTAGTTTTGTCTCTAGCTCATGTTTGTATCCATGTTCACTAAAATGTAGTATGGCTCCCAAATACTGACATTCTACACCAACATTTTACCTGAGTCATCAGAACAGAGCTTTCAAGACTGCATTATGAAAATCTAAATTGAGGAAGTCATTTCAACCCTGAATTGGTTTTCTGGGATGCCACTAAACAGTGAAATTATCCTGTCAAACTTGTAAATGTAGTTCAAAATATTACATCTTTTCACTATCTGTCTGCCTGTTTTCTACTGTTACATGTGCAATATGTAATCTTGGCTTCTACTACTGTTACATTTACAATATGGGATCTTGGCTTCTACTGTTACATTTCATTTACAATATATGATCTTGGCTTCTACTACTGTTACATTTACGATATGGGATCTTGGCTTCTACTGTTACATTTCATTTACAATATATGATCTTGGCTTCTACTACTGTTACATTTACGATATATGATCATGGCTTCTATTACATTTACAATATATGATCATGGCTTCTACTACTTTTACATTTACAATATATGATCCAGGCTTCTACTACAATTACATTTATAATATATGCTATTGAACTTCTACTACTACATTTACAACATATGATGTTGGTTTCTACTACGATTATATTTACAATATATAATCATGACTTTTACTACAATTACACTTACAATATATGATATTGGCTTTTACTGTTAAATTTGCAATATATTATAATGGCTTCTACTACTACTAGCTACATTTACATTAGAACATATGACCCTGATTCGTTTATTGTTTCACAAATGCATCTGCACCTGCCATTTAATGAATACACAGACATCAGTAGAAAAGCTATTGATGTATTATGTATAAATTAATTAGTATTCTACCTGCACTTATTATATTAATGATTGTTATTATGTTATTTTTAGATATAAATATATTTCCATTGCCTGAAGTTGACAGCCCCCAAAGACTGTACCAGAACACATCCCTTGGAAAGAGGATAGCATATTGTCTAGTCGTATCACAGACATGGAGACCTCACAGTGAGAAAATAGAAGCAAATGCAAGAAAGAAACTTGCCATCCTGAGGCAATAGGCAGGAATAAGCTGGGATAACAATGAGGGAGGGCAATACTCTATACACCTTTATAACATATCCAGCTTCAGCATTGTTTTCTGGTGGCTTTGATCTATGGAATGAAATAGCCAATCTCAAATACAAATCTCTTTAGTTGGCTCTTGTGAAATACATGGCAAGTCAGATATCTGTTACTCTGAATGTCTACCTGATAAAATACTTTAAACACATCCACAGGAATAGTACACTTATAGAACTTACTAAAGTTAGTTTTAAATTTCTAGGACAATTAATCTAAACTTATTCTGTGTCCTAAGTTGCTAAGATAGTTATACATGTTGTTCTTCTGCATTCATTCTCAAACTCTCCTGCATATCAGTTGGATGTAGACCAGAGAAAAGAGTGCACTGTCATGGTTTATAGCTTAGCTACAATATATTATGGCCTGAGATATCAGACTTTTGCATGACTTTTCCGTAAACACACGCGGTTACGTCTTTGGGTCTCACCAATGGCCCTCTAGACAAACCACCCATGCAACAGAAAACCTTAGTAGATGATATGCCGTTATATTGAGGATCTCTTATGGAAGTTTTGTAGCATGTCATCTATACAATTATAGACCCCCTCTAAGTAAAAAGCTCTTTCAATAGGAATTGTACTAAGCCAAAAGCTGAAGTCATGAAAGAAAGCTCAGAAAAATCACCTCACTGCAAATAGTAAGATCCAATCTCTCTCAATTCCTGGGGTTCAGAAACACACAAACAACTTCTGGGTCACTTTTACCATACATGGGACAGCCAACTCTACCCACAAAACCTGCTTACTCGCCTTTTATAACATGCTTGACTGGTAACAGTGTCACAATTGTGACATTTTGAGTCCTGAAACACACAGGCAGTCCAAATTGTTACTTGATGACAGGCAACAAATAATGTAGCTAAACACTAACATATTAATTTCCTTATCTTCTTATTTTTTTCTCTCTTGTTAGCTAATTTACAGCAGAGCTACAACAAATGCTACTTTCGGTCAAGAGATGTACTCCGTTCCTCTCAATGAAACAGCATGAAGCTAGCTGAGAGTACCACTCATCGTGCATACTCCATAGCTTCCAGCGATAATCCCCAGGAATTTAAAAAATCAATTTTATGACATGTTCAAACCCGCTACCTCTTGAGCACAAAACAAACAGCTTAATCACGATGTCAGGGAGAGACAACTAACTCCACCCTGAATACCTTTAGTCACTTCTTACAACATGCATAATAGGTCACAGTATTTCTATTATTTGCTCTCCTCGAGGACCCAGACAATGCAAAGATAATTAGGATTTTTTTTAAATTACTTTTAGTTAAACTGATTGGTGTCAGCAATTACTAGCAGTGGCATAGATAATGTTTTGATTTATCCTAAATAAATGTCTTAACTTATTTCTTATTTTCAGGAGTGAGGGAGTTGATGTTCTAGTTTTGAGAAACCAGGAATAACCACTACCCTATTTTTAATTTACTTAATTCTTAGTGCTGCATAACAAAGTTTCTAACCCTGTTTCAAACAAAGCTTGCTATGGGAGTGACCGAGTGCTTGACGATATGTCCAGGTCTCTCCTTCTTTCTCCTTTCTTGTCTACTACACTATCTTGTCTAATCTTGATGCCCTCACCAAGGATCCCGAATGGTGAGAAGAAACATCTCTACCTTGAGTGGATCCAGGCCCTACCTAAAGTCCCAGCTGCAGCGAGAGTGTCTTGCAAACTGACATTTCACCCATAGTTAGAACATGTCGTAATCTTGAGATATTTGAAGTGGCATCAAGAAAACTCATGGTGAATCTGGAAACTCAATGCTGTGGAGAATCGTGAAGGCTTAGTATGCAAGACAAGACAAGGTCACAGCAAATACTCTGCCACAGAACTAAGGACTGTCTATCAAGTGCTTGTGACCAGCAGAGAATGCATCTCTGTGAACCTCATCTGAATCCCAAAAAACAAATACTTTTCATGGAGACTTCATGAAGGCAATTGACCACATCACCAGTTTAAGATAGAGGAAGACATTTGCAAGTCATTCTTTGGGATGCAGATGTCTGCACCAAACCCACAATGCCAGTCAAACACTAATATATTAATTTCCCAATCTTATTTTTTCTCTCTTGTTGGTTAGTTTACAGCGGAGCTACAACAAATGCTCCTTTTGGTCAAGAACATCTGGGTTTTTTTTTTTACAAATCTGTGGCTTTGATTTAAGTACAAAATGTGGTTACTACAAATTCTTTTGTTGTTTTCTTTTAAGACATGCTTTGAAATCACATGTATTAAAATAGTATAATTATGTGTTCTTCAATTACTTAGAGTACACATGGCTTTCGGCATCTAAGTATTATGTTCAGTCACATTTTTCCCAAAATGTATTTTGTCCGGCTCTTTCAACAACATTAGAAACGTTCCCTCAAAATGTTTGTTTTGTCAAAAACTTTTGCTCATACATATTAAAACAGATATAATGCTTGGAAAGCCAAAGTAAAGGACAGAAACAGATTTGCTGCTGAAACTATTAAACTCTTTGTCTCCATAAGGTTTTCCTGCTATGCCGAACACGATAGTAAATTCATATTAAAATATAGATTTGAGCGGTTTTTCGGCATAGTGGGTCTTCAAAATGTAGATATTAGCGGCTCAGTGGACATGAAGAGTTTTAAAGGAGTATTGTTACTTCAATATAATTACCAAAATAGGCCTATATTTCCTGTCCAGACACTCATGATTATTTACCGGTAGTAATGTTGTAAAACTATGGTTTAAGTCTTCACTGTGCTATAAATAGCGCACAATGTTTACATTTTTAACTATCTGACTTCATAGATTTCTGTGTAACACCAATGAAATTAATGGATGCCGTGATGTCACATCTCCTGACACAAATGACATCAACCACATTTATAATTATTATAACTAATTCATTTTTTAATTTATAACTGATCCTAACCCTTATTCCAAACCCTAATCTAAATACTAATTCCAAATTAATATTCCTTCAATTAATATACCTTAGTTTTAATTACAAATTCTACTAATCACACTGCAAAAGTTAGGTAATACCTAGAAACTAGAACAAAGGCCACAGTGAAGACTTAAACGTAGTTGCGCCAGTAATGCAAATCTACTGAAAACAATGATATACAGTGAAAAATATTTACTATATATTTATCTGTAGAAATTTAACTCGTCCCTAAATAGGGGAGGGGGATTGAGGAAGGGGAAAGTTAAGGGATTCAAATTTTAGGAAATCGAAACATGACATCTAATACAAGGAAGCGAGCAAAAAACAGGACACTTCCCATCCCTGTTTAAGGCGGTATAAAAAAATAATCAAAAATTAACAACAAAACAATGAACTTACAGTAACTTCTTATATAAGGTAAACATACATCCCCCCTCCAACTATCTTACTTTATCTATAGACATGCATATATCTTTTATGTACTTAATATGTCAGTTCTGTAACAGAATTTATAGAAATCGCATTGCACACCTAACTCATCACATTAAATCATGGCTCAAAAGCCAATCATCCACATTGTGATTGCAACAATAGAGCCTATATTAGTCATACCTAAAGATTCAACAATAATTGAATTGCAATGTCCTCTATAAAATATATTCATATTTCCTTAAATATTTATGTATTTACATTAAATACATACTTCCAGGAAAACACTTTCTACAGAGATCCTTAACAGTAACTCACTGAATGGATGACTAAGTTCACTCCTGAAGACCTGCACTTTTTTTAAATAATTGCACTGAGCTATCATGAGTTGAGCTACTCAGCAACAATTGGACATCGACAACATAACAATCTTAAATATAGACTTTTATATAATGTATATATTTTATTTAGGGCTGAAGTACATTATAGTTCTCCTCTGTGACCTTTGCTCTAGTTGCGATGTGTTTTCTGACCTTTGTTGTGTGATTTGGCAAGCTTACGGGTAAGTACTTAGAGTAAGGTTAGGATTAGAAATAATATTTCTAATGTGTGTGCGCACATCTCGCTCCGTGTATAGCAGGCAGAAATACTTTTTGCTCACCACAAATAATAGGAAATTGTAAAAAATGTGTAAATTGGAAAACAAACAGATTATGCATAAGTTCGTCTGTGTCTAGTTTTGAACTGTGTGATTGTAGTATGTGACATCACGGCAGCCATTATTTTGATTGGTGTTACACGGGAATCCATGACGTTGGATCGTTAAAATTGTCAACAGTGTGCTATTTATAGCACAGCAGAGAACTATTCTGTACTTTCACCTTATTTAGACCTAGTTAGAATGTCCAATATTCTACATAATTCTTGGAGTTATGTTGGGTTGAAACACAAAATGATCCTTCTAGAATCAGTTAGGCCTAAATATAAAAATAAAAATGCTTGACAGAAATATTAACTTTATACACACACAAAAACGGTGAAAGTACAGAATAGTTCTCTGCTGTGTTATAAATAGCACACTGTTGACAACTTTAATGGTCCAACGTCATGGATTCCCGTGTAACACCAATCAAAATAATGGCTACCGTGACGTCACATCCAGACAATCCCACAGTTCAACTCTAGACACAGACGAACTTATGCATAATCTGTTTGTTTTCCAATTTACACATTTTTTACAATTTCCTATTATTTGTGGTGAGCGAAAAGTATTTCTGCCCGCTATACACGGAGCGAGGTGCGCACACACATTAGAAATATTATTTCTAATCCTAACCTTACTCTAAGTACTTACCCGTAAGCTTGCCAAATCACACAACAGAGGTCAGGTAACACCTCGACACTAGAACGAATGTCACAGCGGAGAACTATAATGTACTTCAGCCACAAAAACTTGTACATCAACATATATTTCTATGTATTTCATATCAGGTTTGTTAATAAATGTATTAATATAATGAAGTTAATGTGCCTCCTTTTTTATTCTATAAATCAACAAATTTGTCCTTTCTTTACAAAAATAATGTCACCCTGATTCACTTAGCAGGAAAAGAAAAGATGGTGTGCTGACACTGACTGTGGTTTACAGTTTAGTAAAGTAAATGCCGATACACTTGACAAATTTGTATCAAAAAATAATTAATATAGGGTCTATGAATGCCTAATAATATTTGAATCATATCTATGTACATGGATATTTTTTTTAAATTTCAGATGAATGTAAAATGTAATTGTTTATGATAATAGGCCTATAATAAAAATGAAGCAAATTAATAATTATGTTTATGTCTAGTAACTGTACAAAATTAGTTAGTAGGCCTACTATAAATTACTAAAATGCGTAGGCCTAAAATTGCAGTGTAAGGTAAAGTTTGCTAAGAAGGGCATAGTACAACAACTACAACATTTTGTCAACATACCCGAAAACTTTTTTTAATGCTATGATTATGATTGTTGAGTTTGATTATTAAAACTACCCTAGTATTTTAGTAACTAATATTGAAGTAAACAGTAGCATGACTTACGTGTTTTTACCTGCTTGTGTAGATTATCATGTAGGTGTAAGTAGTTTTTCCAGATTAGCGACAATCAGCGGTACACTCTACTGCTACGTTATTCACTGCACCTACCTACAATACATGATGACACTCAGCTGGTGATCCGTTTCGTAGCAATCGAAATATGTTGCCTAATCCTTAATTTTCAGTTCACATTCCGAAAAACAAATCCTGCACAATTTATAAAGTAACTATCATTCTGAAAAGACGTAGCAATATTTTTAGCTGCTAACCAGTAAAATATAGCACACTAAATGAAAGTAAATACCGAGTATTACTGAAAATTTGAAAGCACGACTTCTAATGACGTCTGCTATGTTCCTGTACCGACAACTCAGTCAAGTCTGCTTCTCCCGGAAAAGTACACATTGACGGAAATCATTTTCATTGGATGATAAAATATGTCACGGCAGATTATTTTTTTCCTAAATCACTTAGCGGGGAAAAAAACAAACGGCGTAACAAACAAACAAATATCAAAAATAATATTGTAACACAAAAACTGCTATTTATTTGTTATGTATAGAGAACAACTATCAAAGAAGGTATGAATATGGGTCTCAACAACATACAATAAATTACACGTGTAGCATCACATCGCTCGAACTAGAGAGCTCTGGTTTCTGCCCTATGCACGGTGTTCGAAGCTGAGGGAACATATATAGATAGATAGATAGATAGATATATGGATGGATAGATAGCTGAAGACGGATGTGTCGGGTCATTTTCGCAAATAATTCGATGACAAAACGCATTTTCATTCTCTGGATTACATCCTGCTGGAAATCTAGTAGGACAGGGGTGGGCAAACTTTTTGTGCCGAGGGCCACATTGAAAATTGTAAAGCTAATGAGGGACACATATAATATTATGTATATTTTGTTAAAAATTCTTGGTAAGTAATCAATTAAATATTTTTATTGTAAAGAAAGGTAGTTTTACATAATGTAGATAACCTTAAATAAATTGCGTTTCTAACAGACTTACACTATAACAGTATATTTTCTAATGTGGATAAAAGGTTTTACAAATATTTTAACAATATTTGAAAAATATTATGTTGCATACAGTTACAATATGAGTTCATATCAATATTTTTAATGAAGATTTTAAAAAACACCATACACATACAGTCACAACAGTTACAACTTTTTTGATATTATTAATTTCTAATGAGATGTATGTAATTGCTTGTAAGATTTTATAATTCCTTTGAAATCTGGAACAAGTTTACTTGTAGAAATTTGCATGACTGCATTTAAGTTGCAATCAGATAATAAAGACCTATTCTTAGATTTGTTGATTTTTTAAGCAAGCAAATGACTGTTCACAAATATATGTAGATCCAAATAATGACAAAAATTTAGCTGCAAAGTTTTTTTAAGTTTGGGAATGATTGTTCAGGCAAAGAACCATAGAAATCCAACAAACATTCAGACTTAAATTTTTCCTTCAGGTAATGATTGGCTTGTAATTCAAACAACTCCAAATGTATGTGCTCTGGGGCTTTATCAGCTTCTGCACTGAGAGGAGAACTGATAACATTGAAGTGCTGCATCAAGATCTTGGAATCTTCTTCCAAATTCTAGCTTACTTACATCTTGAAGTTGAAGGGTCAAATCTTCACTTATTTTTTCAACACGTCTGACCACAGTTCATCTGGATAATGTAATACTGTCAAATTTTTTGTTTTGTTCTGGACACAGAATGTTTGTTGTATCTAGTAAACATTCCTTAATAAATTCACCATCAGAAAATGGCTTGTTGTATTTCACAATTTCGTGTTACGACACCAAACTGGCCTCTGTTGCGGCATCTTGAATTGAAGATTGTTTTGTAAACACAGTTTGTTGTTTCTCCAGACTTTTTACTAACTCCATGCATTTTCTTTTCCTTTCTTCGGATGTTAGATTGTGTCCGAAATTGGGATGTTTTGTCTGGTAATGTTTTTTTTAAGTTATATTCTTTAAAAACAGCCACTGATTCGTTACACAGCAAGCAAACAGATTTGTTGCCAACTTGCATAAAACAATATTTGGTAATCCATTCGTCTTTGAAAACCCGACACTCGTCTTCAATCTCACGTTTTTTGGATGCACTCATTATAACAAAAATATATCTTAAAATGTTGCAAAATTAACTAAAAACAAATGTGCTGCCGGCAGCGCGAATATAATTATTTAGATTTAGAAAACTCGGTTGAAATATAAATACGGAAATTTTTTAATGGAAAGTACACACGTGATGGTTATTAAAACACACCGGGAATTTCCCAGGCACTGCGCAGCTTAAATGATTGCAAATCGAGTATTTGCGCATTCCATTCGTAGGATATAAATATAGGGGGGGGGGTATTTCTGACGATACATTATTGTTGTAACGATGTATTATTCATTATAACAGCTTTTAGCGATACTCTATTTTGTATGAAATATCTTTTTAATATAAACTAAACATACATCCCGACATAATGGTTAAAAGTTAAAAGCAATTAATTATAATTTGAAAGGCAATTTTCAACCTTTATAAAATTATATCGTCCGAGTACTTATAATCATTGAGAAACATTCATCCAATCAAATTACGTCAATTATAGATATTAATATTTAAATGATGTCAAATTAGGGGGGGGATATTGTATATTTAATATATATGAAAGTCGAATTAAATTTCCAATGGATTTCTGCGTAATATTAATGGGGGAAAATCATTTGTGACGATCGTTCGTTTATTTAAAAATGTGTTTGGGGGCGCAAAATATCCACGGGCGGGCAGCATGCGGCCCGCGGGCAAAATTTTGCCCACCCCTGTAGTAGGACAATTTTTAAAAATAATGTCAATGCTGTACTATTCCGTTAAGGAGTTGAGGGAGGAATTTTATAGCTGTTGGTTAGTTAGTCTTCCTCCTCCTCTGATAGGGTTAAACTGGTTCTTACCTTCCATCCCCATAACTCGACTGTCCGTCGCATCCTGCTTAAACATTATTCCCTTCTCCAGTCTGATTCTGACACCCGTGACGCTTTCCACAAATTACCACTGGTGGCCTATAGGCGCGATAAAAATCTGAAGGACATCTTGGTCCACAGCCACCTCAGGTCCTCTGCACCTGAACATTTTGGTACCGTTCGTTGCTCACGTTGTCGTTGTTGCACATGTCCTTATGTGGTTCAGATGCGCTCCATCTCATTCCCCAAGGCCAGTTTCTCCATCGATGAGGCCTTTACATGTGAATCCCGTAATGTTATTTACGTGATCATATGTAAACGCTGTGGTAAGCAATATATCGGTGAGACTGGCCTTAGACTGAGCGACCGCTTCTGTAACCACCTGCATGCTATCAAACACAGAACACCCACTCCTGTGGCTAATCACTTCAATGGCGATGGCCACCGAGGTGTCCTTAACATTCAGTTCACTGCCATCAGATCCTGCACCACCGATGATAGATCTAGGTACGCTCTAGAAAATCGTCTCATTTTCGAGTTGGGTACCATTAAGCCATTTGGACTCAATTCCGACCACTCTTTCGCTTAGTTCTCGGTCGTATTGGTCTTTGTTACGTCATCGTTTTGTTCCTCTCGTTCCACCTGCATTATCGTCTTTGTGTACTTCCTGTTCGTATGCTTCCGGTATCTATCTAACTACCACATTTCACTCGGATACGCATTCATTTCTACTTGTGGTTTTTTTTAATGTTTGTATGTTATGTCCGTATCTTGAAAAGGGCCTATTGGTCCGAAACGTCGACTTTGTCCTGTGTATTGTCATTTGTATGATTATATTCTGTGTTTTGTTTTGTTGTACGTACCATATTTACATCCGTTAGTGATAGTGTGTAGCGTTTTAGTCATCATTCAGTAGGACTCCATTACCTGTCTTCCACGTGAGTATTACAGAATACATAGAAAGGCAGCAGATCAAGTGGTTTGGCCACATTATGAGAATACAAACACGACAAGTTGCTCGTACAGGCATATAACCAAATGAGATCAGGTTACAAAGCCAGAGGAAGACCACAAAAAAAAGATGGATAGAAAACATCAGGGGGCATCTTGAACAAACACGGTCATAGCACAGCCGAGGCGACATATATGGCCTTGGAACACACGCTCAGGGTCTAATCACCCCTACCCTTTACGGCAAGAGTGGATAACAACCCATCTGAGGAAAGACAAAAGACACCGCAAGTCGTATTCGAACCCGCTACCTCTTGAGCAGAAAGCGAACGGCTTAACCACGACGCCAGCGGGTGGGGGGGGGGGGGCAACCAACTCCACCCTACAATTATTCACTTCTTACAACATGCATAATGGGTCAGAGAATTTCTATTATTGTCTCTCCTCGAGGACCCGGACAATGCAATGATAATTAGGATTTACAAAACTTACTTTCAGCTAAACTGATTGGTGTCAGCAATTACTAGCAGGGGGGTAGATATTGCGTTGATTTATCCTAAATAAACGTCTTAGCGTGTTTCTTATTTTCAGGGATGGGGGAGTTGATGTTCTGGTTTTAGGAAATTCGGAACAACCGCTACGCCATTTTTAATTTACTTGATTCTTAGTGCTACATATAATTTTTAATTTGTTTATAATTTTTTTTTTGGGGGGGGGGGGGATGTGAACCCTACAATAAACCCCCTTCCTAAATACGGGCTTAGCAATTAACTCAGTTTCTGTGGACGACACTCAATGTCAAAAGCGCGTGATTTGAATACAGTAATAATTGCTTTGAGAACTGCACTTTACCTGAAATGTATTGAGGCAATGATGCGTATCATTCTTGAATGTATAAAAGATACAGCAATACGGACTATGAGATTCCTACTAGATTACCCAACTACAAAGTAGAGAAGGCAGAATTGCACAGCAGCATCGACACACACCGCCCACTGCACCAGATTATATAAAATCACTAATGGCTGCAAGTTTGAAAGGGGGAGAAAGTGAAGAATGTTTAGGACTTCGATGAAATTCAGCGTGTGTGGACAGTGAGTCTGTGGAAAGATCGGAGATTCAGAGCGTTGCCTTCATATTTTAGCTTAGGTATGCAGCTGTTTAGGGTAATGAGTGTGCAAGCATTGATGCCGTAGAGTGGTACATGCATGGAAGGTAAACAATGTTGATATTCCTTGCGCCCTTTTGGACCCCGCCAACCCTGGCGAGATGCTCCATTTTATTTACAAAGCGCCATCTAGGATGCAACATATTTCCATATACGATGATTTATGTCAAAGAATTTCAGTCCATGCCACACATACAACTAAATGGTCTGGAGAATGACTTCTTAAAAAGGTTCTTCCACTATGTGGAAGATAATATAAATAACCCACATATCGGAGGATGACCGACAAAAAGGAAGTGCCGCAGTAACCATACAAATAGAAGTAAATGCAAATAGAGTAAATAGGTTACTATATCTTAAAATAATAAAATATAGAAAATAACTATAAATAAAAGGAACAAACACAACAGTCAACGTGTCGGTCCAATTGGGACCTTTAAAGACAACAAAAACAGTTAAGAACAAAAGACCAAAATAAATATAAACAAAATGGATCTCTCCCACCAGGAAATCAACAAAAAGCCACACCAGATCCAGTGCAACACAATTCCAACAAGTGCACATCGATGCGTTAACATGTCTAAACTATGAAATTCCCAAAGATGAAAGACGCAGAACAAAAGAAAAGGGGACACCAAACAGCACTGCCAAGAACGGGGAGGGGGGGGGGGCAAGTGGGCAATGGGAGACAAAAGGGGAAAGGACAGAGAAAGACAATACACGTAGTAGGGGAGGGGCACAAATAGACACAGGGAACACAGAAATGTGCAAAGAAGAATAGCATTTGACAGCACAGGATAGATAACAAAAATATACACACATCCAAACACAATCACGAACCAAACATGCACACATTCTACCGGACAAACACAGATAACTATAAATATAAGCACATATAAATACAAACATCCAGACATATACAAAAGTATATACTGATTTCACAGTACACATTGAAACATAGACACATACATAGGTACCTGCACACACAACAACATATATATATATATACACACGCATACATACATATATATATATACATATACATACACACACATATATACACATACACACACATACATGTATATATACACATACACACACATACATATATATACATATACACATACATACATACACACACATATATATATATATACACACACACAAATGTGGATATATATACACATAAATGAGCATAACAATATATAATTTTTTTAATGATTTTTTACGGCGAAAACCACTAGGATGGAAGCCTCTTTTTTATTATTTTTTTTTTATTTTAACCGTCTGTATGCCTATAGTATTTGTGTACAAATTCATGTTCTATTTTCATTTAAAAAAATGGTATGGTGTTTGTTACACCTACCGAGTGTCTGCGACCTTGATTTCAGGTAGATCTTAGAATAGTTGTGGCAGCGATTCTTCTGGCCACACTGAGAGCACATGTATCTCACCCACGGGCATCTAGACACACGCAAGAATTAACTACATAATTTCCCACGTCACAGTAGTAGGAGGTTGTAAAAAAAACATTGCCGGGATTTCCCTTACGCTATATAAGTCGTACATATTGTCCAATAAATATAATTAACATATCTCTTTTTATAACAAACAAAATAAATGATCACCCTTATATACAACGATCTAACGCTTTCTATTGAGTCTTTCGACGGTACCAATAATATCATTATCGCCCATTTTTAACGGCTTCGAAAGGAGAGTAAAGAATAGCAACACTGTTTACCTCCAATGCACGTCGTAAGAGGCATCTAAGGAAATTATGAGGGTATAGTTGTCTGTCCCATCTCATATGGAGTCAGTGACCCAGAAGCCATTCTGAAGTCACATGTGCAGAAAGATGCAGATCTCGCACCAACGCTATAAACCGTGACACAACGAACTACATTCTTCTAACTACATTATGCTAAAGTGACACTATTTAACTGTTTCCCGTGATTGTCTTTTGCTGTCGACAGAAAGGTTCAATCACCAGTAAGGACTGGGTTTTTTTTCTGTCGGAGTATACATTTTTTAAAAACCCACCCTAACGTGGCGACACCTTGGACTTTATCACACAAACCACTGAGAACCTCCCTTCAACTCCCTAACGGGAAATCGCAGTGTTCACAGATTACTGACAATCGACACAAAGTACCCCCCCCCCCCCTTTCCCTTCTATCTGTCAACCAGCCACACATAAATTAGTTGCGCGAGCGATAATGCGCGCATTGACGTTTCTACCCTTATTTTGGTTACTACACACTAGATATCATATTTAGGCTATCACAATTTTTATTTTTTTTAAATGTAGGATAAAATATTAAGTTTGGTTTTAAATTAAAGTGCAAATTGTATCTACTTACAAAGCCAGAAATATAGCACAACTAAAACGGTTTCGACAGCCCCCTCTTTCATCTCAGGAAAGAGATATGTTGGCAACTTTGTATACAAGAAAAAGCGTTTGACAAGAGTTCTACATGTAGTGGAATGTCACTAACGTTTATTTAGTTGTTCAGTATTCATTAGAGACAGGAGATGTTGGAGAAACGTTGCAGCCAACCTTCGTTGCGGAGACGGCACTTAATGATGATGATGATCTTATCTGTCTGTCCATACATTTCTGTATGTCTGTATGCCCATCATACAAGCCACTCGAGTACTCCATGTAATTCCCTAACGGGAATAATACAGTATGACAGGTTTTTTGTGTGTAGGCCTATGAGTTCGTTCGTCTGCACATAAACTTATCAATCTAATTTAATATAATACTTCTGTATATGTATCTATCTATATGTACACACATACATAATATATAGACTACACATATGAAATAAATATATAGGCATAGTCCTATCCTACTTGTCTGTCCATTAATTATTTAAACCTACCTACCTACATATCTATGAATAGTAGAGATCAGCCAACAGGAATGACCAGTTGGAAGGCCCAGATTTAGTCGGTTGTGTTTCTAGCTACTCCCTATTCTTCGTTGCCCTTTTGGGTCCATGCAACATATGGCACTGTTATGTACCATGAATGTACTAAGATGCGACGAAAGAGGTATTGCGGTGGAGTTGCTTACCGCATAGATGGTCAAAGTGCCAAGAATCAATGCTGAAGTCCAGATGTCTATCTATTTATTGTCATTTCCACTTGTGCCGTTAAGCGTCGTGGGCATGGGGTGGTTATTCTGAGTTTTTTTGTTTTTTTTTTTGTCTTTGGCTATGGTATGCCCGCGTCTAGTTAATATTTCTTTGATTGTCTCTGCCTATCTAGTTCTTGGTCTTCCAAGTACCTTGTAGCCCAGTCTTCTGCTGATGTATGCATGAAGGGCTGGTTGCGCAAGTCTCCGACCAAAATTAGCAGATATCACAATCAAACTATAATCAATTTCATAACGCACTCCATTTGCTGGAATCTATCCTGCTAATTGTAAGAAGTTTGAGAACGGACGCTGAAGAAATCCATTCTTTTTTTTTTTTTAGGTTTTTTTTTAAATACATAAATCAAAAAATGAAGTGGAGAGAGGAAGCATGAGTAAAAAATGGAGCAGAGGAAAGAAAGAAAAAGGGAAGAGATCAAGTGCAATAAAAATGAAAATGAGATTATTATTTTAAAGCATAATGGAAATGTTTGTATCCCCTAGGAATTACAAGCAAAACTCATTTTCTATATGCCATATAACAATGCTGAGATCTCCCATTTGGCAACCACAGCCTGGACTTCTAGTTCGGGGTAAAAAGACAAGGGCATTGTCTTCTTTCCATGCATGTTGTAGGAGGTGACTAAGGAAAGTTGTGGGATTGGTTGACAGTGTGTCCGTCACCTGCAAAATTCATCAGTATCACATCTTGTTTCAAAATCTTACTTTTGTCTTCTATCAAATAATCTCCATGGATGACGAAGAACTTAGAGATGCAGGTCAGCGAAAATTGTACCTTTGTCCTTTTGTGGCTGACTCCTAGATGTGCTATCACTGCAGATTGGTCAAAAAATCTGACAGAAAAATGATGAGATAGTTGACCCAGAAGTGTATGCTGCACTCCTGACATGACATGATAAACCTGAGATACTGACACACTGGAATGCTTTCCTTCAAGGACTAAACATGCATCCATAAACTCACCAAGCACCAACATGATTTTAAGACAACCTTATACGAGTCCGGGTGTCGTCTCTGTTACAGAACTGAGAAACATCTGTTCTTTTGTCAGAAAGGCTAAAGGCTATCAAGAGCTACCTGCTCAGAGTACAAGGAGTAATTTCATTATCTTCATGCTATGTACAATAGCTGTAGGGGAGATTTCTTCACAAGTCTTTTATACCCAGAATACTTCAACTCTCTATGGTATTGACTGCTTTGAGAAGAAGTCACCTACTCAGAGAGAGAGAGAGAGAGTGTAGAAGACACATTCCATCATTTTGTATGCAGACATCCAATCACATGAAAGCATGCCATATTTGGTAGTGTCGATGTTGAAATCCAGATAAACTCACAATCTTGAAGAAGTTACTACCATCAAATATTTTGGGTCCTAAATATGTGATGATGACAAATCGGGGAAATGAGATTAAGCTGCTCCTCGAGAAGGCGATGGCTGCCATGGCAATGTTGAATGTGATATGAAAAAGTAAGATCAGTATTACAGTAAAGATCAATCTATTCAGATCTCTAGTGCTAAGTATATTTTTATACAGATGTAAAAGATGGTAACACTAAAATGTAGACACAGAAAGAATGATTCAGGCTTTTGAAAACAAGTGCTTCAGACGTTTGTTAAGAATTAGCTATATAGAACACAAGACAAATATATTTGTCAGGCAGCAAATAAACAAACTTGCAGGATATGAAGAACCACTTTTGGCAGTGGTAAAATGGCGTAAACTTGTTTGGTTTGGACATATAACGAGACACAACATGCTTTCTATAATTATTTTGCAAGGAAGTCGAGTGTAGAAGGTGAGGAAGAAAGAGAAAACCCTGGATTGGTATGATCAAGGAATGGTCTGGGTGTGATCTTTCAATGCTCTGTTAACTGGCTGAGAATAGAGTTGTTCGGAGGGCTTTTTGTGCTAATGTATCCAGTGTGTCACCCCTACGACCCTGATGGGTTATGGGTCTTATTATATCAATGTTGACCCATTTGACCATACAGCCTATATATGACTCGTATCCATCAGTACTGCTATGCAGAATGGGAAATAAAATAATGGAGAAACAACTAAATAAGTAACAGCTAAATATTAGAACACAGACCAGAAAGAAGATGCATGTAGGAAGGCAAAATCTAGCAGTAAATAGAAGAAGAAAAAATGATAAATGAGTGCTCATTAATAACAAAATCAACATATATCAGAGTGAATAAAATATCAACTATTCAAAATTAAGACATTGCATATATGTTAACAGAATCTTTGATCATTTATTAGTCATGGAAACAAACAGTTGTGAACATCCAAGTTATTTATCTCATCATTTGATCATTTATTAGTCATGGAAACAAACAATTGTGAACATCCAAGTTCTTTCAGCTGAAAATTGTGAACACTAAACAAATATGGATGTTTCTAATAAATAAATATATGATATGTTTAAGAACCTGCTATATGTCAGTCTAAACATGCAAAAATGGAAACTTGTTCTCAATCCTAACCACAAAGCATGAAACTAGATTATCTCCCTTTCTAAAATCACCCTAAACTAAAATCTTGCCACTGTAGGTCAAGGTTGCATCACCTCCATATATCATATTAATTGTGAATGATAATACCATTGCATCACTATTTGAGCACAACTATTTCAAGATATGAAATGGAGATAATTAAGTTGTGTGCTTTGCATGTGGATAGAGGAACACCCAGAAATGATTTGATTTACTGAAGTGTAGTAGACACTGGTTAGCAAGGATGTGTGGTCATATATGAGGGCGGTAGCCATCTCCTCTCCCTCGCAATTTTTACTTCTCGGACTGATCCAGTACCCAATTAAGGCTGGGTTGACCTGGAAGTCGTTGCGATCTGAAAAACCTTCCCACCTCAACTGGGGTTATTAACCCTGAACTCCTCATATGCGAAGCCAGTGTGCTACATGGCCCTCCAGTTTGAGTTACAAACTGGTCATTAGATTCTTCTTTAGTATTCCTTCTCAAACTCCAACTGGATCTTTCTTGTAGTAGGACAATGGTCCTACTAGATTTCCAGCAGGATGTAGTCCGGAGGAATGGAAATGCGTTATATCACCGTTTTATTTGCACAAATGTCCCAACACATTCATCTTTGGTTGGGGGATATGGGGAGGTCATCAGATAAGAAAATACTTCTTAGCATATAGTCTGTGGTATTTTTACAAAGTCTTTTTCAATCCCCAGGTAATATAAATGATGATGTTCCTGTTTTATATGTGCATTCTGGGGGCTCCACTCAAGCTTTCTTTCATTTGCAAAAAATTTCAACCCTAAGTGGTTTGCAATACTTTGTGAAGACTTCAACCCTGAGTGGTATGCAATACTTTAAGAAGTCTTCAACCATCAGTGGTATGCAACAAGGAAACTTCAACCCTGAGTGGTATGCAATACTTTGAGCAGACTTCATAGTCAGTGGTATGCAACAAGGAAACTTCAACCCCGAGTGGTATGCAATACTTTGAGTAGTCTTCAACCCTCAGTGGTATGCAATACTTTGAGGAGACTTCAACCGTCAGTGGTATGCAACAAAGAAACTTTAACCCCAAGTGGCATGCAATACTTTGAGAAGATTTCAACCGTCAGTAGTATGCAACAAGGAAACTTCAACCCCGAGTGATATGCAATACTTTGATAAGACTCAACCCTAAGCGATATGCAATACTTTGAGAAGTCTTCAACCCCGAGTGGTATGCAATACTTTGATAAGACTCAACCCTCAGCGGTATGCAATACTTTGAGAAGTCTTCAACCCTCAGTGGTATGCAATACTTTGAGAAGACTTCAACCGTCAGTGGTGTGCAACAAGGAAACTTCAACCCCGAGTGGTATGCAATACTTTGAGGAGACTTCAACCCTTAGTGGTATGCAATACTTTGAGGAGACTCTCAGTGGTATGCAACAAGGAGACTTCAACCGTCAGTGGTATGCAATACTTTGAGGAGACTTCAACCGTAAGTGGTATGCAACAAGGAAACTTCAACCCTCAGTGGTATGCAATACTTTGAGGAGACTTCAACCGTCAGTGGTATGCAATACTTTGATAAGACTTCAATAGTCAGTGAGTGGTATACAATACTTTGATAAGACTTCAACAGTCAGTGAGTGGTATACAATGATAAGACTTTAAAAGTCAGCTGTATGCAATACTTTGAGGAGAATCCTCCTACTCAGAGGGGATCCACATGTGCATGTAGAAGGCAAAGTTCCACTAATTTGTATACAGACATCCAAAAACATGAAAACCTGCAACCATATGGAGATATCTATGTTTGTCCATCTATCTATGTGTCATGTCCTTTACAGAACATTGTTCTCACTGCCATTCTGTAAGCCTCTTGGTTTTGTGCAAGCTGCTCAGCCTCTTCTAGTGTCACATTCTGAAGTTCGATATCCTGTGTCCATATCCTTGGTCTGCCTCTTATTCTCTTTCATGAAACTTTTCCTCCATGATTAATCTTTCTAGACAATTGTGTCTTTTTATATGTACAAAATATGTTAGTTTGTGTTTCTATGTTAGCATCTTTGCAGATGTCTGCATTGATCTGTCTTTCTGTTTCTTCATGATATTCTTAGAACCTTTTTATAACATTTCTTTTCGAATGCTGATATTTTCTTTTCCATTTTAATATCATTGCCCACGTCTCACAACCAAATATTGCCACTGGAAAAATATAGGTTCTTAATAGTTGCAAATTTGTTTTCTGCTTTCCCCTTGCTATAGACTTTTCAAGTGATGTTTTTTTAGGACCATTGCTAATCTATTTTTTATCTTCAAAAAATCCAGAATGAAAAATCTGCTGAGCAATCTCCTGTGGTGTTCATGGTTGACAGAGATATCCAAATTTACTGACATTTTCTATGACTTTGAAGGTGTGAGTTCCTTTCTGTTGATATGCATTTTGTCTTTTTTTGCATTGTGGAAAAGTTTTTGTACCCCACTATGATGTTTTACTGACATAATGTGATTTCTTGATATTAGTGTGGTATCATCTGCATACCTAATTTCTGGAATCTAATGTCCTCTGATATTATGAGGCTGAAACTATTCATGATGTAGGTCTTCTCGTACATTTTGCATGGTATTTTGTGCATATGTATTGGACAGAAGTGGTGAGAGAATGCATCCCTGTCTAACTCCTTTTTGGACCTCAAACCAGTCAGATGTTTCTCCCTCATGGTGGGCAGAAACCTGTTTCTCCAGATAAAACATTTTAACAAGCGACATGGGAGACTGAAATAATTTATGGTGTGTTACGCAGTTAAACTTCTTTGAGTAGTCAATGAAACAGATGTATATGTCTGCATTGAACTCTCTGCACTTTTCTATTATATTTCTAATACTGAAGATGTGTAGCACCTAGTACCTCTGTTCTGTCTAAAATCTTCATGTTGGCCATGATTGATAATTATTTCACTTGTATAATCAATACAATCAACAGCACTGTTTCAAGAAGAGAGGTTGAAATATAAAGAAAATTACAATCTTGGGTACATGATTTCAAGTCTCAGTTATGTTACAATGTATTTATTTACATATAAATATTGAAAATGTCTATGGGAACTTCATTTAGTGTGCACATTGCATATTTGAAATAACAATAAGGAACATATCTAATTCTAATATCAAGTCATTATGTATGGTTCTGAGGTTTCAAATAAAGATTATTGGTGTTGGGGGAGGGGTAGAAACATTAATGTGCACTGAATCACGCACATTATCTAATTCTGTGTGGTTCGTTGTTGAATCGGGGGTGGATTATTTTTTTTCAGAGGGAGTGGTGGCAGAACTTCCTGAACCACAATTTCCATTATTTTTGGTGTTCATAGTTCTGACTACATGCCTAAGAAAAGATAACGGTTATAATAAACATGATGGAAAGGAGAACAGAGAAGAAATATAGAATGAACAAGAAAATACAGGTGGAAGAAGAGCTAGGAAATAGACACTGGTGTTGAATAGTAAATGTATAAGAAGACCAGGCCTACTGGTAGTATAACCAAGTGGGTTTTGTTCTGGAAACTTTAGGGAAAGAGGAAGATCAAAATATATATCTGGAGGTTAGTATCAAGGGGATTGGTAAGACATGGAATTGCAGCACAAGATATGAAAATAGGCATGGAGATAAGTTAAAACCTGAGATGATCGAATCAACAAGGGGACTATGGCATACTTGTCAACTAGTACCAAATTTTCTGTAATTTTGTATAGAATATACTTAGGTTCCATGTCTTCTTCTTTTTCTTTCATTCTCAAACTCCAGTAGATCAGAAGGAAGTAGTCAGGAGAAAAGAATGCATTGCTTGGTTTACATCTCAGCTGCAATATCTGCACTTTTCTGCTTCAAACATCCAACTTCAGCATCGCTTCTGGGTAGCTTTTCTGCCTCACACATCCAACTTCAGCATCAATTCTGGCTAACTTTTACCCCATATGGGATGGAGCAGCCATCTCCCCATCCCATTCCTACTTAGTCACTTCTTACAACATGCATGGAAGGTAAAAGGTGTTGTTATTATTTGATCACCTTCCAGGTCTCCAGCAACACATTGGCTGCAAGTTTCAATGAATGTGACCATATTGATATTGAGTGTAATACTCTTTGTGCAGAATATGGACAGAATGTTGGGGTCAAAATACATAACTTCAGGAATATTTTGAGTTAAGATACAGAATTAACCTTCTGCAAATTTACAGGTATGATTCGGTATACTGGTGAGAATAAAATATACAAATAGGAATAGGGAAAAATGCAGGGGTACCAACTACAGACTACACAAGGCAACAAAATAAAACTTTTTTTAATCATCTGAAACCAAAATACACTTTTCTAAAGGATTTTTTGGCGCTGATTTCAGATCTGGTATCAGTTTTTTTCTATCACGTCAAGTTTTAAAGTTATGAGTGATGTTAGTTTTCCCATAGGCATAGGAAACAGCAGTATTTAGTGAATCCTCCTTGCATACCCATCAACATGCCAATGACCTTTAGATCACCACAGATGTTCCACTGGTGTGTTTTATAATGGATAACTTCAAGCAAACGTTGCAAACGTTGTTCATGTTGTAATAAGATTCTTTCAGATAAACAGAATGTGCAACTGGTATGCTTGGTTTTAAATTTCCATTGTGCAAAAGAACTGCCTTTAAGCTTCTTCGCGAGGAATCAATGAAGAGACGCCATTCTGATGGATCATGCACTTGTGATAAACTGTTGAAGAGACCATCGATGTCCTGACAATAACTCAATGAGCCGTCAACATTGAAGAACGTCGTCATGTTGAGATTTCGTTTTCTATAATAAGTTATGTTAACGTCCCTTGCAAGCAAATGCTTTTGCTTGAGCCTTGAAGCAAGAAGTTCTGCTTTATCTTTAGACAGATTTAGATCACGAATAAGATCATTCAGCTCTGCCTGTGTAAAAGTCTTAGGCTCTAAACATTCATCAACAGTATAATCTGGATCAGTTGAGTCTGCATTGTGAACAGCTGTGTTTTCACTGCATTCCTCCCCATCTTGCATTGATACGAGTCCACCAGAAGGAGGTAAAGGAATAGGCAATGAATCGTCATGTGGAACAGGCCTGATGGCAGAATCTAAGCTAGGATATACAATGTTCTGTTTATTTTTAGCAGAGAATCCATTTGTGTTCACCAGACAAAAGTAGCAATCATTGACATGGTCTCGCGGTTCCCTCCATAACATTGGAATTGCAAATGGCATAGCTGCCTTGCGGCCATTTAGCCAGTCACGTAGTCCGCTTGAACAACTGGTACATATGATATGTGGAGCCCAAGATTTATCCTGATCACCCAGTGGACAGCCAAAATACAATATGTATATCTTCTTTAGATCATCTGAAATTGTGCGCCGCTGTGATTTCGTCACAAATGAACCACACACAAAACAGAAACAGTTTGGATGATTGATGCATCTTCTAGGCATGATAATAAGTTAATAAGTACACAAAATAAGTTATCAAGTACACAAATGCAAGGTTTTTGCAACCTTTAAAATAAAAGAAATTACAAAACAACGAAATCTCATAATATACTTGTCGTAATTACTTTAAGCAAACACCACACGTGTATAAATGGATTTACTATCCTATCGAATACACAAAAATGGTAGCATCGATACTAAATCACGTGACCCGAAACTGAACAAAATTGTAACAGCCAGTAATAAAGTATCGATACCAATCTAAATAAAACATTGTACTCGATTTGTGGTCATAACCACTGTTGAAAGATATTATAATTAGCTATTACAAAAAAATGTTACGTGGTAGAAAAAAACTAAAGACAGATTTGAAATCAGCTAACCAAATACTACAAAACCCATATAAAATTATCTGTGATGATTTTTGTGTGTTGCCTTGTGCTATCAGACAAATGTTCAGCATTTTTACCTATTCATGTTTTATATGATTTAAATATTTTGGCCATATCAAACAACATGACAGTCTCTATGATGTCTCTAGAAAAGACCATAATGGAGGGGATCATATGCCAGGGAATAAAAAAAGAGGCAGTCCACAGAGATTGACACAAGATATCAAAGACCACCTGAACATGAAACTCATGAAAGTGGCTCAAGATTGGCGGGATTTTCAAAAGTATGTGGAGACTGGCCAGGATATGCTACCTGATGACGATGAATGTTTTATATATTTTAATGAAATAATGGTGTTGTTTTGTTCAAGACATTGCTCCAGAAGAGCATAAATTGTGTATAACTCATGAAATGCTGAGAAGTAATCATGAGAAAAAAGATGTGGAGACAAGTAGATTAGGCAATAAATATTTCATCAAGGTAAATTGAACGGGAGAACTGCCATCATACACACAAAAATGTCACAAAATTACAACATATATTTCATGGATTTCTCTCTGTTCATTAACTGACTTCTCTGGATTACATCCTGCTGGAAATCTAGTAGGACCACTGTCTATATACAAGAGAGATCTGGAGGGAGTTTGAAAACAAATGCCACAAAATAAAACTGTTTGTTCTGTAATGACTTTTCATATGCTAGACACCTTGGTGCAAGATTTCCATACTGTAACTGGCCCCAGTCACAAGTGGACATCATAATTCACTATATTTAGCTCACTGAAAAGGTCACGTTTGGTGTTGAGACAGTATCTCTTTAATTTAGGAGATGCTGTCACTGATTAGTTAGTTCACTGGCTTCCTAGTTGGCAAGTGAATCTTAGACACCATTTTTTACAAAACGTTAAATATCCCTTCACTCAATTTGTAGTTGTAACCTTCAATAACAGTTACCATGTTGTTCTGACAGGCAGACGTTGTGCTTGAACTAGTTACGGGGACGACGTGGGTTGGCGGAACAACAAAGAAACCTGTCGCAAGGGCCAGAGTTGTGCCCTGATGTCATGTTTGTTTCTGCGGCATTGGACTCGAAACACCATCGAGTCGAATGGCTGCTGGAACAGAGGGCAGAGCACTTATGGGAATGCCCCACGTGCTGTGAGGCCAGTTTCTAATCAAGAATCACTCAATTTGTGGCCTGATTGTGAGGTTGTACAGGTCTGATTGCCAGCTTGGCTGGAAGCATATTTCATCATCATCATCATCATCAAGTGCCGTCTCCGCAACGAAGGTAGGCTGCAACGTATCTCCAACATCTCCTGTCTCTTGTCTTGGTGGTGCACTCTGCTAGACTGTAACCTGTCCATCGTGTAATGTTACTCTCCCACTTGTATCTCTGCCTACCTCTTGCTCGCTTCCCTTTGACTTTACCCTCAAGTAAGGTCTTCAATAGGGTGTCATGTCTTTTAATGTGTCCAAAGTATTTTATTTGCCTGATCTTTATTTCTCTTAGTAGTTCTTTCTTCATATTAAATTTCATCATAAATTGCTACAATAGTTTAAATAAATAAATAACAAAATCAAATCTACAAAAGAAATTCTCATGTCTAATGCCTTTGGTTACATAAAAATACAAGCCTAACACTGTAATCCATATATACCATCAAGAGTGTAGACAAATAATTAATAAGAGAAGAGTATTACTAAAACTGAATGTATATTTGTTCTGGGAAACTTCTTCATATTTCCAGGAACATTACATAGAACCTCTTTATTTGTTATTAAACTAGTACAATCAATGACTTTCTACAGTTTCCAGTGATTTTGTTCTGGAATCATTTGTTAACAGAAGACTATCATTTACAATACTGCAAAGAACAGTAAATGGTGTAAGGAGCAGAGGAAGACAAAGAAAACTGTAGAAAGACAACACCAAAGAATGGATAGGTCACAATTGTTTTACTTATCCTCATTGCTAAGGATAAAAATTGCTGCAAGGCTCTGGGTGTTGATGCATCTAGTGCAGTGCCCAGAGAACCTTGATGAGTTATAAGTTTACAGACATGGATGGACTATCATTCACAAAAATGGAGACATTCAGTGCTAACATCATGACCAGAAAATTATTGTGAAGTGCAGGTAAACCATAGTATAAATAGAAGTCGGTTCAATACGGGAAGAGGCACCACAATTCAATTATCAAACCTTGTCAAAATGGTTAATTTAATTGAAGATTAAAAAGTTGCTAAGACTACATCTCAATGCATCGATCTGCATGCTACACACTGAGAGCTACACCCCTCCCCTCATCCAAAGGGGCTCTCAATGCTTAGCTCGCAGATCGATGCATCTAGCGACTCTAAAATGCGTCCTTATTGATATTTTCCATTGTTACGTTAAATAATTAAATGACTTGTTTCATTAAAATGTAGGTACTTCTCCCTGTATTGTACTGAGCAGTCTTACAAAATATTAACAATATACAATTACAATATCTATGTCCTACAGAAACCCATTCAACATATATTTTCATAATAATGATAATCTTCCAATTGATCTAGACCAGCAGTTCCCAAAATGTAGCCCTTCCTTATGCATTGGCAGATATTCCATATTAATTTATCCTCCTGAAGCACAAACATAGCAAGAGCAGTATATATAAGACTCCCTTTCATAGATCATTCTGAAGAGGACAGTCGAAGAAGCGATGAGAGAAAAACAATAAATTATAGACTCATATTATAAGCACCTCTGGTTGGCACTCTTTGGAATCACCATAATTTTTCTTGTCGCATTCGCTTAAATTTACTCAATATCATTAAATCAGCGACCTTTCATTATTCTCCTAAGTTGCGAAATCAAGAACAAGTCACACAGAGCAAGATCAGGTAAGTATGAAGGTTGCAGGAGCAATGGTATGTTGTTTTATAAAAAATGTGTTCATTGTGACAGACTTTTGCAGGAGAATTGTAACGATGCACAATCCAATTTCCTCTACACCACTTCTCATAGCTATGCCTGCATACAGTGATGAAGAGGGGTTGCAGGACTGTTTGTATTTATTCTGCATTGATACTGTGGACCACATTCAAGAGGAATCAGTCCTTCAATGTAGAAGAATGCAGTCAAGATGGTCTTTACAATGAGGGATGGATGGTCTGTCTCCTTGATACAGGCCATCTTCAAATGATCTGTGTCCACATTTGAAATAGGAATATCACTTATGTTGTATATTTACTAAGACAGCACTCTCTGTATTACAGTATTTCAAACACTTCGGAGCCAGTTTTTTCCAAGATCAAATCATAAATCAATGCACACATTGTGGGTATCTGTGGCTATGTCAGTAGAATGCAAAGACAGCTGCATCAAGCTTTCTTGACCATAGTTAGCTTTGAGGTTGGTGTCCTGCAAGTAACTACGGAACCAATTCTCTGGTATGTCTGGCCTACGAGTGATATAGTTACAGATGTTCAAGGACCATGTCCTATTACAAGTAGGATCAGATCTGGTGGGAGCTTGAGAACAAACGGCATTAAAGAAATACTTTAAATAATAAATTCACACATGTTGAAAATTAACACCCAATTTTGAAATGTGAAGAGACACAGATTAACTTGTAGCAATCCGAAGTCTACAAAAATGTAATCTAACGGTAGAAATCCAGTCAACGAATGTCAACATCGAGATAGCCATTTGTAGTCATTGACAACAATTGTCCATGTTTATTTCCTATCATGCTCTTATAGTAAGTGTGTGCTAGAGTGATGATTCCTTAGTTTTCCACAGCGATATAAATACACAGTTGTATTTTATTTGACCTTTTACGTTTGTAAGACAAATTTTAAAGCTTTAGTGTTTCAGTTACTGTAGATCAATGTATGGTGTTTGAGAGAGATGTTTATAATATTTAATAGTAATGTACGAGGCGTGTTCAAATGAAAACGGGACTTGTGGATTTATTTAAAAAGTATCATACGCAATTTAATATTTTCAACGGAATTGAACAAAGCAACCACTTGTGAATAAGAATGCACCTGGGTTCATCAGAAAAAATCTCCGTATGCATTTAGGCAAGCATCCCACTGTTTAGGTAGACGTCGAATGCCGTCCGAGAAAAAGTTGCGTGGCTGTTCTCTGAACCATGTGGTCACCGCTGTCTTCACGTCTGCGTCGCTGTTGAATCGCTGTCCCTTTAGTGCTTTCTTCAACGGTCCGAACAAATGGAAATCACACGGGGATAAATCGGGACTATAGGCTGGGTGATGAAGAACTTCCCAATTCTTCTTTGCCAATGTTTCCTGCACAATTTTTGCGACGTGCGGATGAGCGTTGTCGTGGAGAAGAATCACACCTTGAGAAAGTCTGCCTGGTCGCTTAGCCTTGATGGTCAGTCAGTACTGCTTTATCAAGCACGGCTATGGCTTCTTCTGTTGCAACAATATGCGCCTGACCTGGCCGTGCAAGATCTGCCGTTAACTCACGTCCGTCTTTAAACATACGCACCCACTCCATCACTCTGGTCCTCGACAAACATTTGTCACCATATGCTGCCTTCATTCTCCGATGAATGTCTACTGCTTGACATCCTTCAAATGAAAGAAACTGGATCACAGCACGCTGATTCACTTTGGACGGGTTCGGAATCACACCCGCCATATTGTTAACAGTCTTCTGCAGCACATATGCATGCTGGGAAGATGAACACGTGACCGTATGTAAATTATTGGATACTCATTACTAGTGCAAAATGTCATCAATATCAGTGCGCTCTATCACGCGTGGTGTAACAAGTCCCGTTTTCATTTGAACACGCCTCGTAATTGATGTCATTTACGACAAGGAATTAGAGGAGCCGTGTTTTCTTCAGTTAGGCCTACGCATGACCTTGACGCGGTAAATTCTTTGTGTGCGTTTGTCCACATTCTCGATTTTGGTTGTACACAACAAACACAAGCAAATAACCCCTCCAAATCATATCCAACATCCATTTATCTATATTGTCTCCGAATTTAAAATCAATAACTCAATAAATAAAAAAATTATGCCAAAAAAAGCAAACACATGCAGAAAAACCATAAGTCATTAAGAATGGCAGGCTATCAGAGGAAGTATGCACTATTTTTAGAGGGGCTGCTACAGGTTAAGTACCTTCACTTATAGTATCCACTGCAACACATGAGCGAAATTACATACTTTCGGTTTTGTACATACTTCGAGACATGCTCATCACATTCACCTGGTAAATAATAATGCTGTAGGTATTACAGGTTTCCAGAAAAAAAATCAGTCTGGGAACTTATTGAACAGACCTAGTATTCAAGGGAAGCTTGGAGCACCTATCAATGTCTCGTGTACAATGATAATCTGATGAATAATTAATCTGTTATTAATTTACTTTCTCTGCATCTACATTGATTACTTGGTTGACATATACCAATATGTCAAGTCTGAGAACTGCTAGTCTAGAAAGCACAAGATGACTTAAGATTAACAAGAACAGTGCTGCCTCCTGTAAAGTGATGGAATGTACTATACACAACTACACATGCTACATATGAAATGACAAATCTAGAATAATGTATGTACATGGAAAAGTACAGATGAATGTCATCATTGCAACTCACCTCTTCCTAGACAATCATCTTCCTACGACAACAATCAACGATATAAATAGTATGGCAAAATGATCAATCATTTATTCATGGTTATAGTCAATAGAACCAAGTTAAAAACAATGTGACATAAGAAACAAATTATACACCAGTGAGACACACACACCATCGATTTGTTTGTCGCCAATAAATCGAAGAAAAAATATATATGGCTCCAATCAGTGGTTCTCAATGGGAATTATGGACGGGGAGGGAGAGAAACAGAAAAAGTTGGGGGGGGGGGGGGGTGACACACACACACACACACACATATATATATATATATATATATATATATACATACACACACACACACACACAAATATATATATACACACACACACAAACATAAACCTTGAAAAGCCTTGCTGAGATCATGAGATCAAAATAAAATCAATGACCTTTTTATGATCCAAGGGACAATGGAGGGGGGGGGGGTGTTAAAAATAGGTTGAGAACCATTGTATTAAATAGCAATTTTACATGGAAAAAGTACACTGCATCAACATTTCAACGAAATGTTCTTTATCAAAATCTATCTATCTATCTATAAACTTGTAACCCGTCAGGATATCACATTGAATGCATCATCACAGGGAGTCCTCCAGCGATTTCTATCTGCAACAATGTGGACAAGGAAAAATCTTGTCTTGTCCAGACCATGATGTTGTCATCCATGCTTTTATTTGTCATTCTCTGCTTCTTATCAAAATTGGGACATTCAAACACAGAATGGAGTAACAAAGTAGGCTGAGGATTACAAGGAATTAAGTGATGGTAACTGACAGTTAAATTCCTGTGTATTTGCTCAATGTAAAACTGCTATTTTACACACACATAATTTTGTTCTTATTGTTATTTACCACAAGGTGCTCAGTTTTGCTCGTCTCCCGTTCATTAAAAAAAACATACATTCCTATAACCAAGATAGTTTCAAAAAACAATTGATGATAACAACATAATGAAAAATCTATACTTAATATACAAAATGAGTAAGCACACAGAACATCAAAAAATTAAACAGAAAGGTATGTACACATTTCTTGTTATATGCAATGTTTTCATTCAAATAAATGGCAAGTCAACATGAATATATAAATTAGAAACAAACTCAACAGTTCATATTTGTACAAATATGTCACAATCAGAACTAATACTGAAGGGTTATGTTTAATAGTGATTTTAAAATTGTGAACATTAGGACGGATTATTTTCTTTTGACAAAACAATTGTTTGAATCTCATTATTAAACAAATACTTCAGAATGAGATGGTGGCTATATTCTGAAGAAGGAATTTGATGAGAAGTCTGGTTAATTAGTTAATTTATATGATCAAATATAGAGTGAATGATGGAAGTTACCTACTGGCAGGATCACCAAGGTAACTGATAACAACAAATATTCAACGATTATCCTTGAATTACATGGGCATGAAAGTGAAGTAATGAATATTTTAACACTGCCGTCTCAAGAACAGTTACTTATGCAAAACACAATGTAGTTTTATAGAGCATAAACAGAATAACAGTATACAAGACAGACAAAATCAATGTTTTAACTATAAGATCCGTATCCAGAAAAAATATGACAATCGGTAATAAGTGAGACACTGTAAAACTGTATAACAGTAGTATATATGTAAACACAAGGTAGATCAGCTTTACAAATAACGCACACACTATCAGACTATTTGGTAAGGGAAAGAAAAAAATACTGATACAAGTTTACAAGACAGTTTCAACCTTAAAGTATTTTTCAAAACCTGAGCACTAGAGATACAAGATGTGGAACATTAGCATTAGTGGTAGGGTGAGATGGAGGAACATTAGCATAAATAGTAGCACAAGATAGTGCAAGATTAGCACAAGTAACAGAGCTTGAAAGTGAAAGATTGACATTAGATATGGAGCAAAGAGAGTTAAATTTATTTTAATGATTGCACATAAAGTCATATAACTGCCCACAGAGAACGTGGACGATGCCTCGAATAAGGGGATAGAGGAGAATGTAAAGTAAGGAAACGTAAAAGGTGTACATTTGGAAGTGTCTAAGTCACATAACAGATTCGAATGATTATAAGAAATAATACACATGCGTTGAATTCCATTTTTAATCAAGACGTTGGAGCAAGTATTGCTCTCTTGTGGGTACAAGAAGCCAGGGGACGGATGGACATTAGAGATAAAGTCTGTAGGGATAACATGATGACTGCTAGTAACTACAAAATGACAATGGCAAAAAGAATTTAGATTTCCTAAAAGTGACAAGAGCAAAGTCAGTGGCTGTACTACGAATTTCAGGTGGCAGTAGGCTAAATGAAACAATGACATAGTAACATACAGAGTTGAAGAAATGTTGCAGGAAATGCTTGGTGAAGGAAGACATGGATGAAAGGAAAATGAAAACAAAATTTTCAGGACAAAATACAGAACATTCATCATATATTGCAATATGGTACCTTAAGCCATGTGGTCTTAATATGAATCATTCACATATTTAGATTGGGAGAGAGTGCATAGAGCCTTTGCTGTTTTGTCATTCCATTTGTTTTCAGTTCTAGTTTTATTTTGTTCCCATTCCCCGTTATTTTCATATGTGTTTCTATGATAATACTATGTGTGTATGCACATTGTTGCTATCTTGAATATTTCCTGTTGTTAAACATGTGCAGTCTAGCCCATTTGTGATATTACCATTATTTTCAATGTTCTGTAATTTTCAAGGGAGAGCCTAGCTCTATTGTCACTAGAGCAAGATTTTATTTTGGTGACATGAATATGTCTTAAAGAGTGAATGAATGTGGTGGCTACCCAATTATGTAGACAATCAAAGCCAGAAATAACTGATAATGTTGTAGACAGTCACAGCAAGAAATAGCTATTAATGTTGTAGATAATCAAAGCCAGAAATATCTGATAATGGATTATTGGGCAGAAAGTTGAAATAGTTCCTAAAATTTAACAACACAACACACTTGCACTCAAATCTTAAAGGGGAATCTAAGAAATTAGGTTAATCAACATAGAAGTAGATGATACCCATTAAATGTAGCAACGATACACAATAAAACACAGATGAAGCAGTGATACACAATACAAAGAGCAATGATACACAAAACAATGAGCAATAATACATAACACAATGAGCAATAATAAATAAAACACATGCAGCAATGACATGCAGTTAGAATACAGGGGTCTCTTCCATCTGTCATAGTCAGCGTCTATGCTTGCAACAGCAAGGTTACCAGTGTGATAATTTAATCAGCATGTCTTTATGATGAGAAAGAAAAATAATTCACCACAAATTTAATTAACCCAAATCAATTTCTGCTAGCAAGTTATATGATTTCCTAATAACCAAACCTAATACATGAGTACTAGTTTGTTTGATTGTGATTGACAAATCAAAATATGAAAATATACAACAAGAACATCACCAATGTAAATAAATATTGAGATCAATTTTTATACTGTATAGCCAAAACAAGACAAAAATGTGTAAAACCAAACAATATTGATTTTAGCAGATGTTTCATCCAAGCAGTTTTATATTTAGCTTGATTGAAACAGCTTGTGGCTTGTAACAAGTTTATTATTTTCAAAGTTTTGTAAAATCAGCAGTTTCATAATTTTGACAGTGTTTGATTATATATGTATATATAAAAATTAAAAAAGAGAGACACCCAATCCTTTATAACATACATGTACTGTGATTTTCCTGAAACATCAATAACTGCAACACACAACTGTTGGCATAGTCGAGTCATTAGAGTGGTCAAATCATTAGTGTTGGTGTAGCTGTGCAACTAGAGTGTTGGCACAGTCCCATTTAGAACTCATTTAGTAGAGCCATTAGTGTTGTTGTAATCTAGTCATTGGTGTTGGCAGTTCCATTTAGAGTTGATTTAGTCAAGTCATTAGAGTATTGTTGAGGTGAAGTCATTAGTGTTGGCATAGTTCCATTTAGAGCTGATTTAGTCAAGTTATTAGAGTGTTGGTGTAATTATGTAATAAGTGTAGGAATAGTCAAGTCATTAGAGTATTGGTGTAGACACAGATTTAGAGTTTTGGTGTAGATTTGTTATTAGAGTTTTGGTGCAGTAAAGTCATTAGCGTTGGTGCCCACGTTATTACAATTTTGGCGTAGTCAAGTGATTAGAGTGTTAGTTTAGACACATCATTAAGTTTTGGTGTAGTCAGGTCATTATAGTGTTGGTGTAGACATGTCATTAGAGTTTTAGTGTAGTCAAGTCATTAGAATGGTGTTGCAGTCTACTCATTAGAGTGTTATTGTAATAGAGTCATTAGGGCGTTGGTGTGATAAAGTCATTAGTTTTGGTGTGGTCAAGTCATTAGAGTATTGTGTGGTCAAGTCATTAGAGTCAATAGATGATGCAGTCAATAGATAATACTGAGTTGATACAACAAGAGAGGTTGAGATTACTGAGTGGCAGGTACAAAAAAAACTACTTATATGCAGATATAACTACTGTGTGGTACATATCATATTGTCCCCCATATCCTCTGCATATCTGTTACATATGTGGGCTCTTAGCCGCTGCACCTCTTTCCTCAATTGTCCCAACTGACTGAGCCACTGAGTGACAGTCTTTGATGGGTCAGTAGATTCTACACGTTCACCACCTGAAGCGCCATCTTGGTGTTCCTCAGTTTCAAGATCTGCAAGGACATAAAGATTCTAACTAAATACAGGAAAGGTTTTGATCATATCATGTGACTGGTGTTAAGATGTGAAATGCACATACATCTGAGACATAAACTCTATAAATCTGAAACTACTTTAAATATGAGAAATGATGGCCCGCTGAACTTTTCTTCCACGTGATCTAGCAGTGAATAACCCCTGCGCACCATTGGTGGTGAATGACCAACTCATCTGTGTAAATCACAACATTTGTATCATCATCTTGTTTGGAGATGTATGCCTTGAAGACTCACATGATTACATTTTCTGCACTCTTTATTGAGCATAATGATGGTTTTGAAAGCCTCTTGAAAAACCACTGGAACAGGCATCTATTCCTCACCTGCATTAATGCCTTCTAGTGCACAAATTTGTCTTCAGTCCATCCCATCAATCTCTATGAGGTCTGCTCCCTTTCACACAAGGGAGCTCTATGTGTAGTGGATGCTCTGTCAGAACTCACTCTGAGGTATGCATAGGCATGCCATATGTCAATTCTGTGACATGCCTGGTAAGTCGAGAAGAAACTTCATAGCCACCCAAATCTGCATTGTCTCTTGTACAATCCATGATAATACACTACACATCGCTTCGCATTCTCTCCAGTCTTTCAACCTGCATTTGACTGGTGGTGATGATTGCACCTGAGTATTCAACAACAGGAAGAACAAGTGCCTCATACAGGATTACGATCTGTGAGTGTTTAGTATCACCAGCTGCCATCACTATCAAGGCTGAGAGGTTTTGCTGGAGTTTGCAATAACATGATCAATGTGTACCTAAAAGCACAAACTACAAATGAAATGCATCGCATCTCCACAGTCTATGTTGCAGACATTACAATGTGATTGTTAAGGGAGAACCATGATACTGCTCCCTTCTAGTGTCCTTATAATTCCACACTAATGATATAATATATACATATATAATATATAATATATACACATACATACACACACGAATTTCACATTAATTATATATGAGAAATAAAATTAAATACATCGGAGGATTAAACCAACACCCACAGTAGGGATGGAAAAAATAGGGATAGTACAGAGACTGACATATGCAGAGACAATAATTCAAGCACAAAAGTTTTACTACATGTCAAGTCATGTCATCCAATGAAGGACAGAGTACAAAATATGGCAATGATGCGACTTCTTCTCTTCTTCTTTCGTTCACTTGAAACATGTCTATATCTGTAATTCTGTCTCCTTAATAAAACTCACTGTCTTTTGTAGTTCATACAGTGTCCCATAGAGCTTTGATTCCAGTGTTGTTTCCTCTGACCAATATGTCTGTCTCAGCGTTTCATACTCAGAACACTCTTGAAGTATATGTTTGGCACTCTGTGCTGCCTGTCCACATGTACACATGGCCGTGTTGCCAATCTTGAACTTTGTATACATGTGACTGCGGAGTCGGTTGTGTCCTGTTCTGAGACATAGAATTATAACTTGTTCTGGTCTGTTCATAATATGATAGTCATCTTGTGTTGGCGTTTGTGGCTTTCTTATTGACTTGATCATCTGTTTTTTCTGATGGTAGGTGATTGGTATATCTGGTTGGTCTTCGGAAGCACCTTCCTTAGCCAGTTGGTCTGCTTTTTCATTTCCTGGTATTCCACAGTGAGAGGGTATCCACTGCATGGTTACTCTATACTGGTAAGACAATTCGCTAAGTAGTTTTTTCAAGTCTGTTAGTTTTCCAGACTGTAGAGCTTGAAGCACTGACCTTGCATCTGTCAGGAATACCACAGGCTGTAGGTCAGAGTTGGAGTTCAGCAGTTTTTTTTTAGCTGCCACACTAATTGCCTGGATTTCAGCATCATAATTATTGCAGAATTTTCCTGTTGGTGTTCTGATGGTATCTCTAGGCTTGTGTGGATATTCTATATATACACCTGCACCTCCATTCCTCACTGCATTCTGTGCTGACCCATCTGTGTATACTCTGACCCATATATCTTGTGGATATTCCACATCCAGGAAATTGAGGGTGACTGTCCTTCGCTGCACACTGTTCTGTTCGTCCTCGCTTAGTATTCCTTTCACATGGGTCTGAATGTATATTGGCATTCCATGCCTTTCACTCCACGGGGTTTGTTCTGGTACAGACCTTAAGGGGCTGTCAACTTCAGGTATGTCTGTAAGTTGTCTACGGAGTCATTTAGCTTGATGGATAAAACTGCTTCTTTTCAGTCTAGATTCTTTTCAATTGCTAGATTTTGGAATCTTTCCTTCATTGGATGACTTGGCATGCACTGAAACTTTTCTGCTTGAATTAGTACTTTTGTGTCTCTGCGTTCGCCAAGTGTTTGCATTCTTCCCATTTTCTGCATCTCTGCTATGGGTGTTGATTTCATTGCTCCCAACATTATTCTAAGTGCCTGGTTTTGCACTTTATCTAGGTCTTGTAATGTGGTGTTTGATGCAGGACACCACTCAGCTGAACCATATTCCAGGTGTGGTCTTATGCCTTGCTGGTAAAGTTTACTGAGTATATTCCCACTGAGTCCCCATGTTGTTCCACTTAGTTTTCTCAGGATAGCTAACTTCCTCTTGGCTTTTGTTGTTGCTTTGTTTATGTGCTGCTACCATTTCAGTCTATCATCAAAAGTAACTCCGAGGTATGTGGGTTGTTTATGAACAGACCAGAATAAGTTGTTATTCTATGCCTCAGCGCAGGACACAACTGACTTCGCAGTCATGTGCATATGACGTTCAATATTAGCAACATTCCTGTGGACAGGCACCTCAAACAGGAAAGCATAAACTTCACAAATGTCCTGAATATAAAATGCTGAAGCAGACACACCAACACAAGGCAACAACATTGGAATAAAAGATCTATGGATCTCTGAATGAGTTTTGTAAGACAGTCAAGTTTATAGAAGGAACAAAACTTCAGATATAAGCACATGGACTGAACTGAGGCAAAAAATTTGGGGCAGCTGCTCTGACCTGGAGAAGAATGGGAGCCTCGTCCTGGCGACTGGTCTGAAGATCTAGCAAGACCAAAAGATTTCTGAACACAGAAGAAGATATAAGCACATTTCAGACAAACAATAGAATAAGAAGCAACAATGTGATCTGCCACGCATGTCATAAGTAGCAATTACGGTGATTTCGGGTAGAGTTATGCCAAAACATGTGCTGGGACAGAAAAGAAGTTTCGCTGTGAAACCAGCACTACAATGTACTTCACGCTCCCCAGCAAAAATCACACAACTTCCATGTCGGTTATCAGAGAGGAAATGCAGAAGAAGAAGGGTTGAGTTGGACACCAATAAATTAAAGTGACCCAAAAACAATGCTGAAGTGAGATGTGTCAGGCTGACATGTGCAGATATCGCAGCTAAACTGTAAACTATGACACAACATATTCCATTCTCTAGGCTACATCTTGTTCAAGAGCAGAAAGCTGAGATGAACACAGAATAATTTCACACTAACAATATACAGACATGAGAACTACACATAAAATATATATATCTGATACTTACTCATTAAATATAGCGTATATATCTCAAGACTTACTTTTAACACCTAACAGAGTAGAAATGTCTGGGGTCTCTCCACTGGCACACTGTGAGCACACCTGTACTAAAGCTTGTAACTCTGAGAAGCAAAGCCTCAACTGTAACATGAAACGATGCTGTAATGCTGTACCAATGTCCATACATTTTCCTTCTTTCTGTCTCATTTGATCCTTGACAACTAGACACTGCTCAAAGAGTTCTTGATTTTGAACACCAAGCTAACACACACAAAATAAATAATAATAATTAGAAAACACAAACTACAAATGTTGCTTTTCTTGTTCATCATAAAATATAAGGCTTTAAAAGTAACTCTTCACCAAGTTGGTCTCCCCACACTCATCTTCCAGTCAAGATTGTAATTTGCTAGAATTTTACGCCACTTCATTTAAAGAGTGTCGCAACTTATATATTTAGAGTTTAAAAACATTCAGAACTAATGGATACGACACATTTGAAAACTGGATATAGCTGCAAGAATATAAACCTTCACTCACAAGAGAATTGTAAGGTGAGGAATGAAGGTATCAAACCTTCCGGTCAGATCTGACACTAGTTCATCCAAATGACATTAAATTGTCTTGGAATAGGCAATCAAATATTTAAAATCACAAAACATAACCAAGAAGTAAAGGAATTTAAGTATCTAGGCAGTTAATTTCAGTAGCTGTTACCAGAAGACAGGATACTAGATAAAGAAATAGAGACAAGATACCAGAAAGGAAATGCAGTTTTTTTAAATCGTGGCGATGTCTTGCCTCACAGTCCTTTGTAATCTGGATAAAGTGTGTGTAAAGGAGAACATCAACATGATCTCCAAGAGAACATTAATAAACACAGTGTTCATGCCAATGCTGTGTTACCAATGCCAGATCTGGACCCTGACAGAGAAACTAGAACAAAAACCCGCTGTATGCGAAATTAAGTATCAGAGAACAGCACTAGCGGCAACAAGAGGACAGAATAAACAATGACACTATAAGAAATCTGGTGAAAACAATATCACGCAAAGAATACATAGACACACAAAAGATCAAATGGTTTGGCCTCCTAATTAGAATGAAACCAGATCACATTCTATCGATAGCCTTCAATAAAATACCATCTGAAAAGAGAAACAGGGGAAGACAAAAAGATGAAGATGGATAGATTGATGACAGAGAAATATTAGAACACCAAGGCAGCAGCATTACAGTTCGCAAAAGAAAGAAGACTTCGGCTCCCCGTGACACCTAGTGACACACATGGATAGGACAAGAGAAGACAAAAAAGTAGCAAAACCAGATCATTTGGACCAAAATGAGCAAATACCACAGCTTTATTGGAAAAAGTGGTACTTCTCCAATGGCTTCAAATCATCAGGTATATATATATATATATATATATATATCACGTATAATCAGCATATCTATGTAAGGAAGTTGCCACCAATGTTCCCATAAATTAAGCACCTCATCAGAAAGTGCACAGGCTTAATTTAACTCTCCCTGCACAATATCTAGGTCTGCAGACCTAAAAAAAGAACTCATCTATTCCCTCAAGTGATTTGCTCATGCAGTTTTGTAGCTGTTTAAAGAACTGTCTGATATGTGCACAACAGAAAGATTTTAGCAGGAATACAGGTCCTTAAAGCCTTTCTGTAAGCTTGTCTGTTCTGTGTCAGTATTCCTGCTTCTGAAAGTTTCATCTTCAGATGGTCTTTGATGTCTTGCACTCATCATCTTCTAGGACTGTCTCGCTTTCTTCATCTACCATACCTTCAAATATACTTCTCTTTAGGTTGCCATGTTATTTGATGTGGACCAAAAAAATTCACAATTCCTAGAGGAACATTGTTATATTGCCAATTCTTCTTTAGTTCTTTCAATAACTTATTGTTTGTGTCTTTCCAATCCATGCTATTCTAAGATATTTCTGTTTTCAAATTTCTATCTTTTTTTTCTGTTTTGTTAATAAATAACATAAATAGGAAGCATCAATAAGTTAAAAAAAAACACCAGAAGACAGCAAACATGATTTTAACCAGATCTGGTTCAGCTGGTACTATAAGCCTCACAACTGGAGTCAACATATTTTACCAAATTTACCACACCACATTTATAAAAAAAAAAGATATTCTGGTCAAGATTTCCATATATATTTCAAGTTATATGAATATGGACCAGTTGATCAAAACTACAGACCAGATCAATACATACACTGCACAGGTATGTAAATTCCTTGAGGACCACAAACATTTAACACTAGTAGGTGTCATTAGGTCTCAGTACTACAAGGACTATTGTACTTGAGTACTTGTAAATATAAATAACACATAAACTAAACATAATAATATAAATACGAAGCATCGACAAGTTACAGAAACAAATCAGAAAACAATAGATAAGATTTGAGCCTGATCCATTCAGCAAGCACCTATTCACTTTGCAACTTGACTTTTACAAATTCCACCTCTCCATACCCCTTTCATTGCACATAGAATATCCTTTTCTAGAGATGTGGTATGTTAGAATTTGGAAAACATGTTGACTGAAGTTGTGTGGGAAATAGGTGTCAGCTGAATGGGACCTGGTTCAAATCCTGTCTACTGCCTTCTGATGTTTTATTATTGTTCATGACTCACAGAAATATATCATCACTGGGAGAATGCAGGCTCTATAAAAGTTTGTTTTTTTTGCATAACTGCACACCAATAATATATTTTTCATGCACAGCATTTTTTAAAAGCCTTTTTCTGACTTTGTATCAGTTGCCATTGTTATTAATAAAATAGACAAGATAGTCTAAACTGGTGACAATTCAAATTATAAAGAGAAACCTGCCACCAAGGCTGTATGAATGGGGTGGTTTTGAGGGGTTCTTAGGAAAATAGAACATGATATTTAGTACTAAGAAGATAGAACTTGACATTTAGTAGTAAGAAGATAGAACATGACATTTAGTAGTAAGAAGATAGAACATATATTTAGTACTAAAAAGATAGAACATATTTAGTACTAAGAAGATAGAACATGACATTTAGTACTAAGAAGATAGAACATGACATTTAGTAGTAAGAAGATAAAACATATATTTAGTACTAAGAATCTAGTAAATCAGAGAGTAAAAATGTTTCTTTTCTTCTCTTCCCCCCCCCCCCAATGAATAAGGAGCGATTAGCTTTTCTAAAGTTAAAAAAACACCCCCCCCCCCTATTAGTCATGTCTACATCCCTGTCTAATACCAACCAAAGTCAGATATGTCAGACCACTGGTGCAAATAAAATGGTGACACAACACATCTTATTTCTCAGAACTACTACAACCTGCTGGATATCCAGTAGAACCATTATCCTGCTACAAGACAGGTCCAGTAAGAGTTTAACAACAAATACTTAAAAACAATCTAGAGTAGCTATGCTATTCAACAAATGTTGAAGAAGATGCTTTAAAACTGACTTACCTCCTTCATGGACTTAGTCATGTGGCCAATCTGCTCCTCTTTACTTGCAACCTCTGCCCTGAGAGAAACAACAGTTTGTTCCTCCAGTGCCAGCCTTTCCTGTGCATCTCGAAGCTGTCCCTGGTACTTCAGCTCCACCTGCCTCAGTTTCAAGTGGGTTGTCTCAAGAAGCTGAGAACATGAACAACTGATGAAACAACCATATTATTAGTTATGAACAACATCATTTGCACTAGACAGGACCATAGGTGTCTTATTCCTCCCATGCTAGGTGATAGTTTTTTGTGTGACTTGCTGGTTAAATGCATTCATCATTCTGCCACGTAGTCACCCAGTTCTACTAGTACATTTAATACTAAAATCTCCAAATTGCCACCTAGATACCACAATAATTAGTGTCTGCATCTAGCAGGCACTTGTGAAGCAGTTTTCAGAACTCCACCCGTATCAATGTCAACTACTGCATCCAGGTATGAAGATCTCACTAGTGGCCCATCAGACCAACCACCACCATACAACAGAACACTCTATTAGGACATATATCTATATAAGCACATGGACTGAACTGAGGCAAAAACTTTGGGACAGCCGCTCTGACCTGGAGAAGAATGGGAGCTTCGTCCTGGAGACTGGTCTGAAGACTAGCAAGACCAAAAGATTTCTGAACACAGAAGATATAAGCACATTCCATAAAAACAATAGAATAAGAAGCAACAATGTGAAGAAATACAAAAATAGGTAGGTGTGTTACCAAAATGAAACATAAAACAACTTAACAACGAGATACAGAGACAGACGACGTTTCGACTATAAAGCCTCCATCAGGACAAACAAATGACCACAATAAAACAAGTCTTACATGGAGACAAATAGGGTTATAATGAGGACAATAGCAGATAGGTAATGAGGGAAGAAAAGATGTGGAAGCATGACAGGTGAGAAAAACATATGGGGAGAAGTTAGTAGTAAGTAGGGAGGAGAAAGTAGACTGAAGAATGTGAGATGAACAAAGGAAAAGATATGGTAGCAAGTAAATTACATTAAAATAAAATAAAAATACTCACCTCAAAAGTGGGAACAGAGAATGAATGCTACAGACAAGCAATCATGATGTAAGGGAAGAGCAACAATGTGACCTGCCACGCATGTCATAAGTAGCAACTAAGGTGATTTAGAGTAGAGTTATGCCAAAACATGTGCTGGGCCAGAATAGTAGTTTCACTGTGAAACCAGCACTACAATGTACTTCACGCTCCCCAGCAAAAATCACACAAACTTCCATGTCGGTTATCAGAGAGAAAATGCAGAAGAAGAAGGGTTGAGTTGGACACCAATAAATCAAAGTGACCCAAAAACAATGCTGAAGTGAGATGTGTCAGGCTGACAGGTGCAGATATCGCAGCTAAACTGTAAACTATGACACAACATATTCCATTCTCTAAGCTACATCTTGTTAACACTTTGCTGACCAATTTTGACGATAGTCGAATTTCTGTTATTTCTATTAGATGATATGTCTATATAATGAGGCTATTCTCTTGTGGAAACACCAAGAATTTCATATAGCTATGTTTTTACCCCCTCTAAGTAGGAGGCTTCTCAAAATACTGAGAATTTAAGTCTTATAGAAATGAAAGAAAACTCTGGAAGAAACCTCCACTTTAGCACACAGGAAACACAAGTTTTATTGCTCGTAATACCTGGATATGAAAACAATCCAGTATAAATTATATAGCATATTTCATGCCATTATTCTTATTCAGATAAAATTATTTGGGAATTGTTTTAAATTTCTTACCTTTTTAGCCTTTTCTAAGTCAACAGTCAGATTCTCTCTATCTGCTATAGCATTTTTTAGGTCCTTCTGAGTGTTGTAAAGTTCTGACCCATCATTTTCTCTTAAGTGATTGAGCTCTTGAGTAACTTCGTGAATCTGGTTATTGTAAAAAAAAATACATTGAGAAATAAACTTGACTGCTTTTAGTTCAGAGCATAATCATTATTCACTCAATATTATTAATAAACATAATGCTGGAGGTGTCACCCATATGTTGCCAAGACCCAAGACGGGAGCAAAGAATAGAAACACTGTTACCTGCCACTATGCCACAGTAAGCAACTGAGGTTATTTTGGGGTGGAGTTGGCTGTCCCATCCCATAGATAATCAAAATGACATAGAAGCAATGCTGAAGTCAGGTGTGTTGAGCTGAAAGGCACAAATATCACAGCAAAGCTGTAAACTATGACAAAGCGGATTCTGTTCTCTGGACTACATCCTGTTAATCAAAAGGAGTTTGAGAATGAATATGAATGCAGAAGTGGGAGGTATATATTCTTTTTTCCTCCCTCACAAAAAAAAATTAACAAGAATTAAACAGAGATTCTATGAGAATGTAAGTACAGACCAACCATGATTTTTAAGAACTTTCTCAAAGTATATCTAAAGAGTTTCAACATTGATGTCATTTCCTGGGAAACCACTTCTCAGAATTGTCCAACATAGTGCAGCAACCCCTGATGATGTGCTCCTTTCGCTGAGAACCATCACACTGCAGGAGACTCAAATAAAACATGCTGCCCGGAAGTACAGAAAAGTAAACACAGAGATATCCAACTCAGACCATACAGATCTTCTCCACTTTGTCAGAATTTGACTTTTAAATCATCTCTGCACACAACAGAGAAATGCAACAACAAAAATCTGAGATTTGTCATCATCAATTGTATATGGATTTTTTTAATGACACCCATGTCAATGTATAAATTTTCATGTGCGCCCTCGGTAATGGTGGATAAGTACGTTCTGGATTGCTGACCAGCAAAGTGTTAATGATGCACCAGACTTAGGTGTCTGGTTTCTGTAGGGCCTGATGACAAGAAGTATTTTAAAGATATGCTTCAGGCATACCTAACTCACTTCATTGTAGAAATAAATTTGTGGGAGAGGTTAGAGCTGGCACAAGACAGACCTACCTCGTGTTGTCAAATAAGTATAGGTGCAGCTACTTTAGAAAACCTCAGACAAGTCGTTGCTCAACAAAAATATGCTAGAAGAAAAACAAGAGCTGCTCACAGACACCACCTATTAAAATTCAGTGTGAAGGAAATTTCAAGCACACATAAGATTCATTAGTCAGGAAGGTGCATCACTGTCACTTTTATCATTTTTATCCCAGCCGAGCTCAAATGATCTCCACTGACTCCAATGAACGAACAAGAATCTAAGAAATGCCTGCCTTATCAACACTTCCATTACACAACAGTTCTGTGCTCACCTTCTTCTTTAAGTCTTTTTCCTGTTCTTCCAATTCACGCACTCGGAAGTCCCTTGCTGTAATAGTTTTTCTAGCCTGGCTTAGTTTATTCTCTAGACTCTCTGACTTGGCTTTCAATGTCACATTATCCTCCCGTAAAGACAAGATCTGTGGTGATAAAAATGTCAGAATACAATGATGTATTCAAATAACAACATGACATGTAACAAAACTGCATCTTTATTGATCTACAATGAACTTATAACACACTGCCCCAGTTATAGTAAATTTACCTGGAATGTCATGCCTTTTACTTCCTTTTGTTAAAAGTAAAAGATGACAATGGTGTTGCTGTGTGAAGAAATTGCTATACTTTTATATTTATGACAACCAATATAGGCACAATCTATCCCCAAAGCAAAAAAAGAAAGCTATTTTACCAAATGGGCATCCATAGATGACATCACTGCAATTGACAGCTGTATAATATAGGTCAACAACACAGGAAAGTTGAGGCTTGTCAATAGTGGTATGTATGTGTGTGTAAAACTTGTTAAAATCATGACTTTAAACTTCGGTAATCTTGACAGCTGTATTCTTTTGCAGACCTCCAACCATTCAATGTTTTGTGTATGTGTTCCTGCCTCTGGGACAATGAACCATAATTTAACTACACAGATTTCTCATATGGATGTCATCTACAGTAATCCATATAGGAGAATAACAATTACATCTTTTGCTTTGAGATCACCAAACTGTGCTAATGGATTGTGCAGAAATATTCCAATCTAATATCTGGAACAATGGGAGCTGGCAAAATTTGTTTATTTACTTCTTGGTAAATATGTGATGATAATTCTCTTCAGCTGTGAGCAAGAAGAATCCAAAATGAAGATATGAAGGCAGTGCTAGGATGTACTAAAGATACCCCCTTTATGACCACGAGATTCTTGTTAGATGTGCCTAGCATTAAGATATGGCATCAAGTGGAGCAGAGAAGAGTATACCTTAATGTAGCCAAAATTATCAAAAATTAAAGTGTTGCACCAAAATCTAGATGAGACAAAGGGACAACGAATCAAACGCAGAAAGTCTTGAATGGCAGATGGTGTTGCTTAGAGTGTGTGGATTGGAAGAAGCAGGAAAGCAAGTGAACGGGTGGAGATGGACAAAAAGTCTATGGCAAATGTAGTAATACAATTAGGAAAATCGTTTGGGGAATGGACTGGTGTCAGGACTAAGGTGACACTACAAGAACTTGTCCAGATGCATTTGCAAAAGAGCACTCATTGGCAGGCAATGCTGTAGTTGATGGTACAGTACTGAAGAGACATAGTCAACCTAATAGGGCAATCATTGATCTACTACAGAAATACGAAGACAATACTAGAGGTGATAATGTGCACATACAAAGAATCACAGATATAAGATAACCAGAGATGAGGGGAGAAAGTGTGTCCTCTCTGGGAAGTTACGAAGATAACATAATCAACGTATGACTGGGATTTTTGAGTCTGCATACTCAAGATGGAACAGAGAGCTCAGCACTTATGGAAATGTCCTGTGTGCCAATATGCTGGTTTTTCATAGCCAAATATATCAAGGTCTTGACAGCACACCTGCTACCTGAAAAAATCCCAGGCATTCTCAGTTCTTATGTAGGGGTGTATTCTGGATGAGTCACACTTGACATTATATTAGCAGATCATTTCCTCATGGTGATTGCAGTGCTTACAGTAGTGTTTATGCATTAATATATTCATTCTGTATTATTAATACATATTTAATACACACATACTGTGTATGAACCATAATCTTTGATAAACTCATGAAATAAAAACTCTTGTTCCTGTATCAAAGCCTAGTAAACATATATTTAATACATATCTTGTGCTTGAGTACAAATATCTAGATACATATGGGAGAACTCGACATTGAACAAATTTTCACTAGAATAGCTAGGAAATGTATGAGCCTAAAATATAAGTGCACCACCAAGGAATAAGACAGGGAATGGAGGTCCATAGCAGCCAACCTCCAAGATGGCAGTTAATGAAATATGTATGAACATCATTTATCTTGGCATATGTGACTTTTTACGAGCTTTCATTAGACTGCCAACACAAAGTATACAAAGAATAATCAATGATTAGTTGCATCAACCAAGATGAGCGATCCTGTGTGAGATAACATGCAAGACCATTCTGGAGAAGGACTTGGCATTTACTGCAAAGGAAATCCTGACAATCTTGCTAACAACCGACTGTTTTTGTGACACTGTAGAAGTAGAATGTCCTTGTTTATATCTAGTAACCCGTGGGTCGAGCCATAATCTTAAACAATCACATAAACAAAAAATTATGTTGTTCATGTATCACAGCCTAAGAAACACAGGTCTTGTGTTTACACCACAACTGAAGACATAGACGCAATATCTGAGATGACACAACCAGAGCAGAATCAGACCCTACTCCCAACTAAAGTGGTGACTCTGGAAACAGACTGCACACACTAGTCTAGCTATACATAGTGTATAGAGCGATGGTAAACTTGAACACACACACTGTCTTCCCCCCCCCCCAATAAAAAACCTGTCCTGGTGATGTCACAGTCTCACTAAACTACAACACAGAATAAGAAACATTCTTTTCAGTTGTGCATGAATAAAACATTTTTTTTTTAAACAACCTATGATAAATATAAAAAATAGATACCTCTTGTGCTTGTGCCCTGCTCTTTTCAATTGTCGGCAACTCATCCAAGTACTGTTGAAGACCATCTAACCGTTTCTTCATCTCTTGATGGCTGTTACAAGATTCAGTGAACTTCTGTTTCCAAGCTTCAACCTCTGTCATCTTAACTGTCAACTGTCAGAAATCACAGAAATCATCATTATCAAATACCATGCTGGCTGTCATTGCTCTCTATCTCTAGTATCTTGTATTAGTATCATTGCTGATTCTTTGCTATGTCACTGTTGAACTCACATTCATCCTCTTTCTCTCTTGCCTTCAATATTGCCCATTGTAACTATCTTCTCCAAACCACTGTTTCATAATGTGGCCACGAACATAAGGATTATCTTTTTTCTGATATTAGTAAACAAACCATTGTTTCATATTTGACTCTTTCAGCACCCCCACCCCTCATTAGTTTTCTTGTGACCATGTTATTCTCAGCATTCTTCTATATAACGATATCTCTGTAGCATCTAATCTTCAACATTTAGATATACAGATGATTCATGTTGATAATAACCTCTCCTCTATATAGATTGCCTACTTCTTTCATTATATGTTGTTTGCTATTTGCCATCTACAGCTGCTGTGTGCGCAATGCTCTTTAGCAGCTAATTTGAAGTTTATAACTCTGCAAGTGTTTTATACTGTTTCATTCTCTGTGTTTATTCTCCTGCAGATTAGCAAGATATAGTCTGAACAACAGAATATGCTGTGTTCATGATTAGCTGTGCATCTATGCAGTTATAGATATCTTTATATCTATCAAGATATACACATTTCGATACGTTTTTCTTTAATGTCAGACACTGGAAACTTAAAATACATAAAGTCTTATTGTGCAGAGAAAGTTTCTGGCATTTACTTGGAAAGACAACAACCAAAATCAAATAAGGTCTCAAAGATATGGATGTGTAAGTAACTGAGGTAACACGTGAACTCATATAAGGTCTCAAGGTATGGATTTGTAGCTGAGGTGACACTTGAACTCATATAAGGTCTCAAAAGGAATGGTTGTGTAACTGAGGCGACACCCAGATTCATATAAGGTCTCAAATACATGGTTGTGTAAGGGAATTTTATGGATGCATGAATAGTTCCAGAAGGTAGGCATTCCAGTGTGCCAATATCCCAGGATAATCACATGCCAGAGGCACAACACACACTTCTGGGTCATCTTTCTCATTATTCTTCTGTCAGATTTGTTGACCCATCCGCAGTGGTGGCACATCTAGCATTTACTGTCACCTAGGAGTCTGCCACAAAAGGACAAAGGTGCAATGTCCGCTGGCCTGAATCTCTTCACCATCCATGGGGATTATGTGATAGAAGACAAAAGTAAGAAATTGAGACAGGATATGATGTTTTTTTTCACAGATAGCAGGTTGTCATCCACCAACTATCCTTAGTCACCTCCTACAATATGCCTGGAAAAAAGACAATGGCCCTATTCTTTTGCACCTTTTAGCACCAGATTTCTTTTCAATTGCCAAACAGTTAATCTAAGTGTCATTATATGGCTTAGAATCAGAGGACAACCAGAAAACTTTAAACTTGCATAAATGGATGCTTTATGAGGATAACATGTCTGAAATGGGATGATAGATCACCAATAGAAATACAATTTTGAAAAAATAGCACAGGAGATGGATATATGGCATACACCTACAAGACCAACCAAAAACATTATAGATAGCATTGTTCTGAAAAACAAAGGGATAGAGGAAAACTAAGAAATACCTGGAGGAAGTACTGTTAAGACATGGAAAGCTGGAAGCAATAGCTAAAGATAGGGCAAGATAGAGGAGGTTTGCTGAGGACCTTAGCTCCACTTGAAGTTGAAAAGTTTTAAAGAGAGACATGAGACTTACCTCAGCCTGCATGTCTGACACACCAAGATCTTTGTTCCTCAATACCTCTTTCAGCTGCTGTACTTCATACTCTGCTGACCTGAGAAGAGGACAAACCTATAAGTAAGTGTATTTAGTTGAGCAGAAGTAAAACTATGTCAGTGTATTAGTCATTCCATCAATCCAGATTCAAGTCTATGTATTTAGTTGAGCAGAAGTAAAACTATGTCAGTGTATTCAGTCATTCCATCAATCAAGATTCAAGTCTATGTATTTAGTTGAGCAGAAGTAAAACTATGTCAGTGTATTCAGTCATTCCATCAATCAAGATTCAAGTCTATGTATTTAGTTGAGCAGAAGTAAAACTATGTCAGTGTATTAGTCATTCCATCAATCAAGATTCAAGTCTATGTATTTAGTTGAGCAGAAGTAAAACTATGTCAGTGTATTAGTCATTCCATCAATCAAGATTCAAGTCTATGTATTTAGTTGAGCAGAAGTAAAACTATGTCAGTGTATTCAGTCATTCCATCAATCAAGATTCAAGTCTATGTATTTAGTTGAGCAGAAGTAAAACTATGTCAGTGTATTCAGTCATTCCATCAATCAAGATTCAAGTCTATGTATTCAGTTGAGCAGAAGTAAAACTATGTCAGTGTATTCAGTCATTCCATCAATCAAGATTCAAGTCTATGTATTCAGTTGAGCAGAAGTAAAACAGTCAGTTAGTCCATGGATCATCATCACTGCACTCCAGACAAGTTCATAGATGCTAAGATCTCTTCTTGAGTTTATCCCGCATTACATGTTGACTGACTGCCCCAGTATGCCATTGATTGATCATCATTCTTTCTCGCCACGAAACAGCTCATTTCTAGCACACAACATTTCAAACCAAGCTCCCTTATTCTAGTCAAGTCATTTGTTCATGCATTTTCCCATAGGGTGTTCAAAATGTCTGCCCGATCTAATCATGCTCATTGAGTCACTGAGTGCAGTCTGCGAGCACACCCATTTCAAAATTTTGGTTACAGCCACAATTTCCATTGTCATCTGAGCAAACGCACCACATTCCTCTCTGATGATCTCCCCACACTTTTGAGCAGTGAAGGACCAGGCACTCCTGATGTGTCTCTCAACCAACCCAGCTGTATATATAATCATACAACCTTCCCTGGAATTCTCACTGATCAGAGCGAGCACCACTGACTCTACCACAGTATATTAAGCCAATCAATCGAGCCCTTAAGATCCCTGAGTGTTTAGATATCCTTGCATTGGCCTACCACAAACATTCTACATTTGTTTCTATCCTTGGATATGCTCTCAGCCTCCTTCCATGTGATTCCCTTCATGGTCTCTTCTTTATGTGTTCCTAGGTCTTCCCAATTGTTTTTTCCCTGTGGGCACCATGTCATTTATCTTCTAGCTATATATATATATTTAACTATTTTTATGAGGCCCAATCCATCCTAATTTTCTTTCATTAATCTGGGGGGTTCACCAGATCTTGTTCCGTGTTTGCCTATGGATCTCTTCATTTATTATCTTGTTCTGTCAACTTATTTCCAATTTAATTTTGAATTTTTAGCTAAAAAGGATGAAAACTATGTGATATATTTTTGTATTTTGTTGAAAAAAATATTTCCATCTCTAAATCTTCGAAACATTATTTGCTCAATAAAGTTCTTTGATACGCCATGATGGCTGGCTGAGGCAATCATGGACCTCAACTTCATGCTCCCAGCAGGAAGCTCTTCCTAGAAAATCCTACATGGAATGATGTTAAACTATCCATTACAATCTCTTTGCTATCCTTTCATGCTGTGATTCAAGTGGCCAATTCTCTTCTCCTGAGTGATCGCATTCACTTTTACCTTACCTAGAGAGCAACCTCATTTTTAACTTTACCTGTTCGTGGTATTATAAACATTCTGATGATGAAATAACCCATTTAGCTAGGATCAAACTCTGATATTATAAACACACTGAATATTCCAGAGTGTTGGTTACTAAACACAATAACAAAAAGAAAACTACGGCTGTTTGGTCATATAAAGAGACATAACTGTTTAGAAAGACAAATAATGGAGGGAAGAGTACCTGGGAAGAGGAGAAGGGGCAGACCAAGAAGACGATGGACTGATGACATTAAAGAAAACATGAATACATCGCTAGAAAATGCAAGCCACATCGCCCAAGACAGAGAGAGGTTCGGAGAGTTCATTGGGAAGACAACGTTCTGGAAGGAATACGTCACATGACAAGCTAGGATCATGCAGATCCTGACAGCCCATAGCCTTTCTGACAAAAGCACAAGCTCTTCTCAGTTGTGTAACTGATGCGACACCCACTGATATACGGTTGTATCAATGGCATGGTTGTGTAAGGAGGGTTTATGGATGCATATTTAGTCCTCAAAGGAAAGGGAGGCATTCCAGTGTTCTAGTATCCCAGGATTAGGATTAGTACATAATGCCAGGAGCACTGAACCAACGGTCTCATCATTCTTCCGTCAGATTTATTGGCCTATAAGCAGCGATGGCACATCTAGCATTTCCCGTCACATAGGAGTCTGCCACAAAAAGGACAAAGGTGATGGTATACATCTCTTCATCATCCACAGAGATTATCTGATAGAAGACGAAAGTAGGAAATTGAGACAAGATGTGACTTATTTTTTTTTTACAGGTGACAGGTTGTCAGCCCATCCTCCAACTTTCCTTAGTGGCCTCCTACCGCATACCTGGAAAGAAGACAGTGGCTCTTTGTATTGAACTCTGAACTAGAAGTCCAGTCGCAATTAGCCACACCAGCAAAACATTCTGATATGACACAATCTCTTAAAACCTTCAGATCATATTTTGTAGATATCATTATTGTTCATAATTCCCTTAAATATAACAGGAATAGATATGCATCCTGTAAATGGTGACAACCAACCCCAATTAGAAATGTCTTTTTACATGAATTTAATTCAGGGAATCTTTTGAGATCTTCATGGCATAATGGTTAAGCTGTATGCCTTGTTCCCCCACAAGAAACTTAGAAAGGTGTGCCATTTTTGCTATGTGACAAAGAAGAAGTGTGTTCAAATCCAGCTCGTGACATCTTGTTTACATAGTAGATTTTATCAGAGATCCATGGGAATTGTCATTTGCAGCTATAGAGTTATGTGTGCAGACTAATTCCTGGGGACCATAACAACATCAGGTATTGGTAACACAAAACTATACCTACCCTAACTTCAACTCCATATCATCAATCTCTGAGTTCTTCTTTGCTCTCTCTTCATTCAATTGCTCTTTCAGAACAGCATTTCTATGCTGCACTTCCTGTATTTATTACAAATACATTAAAATTAGTTGATTATCTGACTTAACTTGCCATAGCTAGTTAACTCTTTATCTAAGTTTTCCTGCTTGGCTGCAATATATTTATAAGTCTCTATACAATTGATATTTTATTGTCTTGCTGCACAATTCTTCTTCTTCTTTTGTTCACTTGAAACATGTCTATATCTGTAATTCTGTCTCCTTAATAAAACTCACTGTCTTTTGTAGCTCATACAGTGTCCCATAGAGCTTTGATTCCAGTGTTGTTTCCTCTGGCCAATATGTCTGCCTCAGATTGCTGCACAATGGGTTTAAGTAGCAGTTTTAGCAGCTTAATGAAAATCAAGAGTTGTGGTGATATGTGCATTTCTTCTTCAGCTGTGTTGTGTATGTAAATGGGTGTTAGTGATGGAAGGGTTTGGTGGTAACAGTTGTTTTCACAGGTGTTGTAGTTCAGGGCATTCAATAAGGTGATGGTTTACTATTTCCTCCTCTTGTCTGTTGCAGTGGATGCAACATGGTACATGGTCTGCGATCATTATTTATAGATATTTGTTAAGATGCACATGTGTTGTTTGCACACTAAATATTGTGGTTTGATTTTTGCGGTGTAGTCTATTTATGCTGTTGTGTGGATTTGGTTGGGACATGTCTGCATATAGCACTCTTGCTTTTGAGCCAGCAGCCCATCCATTGTTGTTTACAGTTGTTGCAGATATTGTGTGTAGCTGTTCTAAGATTGGTGGAAATTCCTAGTTAGAGCATACTTGCACCCTTTTTTGCCAGTTTATCAGCACTTTCATTTAAGTAAAATTAGGTGCAGCAAGTCGCAGGTCAAGCACCCAAGGAGCAGTGAGATGAACCAGCCACCATGGTGGAATGACAGCACAGAGAAAGATGGAGGAACAAACGGCAGGCCGTCAGGGCGTGGCAGAAAGCATGCAACTCTGGTTGCGCACCATCCAATAACGTAACATCATTGAAGCAGACCGTAGGTGATACCATGTTACTCTTAAGACATGCGCTCATCAAATCAAAGAGGAAAGGAATGAATTCTGCAAGCAGATAAGTTCAAACAAATCTCTTAAGACATTCTGGCGTTTGCAGCGGAGCATGAACGGAAATGCTCAAAGAGTCTGTATACTTGATTTTCAATCCACTGATCTGACATGGCAGAAATCAGACATAGATAAGGGAAAGGCCTTCCTTGAGCATTACATTCAACAGATGGACCAAAACAATCTAGATCAGGCTGTCTGGTCAATGTACGGAGGCTGAGTGGAATGAGAGCATACACATCACTGCATGACAGTCCAGACCACTCTGAAATGGTCGCGGAACACTTCTCCAGGCCCTGACTGTATACAATATGAGGACTTTGCTATCCTTAAGGAGAGTGACATAAACGACCTGGTTAGTGAGTTTAACGAAAGCATCAAGGAGAATGGCAGCACAGCTACCTATTGCCACTAAAGAAGCCCAATAAAAGCCACACCCAGATCAACGGCTACCAAATCAAATGAATGCAGATCATCACAGGCAAACTTATTGAGAAGTTTGTAGCACAGCACTTCGCTCTGGACCTGGATGAGAGTCACTTTTTTTAGGCACACTTGGAGGCTTACATTTTTTGTAAAAAAACATGTAAATATTAATTTCCGTTCTAAGATTGTGCTATTTGATGCAAGAAATTCCCTTCGTAAGCAACTTGTCTTGTCGAAACAAGACACGCACAAAAGACTTTCACGGCAATTTAATTCAATCAATGATGACGTCTTTGTATTTCATCGTGTTTTTAATTGGCTGGTACATTCACACTTTGTCTAACAGTCAATGAATAATTGGAGAGCAAAAATCGACACTAAACAAATAAGATGCATTTCTCCTCATTGACAATATATATGGTAATTTGTACCGTAAACCTGTCTACTTTTATAATTATCAACAGAAAAATATTACTACTTTAAAAACAACATTCACAGTGACTGCTGCAATAAACCAGTTCAATCTAGATAACATGTAATCATAAATCTGTAACGTTGTTATGAAATAATGCAAAATATGAAACCTATACACTCAGTAAGTACGGGATAATAGACAATATCGTGATCAACTATATTTATGAAAGCACCTTGAAATGAATTATTATAGAAGTTCTGTCTCAAGACCGCTGAACTCTAATATACTTATTCCTATAAAAATGTTTTCAGTTTCTCTAATGCAGAGCTATTGCACAATCAAACCAAACTTGATCCTTCTTCGAAGGAGGAACATCAACACTGCACAAGAAATTTAAAGGATCAGAATATCATTCTCAGTTTGCATTAGAGACCTGTCCAGTATAGGCGACAGCACCATAAAACGCAATACTATCAGCATGACTAACTGGCTCATTAGAGTATTCAAACCCCAATATCTCTACGATGTGATGACATGATTGGGGGAAACCGTGACAAGAAATATATCAATCTAAGACTACTATTGCGCAATTAAAATATAAGTTTATATATTTGTCTTATATGTTGAGTCATTTGGGTGTTCAATGCAGGTGAGTTTTTCCATGGTATCAAGGTATAAAAGTCAGAGGATCAGGTTAACATATTGAACTTCTGACAAGAAACAGCAAGTACAAACAAAATTAACGATGGTAAGGATTTCCATGTCCTGAATAAAGATGTTTGATATATGTCACAAGAAACAAGTGTCACAATGGGCATACATGAATGTTTATCAACAGATAGTGAGCTAAAACTAGCATTCGTTGTATAATTGCAGATAAACTCAAGGGGAGATTGGAGCACTTAACAATGTGTCACATGTGCAAAGATGATATCATAAGTAATTAACACAATAAATTGTGATGGTTAATTGAGAGTGAATGCAGAAGAAAAATAGAAGCAACGGCAAATTTGTACAGGACATTCTTTACCATTTCATTCTTTCAATATTTAATTAGGACATTCCTTTCTGCCAAAATTCTCAGCGTGTCTCTCAGACATTTCTTTCTCCAACATTTCTTTCTCTGGAAAATTACTATATATCTAGCACTCATCAATCTTTCTCTGGAATATTTCTTTCTGTGACTGACAGGATAAGTCACTGATCAAAATTATTGTTTCATGATCAGGCACACATTTTTAAATAAGAACCAGAAAGATTAAAAGTTAATATGACAACTAAAACTTTACAAAAAATTGCATCAAAATAAATGCTAGCTCCAAGTAAAAGACTCAATCTCACAGAAATACTTTGTATATCCCCATAAAAGAAAAGTAAAAAATATAGGAAAGATGTTCAAGAAAGAGTTACCTGCAACTTTTGTTTAATAATGTCGACATTATCCCCCTTGGAGACAATTGCTTGTCGTAGCTTGTCTTCTGAGATTCTAAAGTCCTCCTCCAGTTCTAGGATTCTGTTTTTCAGTCTGCAAACAATAAGTAAATATATTTTTTACAACTGTCAATACTGCATATTTTGTATATTAGGGAGTTGCAGGCAGGTTGCTTGTGGGGGAAAAGTTGTCAAGATATTTGACTTTATCCACTTTACTTAATTTTGCATCATTTATATTAGTACTGCATCTTTCTGGATCAGTGCAATGTTAACTCTCCCACAATCTCTTTTCACGGCTAGGAAATAATGAGCTCTTTTGGATGAGATTTAATTTACTAGAAAATAATGTGGTCTCTTGCTCAGATGTGGGTGGTCCTGGCCAGGTTTACTTTTCGGTGATATTTACAAGGACAAGTATAGATAAGATTTCGTTTTTTCAGCCACTGGTGTCATATGTAAGCCCTATCTCTGTGACAAGAAGCTGTACTTGATGCGGCTGTCATCTTAGCATGGTGGGCAATAGCAATTGCCAAAATGAGAAATATTATTTTGCCCACAAACGGCTCTGGGTCAAACTAGCATCAGTACTATATCTAATATAAGAAAGTAAAGATGGCTGGCATGATGCTGACTACATCACTCTAGCACACAATAAGAAAATTATAGGACCACGTTATATTTCCCATAAGCATCATTTGTGGGAAAAAAGGTTTTACTGTTTTAATTTAATTTTTATATACTGTTAAACAGCAGTACTGTGGACGTCTGGGGTCACGTTTATAGCTACTCGGGCTGTGGCAAAAAAGGAAATCATTGTTGACTGTAGTTCGCATTCAAATATATGAAAAGGGCCAGCATGTTGTTACAATGCTATGGACGTCCACCATTTAGCGGAATTAGTAAGACACTGAACGTATTAGATACCATCTAATACGTTTTGATGTCTTGGGCCACTGCCAGAGAATAAAATAGCAACACAAGACATTTCTATTCTCTGGACTACAACCTGCTGGAAATCTAGTAGAACCACTGTCCTGCTACAAGAGAGATCCAGCAGGAATTTGAGAACAAATATTGTTTTTAAACTGTACTACAATGTTTGTTATCACATTTAATGCACCAGGTTACATAAGTGCATCTAGCTCAGTGATTAATCACTAGTGATTTACTATGTGCCAACAACAAAACACATGGCAACATCAGTCATGAACCTAACACCAGCTTGAATGTTCTCGAGTTATTAACATTTTCACTAAACTTTATCCTATGTGCGCAGATTAGATATCAGTTTAGGCAATCTCGAAGACTGCGTGAATAAATTACTCTTACATAGGCAATTGATGACTTTTTTTTTACAGGCCTAGAGTATAGATTTCATACGCTGAGTTATACATTTTGTACACACTGCTCTTTTAAAACATTCACAGCACATCTTAGACATTGGTTACAATATGATTTACAAAACTAAAACATAAGTACTCAGTCTCTTTTAGCAGATAGTGTAGAGTATGTATGCTTACTATCCATATCGCAAGCTGATATGTATCTTCTTCTTCTACTTTGCGTTCGTTCTCAACCTCCTGCAGATTAGCAGGATGTAGTCCAGAGAACGGAATGCGTTGAGTCAAGGTTTACAACATTTCTGTGATATATGCGCCTTTCAGCCTGACACATCTGACTTCAGCATGGCTTTGTGTCACTATATGGGATGGGACAGCCAACTCCATCCCATAACCTCCTTAGTCGCCTTTTACGACATGCATGGAAGGTAAAACAGTGTTGCTATTCTTTGCTCCCCTTTTCAGGCCTTAGGTAACACTCGGTTGGATATGTATCTAATTAGACATCACCTTTGTCCATATTCAAAGTGCGCACCACGGGTTCTCTTGTAGCCTGCATGTTAGCATGCTTCTATCATACACTTCAGCATGACCTGGACAGTAGATCCATATGAGTTCCTGAAGCACAGAGGTATTTATAATGCTGCCTATTGATAGTGCAGCCATCCATTACAGACCTTCCAAAACATGGACTGAGAGATGGGCACAATAACAGCCCTGTTCAAATATTCCAATAGCTATCATAAGGCTGCTGTAATTGCCTCCTCTTATACTGGAAGAGGTTGTTGTCACATAAGCTCTACTCTGTTCTATTACTCTAGCAGAGAAGTCCCATCCTGAATACTCCTCACACCTTTACAAAATGAATCATTAGTTTGTTGGGAAACAACCCCATGTCCAAACTCCTTAGTTGCTTCTTATAATAAACATAGTAAGTGTTACTATTCAAGGCTACATGTAGCCCGCTAGCCACAGTGTAAGTGCACTGGCTTCCTAGTATGTTGTTCTAAGGTTCAATTCTCAGTTTAACAGAAAATATTTTTAAATCACCATTTGCTCCAAGGTTGACTCAGTCAAAAAAGGGGGATAGAAATATCTTGGAAAGTAAAGGTGGCAAGTGCGACCACATAAATCCTAGGTTGCCATTGGTCAATGAAAAATATCAGTCCAACGCAGTATTCCCTGATATGCCTCAGACGAGAATAAGGGAGAGTAGTGGCAGTGTATGTATGAGTATGTTTGTTTGATGTTGGTGACAGCATGGTATTACACATACCATTGGGATGCTGGAGAATATGCTGTTAGTGATTTCCTTAACTGACAGAAGTACACTCCGGACATCCAGAGTTTTGCTTCTTTCATCAGATGACAAAGGATATATATGCAGTCAGTTCCAATAGCCCCCTTGTTTTATATATTTCTCATCCTGCCCCTCCATCATTCTCCACGAGCTATTCAAAACTAATTCAATCTCTTAATATCAGTATCATCCACCATGGTATCCTCATTCAAAAGATGCATATATAGGAAATTCAAAATGTCCTCTTTGTGCAATGTCATATGTCCTTATCCACTGCTCGTGAAAGCATTTATGTAGTATAAATAACCAGAAAGATATGGGATCTGTCAGTATGTATACTATTCATTATGCTCTGGGAGAGATCCTGCACTTATTAATTTTGCCAGAGTGCATCAATACAGAATCAGAATACTAAAAACACATCACACTAACAAACATCAAATCAGCACACATGAATCCATCACACATCAAATTAAAAAAACCAGCACACAACAAGACAATGAAAGGGGGGGGGGGGGGGGTTTGGAAAGACCAGATATGCGTAAGGGGTGTTCCGGCAAAATACAAAACAAACTAACGGCATCAATAGAAACAAACATGTAGACTAAAAGTCTTTGGGACAAAAACAAATTAATAATGTGCAGCAAGGAAACACAATTGTATGTCCTTCTTCTCTTCAGAGATTAATTGCAGCTACTAATCCATAAATCAATCAATAGTTATTATTAATCGATGTATTATTTTCTCCACAATTAATCAACCAATAAACATAATTTTTTTGCTTGTACTCCAATTTTCATTTCGAAATTAGTGATTTATGCACACATTTTTGGTAGATGAAACAGTTTCATTATCGCAATTATTACCTGTGTTATCTGCATTTTGCCTTATATTATCTACATATCAATTTTTAATATATCATCATGCTTCCTACTTGAAGTTATCTGCATGTGGTTAGTAATTATCGTGGATGCAATAAACACAATTATCGAAACTGCATTCATCTACTATACACCTTTACAAGCTGTAAGGCAGTTGTGTGACTAACATACCATATCACTTATATTTGGTCATCTCATTCCAAAACACTGGCCATTTCAAGAATTTCTCACAAAAACACATGAAGTATGAGTCACATGAATAATTCAGGCTGTAATATAAAACTATTAAAATTCAAGCTGGGCTACAAACGTATTAGTTATATACTACAAATAAGTAATAAACTGACATTATGTATATGTGAAGAAAAAAAAATATTTTCTTAACATCAACAATACAAATGAATATGTCTATTTATTTTCATCTAATAAAATCTATTAAAAGCCATTATTACAATTTGTTTAACCATTAGCATTCAGTTATGAATGCACTAAAACAACTATTTTGAATTTGTTCTCAAATTCCAACAGATTAACAGGAAGTGGTCCAGAGAATGGAATGAGTTGTATCAAGGTTTACAACAGTATGTGCACCTTTCAGCCTGACACATCCAACTTTAGAACAGCTTCTGGGTCACTTTGACCCCACATCAGATGGAAAATTCCACCATTTAACCTCCTTAGTTGCCTCTTAAGACATGGCATGGAAGGTAAACAGTATTGCTATTCTTTGCTCTCCTTTTGGGCCCAGCAATACACGAATGATGAATGCACTTATGAATCTACTTGAGCAACCAAGCTGAAATAGGATATGTCGGGTCATTATCACAAATAAAATTATGACACAACACATCCCTTCCTTTGTACAACATCCAGCAGAAAACCTAGAGGGACTATAATCCTGCTACAAGAGAGATCCACTAAGAGTTGGAGAACCATCGCTAAAAAAACTTCAGTATATGTGGAAACTAGATAGTGCCATTGTGTGCTCTACCAGATGTCTTAGTACCACACCAAACTTACTTGTCAATAATCATATTTTTCTCCCTGATGATATTATCAGCAGCACGTCTAACAGGCTCCCATCTTGTCTGTGGGTCATCTTGCAGTGATGCTCTTTCTGATGCATGACCAATACTGATTTGTGCTAACTTGTTGCTGGGACTTTCATACAATGCCTAATGATTGCAAGAAAGACATCAATAAATGAAATGATCAACCATTATTGGATTCATGGTATTAATATACAATATTCATGTGTATAAGCGAGTATGCTTAACAAAATTAATCAGAAAAGCTTTATAAGTCATATACAAATATAAGTCAAATTGAAATTATATCAAAATATTGATAATAACTCATTGAAAATTCTGCCTCCACTAAAGATGAATGTGTCGGGCCATTGGTGCAAATAAAATGGCAACACAACCCATTTTCTGAACTACATCCTGCTGGAAATCTAGTTGGACCATTGTTCTGCTACAAGAGAGACCCAGTGGGAGTTTAAGAAAGAATGCTGAAGAAGAAAATCCTGCCTAAGTATGTGGCCATTGGTGATAAAAAGTATACATCTCACAGAGAAATTAGGAGAATGATGTAGTGAAATTAAACCTCACCTCTATATCCATGGATTTGGCTCTATTTCAAGCTCACGAAAGGGAAGCAAGGAATAGCAACACTGTTCACGTATGCCATAAGAGGCAATACTGGGATCATACCTCACTCTTGCTTAAGGACAGACTTAATGCAAATGGGTTGAGTGAATAACATCTCCTGGCATAGTGGTGACAAAAAGTGTCAACTTGAAACAGGTTGACATCATCAGGATCATAGAGTAGAAGTGTATCTGGACATTCAATTAGAAATAATCTAATCATCTAATCTTTCAAAAAACTGCCAACTAGTAATACAATGGATGGAAATGAGAACAAAGTAATTCTTGAGGAGAGGGACAATGTTAGATGTGAAGTGGAGGATGACAAAGAAGGCATTGTTACTCCCATGACAGATGATGAATTCCATAAACTGTATGGAAACTCAAACATTGCTTCCAGTTTTTAAAAGTGTGGGTCGTCTTTAGGTCAATTATGATTTTCAATAAATGGAACAAAACAGCGATACCTACTTGATTGCCCAACTGCAGAGCAAAGAATACAAATGTGCACAGCGCAGGACTACCAAAAATTCACCGCTGATAAAGAGCACCCTCTACACCCAGAAATTATCAAAGTGAAAGGCAGTCGACTAAAGAGAGGAAAGTCGTGGGTGGGGCGCACAGAGGATGTTATACAGAGCGTGTGCAGATTGGAGGACGTACTACCTGGTGCCGAATGGGAGTCTGGCGTCCTCGGATTATCCAACAGCCTTCGAAGGCTTAATAACACTCAAAAGAGAGTGCAGGGAATGGTATCCGACTGGTCAAGTCGGAGATGCTCGCTCTGATCAGTGAGAATTCCAGGGAAGGTGATATTATATATACAGATGGGTCGGTTGAGAGACACATCAGGAGTTCCTGGGCTTTCACTGCTCAAAGGTGGGGGGGGGGGGGGAGACTATCAGAGAGGAAAGTGGTGCATTCGTTCAGACGACAAGCAGCATGACAATGGAGATTCTGGCAGTAACCAAAGCTTTGCAATGGGTCTGCTCACAGACTGTCTGCGAGCATGCCTGTATAATCAGTGACTCCATGAACATGATTGTGAAAGTTCAGGCAGGGTACGTTCGAGAACAGTGGCTGGATGCAGTGAATAATTCCTGTGTACGTACAGTGACTTTTATTTTTGTACCAGGACACGCAGGAGTCCGGAGTAATGAGAGAGCAGATAGGCTGGCCGCCCACGCTGCTACTACGGCTGTTGGTGAAGCGATGGATCGTGCAGACATTTTGAATGCCCTACGGGAAAACGCACGAACAAATGAATGTACAAGTGGCGATGACTGTTGTTCCATGATTAGAATAAAGGAGCTTGGTTTGAAATGTGGTGTCGCTAGAAAGGAGAGTTTTCATGGGCGAGAAAGAATGATGGTCAATCAATGACGTACTGGGACCGTCAGTTAACGTCAAATGGTGTATACACTCAAGGAAAGATCTGAGCACCTATGAACTTGTCCAGAGTGCAATGAAGATGATCCAACGACTAACTAACAGCACCCAAGCACCTACATATATTACCACACAATGACATTAGGCTGAAGGGCACAAAAGCTCACAAACACTTGCATATATCACACAACGACATTAGGTTGAGGTGCATACGCCCATGGACCACTAGATTAGAAATAAACCAACCATGAGTTTGAATGCAGGGACTGCAGAAATATTCCTATAATCCTATATCTGCAATATTTACATATTTTTTGTTTGTTAATTTTTTTTAAACTACAATGTGGTTTATTGTACAAAATCACTAAAAAAAACTTTAGAAAAACAAATTTACTGGGTGAATATATTTACAAATTAGAACAATTCTTCTTTTGCGACCAGTTACCTATGCTCATAAGTCTATACAGGAAGGTGGGTCGCTTCCATGACTTCAGTTGTCAGCTGGAGCTCCTCATGGTTGCCCTTTACCTTCAGATGTGTCTCTTGGAGCAATATTATAATAATTCAATACAGAAACCACAGATGGATAATTAAAAATAGTGACCCAGAAGCCATGTTAACAATGGATGTGTCAGATCAAAAGGCAAGGATATTGCAGCTGCTAAACTGTAAAAAACTCATTACACAATGCATCCCATTCTCCAAACTACATCCTGATAATCTGCAGGAGTTTGTGAATGAATGCAGAAGATACCCAGGAATTACAAGCAGTTAGCTCTTATTTCCTATGTACAACATGTGGTTTCTCCAGGGCTGTGTTTTACACACAGAAGACTCATACTTTGAGAAAAAGTCACTGACTCAGAGGGGATAAATTCTAGGGGCTTTATGGCATTTCTACATTTCCACAGCATGCAAAGTTGTCTCTGCCTAGCATCCTGTCCTGCCAAAGGTCCCTATAGGCAAAGCTTGGAACAGGGTGATGAAGTTTTGCTAATCACTGGAAACACAAACAAACTGACATTTCAATCAAAAGACTTTATAAAGACTACACACACAGTTTTGCTGCAGTGAGTACATAAGTTTCTAGCCCGGTGCTGGGTCATAGTCACTGGGATGGGTGGGGGCCAATGGGTGTATTCCCCACAATCCTCCCACCACCAGCACTCCAATTATGCAGTTCTAACATAATGAGTTCAGATGGTTCTCCAGCATGATGTGCAATGCTGGGTTTTATGAATGTAGCACCACAAAGGAAAATATAGATGAAATACTTCAGACCATCCACACAAGGACAGTCTCACTCATTAGCATATCTTCTACTCACTATAGCATAATGGTTGCTCTGAAAGGTCAATAATCAGATCTGCATGCTGCTGAGATATGTAATTATTGCATTATTTCCGAGTCACATAAATATCTCATGCAAGTTACCTGTGTCTCTAGATGCTGATGTAGTAACTCCTCCTGGTGTTGTTTTTGCCAGTAACGTAAGTTCTCCTGATGAGACTTCATAGTGGCTGCATGACCACCCCCAATTTCCTTCCACTGATCATTTCCAAGCATATGATTTTTGTCTAAATATTCCATGCTATGTGTCATATAGTTTCTCTTGCCAAATCCTGGCCGCAAAGAACTTCCATCTATGCCATCAGAATAACTGCCTATATTTCGCTTTGAATTCATAACTGGATTTGAATTATTATGTAAGTTTTTCTGGCTGGAGGCAGCTCTAAGACCACTGTTGACATTCGAGTCATCTTTGAGAATGAGTCCTTCTGTGAAACTTTTTCTGTTTGGTGAAGCACTTCGTCTTATGACCCGATGCTCTACGCCATTGGCATCTATATATTTAGTCACTGGTCTAGTGTATCCCTGAGGTATGTAGGTGGGCTCATCTTTGAAGGGTGATGAGCTGGAACCACGATTGGTAAAATCATATTTGGAAGCATCGTAATGAGGCTGAGATTCCCATGTTCCTCTGTTTGTGTCTGCTAAGTTGCCACTTCCAGAAAGTGCCCTTTTGTTATCCCATAATCCCTGTGCATATTTCCCATAATTAAAGTGTTGCTTCTGCTGGTCTGAGCTGTCATTGGCTGGCAACTGGTGTCTAACTACTGGTGATGATGCTAGAGTTTCAATACCATCATTCCAACCTGCAAATGTAAATTATTGCAACATTCATTATTATTTGCTTTCAATATTCAAATTGTTACATTGGATTAGGATAAAATCTATCATTTGATTAGCATTGCAAAATAGTTATCGAGAGAAATAAATGTATAGTATGAGCAGTGTCGTACAGGTGTTCTGAGACAGAAGCAAGTTAGCAGCAATGTATAACCAAGTTAGCAATGTTATTTATTACAGGTAGTGTTGAGACAGAACCAAGATATCAATGTTATACAAATATTGTTCAGACAGAGGCAAATTATCATGATTAACAGTAATGTTATTACATGTGTTGTTGAGACAAAAAGTTATTGTCTATTGCCTATCACAAGCAATATTGTCGTATCTTCCACACTTGTCATTTAGCGTAGGTGTGGGTTTGTGAAGGAGATGTAGTCTGCATTCCAGAGCCAGGTGTGTTGCTCTGGTTGAGTTGTAGTCATGTTTATTCAAGATGGTCTTGATGCTGTCTATCCATCTTGTCCTAGGTCTGTCCTTGGCTCTGTATCCTGATTCTTGTTATAAGCTCTTATGGGAAGTTGATCATTCATCCTCATAAGATGTCCAAACCATTTTATCAGTTATTTCTATATATATTTGATGCATGATGTTATACCTATTATTTTTTGATGTACTCACTGGGCATTTTGCTGAGTCTGGTGACTCCAAAAGCCTTCATTAGGCATTTTATCTTGCACTTTTCGATCTTTTTCATATGTCTATATTTCAGTTGCCAAGGCCAAGTCTGGTATTGGTAGCATAGTGTTCGTATAAAGATTCTCTTAATCATTTATTTCTTTACTTCCATGATGATTTTGGGAGCAATAGCAAATGTGACAGCTGGTATGTCACAGCATTTTCCATTTGACATCTTTTTTATTGTGTATTGTCTTTCCCCAGGTGAATGATGGTTGATCGCATTCACACTTGCCGTTTAGCGTGGGGGTGGGAGCTTAAGCCTTCGTTCCAAGGCCAGATGTGTTGCTGCTGTGGTTGCATTTAGTCCATGTTTGTTCAAGGCTATCTTTTTTTCTATCAACCGTTTCCTTGGTCTACCTTTGGTCTTATGTCCAGATATTCTTTTGTTATATGCTCTTATTGGTATTTGGTTTGGCTTCATTCTCATAAGATGACCAAACTATTTTACTTGCTGTCTCAATATGTGATATTATACCAACTCTTTTCCTAATTTTGTTCATTTCTTATTTTATCTAGTTTGATAACCATTGCGGCTTTTTCTCAGACAGTTTGACTTCTTTTGACACAAGAAAGTTATTAGCAATGTTATTATAGGTTCTTTTGACACAAGAAAGTTATTAGCAATGTTATTATAGGTTCTTTTGACACAAGAAAGTTATTAGCAATGTTATTATAGGTTCTTTTGAGACAAGAAAGTTATTAGCAATGTTATTATAGGTTCTTTTGACACAAGAAAGTTATTAGCAATGTTATTATAGGTTCTTTTGACACAAGAAAGTTATTAGCAATGTTATTATAGGTTCTTTTGAGACAAATATAAGTAACCATAAAAAAATGGTAATTCTATATTAATCAGAAAACAACAATGAGCTCTAAATACATTACTTAATACTTACTGCCAGCACTGTGACCAGTATTCAGACTCTGAACACCTGCAGACTGGCTAGTTTGCATAATTTTCTGATAATCTAGAGAAATTCGACAAAAGATAGAATGAATTTAACTTGAATGTACAGACGAAAAATGTTTTACAGCTAAATAAAATAAAAGGATTAAGCTAAACTACAATTTTTGAAATTTTTTTTAATCTCTCTAGCAATCACATAGTAAAATATGTGAAACAAAATGTGGAGATGAGGGGGCAATATGTAGTCAGAACAGCAACATTACAATATCTTGGTGTATATTTTATCACATTTTGTGCTTTTGAGAACACATCAAACATGTTATCACAAAATCCAGTAAAGATATTTCAGTGCTGATATTAAAAATTATTTAATATGCAGGTTCCTCATTACTACCAGTCATATACAAATTGAAAGACTGGAAAGAATTCAGAACAAAGCAATGGTCATCATCTTGGATTTTATAAGGAACACACATGTGGCTAGGAGATTTCTTAAAAACTTTCGACGTATATTTCACAGGGCTAACATGTGGCATCCTATGCCTGTGTATATTTGAGAAGTAAGTTCCAACACAGAGCATCCATAGAATTACCTTGTGTAAAGGGTACCAGTCTTAAGAGAGGCAAATCGCGGATGGGACATGATGAGGATCTAAAGAGACTTAAACAGATGTGTCCCGTCTATATATCTAGTCATTTCCACTTGTGCCATTAAGCGTTGTGGGGGAAAAATGGAGTTGTCTGTATTTGGCCATGGTCAGCCAGTGTCTGTTTAAAGTTTCTTTGATTTTCTCCACCCATCTAGTTTCTTTTAGTGTCTCCACCCATCACCCATTCTTCCTCGTGCCTTGTAGCCCAATCTTCTGTTGTATGCACGAAGGGCTGGTTGTGTTGATTCCATTCTCATGATGTGAGCAAAAATAGTCAGTCTAACAATTGAGATGTTTGCAGTGACACAGGTCTTTAACTGGCTGGAATTGCAATCTTATCCTCATGCATGCATGCAGAGTGACACAAATGAGTATGATTCACGAGGTAAAAACAGATGATGTGCAAAAACAAATTGTGGAATTGGAGAGGACTAAATTTGGGCCCCACTGCACAAAATAATCACTTTCATCTGTTCCCAGACACACTAGTGTGAAGGAAAACAGGTGAGCTGATAAGTTGGTTGATTCTGCTTCCATAACAGATGACATATGGACAATGCAGATATATTCTCTACAAGAGTCTATGATTGGAGGGTTTTGAGGTCAATGAGCACAAGTCTGTAGTGAGAATGAGTGCATTATAGGAGTGAGGATAGGTGTAGTCCAGAGAGAACAACTCACAAAAATGTCAAAAACAACACTAAACCGGTACCATCAGTCGCTACACCTTGAGAGATTTCCTGAAAAGATGATCAGAGAGGGCACCTATGGGCATATCTGGTGTCAATACAGTGACTTCATTATGGTGACGTCTCCCCCATATGTAGCTGCCTGTCAATCTCATCACAGAAAATATTGCAATATGTTAGACCGTACACACATTCTTACCTGGAACATTTGTTAACTCAGTGTTCCCATCCATTATCAATACAGCTCTGCCTTCATCTACTTTTATGAATTCAAATACCTGGGGGAAATACATATATTCTTATATGTGTAGAATAACTTGAACATATACTAACAAATCATCTTCTGTACTTGTTCTCAAACACTTGCAGATTAACAAATGCATTGTGTTACGGCTTACAGTTTGGCTGTGATATATGTGCCATTTTGTTTTAACCTTTCAACTTCAGCATAGCCATTAACTTTGACCCTCTGTGGGAGTGACAGCTAACCTAACCCCAAAACCTCAGCTGTCACCTTTTACAACATATCATGGTAGGTCACATTCATGTTCCTATTCTTTGTTGTCCTTTAGGGCCCCCAAACACACAGAAAGTAATAATAGATCTATTTGAAAGATAAAATAATGAGAAATCATAAAGATATTTTTTTCATATTTAAAAAAACCACCAAAAAAAATTAAAAGAATTGGAAAATGTTGCGGGGGAAAATGCATGGGAAAGCACCAGCTTGGCTCCATTAAATGTAAATAAAATTTTAAACATATTAAAAGAGCATTCTGAAGAAATCAACAGACTTGAGAAACAGGTTGCCCTGGAATCCAGCCAGAAAGAAGAAAAACCTCAAATAAAAGTAAAAACTAAAGCGAAGGTATGGAAATGTTCATGTGCAGGTAGCATTCTTGTAGAGGTCACCAATGTAGGCATTGGCACATGCACAAAGACATAAATATCTCCATAGCCAAAGAGGCAAATACAGAAGAATAGGAAATACATATCTGGTCATGCTGTCTTAGCTGGGAGATAATACATTACACATGTTACAAATAAAATAATGGAATGTGTGTAGGATAATATTTAACAGTAATAGTCAACAGAGATGTTCATAACTTTTCTGAGACAAGTTGTATGAAAGTGATTGAGTTTCTTCATATGTCATCCATACAGTCCATATTTCACCAGCATATAACAACACTGGAAGTACCACTGCTTTGTTTAGTCTGTGGGTTTATGCCATTTCTACGCCACACATTTGCGTACAATCTGCCGAAAGTGCTGTTTGCCTTGGCAATACTAGTATACAGGGAGCCACGTTAGTGCACTAGCTTCGCATATGAGTGGTCCTGGGTTCATTCCCCAGCTGAGGCATAAATGTTTTCAGATCGCAACAGCTCCCAGGTCGACCCAGCCTTAAATGGGTACCGGATTAATCCGGGAAGTAAAGACTGCAAGGGAGAGGAGATGGCTACCGCCCTCATTTGCAGAGCCCGTGAAATGTGAGATCACTAACATCTCACATCCCTACAGCATTAATAAATGCTATGGGTTACTTTACTTTTTTTGCTTACTAGTATACACTTCATCATCAATGATGGCATTCTGTGATAGTGTACTAACTATGTAAGTGAATCTATTCGCAACTTTCAGTGATACACCATTTATCTCTATGCAGGGCTCATGATAGATTTTGCCAGGTGCTGGTGAAACTGAGATATAATGTAATAATATATACAGGACTGATATATAGTATCCTGAAATATACAGGACTGAGATAGTGTCATAATATATACAGGATTGAGATACTGTCATAATATATACAGGATTGATATATAGTTGATTTGTCAATTACAAATTGTCACAACTGTGTCACATGCTACCACTGTCATAAATGACTTTCTTGCTACATCACCAGCTATTGGAGAATTTCCCTGGCAAAGTGGTTATGCTGTTGGCACAAGTAAGCACAAGTTCAGCAAGGCGGAGAACAGAAGGATGAGGTCTCTTATCAAGAAAGATCTGCAATGCCCTAAGATCATCAGAAGGATATAAAGAACAAACATCAAGTAAATATCAATGTTAATCATGGTCAGAAACTGAATGGGGGGAAATATAGGGGAATGTTTAGTGTCTTTTCTTCAGTGTTCTTTCTCAAACTTCCACTGGATCTCTCTTGTAGCATGGCAATGCTCCTACTAGATATACAGCAGGATGTAGTCCAGAGAATGGAAATGCTTTGTGTTGCCATTTTATTTGTACCAATGGTCCAACACATCTGTCTTCTGCGGATAGTATCTTTTAAGGAGGAAGGCCATCTCACTACCAAGAGTTGGAAAATAGATTTACTGTCAAGGAATTCAGATATATGCTTGGTAGGACAGGAATAGAAATAGACAATGGGTCTACCTGGATGAGATTTTTTGTGGATTTTAGGTAGTATAAACAAAAAACAGGCTTACTTAAACTATTATCAAAACCACGTAGAGCTGCATCGTAATAGGAAGGCTGTTGTTCCTGAGTAACTTATTTATTATATTCTGGACTACATGATTGTGAGAGTATAACAACAGAAGTATGTGCTGTGTAAAACACAGGATTCAACATCTGTTTATGGCCCTTCTGTAGATGCAGGCCTTTGTGCCATACAACAATGATACTACTCTTATCAGTGCCACCCTTATTTGATGAGGATTACAATGGCATCAGTTTAAAAGCTACTGTATTGGTTATAAGACCTACATACAATTTTACGGCAGTCTCATTTATTAAATATACTATAGTTATAGGCCTAGTTTATCATGTAATTTAAATAACACCAGTAGGTCCATTATTATTTAAAGGGGGCTCAAAAGGACTGACTTTATTGTACTCGAGTTACCCTAGATGTACTCCATCTCTCTCAATGAAGCGACATGCTGAGATTACCACCCATAACTTCAAGCGATGTCATGAGTGGGATTCAAACTCTCGACTTTTGAAGCACAAACCATACAACTTAACCACTATGCCAAGGAGATCCCCCTCTATTTGAGTCTTTGGACCAGACATATCTGACTTCAGCATGGCTTCTAAGTCAGGTCGTGACCAATCGACAGTATAGAAGACCTGTTCCTGTTCGCTGAATTAATTAGGACCCCATTCATGTTTTTATTATTGTTGACCTCTTGATTGGGCACTATTTATATACTTGGCGTCACATGTCAAAAATATCCACAGCCAACCAATAGATTTCATGGAAATTGGTCCCCTAAGTTATGTTTATGTTTTAGTTGAGAGGTCTTTATTGGAGAAGGTGGTGGTCAGACCCTTTATGGAATGGGGCAGCCAACTCCACCACAAACACTCCTTACTCATAACTTATGACATGCATGAAAGGTAAGCAGTATTCTTTGCACTTGCTGTATATACACATTAAACAGCGAACAAGAATAAGCTATTATTTGCTCCCCTGTTGTGTCATGAATGATTGGCCTACCCCCTATCTATAGTAGTGGACAGTGATGGGTCTACCAACTAGGTCAGAAACGGATATAAGTGTTTATATTCATGCGCATTGTGATATTTCATCTACAAATGAGGCAGTATATTGCAGTTCCTCTAGGTATCCATTTCGGCATATGAAGGCCTGACAATCTCACAAATTATCACTAGATTAACCACCATGTGACAATAAACAACTATAAGGTGATATGACTATATAACAAGGCTATTCTCTTGTGAAAACCCACAACATTCCATTGGTCAGTTGAGTTAATATATTTTAAATTTGTTAATGTCCTATTGTTGATTATTCCCCCCACTATTATTATTAATTGCTATAATTTGTCTCTTTACTTCTCTGAGAACTTCTACATTAGTTTTCTTGACTGTCCATGGATAATTTTCATCTTTCTTCACTAAAACCACATCTTGGTTACTACCAGCTCACTTTGTGCTCTTTTGTTTACTGTCCATGCTTCACATCTATAATGAAAATTTGCTCAATATAACATCTTTACACTCTTAAATTTGCACATACATTGAAACTACAAACTACTCCACTGCATAGAATGTTTCTTATCTTTTTTAAATGCTGATTTGGCCTGTGCCACCCCAAAATACATGATAGAAACATAATAATATTACAATTAATCCTATATATTACATTATAATGTGTAATGTCCTACGCTGTAGATAACTGCTTGTCGACATCTGAAAAAATTAGAAGCAGTCAAGATTTTTAGGACATGTGATGAGAAAAGCAAAACTAAGTAACCACCGGAAAGATCAAGGGGAGAAGAGACAGAGGAAGACAAAGAGAGAAATTTATACTATATTGGTTGTCACTGTGGCATAAAAAAATGCCACCAACTGAACTAATTATTAACAATAGGCCTATATATTAACAATACAAATGGCAAAGTTGTGGAGTAACAATAACCACGAAGATCACCTACAGCGCTCAGCATGGAACTTGATTTCTAATCTAAACTAAATTATCTATAACTTATAATAATAATAGGCATAGGCCTAATCTAATTTCAATAAGTGTAAGAGTATGAGTAAGTGTCAAATGCAGTTGAATATCGTGAGTATTATGCCGATGCTATATCACAGTCACACGGGACAATCATAATTCATAGGCCTGTTCTGAACAATAAATATTGTTATTATTGTTTTATTATTTTAGTGCATTAATCTTATGACTTAATTATTTAATTAATGTGTGGATATAATACAATAATTAAATAATAAGTAATGAATCCGCAACCGAACCAAAACAGTAATAATAATAATCATCCGTAACAGAACAAAAATAATCGTAGCTAACTGAAGCCGTAGTTAACCATTAGGCCTAAACAAACAAAAGCTGCATTTATTTAGGCTAAATGCTGCTGCAACTTAAAATGCATGATCAAATCTGAAGACAATGAAAATATCAAGTCAAATTTAAATTGGTAGCTTAGTCTACTCTAAAGTAGTATGAATTTTAAATAACATCACATTTGATACATACATAATCTCACCAACTAAATCCCTTGTAACCGAACAACTGTAATTTTTTTCATTAATCCGAACATTTCTAAAATCAACACGTTTCTACAAGTATCCACTTTGAAAAGAAGTCTTGGTCTTATCTGAGACCTACATCGAGTATTGACGTCTGTTATTCAAGTGTTCACCGAAATTCTGACGGAAGTAGCCGACTGCGCCATCTGACGTCACTAAGCTTGCACAATGTGCAGATTCCTTGGATTGTAAAGCATTGTATTGTTTGGGACTACCTTGTATAGTACTATTCACAAAAATGTTACTCTTTCCTCAAATTCTGCAACTTGGCATGGAGATCAATGCAGCAACGAGTAAACGTTTGGTGAATATGAGTGCTAAGATAGCCCCAACCAATATAATGATTTATCAATCGAAGGTTTGAGGGGGTTGCGACATTTACTTATCTGAAAGACCAGATTAGTGATGATAGCGAATCAACATCTGAAATTAAGAAACCCGACTTGCAATGGCTGTGGCTCGCAATGACAAAAGCCACAATTTAGAGAAGTAGGATCGCCACCAGTGTTAAGATTAACTTATAGTTATGAATACACCACAACAAGCGTGTCCGAGTGAAATATGGTAGTAACTACCATTTCTGTTATGTTATGTTCCTCCAGGGCTATAGGCGGCGCATAGGGCAGAAACCATAGCTTTCCATTTCTGTCTTTGTGTTGCCAGGTCTTTCAATTGTTGCGTGTTGTTTAGGTTCATTGACATGCATTCTCTATTAATGGTTCTTCGTAGAGTTTCTCTAGGTCTCCCTCTTCTTCTTACTCCAGGTGGCACCCAATATGGTGACTGCTGGGGAATTAGGCTGTTCATTCTGAGAACATGGCCGATGTTTGTTTGTTTGTTTTTCGTTCGCTCCATTGTAACCATCACGGATATCCGTGCGATTTCCGCCGGGAGCGTGATTACGTTGTGCCACCGTTATGCGCCTTGTAGGCCTAGCACATCCGATTTCGGCATGCCTTGACAATTCGGGTGGGCTACCCTTAGCCTGTGACAGCCTCTATATCTGTCTCCAGGCACGCGTAGTGAAGACTCTTCGCCCAGACGATTTTCTAGCTCTCGTCTCACTCGAACGAGGTGTTCCACTGTCTATGAACTTGCCTCGTGTAATTGGACGTGCTGTGCCTGTGCCCATTGGGTACTGAACCGTTTCTCATCCATGAGCCTGGTTCCTTAAGGGGAAGAACTCAACAGAGGAGTTGGACCCTGGCTCTTTCGCCCTCTTAGCCGAGGTGTCATTCACCGACATCGTGTACCCCTTGTCCAAGTTCGAGTCTCACACCACGCGTTTGAGAGCAAGGCGTTCTCGAGCTGAGCGTCCTTGTCCCAATAGCGCCTGAGCCCATCAGGTACTGAACCCTTTCTCTCTTCAAGTGTATTTCCGGTGTAGGAAAACCCGACAGTAGAGTTGGGCCAGGGCTAAATCGTTGTCCCTTTTGTGCCTGAGCGAATCGAGTACAGAACCCTTTCTCTCTGCAAGTTACTTCCGGTATAGGAAACCTTGACAGTAGAGTTGGGCCAGGACTGCCATCGTTGTCCCTTTCTTGCCTACACCCATCGGGTACAGAACCCTTTCTCTTTGCAAGCATATTTCCGGTTTAGGAAGGCTCGACATTAGAGTTGGGTTAGGTCTTTTGCTTTACCAAACGCCGATGGATGTGTCTGGGTCTCTGCCTGTTAGGAACTCTGGTAACTAGAAGCCCGTCTCGAGCTGACGGAGCTTGTAGTTCCCTTTCCTAGGGACTTTTCACTTTCTATTTGCAGTTCGCGCTGCCCTCTAGCGCTGTTCTGCCCTTTCATTGTTTCATTGTACTCTGTGTGAAACATATTTGTCTCTCGCCATGCATTTACCTTTACGTGCATTTTACATTGGCCGCCCCTCCAATGTTCGGACTGGACTGACTAGCTTCACTGTATGTCGACAGTGTTGCTATATGTGGTGATGCTGGTGGTGTCGGAGATATTGTCTGTCTCTTGTGCAGTCAAATCTCTTTCCATCTGCTACCTCCACATTCTCGGACACGATCCCCAAATGATTTGGCCAGAATCAGCACGAGCTGCTGTATTTCTGTTTCCAGGGTGCACCACGTGGAGGTACATTTGGGATCTTGGTTATCTGCTAACCCTGGGTCCGCCTAGAGCAATGCGTTCCCTTTGCACCCCATGGCCGATGTAAGTCCAACGCCTTTGTCTAATGAAGGAAGATATATAGGTTTGTTTGCTTTCCTCTCTTATAGTAGTGTTCGATTTAAAGTCACTCCACTTAACGTTCGAATGGTACGTAGGCATTTGTTTTCAAAGGAGTCGAGTCCCTTATCTGTGGCTTTTATGGCTTTCCAACTTTCGCACCCATATGATAGAATAGGGATGATGTTGGAGTTAAACAACTTGAGTTTTGTGGTGTTTCTTAGTGTGTGTGACGTCCAGATGTTGCGTAGTTTATTAAAATCACCCGCTGCAAGGGCAATACGGTGTACAATTTCGTTTGATGAGTCTCCATCCAATGCTAGATTGGTGCCTAAATATGTAAAATTGTTGACTTTTAATAATGGAACATTTTGAATTTCTATGTTGTCGTTGGATCTCGTAAAATCTAGTATATGAGTTTTTGATGTGTTGATTTTCAACCCTATCTGATTTGAGTAGTGTTGTGTTGGAGATTGTCAAGCTTAGATTGAGCAACGTGTGGTTTGCGCTCAAAAGTTTCTACTTGTGGTATTTTATGTTTGTATGTTATGATTGAAGGCACCAGCGACAGAGGGCGACAACGTGAGAAAATATTAGACAGTTTGACAACCTGGCACGGCAATGAAACAACAACGACTTTGATACATAATACTGTGGACAGAGAGCTGTGGAAAGCCATGACCGCCTACGCCACCCGGCATAGCACCTGATGATGATGATGTTATGTGCGCATCTTGAACAAGGCCTTTTGGTCTGAAACGTCGATTATGTCCTGTGTATTGTCATTTGTATGATTATATTATGTGTTTTGTTGTGTATGCTATATTAATTCATGTAGGCATCCGACAGTGATAGTGTGTCAGTTGTTTTCCAGTAGAACTCCATTACCTGTCTTTCACGTGAGTATTATCGACCTTAACAACAGATTCTAGGTCGCTTTAAAATTGCGATATTTTAGTTCATTAAAAATGCAGTAATAATGTAACTATAGCAGTAAGAAATTAGCATAAGAAGAAAAGAAATTGTATTTTATTAGAATGTGTGCAAGTTCTGTTAATACTCAACATTTCAAATATGTAAAGCTCTGGTATAGGCCTACGCAACATTTCAAATATGTAAAGCTCTGGTATAGGCCTACGCAACATTTCAAATATTTACAAGCTTTGCTATGCTCATTTAAAATATAGGACTATGCAAATTCTGCTATACTCAAAAATGTGTAATGTGTACAAGCTATGTTCACCATCAAACAACTTTCAGAAAGAGCGATAGAACCAAGAGTTATATTTGACTTTCGTAGACCAAGAGAAAGCTTTTGACAGAGCGGATAGAGTACAACTATGATAACAGTACGTACATATGGAGTTCCCAGACATCTGATAGGCCTATGTCAGAGCATATACGCTAATAGTCAATGCTCAGTAAAAAACAAACACAGGTACATCCGATAAATGTCAAATTCACTCGGGTGTGAGACATGGATGTGTACTATTCCCCCCGATTGTTCATAACATACATAGACCACATCTGCAAAGATAACGGAAGAAAACACTCTGAAGGATAACTTAAACGAACTACTATTTGCAGATGACCAGGCACTATTGGCATCATCAAAAGAAGAACTACAAAGACACATAGATTATATCAAACATGACATAACTTAACATGAATATACATATAGAAAACACCGAAGTAATGATGATAGGAAGAACAGAAAGAAACACCAATATATATATATTGAAAACAACAGACTTAACCAAGTGACAGAATTCACATACCTAGGAAGTAATATAACAACAGACGGCAAGAGCAGCAAAGAAATACACAATAGATGTAATAAAACATACCAAGCCCTATGGCAAATGACACCAATCTTAGAAACAAAAACGTAGATTTAAACACACAAAAAACACTATTCAAAACGATTATTATGCCAACGCTGTGCTACGAAAGCCAAACATGGAAAACGACAGCGCAAGACAAACCTAAACTTGTGACAGCTAAAATGGCATGCTTACGCAGAATCCTAGGAATGCGGCTAAGAGACAGGGTGAGGAATGAGGATACCCTACAAAAAACCGGCATCACCCCAATCTTAGAATACACCAAGAGACAACAGATCAAATTGTTTGCACACATCAGCAAACTACCATCAGACATCATACCACAGCAAGCTATGCTACACAGATACAGCAAAAGCAGACATAGAGACCCACCACGAAAACGATGGACTACTGAAATAAAAATGGCAACAAATTCCATAATATACTCAGTACACAAGAGGGCCGTCTCCAGAAAACTCTTCTACCCCTGATGCCGAAAGGCAATAAAAGGGTTTCAGCGTTCAGCGAATAGATAGACAAGCTCTGTTATACGCGACATTTCAAAAATAAACAAGCTTTGCTATATTTGACATTTTAAATATACACAAACTCTGTTACACTCGACATTTCAAAAGGAAGTTCAACATTTGGGAAGATTAAAATTGTACAATTATTGAATAGAAACCAGCATCATGGCACACGAGACATTCCCACGAGTTCTCGGCTCTCCGTTCTAGCTGCCATCCAAGAGTGTGCAGACTCAAAGTTCTAGTCAGATGTTGATTATGTGATCTTTGGACCTTTCCTGAGAAGATAAACATCTTTACAATTGTCAGAGCTGCTGATACGTTTTCAGTATGGAGGGGGTGGTTTTATATATATATGGGCATATATATATATATATATATAAAGGTCATTTGCATATCATTTTCTTTGGAGCTTCTTCTTTTTCATGAAATTTATTATACCTTTTCGCAGAAAATCGTTAAAGGGGGGGGGGGGGGGGATTTATCCACCTTTCGACTAAGTCCATGTTACTAAGAGTCATGTTACGATTTCCTAAGGAGGAGGGGTTATCTCTCCCCCCCCCTTCTAAAGTTAATTCGAAAAGAAAATGAGTCATATATTGATATTAGAATGTTTACTTATATCTTCTTCTTCTTCTTCTTGGTTCGTTCTCAAACTCCTGCAGATTAGCAAGATGTAGTTCGGAGAACGGAATGCATTGTCATGGTTTACAGCACTGCGGTGATATCTGCGCCTTTTGGCCTGACACATCCGACTTCAGCATGGCTTTGGGTCACTGACCCTATATGGAATGGGACAGCCAACTCCATCCCATAACCTCCTTAGTCGCCTTTTACGACATGCCTGGAAGGTAAACAGTGTTGCTATTCTTTGCTCCCCTTTCGGGTCCCGGCAACACACGGGCGTACTTATATCTTGAAACAACTCGTCGCAATTGTCTGTATGATGGGGCGATGAGCAGTAGCATAAGCTTCACGAACCAAGATGGCAATGTTGAATACCGTATCACATTGCGGTACTATAGCTAGATCGTGGTGGTAAAAATAGTTGAGCTACTATAGATACTCTTCCACAAGCACCTAGCTATCCAGCAGTGGTCGACCAGAGACTAGTGCAGCCCACAAGTGCCTAACTATCTAGCCAGTGGTTGACTAGACTAGTGTAGCCTACAAGCATGTAGTCAGTGGTTGACTACTAGAGACTAGTGTAGCCTACAAGCATGTAGTCAGTGGTTGACTACTAGAGACTAGTGTAGCCTACAAGCATGTAGTCAGTGGTTGACTACTAGAGACTAGTGTAGCCTACAAGTATGTAGTCAGTGGTTGACTACTAGAGACTAGTGTAGCCTACAAGCATGTAGTCAGTGGTTGACTACTAGAGGCTAGTGTAGCCTACAAGCATGTAGTCAGTGGTTGACTACTAGAGACTAGTGTAGCCTACAAGCATGTAGTCAGTGGTTGACTACTAGAGGCTAGTGTAGCCTATAAGCATGTAGTCAGTGGTTGACTACTAGAAACTATTGTAGCCTACAAGCATGTAGTCAGTGGTTGACTACTAGAGACTAGTGTAGCCTACAAGCATGTAGTCAGTGGTTGACTACTAGAGGCTAGTGTAGCCTATAAGCATGTAGTCAGTGGTTGACTACTAGAAACTATTGTAGCCTACAAGCATGTAGTCAGTGGTTGACTACTAGAGACTAGTGTAGCCTACAAGCATGTAGTCAGTGGTTGACTACTAGAAACTAATATAGTCTTCAGTCCCAAAACGCTGCGATGACGTTATTTCTAGCATTCTCTTAGCAAGAATAATAGAACTATGTTCGTGTGGTTGGGTCGACGATGTGATTACCCTGTTCATGTGTTTGGGTTGACCACATGAGTTTTTGTGATTACCCTGTCCGTGTGGTTAGGTCGACTAAGTTTTTATGTGTAAACAGCAAGTGACGGCATCCATGGCTGTGCTCCAGAATAGACCTCTTAACAGAACGTGAACATGCAAAGAATGAACTGAACTGGCACATTTCCATACGATTTGTAGTGCTATATAATCTATAATCCATATAATGATAGATAGACCCACAAGATCAATCTGAGTCACAAAGAGTCTTTCCATATAATGTACAAGGAATCATCATAGGAGCCGGGTAGCGCAGTGGCTTCGCATATGAAGGGTCCTGGGTTCATTATCCAGTTCAGGCGGAAATGTTTTTCAGATCGCAAAGTAAAGACTACAAGGGAGAGGAGATGGCTACTGCTCTCATTCGCAGAGCCACTGAAATGTGAGATCGCTAACATCTCACCCCCCTACGACATTAATAAATGCTATGGGTTACTTTACTTACAAGGAATCACAGATTCACTTGTACCATCAATGCTGTTGTGTGTCTTCTTTGACATGCAGGCCTTGAACTATCTGCTATAACATTTTGACTTGGTTTATATCATTCCTAACGCAGAAGTCAGATGCAAATAAAATGGTGATACAGAGTATTTCCATTCGCTGGACTAGACCTACATCCTGCTTGAAATCCTGTAGGACATTTGTTCTACTATAAGAGAGATCCAGTGGAAGTTTGAGAACGAATGGAAAGAAAGCAAAATACAATACCCGATCTTACCCCTCCCTGCAACACAATCCATGGAACCCATACCTTGCCAGTGCAAAATATACATACCACATTTTGCGCATGTAGCATGGTGTGCCTCTCTCTATTACAAGAGGAGACCTTTGTTCACTCAAAGGAAAAGTAACACAAATACATTTGGAATAAGGCAAGCTGCAAGATCAGGAGATCTGTGCTCCCAACCAAGGTTAAGGCCCTGGTCTGTCCTGACACACCTCCATTTGGTTTTAAGTTGCATTTCTTTGTCATAGGATAAAACTGATATCTTTCCACATATGCTCCTCTGCCGTCTTTTGCACAATGAAGATTGCCAGGATAGGTAGATGTCGTCCAACTTACAGCGTTAATAGAAACAGGCTGTACCTGCTACTGACACATGGTAGCCCAATCATATCTGACAAGACCTGGCTAAAGACAAACGTAAACTTGTAACAGCTGAAATGGCATGCTTACGAAGAATCCTAGGAATATCGCTAAGAGACAAAGTGAGGAATGAGGACATTCGACAAAAAACCGGCACCACACCATTCTTGGAATATATTAGGAGACAACAGATCAAATGGTTTGCACACATCAGCAGACTACCATCAGACAGCATACCACAGCAAGCTATGCTACCAAGATATAGATCTAAAGGTCGACAACGAAAACGATAGACCACTGAAATAAAAGAAGCGACAAATTCCACAATATACTCAGCACACAAGAGTGCCGTCTCCAGAAAACTCTTCTACCCCTGCAACAAAGAGTTTAGCGAATAGAATAATGGAGGGTAGAAGAAGATATGGCTGGAATAATATCAAGGACTGGACAGTGTGTTAAGTTTCCAAACTCATCAGGATGATAGAGGATTGAGATGCGTGGATATATTTCTGCACCAAATATCTGAATGTGACACTCCTACTATGACCCTGACAGGTTATTAGTTTGATTTTCTGCTTGATGTATACTGATGTTATGATAATGCAACAACTGTGAATAAGTGAGCAATAATATTTTGTGAATCTAAAGCTGGCAAAGAGGATGAGCATGTGTTTGTTTGTTTTTCGTTCGCTCCATTGTAACCATCACGGATATCCGTGCGATTTCCGCCGGGAGCGTGATTACGTTGTGCCACCGTTATGCGCCTTGTAGGCCTAGCACATCCGATTTCGGCATGCCTTGACAATTCGGGTGGGCTACCCTTAGCCTGTGACAGCCTCTATATCTGTCTCCATGCACGCGTAGTGGAGACTCTTCGCCCAGACGATTTTCTTGCTCTTAGTCTGACTCAAACGAGGTGTTCCACTGTCTATGAACTTGCCTCGTGTAATTGGACGTGCTGTGCCTGTGCCCATTGGGTACTGAACCGTTTCTCATCCGTGAGCCTGGTTCCTTAAGGGGAAGAACTCAACAGAGGAGTTGGGCCCTGGCTCTTTCGCCCTCTTAGCCGAGGTGTCATTCACCGACATCGTGTACCCCTTGTCCAAGTTCGAGTCTCACACCACGCGTTTGAGAGCAAGGCGTTCTCGAGCTGAGCGTCCTTGTCCCAATAGCGCCTGAGCCCATCAGGTACTGAACCCTTTCTCTCTTCAAGTGTATTTCCGGTGTAGGAAGACTTGACAGTAGAGTTGGGCCAGGGCTAAATCGTTGTCCCTTTTGTGCCTGAGCGCATCGAGTACGGAACCCTTTCTCTTCGCGAGCATATTTCCGGTTTAGGAAGGCTCGACATTAGAGTTGGATTAGGTCTTCTTGCTTTACCAAACGCCAATGAATGGGTCTGGGTCTCTGCATGTAAGGAACACAGGTAACTGGAAACTCGTCTCGAGCTGACGGAGCTTGTAGTTCCCCTTTCCTAGGGACTTTTCACTTTCTATTTGCAGTTCGCGCTGCCCTCTAGCGCTGTTCTGCCTTTCATTGTACTCGGTATGAAATCTATGTCTCTCGCCATGTATCTACCTTTACGTGCATTTTACATTGGCCGCCCCTCCAATGTTCGGACTGGACTGACTAGCGTCACTGTATGTCGACAGTGTCGCTATATGTGGTGATGCTGGTGGTGTCGGAGATATGTCTGTCCGTGTGCAGTCAAATCTCTTTCCATCTGCTACCTCCACATTTTCGGACACGATCCCCAAATGATTTGGCCAGAATCAGCTCGAGCTGCTGTATTTCTGTTTCCAGGGTGCACCGCGTGGAGGTACATTTGGGATCTTGGTTATCTGCTAACCCTGGGTCCGCCTAGAGCAATGCGTTCCCTTTGCACCCCGGATGAGCATTTCAGTGGTGATGAGATATATTGACTGAATATTGACACATTGAATAGAAACACCGCTGAAGACGGATGTGTCGGACCATTGGCGCAAATAAAACGGTGACGCAACACATTTACATTTTCTGGACTACATCCTGCTGGAAATCTAGTAGGATCATAATCCTGTTACAAGAGAGATCCAGTAGGAGTTTGAGAATGAATGCTGAAGAAGAAGAATAGAAACAACTGACTACCTGAATAATATAGGCCTAAATACAGAAATTGACACACTAAAATAATAGAAATATGCAGATATCTCATAACTGTTATGATGCCTGCCCTGTGAATGGTGTGGGGGCCCTCCCTGTGAACGGTGTGGGAGCCCTCCCTGTGAACGGTGTGGGAGTCCTATAATTTGAAATGGACTAATCTCAATTACTGGAAGTTCTTAATTACCAGACAAATCAGGAAGCAGACAACTGGAAAAAAGAAACATTGAAAAGACAAATTTTCAGAGATGGTGCAGAGATTTGAGGGACTCCCTGGTACGGTGATTCAATCATTTGCTTTGTACTCAAGAGATTAGAGGGTTCAAATCCCACTAGCAGATTCTTGTTTAGACAGTGGACTTTTTCAGGAGATTTTTCATTGGGACTATTGCTTTAAATTATGAAGTTATGTACCGTAAGTGGAACTCTTGGCAGGAATTGTGCACTTCGTTGCGAGGAACGGAGTTCATATGGGGTAACTCAAGTACAATAAAGTCAATTCTCTACACATTTTTGTTGCCCTTTTTGGCAGATACGGATATATTTCAAGTGAATGAAACAATAAAAGTGACTCCATAACATAACAAAAACAGTGAAAAAAAATAATGCTGTAAATGAGACTAGCAAAACATAACGTGGCATCTATTGTGCAATATATGTATTATAAGTTTGATAATTGGAAGTTTCAGTTGTAACGAGAAATTACATTAAAAAGTGATTGGTTGAATAAAGTTTATTAAAGGAAGGCACAGAAAAAAATTATGTCATGGTAAATTGATAATTATTACTTGTGTATTCTTTTTTTAATTTTAGTTTGTTCACAAACTTGCAGATTAGTAGAATGTAGTCTGAAGAACAGAATGCGTTTATCATGGTTTACATCTTAGCTGCAATATCTGCACCTTTCGGCCTGAAACATCAGGCTTCAGCATGGTTTCTGGGTCACTTTCGCCCTATATGGGATGGGACGCTCAACTCCACTCCAAAAACTGCTTAGCATCTCTTACGACTTGCATGGAAAGTAACTGTCACCATTCTTTGCACCCTTTACGGGTTCTAACACAGAGGCATTACTTGTGTATGTGGTGAGTGTCCAAAGAGAAGGCAAAATTGTTTAACACTGTGCCCAGCCATTCATGTCATGAGGTAACAAAGAAGGGTTGGGTATGGAGTTGGCTATCCATGATATCCAGTGTGATGAAGCCTGGTGAAGACCCACGCCAGGACTACTGCGAGAGAACCAATCCCTTTTATGTGCAGCATGCTTCGAGATTAGAAAAAAGATATAGCAAAATTTCCTCTAGAATAGAATACTGTCCATCTTGTGGCAGTACACACTACAGCCATATTGAGTTCATCTAGATCTTATCTGTAGCAATCATCTAGAACTTGCAAAGCTATGGAAAACTTCCCAAAAAAATGAATACCAGAGAAACGCTAATCTGTAGCGAATAGTGAAACTCAACTCCATTGAAGAGAAACTCTAATCTGGGGCATATAGTGAAACTCCACCCCATCATGGAGAAACTCCACCCCATCATAGAGAAACTCCACCCCATCATGGAGAAACAAGAATGACAAACTCATACTTCTTTGGGTTCTATCATAATCATCATCACTTGCCGCAAGAAAGTGGTTGTGATCTCTTTCACAACAAGAGCTATAATCACATGACAACATCAATATGAATTACATATCAAATTAAAATATACAATCTTGGCCATTATGAGAAGTGAGAGTGACAACCAATCAATTATTTGCGATACAAAATATTGTTTTATTGTTCTCAAGTTTCTCATGAAATATTTGGCATTTCACAAATTTAATTAGAAAAGTAAGAAACATAAAACAGTTAATCAGGTCATTTGATACGGTCCCATCTCCAGACACTACCATCATCACTAACAGCCAGAAGGATGTTGCCATCTTTAGATAGCGCAGTTTGTCGAATTGCTGTGTTACATTTGTGATGAGACAGTTTGGCAAATCTGCAGAACAGAAACAATGCTACAGTATACAATGTAATGTTGATGTAAGTTATTAGTAACCAGATAGCATTTCATTTTAGTATGTGAAAGTTTGTTTGTTTGTGCATTTTTCCAGTTGCTCTATTCAAATAAACTGGGGCAAGGCTGAGTGGTTAGTGCTGTGGTCTCATACCCGTTAGGTCCAGGGTTTGGTCCCCGGTAAGGACTGGGTTTTTTCTGTCAGAGTGTAAATTAAAAATCCACCCTAAACATGACGTGGAGACAGAAAGGGCACACAGTCGCAATACACACAAACCACTCGAAATATAGCTGCAACTCCATAATGGGAAAAATGCAGCATTGACAGTTTTCTGATTTGCTATATCTTCATGAATTACAAGCAATTATGCTCTTGTTTCCTATGCACAGTATGTATAGACAGGGAGGGGTTGTTCAAAGTTTTCTTTCATATTCACAAGACTCCAACTCTTAGCAGCAAGCATTGTTTTGTGATTATAGCTTTCTACCCACAGAGGATCTAAAACAGTGATTCCTAAACTGGGAGGGGGAGCTTGAGGTAATCTCAAGGGGGAGGGGACGTGAAGCAAATTAGAAATTTTGTGCATGGAAGACATGATTGCCTTTACGTTAATTAATTTGAAATTGAAAGCATGTTTCAAAAATATATTTCAGAAGTGCAAAGGAAATAATGATTATTGTTTCAAATTACAAATAATATTTATAACCAGTTAATTTGACTATGTTCTTATGCAGATCTCGTACTGACAAAAAGAGTAACAGTGAATGCCTTGTATTAATTAATTATATTTCTGAATTATAACATGGTTGATAAAAGTGGGCGGGGGTTAAATTTGGATCTAAGAGGAGGGGGTTATCCAATGGAAAAGTTTGAAAATCACTTGTCTAAAATACAATTGTAAAAATGAAGTGTTGTGGGGATTTCACAAGGGGAAAGCATCGCTATTTTAACTTGTTTCGCTAGGATTCATACTGTATTTTTAATCTGACAAGGATTAGCATAATTTAAAACTGTGACCTCCGCTTGTTCAGAATTCATTGTATGCGAGATCATACTACCGATTCATATCAAGTGGGACCCCATCGAGGCCAGAACCTTGAAGTGGTGATGGGGCTTAGTTCAGCCATCAGAGGCTGGAAACTAAGACTGGTCGGGCACTCCCACTCGAGCAGGACCATAGTCCGGCCCAAGTAAGCAGAGTGCTGAAGACGGAGGCAACCAGCCAAAAGGCGCACAGATAATCAGGTTGCCACGCATAAAACACAATGGAAACATGTCTGCATCTAATAAACGTTATGGTGCCTGCCCTGTGGCGGACGTTCAGGCAGGGACGGTGCCGGGCCCTATACCTCGAAAGGGCCCAACCTCAGTTACTGGAAGTCCTTCTCAATTGCCCCGAGGAGCCAGGAGGCAAGGGAATAGAGCTACTGGCCAAACAAACAAACGACCAATAAAAATAATGCACTGGAATGCTGAGGGTGTCAACAGTAAAAGAGATGGATACAGCAAAAAATTGGAACTTGAAAATGTCCTCAGTGAAGAACAAGTTAATATATGCTGTATCCAAGAAACACACCTCAGCAGCGACATAGCCTTCAAAATCAGAGGCTACCAGTGCTACCGATCTGACCGAAAAGACAGGCGAAAGGGTGGAATTCTGACACTAGTTAAAAACAATATCAGTGCATGTCAGCTGGAAGTATACATGGACGGGGCAGAATACCAGATGCTCCACCTAAAAACAGACAGTGCAGAATTCCATCTACTGAACTACTACTGCCCAAATGATAAACCATTGGCACTAGACACAATTCCAGACAAAGAAAGGCTTATGGTGTGTGGTGACTTCAACAGCCACTCTCAGAGCTGGGGCTACGATCATATCGACAAGAGAGGTGAGGAACTTGAGAGCTGGCAGGATGAAAATAATCTCATTCTTATTAACCAGCCAGCAGACTCACCAACCTTCTACTCGAGAGCATGGCACACCACCTCTACACCAGACCTGGCATTCTACTCACCAGGCCTGGAATGGAACATCACACGTATCGTTGGAAAGCAGCTTGGGGGTAGTGACCACAGACCAGTATTTCTGGAAATTCACAATGAATATACCAAGGACAGCAGCACGCTCACTAGGTGGAACTATAAGAGGGCAGACTGGAAAATGTACCAGCATTTAACCAGTGTTCTAGCTAAGGACATGAACTTGGACAAAGACATCAATAGAGCAGTGAGTGAATTTAATAGATGTATACTACATGCTGCTAGTAAAACCATACCCAGGGGGGCACGCAAAAACTACAAACCCTACTGGAATGATGAACTGGAAAAGCTGCAAAATGAGATGGAAACATCTAGAAAGCAGGCTGAGAACAGACCTAGCCAAGAACATCACAACAAATATCAGCAAACAAAGGCTAAATTTCAAAGAGCCAAGTTACAAGCCAGACGGAACAGCTGGAAAGAAAAAACAGAGTCGCTGAACCTAGAAAGAGATACTAGGAAATTATGGAAACTTGTAAAACAACTAAATGATGAAGGTACAGGGAGAAATACCAGGATCACACTTTATAAAGATAAAAACATTTTAACAGGTAAACATGCAGCTGATTACTTTGCAGATTCCTTTGCAGAAGACAATAACGTCAAAGTCAGCCCAGACAAACAACAGGAGGTTCGAGCTAACCAGCAAAACATTGGACAAGACGAACCTATACCTGAAGTCATGGAGGCACCAATCACAATGAGAGAACTGGAGCATGCAATATCCAAATTGAAAATGAAAAAGTCCCCTGGAGCTGATGGAGTGTCCAATGAAATGATTAGAAACCTGGGAATTGCAGCAAGAGCAAAGCTGCTGCAAATCTTTAACACTAGCTGGTCCACAGGTAATGTACCACAGGCATGGAGAGAAGCAATAATGATACCTCTCCTCAAATCAGGAAAAGATGGCAACACAGTCTCCAACTACAGGCCCATCAGCCTCACAAGCTGTCTATGTAAAACAATGGAACGCATTATCAATCTTAGGATGCAGTGGTACCTTGAAAGTGAAAACCTTCTGGTATCACAGCAAGCAGGTTTCAGACAGTGCTACTCTACTGAAGATCAGGCAACCTACCTCTCCCAAGAGATTGAGGATGCCTTCCAAGATAAGAAACTGGTACTAGCAGCATGGATAGACCTCAGGAAAGCATTTGATAAGGTCTGGAAAGAAGGGCTCCTAAAGAAATTGCGAAATTGCAGGGTTAGCTCAAGAATGTACAAATGGGTAAAAGCATACCTGCTTAATAGAAGAGCCAGGGTACAATTAGATGGTCGCAAAAGCAAGAAAGTCCTACTGCGTCATGGAGTCCCCCAGGGAGGAGTCCTGTCACCCACACTTTTCTTGGTTTACATCAATGACCTAGTTGCTGAACTACCACACGGGATCAAAGTGGCAATGTATGCTGACGACCTGGTGCACGGAAGAACATGCGGCAGTGGCCACTAAACAAATACAAAGAGCTATCGATGCCCTAACCTTATGGGCAAATAGATGGTGTGTCAGCATTAACACAGATAAGTGCAGCACTACACTCTTTACCCTCTCACCAAAACAAAAAGCCGGTCATATCAAGATAGACGGAGAGCTCTTGAAAGAAGACAAACAACCAACATACCTTGGAGTTACTTTTGATGATAAGCTGACATGGAAGCAGCACATAAACAAAGCAACAACAAAAGCCAGGAGGAAGTTAGCTATCCTGAGAAAACTAAGTGGAACCACATGGGGAGCCAGTGGGAATATACTCAGTAAAGTTTACCAGCAAGGCATAAGACCACACCTGGAATATGGTTCAGCTGCGTGGTGTCCTGCATCAAACACCACATTACAAGATCTAGATAAAGTGCAAAACCAGGCACTTAGAATAATGTTGGGAGCAATGAAATCAACACCCATAGCAGAGATGCAGAAAATGGGAAGAATGCAAACACTTGGCGAACGCAGAGACACAAAAGTACTAATTCAAGCAGAAAAGTTTCAGTGTATGCCAAGTCATCCAATGAAGAAAAGATTCCAAAACCTAGCAATGGGGCGACTGAAAAGAAGCAGCTTTATCCATCAAGCTAAACGACTCCGTAGACAACTTACAGACCTACCTGAAGTTGACAGCCCCTTAAGGTCTGTACCAGAACAAACCCCATGGAGTGAAAGGCATGGAATGCCAATATACATTCAGACCCATGTGAAAGGAATACTAAGCGAGGACGAACTGAACAGTGTGCAGCGGAGGACAGTCACCCTCAGTTTCCTGGACGAGGAATATCCACAAGATATATGGGTCAGAGTATACACAGATGGGTCAGCACAGAATGCAGTAAGGAATGGAGGTGCAGGTGTATATATAGAATATCCACACAAGCCTAGAGATACAATCAGAACACCGACAGGAAAATTCTGCAATAATTATGATGCAGAAATCCAGGCAATTAGTGTGGCAGCTAAAAAACTGCTGAACTCCAACTCTGACCTACAGCCTGTGGTATTCCTGACAGATGCAAGGTCAGTGCTTCAAGCTCTCCAGTCTGGAAAACTAACAGACTTGAAAAAACTACTTAGCGAATTGTCTTACCAGTATAGGGTAACCATGCAGTGGATACCCTCTCACTGTGGAATACCAGGAAATGAAAAAGCAGACCAACTGGCTAAGGAAGGTGCTGCCGAAGACCAACCAGATATACCAATCACCTACCATCAGAAAAAACAGATGATCAAGTCAATAAGAAAGCCACAAACACCAACACAAGATGACTATCACATTATGAACAGATCAGAACAAGTTATAATTCTACGTCTCAGAACAGGACACATCCGACTCCGCAGTCACATGTATACAAAGTTCAAGATTGGCAACACGGCCATGTGTACATGTGGACAGGCAGTACAGAGTGCCAAACATATACTTCAAGAGTGTTCTGAGCATGAAACACTGAGGCAGACATATTGGCCAGAGGAAACAACACTGGAATCAAAGCTCTATGGGACACTGTATGAACTACAAAAGACAGTGAGTTTTATTAAGGAGACAGAATTGCAGATATAGACATGTTTCAAGTGAACGAAAGAAGAAGAAGAAGAAGAATATCAAGTGGGACAATTTGTTATGCAGAAATTTAACAATTTGCAGAGTTTAGAGACAATTTGTTTTCACTGGTATTCCAGCCGAAGACAGATGTGTCGGGCCATTCGCACAAATTAAACAGTGACACAACACATTTCCATTCTCTGGACTACATCCTGCTGGAAATCTAGAATGGATCATGGTCATGCTACTAGAGAGATCCAGCAGGAGTTTGAGAATGAACGCTGAAGTAGAAGAAGTTTACACTAGTACAGGTAAGTTGTTTTTCTGCTACCATAATTGACATTCTGTGTTATTGTTTTTTTTGTGTTTCTACAATTATACACATGCCTAGGTCTAGGCATTTTATCCTGGCTTGAAAATATTTGACAAAAACATGCGAGTCCATGGTTTTTTTCGGGGTTTTCTTTAAACTGGTAAGTTTTTTAAAACCAGTATTTGCTAATATTCTTTGTTATCGTTCTGTGTGTTTCTAACGCAACGTTTTTAAAGAAGTGTTATACTCATTTATAAGCTGATCCTCATATATCATTAGCGGACATTAATACAAAAACTCTAGGCTTATAAATGGAAATAATCTCCCAGTATGTTACTCCATACATGACTTTGGTACAGCATATTAGAACGTATTTGCCTTCCATCACTGATTTCTGCAGTAATTAACTTGTTACCAGGGCCAAAATTAATAGAAGGGCTTGATTAACTCTAATTAGTTGGCCAGAGAATGAGTTCTTGCACTGTATCTCCTATAGCTAATTAGGTTATTTACTTCTAATTGTCTTAGCATTTCCAATACTGGAAGATTTTTTTTGTGATTGTCAATATTGGTACCTACTTGGTTTGTGTGGGGTCATCAACGTCCAGGTCCCACACAAAAATATGACCAACTTGGTTGCCCAGAGCCATAACCTATTTCAAAACAAATTTTAAAAAACAACTTCAAGGACACTGAATACCAATAGTAACTGATAGAAAATTCCAACCACTTCATACAAACAAGTACAATTTTTAATGTTCATTCTCCAACCCTTACTAGAACTGTCTTGTAGCAGGACATTGCTCCTATTATATGTCCATCAGAATGTAATCCATAAAATGAACAAGTGTTGTCACTGATTTATTTGTGCCAATGGTCCAAAGACATCCGACTACTACAGATGCAAATACACAAAGCAGCACAGTTCTTTAATTTTCTTCTAACATTAAGGATTTTGCCACGACTTAAAATCATGATGTTGTATATGATCACCTGTTTGTAAGTTGCTGCATAAATCCTAGAGGAAATGTATCATCTAGGTCATAATTCCTCTTAGTAGAGAACGGGAAAGCTGACCTTAAAATCAATCAATTGATATCTTATTGCACTGGAGTCAATGATGTGGTTGTTTACACTGATAGATCTCTGGTTGTGTGTGTATAGAAATTGTAATGAGGTTACTGTGGTATTTTGAGAGGAAAAGTAATCATTGAGAGAAATGTAGCTCACGGCACGAGATCATCTAGAATGAGAATAGAGATGGAAGCTGTTATGGCAGCCATTACATAGATGACTGAATCAGCGAATAATAAAGCTGTGATTATGTCAGACTCACAATCAATGATTTGTGAGATGCAGACTGTATGAGATTGTGACTTCAAGCTTAATGAGATTATATCAGACTCACAATCAATGATTTGTGAGATGCAGACTGTATAAGATTGTGACTTCAAGCTTAATGAGATTGTGTCAGACTCACAATCAATGATTTGTGAGATGCAGACTGTATAAGATTGTGACTTCAAGCTTAATGTGATTATATCAGACTCACAATCAATGATTTGTGAGATGCAGACTGTATGAGATTGTGACTTCATGCGTGTAGAAAAGTATGTGGATCTACCTCTCTAATCACGTTGATGCACATGGTAATGAGAGAGTTGATAAACTGGCTACCTGTGCACCTGTGGTTTGCCCGCTGATAATGGATAGAAGAGACATACTGTTGGAAAGGCATAGAAAATTGACTTCATTTGCTCATTTTTACTCCGTCCCTCTCAATGAAGTGGCATGCCACATGCCGAGAGAGCACCACTCATGGCATGTAGCTCTGTAGCTTTCTGCTATAATCCCCAGGGAGCTCAGAAAAAATCCACTTTATACAAGATGTCATGAGCTGGATTAAAATCCTTCCTCTTGAGCACAAAGTGAATGGCATAACCATTACACAAGGGAGAATTTCCTCTATGAGCATCAATTGGATGAGGATACACGTCTTGTTTTTTTAATTTAAGATTTCACCAATTAGGAATTGTGCACAGAGAGAGCAGGAGATTGAGAGGAAGATTAATAAAAGTGTACAACCAACAAGTTATGAGAACTATCAATGCAGAAAATGGATGTGTCGGGCCTTTGGCGCACATAACAGAGCGACAAATGAATTTCCATTCACTGGACTACATCCTGCTTGAAATCTAGTAGAATCATTGTCCGGCTAAGAGAGAGATCCAGCAGAAGTTTGAGAATGAAGGCTGAAGAAAAAGAAGAAATGGAAACTATTAGCGTGCAGATCCTTCCCCCATCTCTAGAGACTGAGCGCCTATAGGTGTGCACGTGATGTCAGTTCAGCAAATCAGTGTATTAATTCATTTATCTGACATCATACAAAGAAACATTTCTGAAATATAATCCTACACTAAGTATTCAAAGATTGCCAGGAAAACTAATGTGTGGGTGTTGAAAGAGTCAAATGTGAGACAGAGCTTAATTGATAATATAAGAAAAAGACAATCTTCATTTTTTGGTTACATTATGAGACAAAGAGGTTTGGAGGACATAATCACAACAGGCATGATTGAAAGCACAAGAGACAGAGGGTGACAATATTAGACAGTTTAACAACCTGGCATGGCAGGGAAACAACAACAATCCTGATACATAATACTGGAGATAGAGAGCAGTGGAGAACCATACTGCCTACACCTGATGATGATAATTACTATCTATCTACCATCTTTTCTCTGTGCTGTTAGGTATCTTAGATTTGAATGCTGATAGGTTTTCTAGCTATGGTATGTTTCTTCATTTAATATTGTGATAACATTGGCAATTCCTTCCATACATCTTTTTCTTGGTCTTCCTTTGCCTCTTGTTGTTTCCATTCTTATGTTGTATGCTCTTGCTGCTGGCCAAATATGGATTAATCCTCATTAAATGGATGAACCATTCCAGTCTCTGTTTTTAATATATTTGACCACAGATGTTGTTCCAACAGTTCCTAGTAATCTCTTCATTCCTCACATGATCTCTTCTTGTTCTGTTTGCTGCTTTTCTTTGACATCTCATTTCACACGTAGTAAGCTTTCTTTCTTGTTCTTTTGTTAGTGTCCATGTCTAACATTTATAACACAATTTTGGTATGAATATTGAATTTAGGATTTGCTTTTTTTTTATATGGACATATGTGCACTTCAAGATTGGTGTAAGTTCATGATTTACATAGTTGACTTATAATGGGTTACTACATGATTCTCCTTCTTTGTTCTCAAACCCCTGCAGATTATCAAGATGTAGAACGGAGAATGGAATGCACTGTGTTATGGTTTGCAGCTGTGCAGTGATATCTGCATCTTCGGCCAGAAACATCTGACTTCAGTGTGTCTTTTGCGTCACTTTGACCCAATATATGGGACAGCTAACTCCATCACATTACCTCCTTAGTTGCCTCTTATGGCATGCATGGAAGATAAACAGTGTTACTATTCTTTGCTTTCCTTGCTACATGATTCTATTTCTGTAATTGTTAATGAAATGCAATATCAACAGAAATAAAAAAGATGAACATTCTTAATGAAAAATCAGCAAATTGAATATGCACAAAAAAAAGGCAAAGATTATGAGAATATAAATGCAGCTAATGGAATCCATATTACATTATGTGACACAAATATGCAGTAGGTAGAATCATACACATACCTAGTGGTCAGACATGAATGTCAAGATAAAGTTACAAAAAAACATGAGTAAATTTTACTGTAGTAGCAAATTAAACTACAACCAAGAGAATAGCGACTTTCAAAAAGGAGTCCTGAGAGTATCATGGACAGCAAGAATAACCAACTAAGATGTGCTAAGCAAAATCAACATTCAAGAAGGTTGTCTTTTAAACACCATATTCAGAAATAAGTTAGGTTTTATCATCCATGTGAAGTGACACGATGGCATAGAAAAAGCGTTCTTGGATGGTGTGATGATGATTCAATTCCTTTCACTTTGAGCAGGCAGCTCTTGACAGCCCATAGCCCTTCTGGAGAATGCACAGGTTCTCCTCAGTTGTGGTGCAGTTGTGCACAGTGTGTTGTGTATAGTTGGAAGCGGTGGTAGTAGTTCATGTCGGATGTCTGTTCACTTTGGGCACTACAGTAGTAGGTGTTCGACAGTCTCCTTTTCTGCATTTGGTTCATGTAATGGATTTATTCTGTTCAGGTGTTTATTAACGTGCGCATGACCTGTCCTTAGTTGGAATGTGAGATTCTGGTTTGCGCTCTCTCTCTCGAGTTGTTTTAGAGGGTCCATTGGATTGGATTTCTGTTGATGTTCATATAGTAAGTGCCCAGTCTTTGAGCTGGCCCACTGTCGCAGCTATTCTTGTCTGTAGTTGTTTCTTAGGATTTGTTTGCATGTTTGTAGGGAGATTTTTGGGGAAAACAATAAAAGGAACAACAAGAAAACTATAAACTTTCATCTATCAACACCGGTGTAGAATAAAAAGTTTAAAATGAATCACCTGTGTTTTTGAGTCTGAAAAGGAAGCAAAAAACAGCAACATTGTTTACCTTCCATGCTTGTTGTAAGAGGTGAGTAGCAACCCTATCAAATGGACAGATAGAAGAGACAACAAAAATTCTCTGCCAAGGTACTCACCTGTTGACTGTAGTCCAAAGAAAATCTCATGTACCAAATCTCACATTCCTTATATTCAAACCGGTGCTGTACCCACACACCTTCTTTGTCGTCTGCCTTAACTTTTGGTGAATCATGGTGACCTCCTGGTCTCCAGCAGACAATGCAGTTCTCACAGGACTACAAATATTAGAAGGCTGCATTAAACCATGTCAAGAGTACTTCAATAATACTATCTATTAATCTTTCAATTTGTCTTCTATATTCATTCTCAAACTAATGCTAGTTAGTAGGGTGTATGCTGGAGAATGGAGTGTGTTGTCATGGTTTACAGTTTGACTGTAATATCTGCACATTTCAGTCTGACACATCTGACTTAAGCATGGATTTGGACCTGTGTTAACATTGATCTATGAGATTGGACGGCAGACTAGTGGCTTCTTACGACATGCATGAAAGATCAGTGTTGCTTATTTGTCTCCTCTTTATGACCAAAACAGATGTGTAAACTATTCATCTACAGCTGACTCAGTGGTAGAGTGGTTAGTAGGCCTGTCTTGGTCAAACTTCTGCATTCACTCTCAAACTCTTGAAAATTAACAGGATGTAGTCGAGAGAATGGTTGTGTCATGATTTACAACTTTGCTGCAATATCTGAACCTTTCAGCCTGATACATCCAGATTCAGCATTATTTATGAGTCACTTCGACCCTATATAGGATGAGACTGCCAACTCCACACCATAACCTTAGTAGCATCTTACGACACGCATGGAAGGTAAACAGTGTGCTATTCTTTGCTCCCCTTTCAGTAGCAACAACACAAGGGCAAGCCACAAACTTGATTGTGGTTTGAAAGCTGATCCTCCACATCTTACTGCTGACATGACTGGATACAATAGTGGTACCTAACAACAATAGTTGAATAGCGATGTCCTATACAAGATATGCTTCATTATTTATTTTATTTTATTGTATTTTGACAGGTGCGGATGCACAACTACATATAATATTCTACAGGACTGTTCCAGCTTCACTGCTCACAAAGTGAAAGTCTGGCTCACAGGATCATCTCTGCAAACAAAATAGCGGAGAACCAAGAGTAACCTTATACAAACTGCTGTACATATGACTATTATAAGACTGATTGCAGTCATTTAGCACAGAAGAATCTGGTTAGTTGGTCATCTGAGATGGCCTGCACTTCTTTTCCACAAAGCTGGATATTTCATCCTAAAATTATTAATATTAACTTTTATTTTATTTTTCATCACATCTCAGAAACTACAGAAATCCAAGATTAGCAACAAATGTAGTCCAAAAATGATAATTCTACTTCTGTTCAAACTGGACACATGTTTAGATTACTTACTTTTGATAAGACCAGGTTACCAAGCCAGCGAACACAATCAACATAGTTTCTGTGAATTTCTCGTGTAGAGAAATCTGGAAAGTGACAGCACTCAGTTGGGAATGGTCTGTTAAAATAGAAAATTCATAAAATTAAAGATGTCAACTAGATATCTCCAGCTGAAGACGGATGTGTCAGGCCATTGGCGCACATAAAATGGTGAGACAAAGCATCTTAATTCTCTGGACTACATCCTTCTAGAAATCTAGTAGGATCATTGTCCTGCTACAAGAGAGATCCAGTAGGAGTTTGAGAATGAACGCTGAAGAAGAAGAATTAGACATCTTATGTTTAGAATATGCAGGACGCAATGCAAAGAGAATATTTAAAATATAAAGGATGCAAAAAAAAAAAAAAAAGAGAATGCTTAGAATAAAAAGGATGCAATGCAAAGAGAATGTTTAGAATATAACAGTTACGGCAAAAGAAAAATGCTTGTAGAGCATATTCAAGTGTTGTGCTGTCTGGCGCAGGTAATCATGGATTTATACAACCATCTCTAGTATTTTTGTACAGGATAGTTGTTGACTCTTTACTATGCCACAATGTTTAAACATCTAGTATCTTCTCATGCCATTCTGTCTCTCATGCTGTAAATCGTGTCTGTTGTAACTATTCTGTACCCCTCCCTCCCCAATAATATGGATTTTAAAAAAACATTGTCAATTTCTGATATTATTAAGCAACCTCCATTTTGTCTAGACCTTTTTCTAGCACCTCTTGGTATTTCTAGCTGTTTATGGTGTTTTCAATATTCTTCTGTAAAACCACATCTTGTTGCTTCTAATATCCCAAAATCATGTTTATTAATTGTCAGAGACTCACATTCATATGTTTTACTTTTAATATTGAAAAGAGTGCATAGCAACCGGGTGGAATTTTCAGACTGTACCATGGTAACGGGTAACACAACCATGCCTTTGAGATAGCAAACCTTGTGCCTTTAAGTGTCACATCGGTTTGGATCAGAAAGGCTATGGGCTGCTGAGACACCAGCTCACAGCTAAAGGGATTGTTTCATCATCATCATTTATACAAAAACGCTCAAACTTTATTAAAATATTACAAGAGATAGATACATTACGGGTAAACTAAATACAGTAGAATCTCTATATAACAAACTGGTCAGAACCAACAAACTATGTATGTAATAATAACCAAAATTTCTTTCTTCACTAAAGAATAAACTTTATTAAACAAATAAACTTGGATCTTTGAAATGTTAAATAGAGAATTTTGATATAAATATAAGCACTATAAAGAATTCCACTGTACAAGCTCCCATTTTTCCTAGTTTTGTCAAAATTAATTCAGGATTCTATAGATGTTTATAAATAATAAATTTATATCATCCCAAGAGTAAATAAGCAATCACAAAAAATGTTTTGTTGTAATAACAAATACATACTGATCAGTTTTTGCTGAACTGTAACTGTGTGAATCTTCCAATGCCTTTTTGATATCAGGTTTGTCTAGATTCCAGATTTTTAGTGAGTGGTCCATCCCACACGACACTATCTTGGTTCCACTGAGATTAAAGTCCTGCAAAATATATTTATGAGAATGACAAATTAGTATTTATAAGAAATATTCTTGAAGAACAAAATATAGTTTTTGTGTGTATGGCCTTGTTGGAATCTCACGGCCACAGACGGATATGTCGGGACATTGCCACAAATAACACGGCGACACAATGCATTTCCATTCTGTGGACTACATCCTGCTGGAAATCTAGTAGAACCATGGTCCTGCTACAAGGGAGAACAGAATGAGTTTGATAATGAACGCTTCAGAAGAAGATGCATCTCAAACCTACAGCCCCTTATGCTTCCTTAGAGAATCAGAGTATGCTAAGAAAGATTATGAATGGCTGAACATGATGACTATGGTTGGAGTCTGTGAAATAGTCTAAACTGACAAGAATCAAATTCATATTTGTGCCAGGACATGCTGGTGCCTGAAGAAATGAACACACAGATAGGCTGGTGGATACAGTGACCAGACAAGCAATGGCAAGAGATGATATTCATAATGCACTTAGAGAGATAGGACAAATTTTTGGTTGAACTGATGTTTGTGAATCTGCAACCTTGAGCTGACTACAAGAACATAATGTTACTAGAGGGTGGTGGTGACCAAAGGTGCTACAAGAGCAACCAGAGTATTGTAAACTAAGAGAGTGGAGATGGTCTGTCGCTGCACTGGGATATATCTTGAGACCCAAGCACTTTTGGATCAATGGTTTGTCCAATAGATATAGAGCATACATCTTTGCATCTCATGAGTGGTCTGCTCTAACTCTTCCCTTCTGAAGGTTTACCTAAATATTTGATCAAGATACAAAGTCATTGTTGCTCATTGAATAAAATAAAAATAAAACTGATGAATCAAACATCCAAATATCTACTCACTGCACTTAATGCTTCATCCCTGTGTCCATCGACTCCCCCAAAAATGACAGCACAAACTCCTGTTTTTACATTCCAGATTCTGAGATCATGATCTAACAAACAGAAATGACAAATACCTTAATGCAACATAAACATGTATGATTAAGTCTTCTGGGTATCAAAAAAAAAGATTACAACAACATAAACATGTATGGTTATTAAGTTTTTTAGGTATAAAATTAAAATTACAACAGCATAAATATGTATGATTAAATATTCTGGGTATGAAATAAAGAATAACAGAATAAAATTCCTACCATGTATGTCATAGGAAGCAAATAAAGAGGTTTTGGGATAGAGTTGGATGTCTCTTCTTCCCATAGAGGGTCAAAGTGACAAAGAAGTCATGCAGAAATCAGATGTTTCAGGCTGAAAGGAGCAGATATCACAATTAATCTGTAAACATGGCACAAAGCATTTCTACTCTCCAGACTACTTCCTGCTTATCTGCAGGAGTAGCGAACGAAAAAAACGAAATAAAGATCAGAACATAAATTTGTATGCTTGAGTGCAAGTCTTCTAGGTGTGCACACACTAAAAAAAAGAATTCCCTCTCCCTTTCCCCCACTCAAATACATGAGTACAGATATAGACATGTTTCAAGTGAATAAAAGAAGAAGAATAAATACATGAGTACAGATATAGACATGTTTCAAGTGAACAAAAGAAGAAGAATAAATACATGAGCTCTACTTCTTATAATCTATGGTGATCCAGAAGAAAAAACAGTGCATGTAATTACCGTCGTAAGTTCATAGTAAAACACCCTGTATAATCAATGAAGTGTCGACCACATAAAGAAGGTTTGCTGCAATGGACTTCCAACACCCCCTGTCTCTTGCCTTGGTGGTACACAATATCATGAGATTTCGTGACATTTCCCTCCCACTTGTATCTCTGCCTACCTCTTGCTCACCTCCCCCTCAACTCTACCTTGAACTAATGTCTTCAACAAGGTGCCATGTCTTTTAATGTGTCAAAAATATTTATTTGTGTTATTTTTATTTCATTTAATACTTTTTTCATACTTAGTGTTGCTAGAACCTTTTTTTGTTTGTTTTATTCTCTTTCCATGAAGTTCTCCCTATTCTTTTATATATGATATCTACATCTCAATGGCATCAATTCTGTTTACTAGCTGTTTGTTCATTACCCATGTTTCTCAGCCACACATTAATGTACAACAGATGTAACACTTTGAAGTTCTCATTTTTAATCTGTGATTTGTTTTGATTTTAGCAGTTTTTCTTCTGTCATTGAAAGTACTTGTGACTAATTAACTAATATCCAAAATAGAAGAAGCTTGTTTGCTTGGTGCAGTATCTTTTCAGGTATTTTTATGTTTAGCATTGATTGGTTTCTCCTGACTTTCTGACTTTTGCTGAAATACCCTGTACAATTATATAAAAGAGCAAGCTTACCTTTACTAACAGACAATAGAAGGTTATTATCTCTAGGTTTGAACTTCAGCTCATTCACTGCATTGCCATGCCCAACAAACTGCTGCAAAAACAATAAGCAAACACAACATCAATAAATGTGCTTAAGTCTCTACCATCATGACATATTGTGTACTCACAACATGCAAACAAATAAAATGCAGATACATATCACCATCAATCAATAAACAGGTAACCAAGAATGTTTCTCCACAAATCTCTGCCCTTGTGTTAGTAAAAAAAATCAGAAGGCAGCAGACTGAATTTGAACCAGGTCTGTTCAGATAGTAACATATTCGCCTTGCAACTTGAATCACTACATTATTATTCTGAGTACTGTCAATAACTCTTGATGCTTTCTAGTTATATTATTCATTTGTGTTAGTAAGTTCAGTCTGTGACTTACTCCCATGCCATGATAAACAACACATCCAGCAGCTTCTCCCAATACAGCCTCTTCTCTTCATCTTTCAAGCAGACACAAAAAAACCTGCAACACAACACATCCCCATTCTGGAAATATTGTAGGACCATTGGCCAGCTACAGTAAGATTAAGCAGGAGTTTGATAATGCATGTCAAAGAAGCCTGGTTCTGGTTACGAGCAGGCATTATTGCACCCCAGGCAGACCCATAGATGCTCAGCTTACCTTAGTACATGATGAAGGATTTACACACTGATGGTTCCTGTGAGTAATCGGTTAAACATTATTTTCATTCCACCTTGCAAGCATCCAGTTTTTTACTACCACATTTAATACAAAATTCTCCAAATCTCATCCTAGATGTGACAACAATATCAGTGTCTATATCAAGCAGTCCCTCATGTATCAGTTTCAGCACCTCGCACTTATCCATTATCAATTCCTCATCTATTGATACCTTAGATCAGTGTTTTCCAATTCTTTTTTTTTACCAAGCCCTATCTTAGTCTTTCTAAAATTCTGATGTCCCTCTAAGTAACATATACATACTTTTTTCATATTAAAAAATTGAATTATTCCCTAAATGAAACCTAATTACACCTAGTTCGAATCCCCCCCAATATATCTATTTGCTAAACCCTGTGTTGTCTTTCAGCGTCAGGGGTAGAATTTCATGGAGATATTGAGATGGCCCTCGTATGTGCTCAGTATATTGTGGAATTTGTTGTCTCTTTTATCTCGGTGGTCGATTTTTGTGTGGCCTGCCACTAGGTCTGCCTTCACTGTATCTGCGTAGAATGGCTTGCTGTGGTATGCTGTTTGATGGTAGTCTGCTGATGTGTGCAAACCATTTGATCTGTTGTCTCTTAATGTTCCAAATTTGGGGTGGTACCTGTTCTGTCTAATATTCTCATTCCTCATTCTGTCTCTTAGTGATATCCCTAGATTCTGCGCAAACATTGCCCCCCTGAACAATAAAATTGCCCCCACCTAGCGATGCAAGTCTGTCCACTCTAATTATTGCATACTCCAGCATTTCCTTGCTATCTACTTATAACAGCACATGCCATCATGAATCTTTTGAAGTGTGGACTGGGAGTGATACGAATGCAGTAACTGCTTCCATTTCCACCCTCATACTGGATGTAGTTGTTTCATATGCTCAGCTATAACTCTACCACTTGCCGTGCTAGCTATAAAACCAGTCAGACTTCTCACCCCAACAAACGGATCCATCAGTAAACATAATGAAATTACCAACAACAAAAAAACAACAACTGAAATACACTACAAGTATTTTATTACAAAATGTACCTTTATACATTGCCCTACAGTTGGGCTAATGATACGAATAATCCCTCGTACTCCTCCAACAGCTAGAATTGGTTGACCTGTGGCATCATCAAATGACCAGGCACAGCAGTATAGATTTTCTTCTGTCTATAATTCAGTTAAGGATATAATTACCACAGACAAATGGTCTAGAATACAAGATTGTGAGCATCATTATACTTGGCTGTTAGTTATTGAAAGAAAAACCAAGCAATAACTATAGAAAGTGGAGAAATCAGTATAATACTACAATCAATCAAGAGACAAAAAATGTACATAAAATCTATGTATACCTTTTTCATCTTGTAGACAGTAATTAACACTTTCACTGTCATGACCGATTTTTCTCATCGAAGCACTAAGTCGTATTCACTGCTGACTTTCTTTTATTGTCCGTGAATATGACCTTTTTTGTAGAAAATTTTGCTGGTTATACACTGGTATTATTCAGTGTGGGAATTCCTGTTTATTAAAAATGTCATTTCAATACCGTGGAAACGGTTATTGTATTGATTCAATGTTAATAATTGGAGTTAATTATTTTATTGTTTTTTCAATGAGCACTTCAAAATAAAAAGTCACCAGGCTTGATAGATTGTGAAATGAATATATCAGGGAAAGAATAGGTATAATATCTTGCACAGATTACAGATCGATCATAATGGCCACATTATGAGAATGCATCATGAAAAGTTGCCTGTACAAGCATATAACCAAATGAGATCAGGGTACAAAGCCAAAGAAGACCACGGAAAAAATGGATAGAAAACGTCAGGGACATCCTGAACAGACACAGCCGAGGCCACACATCTGCCTTTAGAATGCTCGGGCTCCAATCACCCCTATGCTTAGCGGCAAGAGTGGATCACAAACCATCTGGGGAAAGACAATAGACTTCAAAATAGACAATGTAGCTGATGATACCCGGTTCAAAGTGACTTATATTTTGACTTATTAGCGAGTGATAAAACAGTCTTAGAATCAGATAAAGTATTGTACAATAATTCAAGTGCTGACAGTCATTGATTGATATGAGATAGTTCTGCTGACCAAGGGCTGAATAATGGACGTTCACTTTAAAAATTGGAGCATGGCTCAATAGATGCATCAATGGGGTCAATTTGACATAGCTTATTGCGATAAGGGACCTTATCTGTTCACATTTTCAAAAGTAGGAATCATGATTACACTCAAAACTGTGTGAGATTGGTGTAAAGATCGGATAGATATATTAGAATAGATATATATACATAATAGATATATGAAGAGAGGGATCAATCAATATTGAACCGGAGCTGCTAGACTCTGTTGGGTTTATTGAGACTGAGATCAGAGCACCTATGAACTTGTCTAGTGTGCACTCATGATAACCTGCAGTTATAAATCATGGTTTGCTGAGTTTCTTTTTTGCTTAATACTTTTGCTGCCACGACTTTTTAATCTTAGTCTTTTCCATTGCCATGCCATTCTTTTGCATGAGTTTTCACTATTAAAAAAATCAACCAATAACATTAGGGTGTTGAAACTTGTAGATGTACACACAATATTAATCTTTCCAAAAACAATTACCTCAAGCTTTTATCAAAACTGACTCATTTCCATTTATTTTATGAATGATCTTGTCCAGCAATTTTGTGGTATGCACAAAAGGCTGGTTGCGCTGGTTCCATTCTCATGACATGACCAAACCCCCCTGGTTTGCTGTTTCTCAATTAAGCTTGACTTGAGATGATCTTTACTTCTTTCCTGATATCTTAATTTCTCCATCTGTCTCTTCTGGTGACATTTATAGCTTTCATCAAACATCTCATTTCACATACTGTGATCTTTTTCTCTAGTGTCTTTGTCAAAGTCCATGTTTGACATTTGGTAACACAAGAGTTGATTTAAAAACATTGTTTAAATTACTAAGTCTATATGCATTAGAACAGTTTGTGACATCAGCCATGACAGTATCTCCATCAGTCTTTATCTTTATCATAAGTCTGTGCTCATGGTTGTAATGAAGGTACTGCTGGATTCTATGAGTTTTTTTTACTGAACCTTGTGTGATGAAGTCACAGACACAAACTATTTTTTATGCATCTTTCTCTTCACTGTATTTTTATTGATCATGATGTTTCTCCTTTGTAATGGCATATAAATAGTCAATCCGGTTTAGTGTTTCTGCGTCAGTTTGGTGATTTTATGCTGATATCCAATCACATGAAAGCCTGCAACCATTTGCTATTGTCAATGTTTGCTACTTTTGAGTCACATGGTCTACATGACACCTGTATAACCAAGTCTCTCTCAAGGATACAATATCAGCTTCACCAGACACAACAATTAATTTATGATAGCTCTCAAGGATACACTAGGATCTGCATATGACTGCAGCAGCTTGATTTTTCCACCATCATGACACTCATAGATGGTGACCTGCCAGAGATTTTAACAAAAATGTAAGCAAATGGTGATGTCTAGTAACACAAACCTCTACAACTACCAATATAACCATTCACAAAAAAAGTCATACAATTGCTAATATAACCATTCAAACATAATTTCATAACATGCCATTGCCAATATAATCATTCATTATACACAAATGACTATATACAATTTACAACTGTTAATATAACTCTTGGCATCACTTATATATTTCAGCAACATTGACACAAAATTAATACTAACACTGATCTTAAACCACAAATAAGACTGTATGAGTTGGAATTATTTTAATGTGTCACTAATTACTAGATCAGAAGCAAAATATTAACTAATTAAAAACTGGTTAACATACAGAAATAATCAGAAATCCTTGCACAATACATTAATATTATCTTACTCTATTGTGTCCCACTGTGGCAAATAAAACCGGATCAGTCTCTTTCACTGCGAGATTAATTTGTATTCCAAAAAGCGGTTGTCCATGATCTTCCTAAGCAGACAAATATTAAAGAGGAAAAAAATTAACAAAATATCACATCTTTTAAAGATACATGAAACAATACTAATTTAATTCTTTTTAATATATGTATTTAATTTTGCAGAGATCAGAAAGAGATTAACAATGGCCCTACAAAAAAAAACATCACAGATGAAAAATCTATGGCAAGGGACAAAGAGAAAAACAAAGTTACAACTATTATGAAGCTATATCTTTCCAGTGGTAACATATGGTTTAAGACATGGGCAATGACTTTTGCAATGGAAAAGAAAATAGCATTCGAAATGAAATGTTATAGAAAGGTCCTAAGAGTATCATGAACAGAAAGACGAACCAACGCAGATGTCCACAAAGATCTGAGCATAGAAGAATGGCTCCTCAAAACTAAAAAAAAATGCAAAATAATATATTTTGGACATATAATGAGACATAATGGTGTAGAAAGATTAATCATTGAGGGAAAATTTCCAGGTAATAGAATAAGAGGCAGACCGAGACTATCATGGACACATGACATTGAAGACCTCTTGAACATGACACTAGAAGAAGCTGGACAGCTTGCACAGAACCGAGAGGCAGTGAGGACAACATTCTGTAAAGGACATGTCACATAGATAGATGTATTTAACTACTTTTACTTTACTTTTGTACATTATTATTGCGCCTTCCCTCATCATGGTCTTGACTAATGTTCAAAGCCATCGTAAGGGCATGTTGCAATGCTTGATAGGAAATAACGCTGTGAGGTTTTATGTGATTTATGACTAAATGCTCGCTAAAGGTGGTGTGATCAATGTAATGACTGTCACCTTTACTTTTCAAGACTTGTTCAGATATTCATTTCCTGTGGCTTGGGTTGATTTAGGAGTTGTTACAGGTTGAAAAGAAGTCTTGGTCACATAGAATCATATCCTGGATCACATGACTAGAAAAGCCAGTGCACTTTGATCTGATATAAAGTCATTATGTGGCACTGTTATTTTCAGCCTCAGCAGTTAGACAGTGATGAACTATTTTGCACCTTTCAGTCCAGTACTTAAATATTTAATTTTACGTTTCCAAACAGAAAAAAAGTAAAAGAAGAAGTCACACAAATTTCCCTCATCTCAAAACCTTTATTCCTGGTCACACTGCATCAGGTTTTTCCCTTGATACCTGATTACACTGCAACAGGTTTTTCCAGATAGGACTTATCATTCTTCTGCAGACTTGTAATATCAAACTTGATGGACAGTTTTATTTTACGCCATGCACATCTTCGCTTGTGAAGGAATATTATCATCACATTTGAATCAGTATTTGTTTCTCTTGTACTCACTAGGTTTGTCCAAAGGGATAACTTGAATGTATTCCTGGTTGGCAGTTTCTGAGGAGATGGTGAGCATGAATTTAGACAGGCTGACGTCTATCTCGCATGAGACAGGTTGACATCCATCTCACATGAGGTATTCCACTATTAGTGAACTTACCTTGTGTAATTACACACCACTGTCCAATGTCCTAGAGTACTGGCCATTATGTTGACTGCAAGTTCTGTCCAGCACAGGTAACTGCTCAAACAGTAAAGTTGAACTAGGGTTGGTATGCCCTCTTCGCTGAGGTTTTTCTCACAGATATCAGAAATGCCTCGTCCCAATCTGAGCTTCTGTCCACATTTTCTTCGTACCAGGACAGTATGGTATCCTGCCTTTACCATTTCATATAACTTGTCAGAAGATAACTTTGTTTTTGAGCATGAACTTGCTTTTGGTTACAATATTCTCACTTATTCTTGCACATGGCACTGCCATCTTACACTGTGCTACCTTTGCATATACTTCTCCAAAGGCAACTCTGACTGTTCTTGCCTTAGTGCGTTTTAAAACATGACATCCCAGCACTCCATGCCAGCCGTTATTTTTTGGCTGTGAGGGGCAAAGTTTATTCAGTTTATCTAAGGCAAAAAGTTATTATTCCACCTCAGTCTGCACTGCCCAGACATGATACATAAGGTGTTTATTAAATTGCTTCACACAAATCTTACAAATAAGCCTCTTTCCAGGCTGCACCACAAGGAGATGCTTTTAGAATCTTGGTCATCTGCTAACCTTGGCATTGTACAAGAACAATGCATATCCTTTAAACACCATCCTGGACTATAACATGGTGGAAATGTTCTTTAACACATCCAGATGGAGTCAGTTACCACATATATCCCTGCCCCTTTCCGTGGATATGCCAGGAGCATGAGTTTATAGCAACTCATGCTCACTTGATGCTACTGGTTGTAGGATATATGGGATATTTCAATACTTCATGATATTAAACACCATCCTGATGGGCGGTATCACTGTTTGGTCTCAGAGGTTGCTCCACTGTCTACCACCAGTGGACACACCAGACAGAGGTAAGTTGCCATTCCCCCAACGCCACCAAAAAAAAAAAGAAAGCCACTGAGCTACAAACAAAAAATTAAGAAAAAAAACTTTTGAAAAATGTTTTGAAACACTCAAATTTTAAAAATAAACAAGCAGAAATAAATACAAACCTTGATAAAGTTTGTGCATTTAAACTGAAGTTTACATTTTTTCATTTGCCTCTTGCTCCTAATGCCGACACGCCCTCTCAGTGTGGGTGTTTCACTGCGTGATGACTCTTCTTCTTTTGTGCTTGCTGTGCTAGAAACATCATCCTGTTGATATTATAAATAAAATAAGCATATCATGTATAAGACATTGCTTGTTGAATTTTCACTGATAAGTTGGGTACTCAACATGAATCACACAACTTCTGTTGTGAGTAAACCTCCAGCTATCATGTAATGACTTTTTATTTTGCAGCCAGGCTTAACCTTGTATAAGTTTAATATAACAAGTCCCCTAAAGTCTGCACCAGAACAAACCTCTTGCAGAGAGGATAGTGGATTACATATTCATATCCACAACTGAGGTGAAAGGAATTTTATGTGATAATGAACAGGATAGTGTACAACGAAAAACAGCTACCCTCAGTTTACTGAATGAATAATACCCACATGATATATAGATCAGAGTCTATACAGACGGGTCAGAGGAGAATGCAGTGAAAAATGGAGGAGCAGGAATGTATATAGAGTAGCCAAATTATATAGAGGCTAGGGATACAATTAAAGTACTAATGGGGTTATTCTGCCATAATGAACAGGCAGAAATCCAGGTAATCAAATGGCAATTGAAAAACTGCTGAGTACCAATCTTGAATCACAGCCTATAATATTCCTGACAAATGCAAGATTAGTACTCAGAAAACTACTGGACCTGCAGATGTTACTGGCTGAATTAGGTGGTCAGAAAAGGGTAGCTATGCAGTGTATACACCACACTGTGGAATACCTGGTAACATGAAAGCAGATCGGCTAGCTAAGGAGGAAGCAGCTGATGCCAGATGTACCAATAACGTACCATCATAAGAAACAGATGATCAAGGCAATTAGAAACCCAATTCCAACACAAGATTACTACCAAATTATGAACAGACCAGACCAAGTTGTCATTCTGCGCCTCAGAACAGGACACAACTGACTCCACAGCCACATGTAGGGGGCATATACAAAGTTCAAGATTGGCAACACTGCAATGTGTACATGCACCTCAGACAGCAGAACATTGAACATAGTCATCAGGAATGCCAGGAATATGAAATGCTGAGGCAAATAACTGACCCACAGAAACAACAATGGTAGAAAAACTCCATGGACCTCTGTACAAGTTACAGAACACAGTCAAGTTTATAAAGAAATGAAACTTCAGATATAGGCATGCTCCAGGTGAACGAAAGAAGAAACAACAGAGAAATACTGAGGTTTACAGTTTAGTTAGTTTACAACCTGGCTTCAATATCTGCATCAAAACTCCTTAATCGCCTATTATGACATGCATTATTATGTACGGTTTCCCCCTGTTTTCACGAACACACTACACAGTACCAGTGTGACACAGTACAGGCTTGTCAACATGCGGGATATCATTCCTGTGGATCATCTAAATAAACAAACATAGAGTAGACAACAAAGTTTACAATGCATAAAATATAGACACCGATGAGCAGGAAATGGTCGCTGGTGTAACAATAAAACAATACACGTCTGAACCGTCGGACTATCATATGGAACAAAAACAATCAATGTTCTTGTCGGCACTACTTACTTTTAAAACTTTAAGTGAAGGGTTAAATTTAGTAGTCAGTAGCAAATAAAAATGTAAATTTGGCAAACGACAAAACTATTACTTACTTTAACTTTAATATTTAAACTTAAATTATGCTGATATTTCATTTTGCAAGTTAGTATAACTAATAACTCTACAGCTTCTTAGTACTTACCAATTCATCACCCGAGTTGTCAGCCGGCATGATTAGACGTTGCCTTTTAAACAAAGGGAATGTAACTTCCTCGTCCATTCTTCCTATTGTTTATAATAAAAAAATCCTATTATTCCCACACGCGACGAACTCTTCAGAAGAAAATAGGTTAGGTACGGATAATAAAATTACACCTCACACGAAGAGACTTACATTCGCGCTTCGCTTGACTAAATTTTTATTTTTTTTTATTTTTTTTAAATCTAACATGCTCTTATATATATATATATATATATATATATATATATATATATATATATATATATATATATATATATATACACGCATGTAGTTGCGTCTGTGGGTCTCACCACAGGCCCACTAGACAAACCACCCATACAACATAAAACCTTAGTAGATGACATGCCGTTATATTGAAGCTTCATGGCACGTCATCTATACAATTATGCTCCTTGTGCTGTTATTTTGTTGTTGAATTGTGTTTCATGTTTACTTGAATATATGTATGAACCCTCTGTGGTTGGGAGGGAGCCAGAGATGTACTGTGCAGCACTGGGGAGGAGGAAACTGACATCGCTGTTTTTTCCTATGGCTGAGACCCATTATAGAGGCACAGTGACTCAGGACGTGACAATCCATTTGACTTGAACATTTGGTTGCATGCCTAGAGCAATAGAGAAGTTCGGCATAACCAGTAGTCAATTGGTGGCGGGGAATGAGCACAGTGAACCCTATCTTGGCTACAGTGGCTAGGAGCAGTGCATAGATTGAAACCTACCTTTCCTGGAGGTGTGATAGTTATTCTCTGGCCCTGTCCCGGGGTGGGCTAAAATCCACAGACTTCCCAGCAATATAATGTCATTTAATGGCATTGGATCAAAGGGCATGAGCCCATAAACCGCTGGATTAGCAACCAACCATATATATATATATATATATATATATATATATATATATATATATATATATATATATATATATATATATATATATATATATATATATATATATATATATATATATATATATATATATATATATATATATATATATATATATATATATATATATATATGTTATATTATGTTCCTCAATGGCCATAGGAGGCGCATAGGGCAGAAACCATAGCTTTCCATTTCTGTCTTTGTGTTGCCAGGTCTTTCAATTGTTGCGTGTTGTTTAGGTTCATTGACATGCATTCTCTATTAATGGTTCTTCGTAGAGTTTCTCTAGGTCTCCCTCTTCTTCTTACTCCAGGTGGCACCCAATATAGTGACTGCTGGGGAATTCTTAGGCTGTTCATTCTGAGAACATGGCCAGTGTAAGTCCAACGCCTTTGTCTAATGAAGGAAGATATATAGGTTTGTTTGCTTTCCTCTCTTATAGTAGTGTTAGATTTAAAGTCACTCCACTTAACATTGAAAATTTAGATAGAATGTGTGGATAAATTTGAATACTTAGGAGCAAACATCAACGGTGCAGGAGACTGCATGGCAGAAATAAGGAAGAGATTGGCAATGGCATATTGCAAAATAACACGGCTGAAAAACATATGGAAAAACAACAAAATAGAAACGAAAGTGCTGATGTTACGAACTTTTATTTTTCCGGTTGCAACATACGGCTGTGAAACATGGACTCTAAGTAAAACAGCGGCAAAGAAGATCAACGCCTTCGAGCTGAAATGCTACAGAAAGATACTTAGAATATCATGGAAGGATAAAATCAGAAACTCAGATATTATAAACACACTGAATATTCCAGAGTGTTGGTTACTAAACACAATAACAAAAAGAAAACTACGCCTGTTTGGTCATATAAAGAGACATAACTGTTTAGAAAGACAAATAATGGAGGGAAGAGTACCTGGGAAGAGGAGAAGTGGCAGACCAAGAAGACGATGGACTGACGACATTAAAGATAATATGAATACATCGCTAGAAAATGCAAGCCACATCGCCCAAGACAGGGAGAGGTTCAGAGAGTTCATTGGGAAGACAACGTTCCGGAAGGAATACGTCACATGACATCACTTAACATTCAGAATGGTACGTAGGCATTTGTTTTCAAAGGAGTCGAGTCTCTTATCTGTGGCTTTTGTGGCTTTCTAACTTTTGCACCCATATGATATAATAGGGATGATGTTGGAGTTAAACAACTTGAGTTTTGTGGTGTTTCTTTGTTTGACGTCGAATGTTGCGTAGTTTATTGAAAGCACCCGCTGCAAGGGCAATACGGTGTAAAATTTCTTTTGATGAGTCTCCATCCAATGCTAGATTGGTGCCTAAATATGTAAAATTGTTGACTTTTAATAATGGAACATTTTGAATTTCTATGTTGTCGTTGGATCTCGTAAAATCTAGTATATGAGTTTTTGATGTGTTGATTTTCAACCCTATCTGATTTGAGTAGTGTTGGAGATTGTCAAGCTTAGATTGAGCATCTGTGTGGTTTGCGCGCAAAAGGGCCAGGTCATCTGCGTAGTCAAGATCTTCGAGAACGGTATTATTAATCCATTTTATTCCTGTCAGCTCATTTTCAGTGCTCTTTCTCATGAACCAATCAATAGCGACGCAGAAAAGTAATGGGGACATGATGAATCCCTGTTTAACGCCCGTAACAACTTGGAACCATTCTGACTTCTCAGTGTTTGTTTGAACACAGCAATGTGAGTTGGTGTAAAATGCCTTTATTACATTGATTATTTTAGTAGGAAAACCGTATTGCTGTAGAATATTCCATAACGTAGGCCGATGAAGACTATCAAATGCTTTTTCAAAGTCAACAAAGTTGATTATGAGCGGGGATTGAAATTCGATTGATTCTTCAATGATGATGCGAAGAGAAAATATGTTATCTGTGCAGGAGCGAGCTGATCTAAAACCTGCTTGTTCTTCCCTGAGTAGTTTATCAACATCATTCTTTAATCTTTCCAAGATGATGCTGAGGAAGACCTTGCCTTGACTGATAATAAGGTGATACCCTGTCAGTTGTTGCAGTCTGAGGGGTCGCCTCTCTCTCTCTCTCTCTCTCTCTCTCAATATATATATATCGTATATATTATCTGACGTGTCTTTTACATAACGTTGTCTTCACTGCCATTCTGTAAGCCTCTCGGTTCTGTGCAGGCTTCTTCCAGTGTCATGTTCATAAGGTTTTCAATATCATAATCATGTGCCCATCATAGACTTGGTCTGCCTTTTGTTTCATTTCCTGGAACTTTGCCCTCCATGATTAATCTTTCTAAACCATTGTATCTCTTTATATGTCCGAAATCGATTAGTTTGCGTTTTGTGACAATTTTGAGGAGCCATTCTTCTTCTATATTTATATCTTTGCGGACATCTGCGTTGATTCGTCTTTCTGCCCATGATATTCTTATGACCTTTCTATAACATTTCATTTCGAATATCGATATTTTCTCTTCCATTGAAAAAGTCATTGCACATGTTCATAGCCATGTGTTGCTAATCTTATGTCTGCCTAAATAGAAAAAAGTTATAAATACACTTCTACTAAATAACAAGCCAGTAGAAAAGAGGGGGGGGGGGGGGTACAAATCCATAATGGTTTCACAAAAACAGTGGTCTTCAAAAGCTCTCTGAAAAAGTGAATTGTCCAAAATAGTAGCATCTACAAGCTCTGGGCAATGTAAAAAAATCAAATACTTCTTAATCACATGTGATATCTCTTCTATAAATGTGTGAAAACTGGAAACACTTAAAGGTATCACCCCCCCCCCTTTACCATACAGGCGTAAAACTAAGACCATGTGCCACGCAAATAGCACAAGAGCATGCCAGATCACACATTGAAGACCAGCTTCGTTAACGCTGCCAATGGAATGCTGTCGTTATGTTTATTATCTTTTCTCAGCGTGTTGCTGTGAGGAGTCAAAGATTGAATGACGATCGGTTTTCGGGCTATTGAACGTTTTGTAGCTTGATATGCAGTATTACTGTGCCGTGTGAGAGTGTTGGTAACTCTTTCAATCCACCTTCGTCTTGGTATTCCTCTGTGTCTTGCTGTTTCCATTTTTATGTTGTGTGCTCTTGCCGCTGGCCAATGAGGGTTCATTCTCATTAGATGGCTGAATCATTTCAGTCTCTGTTTTTCAATATATTTGACCACTGATGTTGTTCAAACAGTTCTTGTAATCACCTCATTTCTCACATGACCTCTTCTTGATCTGTTTACTGCTTTTCTTATACATCTCATTTCATACGAGCTACGTGTTCTCTCTTGTTCTTCAGTTAGTGTCCATGTATGACATTGAAAACACAATGTTGGGATGAATATTGAATTATAATTTGCCTTTTGGTTTCCATCGGGATAGATATGTGTTATAAAATTGGTTTAGTTCATAATTTACGTAGTTGGCTTTTTGAATTCTTGTCTCGATCTCTATGTCCATTCTTCCATCGACTGTAAAAATGCTCCCGAGATCATTTCTGCACTTGTTTCAGTAGTTCATCATTTATGTTTATGTTGATTGTATTTGATTTTCTGCCTATAGACATTACTTTTGTTGTGTTTTTTTCTGTATTGATCCTCATGTTGTGAATGATGCAGCTTTCGCTGAGTAGGTTTATGTGATCTTGCAGCTCTTGCATTGTGGAATAGGCACTGATCGTCAACAAAGAGAAACTGATAAAACTACGACAGATCCAGCAAACAGGTAAGCGATTTGAGTGTTCACAGAAATCAGCTCTAGATATTGTGCAGGAACTCAAGATAATTAAAAAATATATCAGTGATCGAAATAACAACAGTTCACGGGCACAAATACAAAACCGTCATCAAACAAAACAACACAACGAGTTAAAATAAGCGCACGAAACGTCTGTGGCACCAACAATAAAGAATGCTGTAGTTTTTTTTTAAACTAGACAGAAAATACAAAGATGAACTATCAGACATAACAAAAGAAATAACACCATCACTTTCCCCAGTTCCGTGGAAGCAATATCAAAATCTCACTCTAAGAACCACCATAAGCAATACTTACATTATGAAAGAGCTAACTACTATCCACAAGAAAACAATAGCATGCCACACGATTGAAGATATGTACCCCGGAGAAGCATGGATTTAAGTATATACTGATGGATCAGCAACCAAAATAGCGAAGAGCTGAGGTTCTGGTGTGTAAATAAAATATCCAGAAAATAAAATGAATTTAAACGTTAATCAAATGGAATTCCCTACTCTAAATATTGTGCAAGAACAAAAGAACAAACAGAACTAGAAGAGATCGTGTGGAGAATGAAGAGATTACAAAAACTGTTTACAGATTACAACGTCTGTGTTAAAACATTTGAAAAACAGAGACTTAAATGGCTTGGCAACAGTGACGGCAAAGGTACCGAGTTCGATCCTCACCACAGGCAATTATGCATCCGGACCGTTCAGAAAGCAATGGCAACCTACTGAACGTATTTATATTGCCTAGAAAATCACCACAGCCAACAAATGCTGGGTTGATAGCTACGTCCTGGATAGGATATACTACCAATTTTAAATTTTTTGTAAGCAATACATTAATGTATAATAAATATATCATTTACAATTCTCATTATTAACGTATGTGTTATTTATTTAAATGATGTTACTATTTACCTCGTGTCATTGACATTACTTTTGGCATAATTCACCTTTTAACTCGAGATTTTTAAAATAGCTAATACGAGTAGAAAGAGGTGACACTAAATGCCATTGTAAACACTATTACTGTTTAATAGCTAGTTAGTTATTCCTCTAGGGCCACAGACGGCACATAGGGCGGATGTCATAGATTTCCATGTCTCGTTTCATTGCAATTTGCTTTAGATCTTCATTGTTTCTGATACCGATGGTGACACGTTCTCTTGTAATAGTTCTACGTAAAGTTTCTTTTGTCCTACCTCGTTTTCTCTTTCCCTTTGGTGACGCCATCAAAGCTTGACAGGGGAGTTTTTCAGTATCCATTCGTAGTGCGTGTAGGATGTAATTTTAATAATTGATGCTTAAAAGCGGAGAGATTTAAAACTATTGAGATACAAGCTATTCCAAAAACATCAATAAAAAAGCTGAAAAACCATTCTGTGAACAAATACAAAAAAACTGTCACACTTAGGAATGACGTAAATGAAACGTCATCATCATCAGGTGCCATGCCGGCTGGCGTAGGCTATCATGGTTCTCCACAGCTCTCTGTCTACAGTATTATGTATCAAGATCGGTGTTGTTTCCCTGCCGTGCCAGGTTGTCTACTATTTTCTCACGTTGTCGCCCTCTGTCTCTGTTGCCTTCAATATTGCCTGTTGTGACTATGTTCTCCATGCCTGTCTCATGAAGTGGCCAAAAAATAAAGATTGTCTTTTTCTTATATTGTTGATTAAAACCCGTTTCGCATTTGACTCTTTCAACACTTCCACATTAGTGTTTCTAGCAGTCCATGATATTCTCAGCATTCTTCTATAGAACCACATCTCTGTTGCTTTTAATTTCCCACTTTCCAGTTTGTTTATTGTCCAAGACTCCCATCCATATGTTAGTATAGGAGTTATATATCATTGCAGGACTCTCTTTCTCACCTCTAATGACAATGTCATATTACATAATATATTTTTTATACAATATTACACAATATACTTATGACAACATAAGTAGGCAATATATTTGTTTGTAACTGAGCAAATTGACCATTATTTCATGCGCATTGATGATAATCTAAGTGAACTCTGTAGGATAAACTTTGATGACAGTAAAGCATACAAAAACATATAGCCTAAAAGATATACATGTTCTGCAAAAAAATTGATTACATAAAACTTATGGAAGTTTGCTTCAACGACCAATAGCATCATAAATGTAGAACTTTTACAAACAAATATAGACAGAACATGCTACATAAGATGAAACTTTGAACAGGGTAATAATATTTTGCTAATCACTGGATACTCACATAATAACATACAAAAATCGACGTTTCGACCAAAAGGCCTTTATTAAGAACACATTCACAACAACATACAACACATAAGGACGTTACTATTGACGTTCACGTTCACATGGCAGAGCTAAATATAAATGTAACCCGGAAGAGTAAATAGAAAGTCAGAGGTGAAAGAAAACGAACATAAAATAGACAAATCACACCCAAGTATCGATGAAATAAAATAAACGAAAAAAAATATGTAACATCAGGATATCATCCACAGAACTGGCGGACATTAAGCACAAAAATCCCAATTGTGCTAACTTGATGTATATAGAAAGGTTCTCAAGCGTGGGTCAGGTCACTTGAGAAGCACGAATTAATGACCATCACAGGAATATCATGGACACCCCAATGTTCCGTGTCATGGAATTGTTCAGAAGCAGGTGTACCATTGTTTAAAAAAATTATTGTACATATATTCATAGAGTCGATCATAAAGAGACTTGTTCGACCATATACTGTCGTATATGGCAGGATTGGAATAAAGCTATTTCTAATATTAACGAATAGTGAGGAACTTTAATATAAAATTTTGTATAAAATCACCTTTCAAAAGTCTTTTTTTTTCTTGAATGTTTAGGGCAATTTTGGTATGTTGCTAGTGCCCTTTTGGATAAAATGATTTTGTTACACTAGGCAAAGCAGAAAACTGTCAAATACAGCAATTTGTCAAATTGCAACACTAAGTACAGCTGAAAAATGTTTCCCGTTAGGTGTTGCAGGGAGGGATTTTGTAGCTGTGTGATAAGGCCGTATGCCCTTGCTGTCGCCACGTCATGTACAGGGTGAGTTTTAAAAAAAAATTTACCATCCGACAGAAAGAAAAACCTAGTCCTTACCGGGGATCTAACTCTAGACCTCAATAGTAATAGTGTGAGACCAATGCTTTAACCTCTCAGCAGAAAATGTCTACAGAAAATTGAGGTATTATTGTCTGACTGCCACTTCGCATATCCTGAGTAACATTAGTTATAATATTAACTGCTATTAATAAATTATAATATAGTATGAAATTTTGCAATATTTTACTGAATATAGAGTTAGGGCTTTAACAAAAAATTGTGATTTTTATTGCTTTGTTTAGGTACGAGACTAGTGCTTTTGTAATGAAACGAGTTGGCAACACTATTTAAAAAAAGACGAAATTAATTAAGAAACCGCGCTGAAATAAATAAGTCATAAGCTTACAGTCGCATATTGCAGCTTATGCTATTTACAGTCACATAAACTATTCTGCAGATTAGTTTCCAGTAAATATGACAGAAAATAAGCATGGCAGCACTTACACAATACCGTGCTCAGACACTGTACAGTGTGTCGAATTTTCTCCATTTGAATGGTCGTGCCAACTGTTAGCTGTTGGTACATCTTCCGGCATTTCTGTGTTTTCATGTAAATTTCAGGTGAGTGAATTTATTATACAATTTATAGTTTATTCTAATAGATCCCCTTCTTAATATTTCATTATTCATTCTATCGACTAGTAGCCTACTACTTATCTGGGTTACGCTGGGGCTTTTATTTATGTTGAATTCATCTCATCATCATCAGTGCTGTCTCTGCAACGAAGGTTGGCTGCAACACATATGTACACATACCTCTAACTCAACATCCCTTGTCTCTTGTTTTGGTGGTGCACTCTGCTAGATTGTAAGCTGTACATCTTGATCTTATGATGTTACTCTCCCACCTGTATCTCTGCCTACCTCTTGCTCCCTTCCATTTGACTAGTAAGTAAGTATTAAGGTCTTCAATATTAATAATTAATAAATAAGGCTATAAGGTGTCATGTCTTTTACAAATAATAATAAGTGTAGTGTCTAAAATAATTCACATGCCTGATCTCTGACTTAGTTTACTAAGTTAGTAAATTAAGTAATCCTCCCTATTAATATATATTAATTAAATTTGAAACATTTTTCAGCTGTACTTAGTGTTGCAATTTGACAAATTGAGTCTGCATACTTTTGGATGGTTGCTGGAAAGGAGAGGGGAGCACTTATAATGTCGAATGTACCATGATACTTGTATCCAATCAAGTATAAGGTGCCATGGACAGTGCATATATTTTGAATGCAATCAGGAAGTTAGACCATATGGAAGATATGAGGTGTATTTCTTCTTCCATGTCTGTGGCTAAAATGCTGGATCTGAGAGTGCAGCGTGGTGTTGCATGAAATGAACAGTATATAGGAATCGAAAGAAGAATTATCAACCAACACAGATCTTGAAAATTCAATTACTATATATGCTGAAGAATGTAACTGAATACAAGACTAAATAACCAAAATGTCAGAGGATGTCCAACAATGTGGGGAGTGCCACATAAATGCTTTGAATACAAGATCAGAGCATCTATGTCCATTGGGAAAACTGCCATGATGATGATTAACTGACTAACTGCCAACTTGACCTCAATATGATGATAATATCATCATCATGTGACATATTCTTTCCAGAATGTGGTCTTCCTTATGGATTCTTTGAATGCTCCACGATTTTTCTGGGTGAGTTGACTTGTCGCAGATAGAGACATGTTTAAACAATCTGAACGTGTGTTCAAATATCCATTATAGAATTACTAGTCACATTACTCCTGTAGTGATGATACTATGTCTGATAACAATAGAAAATACTAGTACAACCAAACCAAGTCCTTCTCCAGTGAATCCTACGTGCTGAAGTCATTCATCTAGGCTGACTTGATGTTTATTGGTCAATTTGCATATAGTTTGTGTCTGCAGCCAATGAAAAGTGCAAAAAATATCAAATATCTCACTAATTTGAGCTGATCTGTATAATCAGCCTTCAGACTATCCTGGAGAGTGACTTGACTAAGCTAATAATTCAGATGGATTGAGTAACTGAAATGTCGTTCATGAATTAAAATTCAGCAGAAATAATACTCTGAAGTACTATATATATGTGTGTGTTTGTGTACATACATACATGCATATGTACATATTATATATATAGTATATATATATAGTCTATATATACATGCATCCCACAATTATATATCCATACATTTATACTTGTTAAATGTCATCTTGTCCAGATTGGAGTTATGTTTTTTTCCTAACAATTAAGTAGAAACTATTTAACACAGAATTAGTATACACACTTTTTAATCTATGTGTCTTTAGGAGGAAGATGTCAAGATCTCAAAAGGAATTGAGTATACACGTCTGCGTGATTTTTCCACGCAATGCAACACCTTGGCTATTGCATGGAGTCCACAAACTTCTTTAGAGGTTTTACCAAAAATAATGAGGTATCACTTAGACACAGTGTAGTTCTTTTATCTTTGTTGAATCAATGGAGACTTTGTATAGATCACATTATTGTATTTTGTGTTTCTCATAAAGTTATATTTCATTAAAGCTCATATTGGTGGTCACATGGAATACGAACATGATGCAATACATCTCCTCCAAAGATATCAACAGACCACAATATTTTGCCTTAGAACAGGCCACTGCAAACTGTTGGGTCACCTTTACCGATTAAGGATCTCATACACAGATGAATGTCCATGTGGATCCGGAACCCAGACCCCGGAACACATACTTCAGGACTGTCCAACATACAAAGAGCAGAGACAGCAGACCTGGCCAGAGGATACCGACTTGAGGCAAAAGCTATGGGGCAGCCGCTCTGACCTGGAGAAGACAGTGGACTTCGTCTTGACGACAGGCCTGACGGTATAGCATAACCACAAATGCAAAAGAAGAAGGTGGTCACATAGATCTCATAAACTATCTTCTTCTTTCTGTCCTCATGTACCTTTCGGTGTTGAGGGGAGAGTGAGTGTACGGTCTTTTGCCCTTCTATTTGCCTCCTCTGCTGTTATATTTCCGAGTGTCTCTAATACACTATCTATCCACCTTTTACGAGGGCGTCCAATAGGTCTCCTGTTTTCGTATCGTTTGTTAAGTGTTTTTTTGATAATACTTTGCTCTTTCTATCTGGTTATGTGGCCGTACCATTTAACTTGTTGTTTCTGTATGTATTCTATTGTTGGCTTTATCCCTAATTGTTTCCTTAGTGCTTCATTCCTGATTTTGTCTCTCAAGCTAACTCCAATCATACGTCTCACACATTTCATTTCAGTGGTGTTAATCTTATGTATTGTTCTAGAATCTAATGTCCAAGTTTGACACTGATAACACAATGTTGGTAAGAAAATGGTGTTGAAAAGCGCTTTCTTTGTTTCTAGTGTAATATCTTTGTTTCTTAGTAAAGGTGTTAATTGACCAATGATCTGACAGGCCTTATTACATCTTGCGTTTATTTCTGCTTCTTGTTTGTTGTCATATCTCAATGTGCTGCCCAGATATTTGAATTCATCTACTTGTTTTAGTTGTTTATTATTTATCTGTATGTTGATGTTCTCCTTTTCTCTTGCAATATTCATTACTTCTGTTTTGTCTATGTTGATTTTCATTCCAAATTGCTTGCCTGCTGTGTCTATTATGCTTAGGTGGTCTTGCAGGTTTTTAATGCTGTTGTGGAATAAAACCTGGTCATCTGCAAAAAGCAGTTCATTTGCTTTATTAGAATTTGTTGTTTTGTTTATATGGTCCATGTATGTAATAAAAAGTAGTGGGGATAATACACATCCCTGCTTTACTCCTGTGCTAATCACAAAGTCCTCTGTGTAGCCTGCAGCTGTTCGTATAGTGCAACTGCTGTTGTTATAGAGACTTCTACAAACGTTAATTAAATGTTGGCATACTCCATACATTTTTAATGTTTCCCATAGTTTTTCTCTGTTTACTCGGTCAAATGCTTTCTCTTGATCTATGAAGGATATGTATAAATTTTGGTTCTATTCTATTGACTTCTCTGCCAACTGTTTCAGAATAAATATTGCATCAGTACATCCTCTGTTTCTTCTAAAACCCATTTGTGTATTGCTAAGTTGTTGTTCTATTACAGGTCTCAGTCTTTTCTCTACTATTTTTGCATGTAGTTTTCCTGCATGGCTTAACAAGGAAATTCCCCTGTATTGGTTACAGTCTCTTTTGCTGCCTTTCCTTTTCCATATTGGCACAATAAACTATGCAGTAGACAAATTCATAGTGAGAGGACATGTTACTTGGCAAAGGTCTGAAGAGATTTAGCATGACCATTGACCTAAACATACAAGAAATGTACCTGGTATGTTTGGCCATTTGCATCTTGCAGATGGTCATTAAACAAGAGGAAAAAAGAAGTCAATGCACATTTTCTTCCAGGAATGGAAACATTTTAAGAGATCATGTCTAAACATTTGTGATGGTGTGCAGAAGGCTTTCATTTCTGGTGCTATGGATTTATTCCAGTAAGCCCAATGTACCCTTTGTGACAACTTGAGAGAACAAACCAGTCCCACATTCCAACTAAGAACAGACCACGCCCCCCATTAATAAATACCCGAACAGAATAAATCCATTACACGAACCTAATTGCAGACACTAACGCACAAGAGGAGACTATCGAACACGTACTACTGCAGTGCCCAAAATTAACAGGCATCCGACAAGAACTATTACCACTGCTCAAACTATACATTACACAACTGCACCACAGCTGAGGAAAACCTGTGCATTTGCCAGAAGGGCTATGGGCTGTCAAGAGCTGCCTACTGTCAATGAAAGGGATTAAATCATCAACATTCCAGTAGGGATCTGCAGTCAGTAAATATAGCCATCTTTGGTGTCATTGAAGTTCTGCTTCTGTGATGACTTTCAGTGCATAATGAAGTGCAACAGCTTCTGCTCTAAAGTTGGAGGAGTATGTCCCAGCTGGATAAACTTTAGATATTGTCTTCCTGTCTTTAAGAAATGGGAGTGCCCATATGTAAGGGAAAAAGATAAGTCCTTTAATATGTTATTGTTTGCTCACTGTCCTGTATTTTTCTTGATAAAGATTATATGGTGGAAACGTCAATTTAGCTTGTCTTGTCTATATTTGTTATTATCTATATTTTTTAATGTCTGTTAGTCTGTGCAATGTAAAATGTACAACCTTGTATTTTGCCAAGTTCTAATCTGGAAAGATACACAATCATATATGGAACATTTGATGGAACAGAGAGGAGTATTTATTATTTCCCCTCTGCTGGTAATTTCTAATCAAGAATTACAAATCAAGGACCAAGCGAGGAATGTGTTTATTCAGAAATCTATGGGAATCATCATTAAGTTTGTTCTCTGCATCAGCTGGGGAAGACTGAGCATCTATGGGTCTGTCTGTGTAGCTAAGATGTTTGTAAACCTATTATGTATGCATATGTACGTGTTATGCATTTATAAATTATGTAGCCTTTCATTCACATTTTTTCCAGTTTTGCTGCAGCTACAGATGATAAAACTCTCCGGATCTTCATGACTGATCTAAATAAATCTCATTCAGTCACGGTAAAATATTTGTGTTTTTCTTCAATTGAAATCAAACTTGTACAAATAAGAAAATTACAATTTTTCATTTTTCACATGATTGATACGTATGGTGGAATATAATAGAACCGTATTCTTCATTGATACGTATGGTGGAATATAATAGAACCGTATTCTTCATTGATATGTATGGTGGAATATAATAGACCCATATTCTGCATTGATTGATATACATGGTGGAATATAATAGACCCATGTACTTCATAAATTGATATACATGGTAGAATATAATAGACCCATGTACTTCATAGATTTATATACATGGTGGAATATAATAGAACCATGTACTTCATAAATTGATATACATGGTAGAATATAATAGACCCATGTACTTCATAGATTGATATACATGGTGGAATATAATAGACCCATATTCTGCATTGATTGATATACATAGTAGAATATAATAGACCCATGTACTTCATAGATTGATATACATAGTAGAATATAATAGACCCATGTACTTCATAGATTGATATACATAGTAGAATATAATAGACCCATGTACTTCATAAATTGATATGAATGGTGGAATATAATAGACCCATATTCTGCATTGATTGAATTGCATGATGGAATATAATAGGCCCATATTCTGCATTGATTGAATTGCATGGTGGAATATAATTGACCCATATTCTTCACTGACCAATGACATACTTTGGAATGACTTGATCATGATTACATAAACTGCCTTTGATTTCTGAGGATCTGGTATACATTTCCTGAACTCTTTATCTCTGTAAGAGTTTTCCTGCGGTGACGTAACACATTTTTGAATATTTTTTCCGGATTTATGGCAACATTGATTTGTAGTTGGTTTGGTTTTAGTTTTTTAAATCAATGTTGACGTGCTTGGTCTCTCATAGTACACATGAAGTGTATGTATGCTGATGGTTTCTGTAGCTTGCTGGTTACACACATACATTAAATGCCTTCTCAATTTTCTGTTCTGCTCGCCTGGGGTAATCTAAATCATGGTAACATTTGTATTTTCACCATTGCTTTCTATTTTATCTACTTGAACAAGCCTGGTTTAAAAGATTCAGATATGGACGAGTAATAGGAATAATTTTGTATCATTGTATACTTAAACCACTTGTATTTCTGCCTACCTCTTGCTTCCCCTCAACTTTAACCCTCAAGCAATGTCTTTAACAGTGTTATGTCTTTAAATATGTCCACAATATTTTGTTTGATATTTATATCCTTTAATAGTTCTTTTTTCATGCAAAGTGTTGTTAGAACCTCTATGTTCATTTTCTTCTCTTTCCACAAGGTTCTCCCTATTTTTATATATACCCACATCTCAAAGGCATCAATTCTGTCTTCTAGTTGTTTGTTCATTATGTATGTTTCTGAGATATACATTAACCTTTAGGGCTCTGGATTAAATTGAGAAATTTCTCCCCATGGGCCTGGATTCTTTTTGGAAAATTTGCGTTATTGATGGTGAGTGTTTTGAAAACGCAATAACTTTTTTGTTTTAGAAGATATTTAAATAATTTTTTGCACATGTAAATAAAGGAGTGAATAGTGAATATAGTCGTGTTTTTGTTGTTGTTGTATGTGTGATATGACAGTTGTGAGCAAGTTGTGAAGTTGAAAATTCGGGGGAAAAACGGAAAACGCCATTTTAAAAATCGCAAATATATCTTCTTGACGACCTTACTACATGAGCAATGTGTGGCAACATTGATAAAATCCTCGTAAATATCTATACTTATTGTATATATATTGTTTTATATCCAAACTAATATAATATGAACTAAAATAACTAATAAAACGTGAAGAAATCGCATATAATGTCCGTCTGGTCAACACTAGGTCTATACCGACACGCAACGTAATTATTGTCCATGCATACATGTGGCACCCTGATACATATTATTTTTGTGTTTTTGAATGAATACACACACATTCTTATCAAATAACAACATATTATACACAAAAAATAACAATTAGAACATGTAGTCATGATCACTTACCCATGCCATGCGGTACTCAATTTGATAGTAAAATACGGCCGAAAATGGCTAGAGTCGCTCTAGAAATACATTGACAAATTCAACCGGCTTTCTCTCTCTTACAATCGTAATGAGTAAAGAAATTTGACCTTTAAACTGTGACGTATTTCTAGCTTCGTTTGGCGGGCTTTATACGTCATCTGTTCATTACTTCGTGAAGTTACGTACTCAGGAATCGGGCGATATCGTATGGTGAGTGACCTCGCCCGCAGCCACAAGAGGGCGTGTCCTCCGGGTGCGTGACCTCGCCCGCAGAGTCGTAAAGGTTAATATAGAATTCTCAATTTTAGTTTTGTAATTTTTTTAAATGTAAATATTCTCATCATGTCACAGAAAGCACTTTTTGCCTTTCTATTCTCCTTTTAATTTCTGTTTCACATCTGCCATCATTTGTGATTATGTGTCCGAGGTATTGGTAATATTCTACTTGTTGTAGTATCTCTCCATGTATTTTTATGTTTAGTGCCAGTTCTGCGATTTTACTGAATAGTATGATTTTTGTTTTTTGGATTTTTATATCTAGTCCATATTCTTTACCTGTGTTATTTACCTGATCTATTAGTCTTCGTAGTTCCTGTTCACTTTATGCTAAGGTGTCATCTGAATATCGGGTATTGCAGATCAGTTTTTATTTTCCCACTGATCTTGAGTCCTAGCATTCCTTCTATATGTTATCTGTGTAAATATTAAGAATCTTCTTTGGTATGAAATAAAATTCAGGAAAAACATTACCATTGGACAAAAGGATACAAGAGATATATTATTCATAATTCCTGGAGTCATACCCCCTCCGAGTAGAAGGCTTCTTCACTAGACATTCCATTTAGCCGATAACCAAAGTCTTCTAGGTATGAAAGAAAGCTAAGAGAAACCACCCCAATGCACATAGGAAGTAAGAGCAAGTTGCTTGCAATTCCTGGAGATAACAAATAAACAAAGCATCCAATTACAAGAAGGTGGAGAATATTGAAAATCAGGACAATAAATTTAGTAGTTCAAAGAATTGCTTTATAACTAACTGTTTATCAATGTGCTACTTTTATCTTCAAAATAATGTAGATTTGAATCTGGCCAACAATAATCATTATTTATGTGCGCTTTGCCCTTATGTGAAAACTGTACAATGTTAAAGCTTATTATATTACTCTTATTTTTCTTAGGTCTTGTCAGGTCATAAGGGGTTTGTCAATGCAATAACATTTGACCCTAGTGAAGGTACCCTGGTTGCCAGTACAGGTGATGATCTGACATGTCGGGTGTGGTCTGTTGTTGATGCTTTACAGGAGTCTCTGTTCCAGCTCACATCACCTGGTGTTTCAGTTTGCTGGCACAATGATGAACCCTATAAGGTGAGAGAGGGCAGGTAGATAGATGAAATTTGTGAACCCTACATGGTGAAAGTGCACAGGTAGATTATCTACATGTTGAGGAAATATTTTAACCCTACAAGATGAGAGGTGAATCCTACAGGATGGAGATCACAGGTAGATTATCTACATGTTGAAGAGATATGTGTACTCTACAAGGTGAAAGCATATAGTATAGTTAGAATATCAATCAAGTGCCATGCAGAGTGGTGCAGGCGATCATGTTTCTCCACAACTCTCCGTCTCTTGTGTTGTCAATAAGCTAGGTTGGTGAACTTCTACCGTGCCACAATACTAGTCCATCTAGCAACTTTTCTCTTTGTCGTCCCCTATCTCTTCTCCCCTTGATCTTTCCAGTGGTTATTAAATGTTCAAGCTGTGTTCTTCTCAGCACATGCCCTAGAAATCTTGACTGTCTGTCCCTAATGTTTGATATGATTGATCTTTATGATTGAGCCAGCATCAATGAGAACCTCTGCATTTGTTTTCTTGGCTGTCCATGGTATTTTCATCATTCTTCTCAGAAACCACATCTCTGTAGCCTCTAATTCACTTTGAATTTTTTTGTTTACAGTCCATGCTTCACATCCATAAAAAAGAATTGGTTTGATATAACATCTCGGCACTTGGATTCATGTCTGCATTGATAGACTTTCATTGCACAAAGTGGTTCTCAAGTTAAAATATTCATTAATATTATTACTTCATTATAGTATGGATATAATGAATATTCAGTAGAATATGATAATTATCACTTTTTTGTTCCTTCTACCTTTGGTCGTCTTCTGCAGGATTATTTTTGACAAGGAATTGTATTGGCTTGCAATCTTTTTTTTTGTCATTTCACTATTAAAAGTTGTGATTCTTGTTGATATGTTTGCATCATTTTATTTCTTGGGTAAAGAAATAATATAATGTGTCCAGCACAGAAAACGTCAATATTTCCTCATCCACATAAGGTAGAACGTGTCAGATAATGTATGGATAGAGCAGGCGTGATGTGCAGCAGTGAAATGTGTTTTACCTAATATAAAAAGCAAAGTCTGGCCAGTCTGTAATTAATAGTATAAGAAATATAACTTTTGTTAGTGGTGATTCTTCTGTACACACTGTATATAAATAACCCAAATATGGGAAGATGTCAGACAAAAAGGAAGTGCCGCAGTAATCAGACAAATAGAGGTAAATGCAAATAAGGTAAATAGGTTACTAGAAAACTGTCAATATAAAATATAGAAAATAACAATAAAACAAAGAACAATTCATTCTCATTCTCCCAGCCAATTTGGTTAAATTCGTTATGGTTTTGTTTTCTTAACTGTTTTTGATGTCTTGATAAAGGTCCCAATTGGACCGACACGTTGACAATTGTATTTGTTCTTTGTTTTATTGTTATTTTCTATATTTTATTATTTTATATAGACAGTTTTCTAGTAACCTATTTACCTTATTTGCATTTACCTGTACACACTGTATTATTTGAAAGCATTGAGAAATTATTGACTAAAATTAGAAGCTAGCAAACTAGATTTGAGCCAGATCTGTTCAAATTGTATTTCTTATGTGCACATTTGTGTTACATCTAATTATGAGTCTGAAATCTACACAGTTGATGGTTGCTCAAAAGGATGGAACCATCAGATTTTTCTCCCTACACAATCAGCAGCCAATCATGAGCCTTACCTGTGGACAAACACCATTGCTATCTGCTGATTGGTCAAGACATAATCATCTACTTGTTGGAGCTGTTGCAGGATCTGAATGGATGGTATTTAATGTATCCATGTCCAGGTAGGTTAGGCCTGTTACATTCTGTTCACCTGTCTGGTCACCTATTACTCTCTGTGGACAATAGGTTGTCAACAATTTAATTTAATCCTATCCTCGGTTATTCCTTCTGGCTCTTTCCATGTCCTATACCTCCTTTTCATATGTAGTTCTTTCTTCAATGTATTTCTTGCTTTCTCATCCTGTGGATTCCCGAACAATACCTGTCTTACATGTTGTATGGTTGTCTTGTATGCATTATCTATCCCTAGTACCGGTTTCTTGAGCTCTCTCGATCATGTTTATGTATGCATTATCTATCCCTAGTACCAGTTTCTTGAGCTCTCTCGATCATGTTTATGTATGCATTATCTATCCCTAGTACCAGTTTCTTGAGCTCTCTCGATCATGTTTATGATCAACATTGATTTTACATTTGAATTAAATATTATTAGTTTTGTATTTGATTTAATTTCTTTTGTTATTTTTTTCATATATTTCCTAATGCAATAAATGTTTTGTTTGCTTTTTGTATTCTTATCTTGACATTCATGTCTGTTCCTTCCCTCTGTCTTGTCCAGGAAAAATATTTCAAAAAATTCAATAGCCTTACTATCTGAAGAAATATATTCAGGAATGTGCTTAGGACCTATCTGTTTAACAAACGTTGTGTCTACTGTACACGTGGGTTCAAAGATATTATCAGGAGACAAACCTGAATCATATTTATTTGATTATGTAGGCTCCGCCCCTTTCCACTCCCACATAATGTAGCTTGACTCTGTGGTGAACTAGGAACTACTGTATTGTCATGATTTATACTAATACTAATGTATTCACTCGCTAAGTGATCGTCTAAGTCACTTTCGATATCACTTTTGGAATAATCACAATCTAAATCTAATTCATCATCCTCTGATCTTCAAGCACTAGCTCAAATACTTGTTCAGCTGTTAACTTTTTAGAACACACAAAAATCATGATTTTCACCACGTCTCTTCATTTTAAAATTAATTATTAGATTGTGTCAACACGAGGTCACCCTTTTGCAAACTTTGTGGACTGGCTATCCCACAATGCAATGCATGCCTTTGTGACATTGGTAAATTGATTTATTAATAATTATTAAGAAGTACCTTTTTGTGTAATTGAAAAACGTAAAAATGTCAAATTCCGCTTTTAGCTTGAGAAGTCGCCCTTAGAGACACTAACATTGCTTAAAACATATGGTGATACAATCAGAAGAAAAAGACCAGAAAAATGGAGGGCAAATGGATTATGCTGCATGACAATGCACTGGTACATCAACTCTACTGGTAAAGCAGTAGCTTGCAAAGAACAATGTGATTACCTTGTAACAGCCTCCATATTCTCCAGACTGTACACTGGCCGTTTTTTTTTCGTGTTCCCTTAACTGAAATCAGAATGATAGGACAGTGAAATCAAGGTTCTAGGTGACATTATCACCAGTGTGACAAGACAGCTGAGAGAGGTGTCTGTCAAAGAATGGGTTCCACATATTTTTTCAGCTGTATGCAAGTTGGCCAAAGTGTGTAGTAGTTGAAGTAAATGTAGCTTAGACAATTCCATTATTTCTTATTTATATATAATCCACTAATTCTGTAAAATGTTTTAAGCTACTTAATATTACCTTTACCGTATACTTGATCTCTCTTATAACAGGATGTTCCATAGGGAAGCCTACTACCCGAATTAAAGGCATGACGAAAACGAATGTGCTGGGCTTCGAATGCCCTGGTGACAAAGTGAACCAACCGAGGCGCAAATAACACAGTTCAACTGTGGAACTTGAGTATAATGTACTTCACTCTCCCAGGCGGAAATCACACGATTTATTCGATGTGGTTATAAGAGCAAACACAGAAGAAGAAGGATGTTTCAACTAGATTTTCAGCACAATGTAGTACAGAGAATAGAAATGAGTTGTGCCACTATTTTATTTGTACCAGTGGTCCAACATGACTTTGGTGACGGTAACTAATTTACATCAGTGGTCCGACATTACTTTGGTGACGGTAACTAATACTATCAGTATTTTTACCACTTTCACTGAAACAGACGTCTGTAGCAATATTGCGTAGACTAGTCATGTTCAACCTGTTACTGTACAAGCCCATACTGTACATTGCTCACCAACCTGGTACCTAGTCACTGTCAAACTTGCTTGACTTTTTTGCTGCTGTCTGTGGTGCTATCAATGTAACCGCAGACTCTCACTGATTAAAGTATTGACTTGGTTTATCTTGTAAAAAATATGTTAAACTTCATGTTTTTCATTCACTGTCACTAATGTATCATCTTTACTTAACCAACACAGAAACTACATTTTTGGTAATTTTTATTACAATTAGCCTTCCTATTGAAAGACGGCAGGCTCACAGTGAAGGTGCATGTCAATTTCGCTGGTCACGATGTCATGAATCCCTCCTGGCAACTTGTGGCAGGCCAGGAAGAGAACTGAAGGTTTTCAATACCAGACACCAGCAGGTATTTGATTCGGGATTGTTTGTTTCTAATTGTGATATATTTCTTGTATCCTTTTGTGCAATTTGAAGGTTTCTACATAGCTTTATTTCATAACAGAGAACTCCAACACTCAGAAATGTGCAATGCTTTGAGAAGAAGCATTCGACTTAGTAAGGTTAAACATTATTGTAAAGATGAAGTGCAGTGTGATGTCCACAAGAGGAAAGCATCACTATATAAACATGTCATCTAGATTTTGACGGTGGTTGGTTTGGTGAGACTGTCACACTTTCCGCATATGAGGACTTTTTGAATATGAATGATTTCAGATTAAATTTGGATTCAGAAATATTGGGTTCACATTCAAAATTTTAGATTAAATGTTGGTCGAGTTTATTTTATGGTACTTGATTCAGATTGGGCAGACAACTTATGATAATGTCATTGTTTACAGATCCTGACAAAGAACTTTTGGCTATGACAAATACACCTTTCTGATTACTGGCATCTCATGTTACTATTGACTGCTTCTTCTTCATCAGCATTCACACTCAATCCTGAAAATTAGCAAGAGTGTAGTCCAAAGAACAGAATGTCTTGTCATACCTTACAATTTGGAATGTGATATCTTGGTAGTACTTTCTCCAGAGTAGATGAGACTTATGTAAAAAGTATTCAGTAGAAGCATGACAATGTATGGGAATGGAAGGGCATCAGACTTTGTACACAACTAAAAGTATCGCCCATCATGATCACTATCCTGTTATATGCTTAGAAAACCTGGACAGTGTACAGCAGACATGCCAGTGTTAAATCACTGTCACACATGCTGTATTCTCATACTTCTCAGAATAAAGTGCCATTATACCAAGCATCCATACAATGCTTATCCTGATAACTCATCATTGTACCAACATCTTTGAATCAGGAGCACATGCAGTAGGACACACGCCTTTTCCTAGGACGAAGAAATGTAACCAAAAACCAAATGTGTGGCAGGGCAAGACCAGGCCCTTATCTTTGATTGGCAGCTCTTCTAGTTTGGTAGCACAGATAGAGCACAGCTTTGCTGATCCGGCAGCTTGCCTTGTTCCAGATGTATTACCTTTCCTTTGGAATTAAGAAGACAGAGGGATCATGTTGCATGTGCAACACATGGTCTCTATATTTTAGCCCAGGCATTGTGCTATGGAGAAGTTTATAAAACATATCTCCTGGTTTACAAGAAGTGTCCTCAACAACCTCAGGTCCAACCTTCGGTACGATGACATATGCAAAAGTGATATGCATAATACAGGCATTGATATAGAATAATGAGAACAGGATACCATGGATCGTGTTGCATGAAGAGGAAAGATCAGGAATGGTATAAAGACAAAGGAGAAAGTGATAGCAGATAATTCAAGGACAGCACATCTAAGAAGACACACAGCACACGATCGTGCAAATGGGCCTGTGATTCATTTTACATACATAATAACATACAGTGAAAAGACTTTGTGGCTCAGATTGTTCTTGTGAGTCATATCTATCATCATCATCGGATCGTAGATTATATTTCTTATAGTGCAACAATACTACTATCACCTGGAAAGATGAAAAGGTGCCTACTATTGTACAGTGCTAAATAAAATCTCAGATGGGTCGGACAAGTTGTAATGCATGCTTAAAAAATGCATCCCTAAACAACTAATGTATAGTGAACTATGGATAGATGGACAGAAACTTTTCTTACATTCAGTGTCATATATATATATATATGTGTGTATTTGTACTCCACCGTGTCATATATATGTGTGTTATTGGTATTGTACTCCACAGTGTCATATATATGTGTGTTATTGGTATTGTACTCCACCGTGTCATATATATGTGTGTTATTGGTATTGTACTCCACAGTGTCATATATATGTGTGTTATTGGTATTGTACTCCACAGTGTCATATATATGTGTGTTATTGGTATTGTACTCCACAGTGTCATATATATATATATATGTGTTATTGGTATTGTACTCCACAGTGTCATATATATGTGTGTTATTGGTATTGTACTCCACAGTGTCATATATATATATATATGTGTGTTATTGGTATTGTACTCCAGTGTCATATATATGTGTGTTATTGGTATTGTACTCCACAGCTTCACATCAATACAAACCTGAAGGTCTCCTACAGTCTCTCCTGGCATCTGCATCTTCCCATTGTGGCTGTTGGAGGTGACAGAGAAGTCCATTTGTGGACCGTGGAGTCCATATGAAATCTATACATATGAAGTTTCTAGTCTTTTGTACTTTACCATGAAGCGAGAGAAAGTATCATTAGTAAACTCTTTTTGACTATTGATGAATAAAATAATACCACTTCTCTATGTTCTGATTTCATTTGTGAAACTGCTGCAGGATTGCCTAATAGTTGAGATTTATTAGTCAAATTTCAGGTTAAATATGATCTAACGTTAAATACATTTTCAAGTTATCCAATAATACAATATACAAATAAAAATATATTTCATGGTCTGACATTTAATGACAAAATTTTGTCATAAAGGGACAATATCTGGCAAACCCTGAGCTGCTGTTACAATGGCAGTGCTTCTGTTTGTTCAGTTTCAGACTTCTGCAGATTAGCCTGATGTAGTCAGGAGAATGTAATGTGTTGTGTCATAATATCTGCATTTCAGTCTGACACACTACTTCAGCAAAGCTTTGTTACTTTAACCACCCATCCAGTAGAAAGTGGAGTTATGCTACCTCACACAGTGGAAAGTGGGGTTTTTAACTACCACATCCAGTAGAAAATGGGGTTTAACTACCCCATCCAGGAGAATATGGAGTTTTGCTACCCCATACAGTAAGAAAGTGGGTCTGTGCTATCACATCTAGTAGAAAGTGGGATCTTGCTACCCTATCTTGTAGAAAGTGGGATTTTGCTATCCCATCCAGTAGAAAGCCAAGGTGACACAAAAATTAAGTCAGAAATGACCTCTCAAGAGGAAGAAATATTGGTTCTTCAAACTATATTCCATTAATTTAGGAGTTTATCTGGTTAGAATTGACTTCATCGACTAATCTGAAATTTAAGCACTGGTACACATTTCCCAATGATGGCTTGGTGTACTGGTTTTTTTTTTTTACAAACTGATGAGTGAAATTGCACAAGGGTTGTTTAATTGGCGAATGACTTTAGCACCACACTGCACACCAGCTCAGAATAAAAATAGGTTCAAATTGATGGTGCAGCCATTTATTGTTCTTATCACTTATTGATTAGTCTTTTTCACTGTCCATGGTATTCTCAGAATTGTTCTGTAGAATCTCATTGTGAAGGTAGCTATTCTCTTTGCCCCTGATTTTTTTAAGTGTGCATGTTTCACAGTCATAAATTACTACTGGAAATATTCAGAAATACTATATAAAGTACTAAGGTTACTTTTAAAGCCTATCGATGTAAAAAATAAATAAATAGCAATAAACAAAAGAACAAGGATTTTTTTTTCTACGTTCCGGTCCAACCTAGACTTTTTTCAAGAAACACATGAACATTAGCCTGTAGCAGCTCAGCTAAAAATAACGCATACTTTCTCTGATACCCAGCCATTTTTTAATTTCTGGTATTTCTGGCAATCATTTGCTTTTTTTTGGTGTAAGGTTTTTATTTATTGAGTTATTAATTTCAAATTCGGAGATAATAGAGATAAATGGATGCTGGATATGATTTGGAGGTGTTATTTGCTTGTGTGTGTCAGTGTTATGTTGTGTACAACCAAAATCGAGAATGTGGACAAATTCACACAAACATACCGTGTCAAGGTCATGCGTAGACCTAGCTGTAGAAAACATGGCTCCTTAAATTCCTCATCGTAAATGAAAGTATTATCAAAATCTCGCTCAAACCACATATGTTTATCTACAGTACCTGCAACACTAAAACTTTAAAATTTGTCCTTTTCTGAATCATAATCCATGAAGAATTAGCGAAAAATGGCAGCACTGATATTAGGCCTGCGCAGTTTGGCTTGAAAACGTGAAAAGGTCTAATGTGTGCTTGCTTGGGCAGGATTGTGACCCTGCCCGATATTGGGTTGGCCAGACCAATCTTAGTTTCCAGCCTCTGTTGGCTGGACTAAGCCCCATCTCCACGTCAAGGAGTTGGCCTCAATGGGGAAAAGGTATAATAAATTACAACTGTGTATTTATATTGCTGCGAAAAATTAAGGAACAATCACTCTAGCACACACTTACTATAAGAGCATGATGGGAAATAAACATTGACGATTGTTGTCCATGACTACAAATGCTACCTCGATGAAGACATTTATCGACAGTGGGTTTCTATCACTAGATTACATTTGTAGACTTTGGATTGCTACAGGTTAACATGAAAAATCAAAATATATTTATATAGTATTTCTGCTTATTTGTTTGGTTACTGTGGCACACTCCACTTTGTCGGACATCCTCTTACATTTTGGTAATTTCTATACTGGAAATATGCTTGGTCTAATCAGATGTAGTTTAGCGTTATAGCTAGTGTCTTGCCAAAGATTTTTCATCTGCACAAGTTTACTCATTAATTAATTAAGAAAAATAATGCAACAAACGGGATTTGAACCAGGTTACCCACTCACCTTGCAACTTGAGTCAAGACGTCTTCCATCTTCGACCACACCAAACATTTTAAAATCAAAATGAAAAGAAATTTTGTTTACAAAACAATGCAATTAAATTTCAGTTCTCATGTATTCCACAGTAACACCAAAGATACAGAACTTTTCTTGTTATATACATTTGGAATATTTCTTCAAAATTGCATTATTGTATACATCTCTCTACACATCTGACTGATGACATATTAGTAGTTATTACCTGTGCTAATAATAATAAGACCCATAACCGTCAGGGTCATGGGGGTGCTACACTGGAGACATCATCACAAAATGCTCTCCAAACATGTCTATCCTCAGCCATTCAGTGTAGAAAAACCATGCCCAAACCATTACTTGGTGTTGTCAATCCAGGATTTTCTCTGTCCTGTTCTTCCACCCATGACTTTCTTGCAAAATCATTTTACCTGTGTCTGACTTCATACAAAAACAAAAATCACATCAATATAGTGGTGACACAAGTTAACACCTAATAATGCCCTCACAAAATCAATAGATTCAATGGTTTTAAGGTGAGAGTGGGCCAAATTCAGCCCTCCAAGTATTTTTTATTGGCTAGTGATTTCACAATATATCTCACAAGCTATCCCAGCCAAAAAATAAACCTTAATGTTAAACGTGACCAAAAAAAATGAATGTGTCAAATCTGCCATGTTGTAAGTGCTTGTGATAAGAACAATCAAAAAATAGAATTGAGGATTGACTGTCTTACTGCACCCTTTAATGATTGACAGTAAAGGTGACAAAAGCTTGATACTGTAGTGATAGCTTTGATCATGTGACTAAACCTACATTTTATCAGCATTCTCAAAAAGGTTGCCTACTTCTCTAATCTACAAGTGTTTATCATGTGCCATCTTTGCAACAGACAAACAGCATCCTATCTCTTCTGTTGGTGATGCACTCCGACTATCCTCTCATGTTTCCCTCCTACGTATCTCTGCTTACTCACCTACTCAACCTTTAAGTAACATCTTCAACAAAGTGTCATGTCTTTTAATGTCCAAAATATTTTTATTTTATTTCCTTTAAGTTTGTTTTTTCATTTGCAGTGTTGTGAGACCCTCCTTGTTTTCTTGTCTTTCCATGAAGTTCTCCCTATTCCTGTATATACTGATAAATAAAAGTATGCAGGGAAAACCCAGAAGATGTAATAAAAGGATACAATATTTTTGAACAAATAATAACAATAATCAAGCATAATAAAATCTTGTAGTAAAAAACAGGAATGATTGAAACAAAAAATATGTTGTAAATAGCATATAGTATATGCCATATAAAAAGTTCTTGGAAAAAATTATTATTTTGGCTATCGCAGTTAACTAGAAATATTTTAGAATAGCAGATGGCCCAAGGCTGACCCAGCATAAATAAATGGACACCAAAGCATCTGGGATAGTAAAGGTGGATGGTATGATGCTGACTACCAGTATATCATCCGTTGGTCAATGAAAAATGCGGGTTAAACACAGCACCACATTCCCTGATATGGTTAAATAAGGAAAATTTCTGAAATATTTCATTTACATACTTCACAGCATTTGTGATTTGAGTGCAAAGCAGTTGTTGGTTTGATTGAATCATAGCAGTTATAAATCACAACATAACGTTTATTTGAAGAAAATCTCCATAGCTAACTTGATATATTCAGATCAATCATACTACAGAAGTCACAGTTAAAAATAAATCTGTTGAGGACCTGTGCTCTGAAGAGAGCTGAAAGGTTTGGCAGACTACTAGGTCACGGGGAATGCTAGATGTGCCATCACTTCGGATGGGTCAACAAATCTGATAGAAGAATGATGAGATGGTTCAGAAATGTGTCCTGTGCTTGTAGCAGGATGTGGTAATCCTGGCACACTGGAATGCCTCCCTTCGAGGACTACTACCTATATAACAAAATAGCCTCCCTACCCATCCGTGCCCTTGAGATCTTACATGAGTCGTGTCGTCTCAATTCTGAGAACCTGTCTAACTACTTGCTCACAGCTAAAGCTATTATTTCATCATCATGTGTACATAGGCATTCACTTTACATATAACTTATCTACTACTACTACTACAAACTATCAAGAATAATTACAAGACATGGTTATGGAAAGCATTTTTTAAATTTAATATAGATCTTTTCCTACGGAATGTGATATTTAAATAGAAGCGTGTATTTTATTCTGATGGCAGTTGCACAGCAAACAATTTAAATGTGATCTTGTGTCTCCTAAAAGGATTTTCGTAGAATGGTGTACTGGAGGATCTCTCTTGGGTTTGAATATGTATTGAGGCATAGTTTATTGTGCAAGACTTGTACTATATTGAGGAATAGTTTATTTGTGCAAGACATGTACTATATTGAGGAATAGTTTATTGTGCAAGACATGCATTGAGGCATAGTTTATTTGTGCAAGACATGCATTGAGGCATAGTTTATTATGCAGGACATAATTTATTGTAAGCAAGTAACAATTGATATTGGAATGAGAAGAGACAGCTAAAGAAAATCTTGGATTGAAACATCCAAAGTGTCTATACGCTTATCTCAATTGCACAGGACAGTTCTTGGCATGCTTTTTGTGCAGATATTTCCAATGTGATACACCTATATTGCTAATGGGTTATGGATCTTATTTTTATACTATGTCACTGTAGGAATATCAGATCATATTGGTAGAACCACTAGTAATCATGCTATGTAGTAAACAGGAGTAGCTGTTAACCTACTGTGTATCACCAGTATTGTGAGAGTGAAAACACTGTGGAATAGTGATTGTTCATTGTCGCTAACATATGACAGTGATAAGGACCTATCGCTAACCACCAATAAATTGTTTCTTTGCCTATTTAGCCGTCTCAAAGATTAAGCCACGCATGACTAAATTTACATCTCGCAATAAAACTTAATTGTTTATTCAATCAGTCAAGATGATGTGATCCTACCTGGATAACTATCAGATCTATAAGAACTTGTATTGGGTGAGCAGATAATATTCCTTTAATAGTCCAGTAATTCACAATTTCCTGGTTCCAAAAGTAGGACATTTCCCGAGTTGGAATGCAAGAGTGGGGTTGAAAGAGAGTCTCTGATATCTGACTGAGTCCAGGTTAAGCTTCATGTAGATTATATCTATATGCTTACCACCGGCTGTTAAGATGTCAAAAGCCATCTAATAAATGAATAACCGTATCTCCCTAAATCTCAACTTACACAAATATAAATACTGTACCCTGCTGATAACAATGACACCTGTATCTGCCATGCTTCATGTCATTGTATTCAGGAAATCTACAGAAAACCCGCTTAGGATAATAAAGACTGAAAACACTTAAATTGTTTACTGCTGCTGCCATGAGAATAAGTTATACACAATACAAAACACACACAAAATAGCAATATAATAAGTTCAATATAAGTTCTAAACAGATGTCTCGCAGAGAAGGTCTGACAAACTACCATGCAACATTACATCTTCTATTTCATTATAAATGTTTCTACTTGCTCTTAGTAAGAGATCTATTCTCAAAGCATTGTATATTGCTGAGAATTAGTCTTCTGTGTAAGAAATAAGAGTTCTGGAGAACACACCCCCCCCCCAAAAAAAACATTAAAAAAACCATTGCACAATAGGATATAAGAGTTCTATTTAACATAATTCCTGGGATCAAACACAAATTTACCCAGTTCATTACTCTACATACCTACCCAGTTCATTATTCTACACATAATATACATATCTACCCAATTAATTACTATACATATACTATTACTCTAACTTTTGATACAGTGAAAGAACTAGTCATAAAAATAGCTCTATCATAATCAGTGAGTCAATTAACCATTACCAAATGAATGGAAGGGTTTGGGATGCAAAGTAAATACTCATCATTATATGACATATTCTTCCCAGAGCGTGGTCTTTCTCATGGATTCTCTGAACACTCCACAATTCTGAGGGCGAGTTACGTCCAGCACCTAGAGACATGTATAACCCTTTTGCCACTATGAGTTTTCCCTATTGTCAATCTCCTTCCCCCCCCCCAATAAATCACTAAGACAAGGGGCATAACTCCTCCAAATTATGGATATAATGATGTTAAAAATTCATTTTCTTTCAAACTATTCATCATATAACACTCAGACTTGGCAGATCAACATAAAAAAAGAATAGTCTTGCATAAACCTATATCAAAGATAATTTAATACATATATTTTTTAAATAATAAACTGTCAAACTCACACATTTTTTTTTACCTTGAGGGTGCTGAGTAGAGGAGTCATATTGAGATGAAAATATATATTCTCAAATCTCCGTTTTCCCCAAACAGGTTGATATGTCCCAAACGTTGAACCCGCCATCTTTACTCCAGTACATGCCATACTCAAGCAAATATACAGGCCCATCATAATATAAATAAGACGTTTTATTTCAATGGCAGTTACAGATGTCCAGCATGTGTCTTCTTTCTTTGTTTGTTCTTTGTGTTATGTTACATACAAATTTATCTGAAAAGCTGCAAATTGGTAAACTCCTTGTTGACAATGATGTTAAAGTATTCATAATGTGTGGTAATCTCATCAAGCTTATGTACAGACCCAATGTTTTGTACAAAATTATCAACTTCTACTTGAAAACTACATCACTCTGTTGAATTTAGCGATGTCACAATTAGTACCACAAATTTCCATCTCTTTGTTAGAAACATTAGGTCTATCTAACAAGGAACATCACTGTCACTTTCCTCGTTATATTTGATACAAAAATTACCTACATCGTGCATATTTTCATCGTAACTACGGCTGTCATCAACAGTATACACACAAACAATATCCTCCAATGTGAAAAAATTACGCAAATTTTGTAGCATTAATTTTTAAACATCAGTCGAATATAATATTTCCACGATGTAAATGTGCAAAGAAAGTGAACTGTGACCTATGCAAAGGTCATGGCCAGGTAATATAATACACAAACTAAAAATAAGAAAAAACCGAAACAAAACAAGTAAAAAAGTGCCTGGCAGCGACTCTAAGGGGGATCTGGTTAATGTATAGCAGCCCAATGTCGACATTTATCGACGTGTTTACTCTTTCCATAGATGCCTGGTGTTGACATATGTCACATTGAGGTAGCCATGCATAGTCATGGACAACAATCTGCCATATTAATTTCCCATCATGCTTTTATAATAAATATTTGCTAGAGTGATTGTCCTTGAATTTTTTGCAATAAACCCAGTCGTAATTTATTTGACCTCTTCACGTTTGCAAACCATACTGTACGGACCTAACTTCAGTGATGCCATTGTTCATTAATTCTTCATGGATGCAGATTTCATAAGAATATTTTGAAAGCTTCAGTGTGTTATTATATTAAGATATATATATGCTTGATTAGTTGACAATCAGTTGATAATGATAGTTGACAAGATGTATATATCTATATTGTTATTTGCCGGTACAGATATGGATTAACTCTACGCCGGTAAGTCCCTTATGTGCATATGTTTTTGTCATTGTTATCACTGTCCATGCTGGTTGTCCACATAACACTGACACACACACAAACAAACAACACCGCCATATCCATGTATCTTGATGTCAAATAATTTAAAATCAATAATAAAAAAAAGTTATGCCAAAAAAGCAAAAACTTCCAGAAAAACCAGAAATCATAAAAAATGGCAGTTCCAGAGAAAGTTGCATAATTTTTCTCTAGCTACAGGTTAAATAAATACAGTGGAATCCCATTATAACAACTTGTTCGGGACGGACAAAATATGTATGTAATAATAGAAATTCGCTATATACAGTACGAATATGGAATACATATAATAGGGGATTTTGAAAAGTGTTGTTATATAGGAAAATTTGTTATAAAAGGACTATTGAGGGATTCCACTGTACTATCAAAATAAAGTTTGATATCGAAGGAAATCTATCCATCTGGCTATATAAATATTTTGTTAGCTGTATTTTATAAATGCCTACACAAAAGGTACCACTTAAAAAATATGTCACTGCAGCATAACATTAGCTTATATTTCCACACAGCTTTGAGTGAACTTGTGTAGCTATGGGCCAATGTTCAATCCTAAATCAAGATTTACACTCCTATAGTAAGAGTTTGGTTGTATGCGCTGCATTTTATGTAGATTAGCTGGATATAGTCCAGAGAATGGAATATGTCATGGTCTACAGCTGGACTGTGATATCTGCATCTCAATGCTCCCATACAGATTTTTGTGGATATCTGTCTCTGTGGGTCAGTGCTCCTTCCTCAACTAGTTCAGTCTTATGCAGAATATGTTCTGCGATCTGTGCTGCCTGCCCACATGGACACAAGTGATGGAACCAGTTTTTGTCTAGCCACCTTTTATGATACGCATTGTAGAGCATAGCTTCATTATTTGTTTATCTTCTCTTAGAGCCCTGGAAACATGGGTGTTCAATTAATCATAGATTTATATTTGTGTAGTATGTGTTCTGTTGTGTTGTTTTTCTACAACTTATGTAGTCAATACATCATTCTACAAACGTAGTCAATATATCATTAATTGTACAATTAGTCAATACATCATTAATTGTACAAACAGTCAATACATCATTAATTGTACAAACTTAGTCAATACATCATTAATTGTATAAGCTATGCAGTCAATATATCATTTAATTAAGATATTGTACATAAAAATATTACACAAGAAATAGTAATAAATCAATACAGAAAAGAACCAAATGCTACCCAAATATCACATCAAGACATCACATTGATTATTATTTCTTCTAACCTGGTTTCTTTTAAAACAAAAAAAATATGAAAATAAATTGTTATGAATAGCAAAGTTAAAAGTTTCTAGTGTCTGGCACATTGTACAAAGTTGTATAACATTACATTGGAAGGGGGGGGGGGCTACCGACTCCTACCAGGTGCATCCACATGTGGTGGATAGTGGAATGGTCTCCATATATGGAGTGTTAGCTGTAATTAAGCAGCAGCAAACCAAACTGGTATCACTGCCTACCAGGAACAGGGCGGGATATTAGGCGGAGCTGATATCTCCACTGAAATACCCCATATGTCCAGTGACAGGCAGCTTCAAGTGAGTCGCTATAAGCTCATGCTGCTGGCATGGGGAGCGTGCTGGTGGAGAGGAGATTTTTAATTCTTTTTTTTAAATACCTGCCTGGCAGTTACCACCAGGAGATGGAAAGGCTATGGGAGACAACCTTGACAAAAACAGGAGAAGGCCACTTCACAAACCTCCAATGTCTTGAGGGCAGTGCTGGGATGCTCAAGAACATGGACTTCCCTTACTGAAGATGGAACATGTCATCCTGAACAGGCATGGGTACCCAGCAATGGAAATGGCACCATACAGTTAATGACTATGCTCAGATTCGTTACATGAAATGGGGTTGCCCCTGTGGTTCATCACCTAGCATGAGCTCCGGACCCCCAGCCTCGAATGGGTCCACCAAAATCTACTGATGATGACTGTGTATCGGGGACCTGGGATTAAACAGAGTAGAGCAACCAGCCAAATCAATCACGTAAACAAAAACACAATCAAAATCATCCAGTGGATTAGTTAAGAAAAAATTAGAACTATAGAATTTCCTCCAAAAACAAAATATTGATGTGCACTCAGGAGACACATCTTAATGACAGCAACAGATTCTCCATTAGAGGCTTTGAATGCTTCAGACAAGGCAGATTAGGCCACAAAGGAAGGGTCATCACTATGGTACGGAATAACATACCTGCTACAGAAATCGCAGGGAATCCATAGGACTCAGAACATCTCACCATCAAATTTCACACAACCCCAGAACCACTGATTGTCACAAATGTCTACTGCCCAAAGAACAAGAAATTACACCTCAGGACAATACCCCTCTCAACATCAAACCATATTATAGTGGGAGATTTCAGCAGTCACTCCCCTAGCTGGGCATACCCAACTATGGACTCGAGAGGAGACAAAATAGAAGACTGCATGATAGAAAATAGGCTAATTCTTATAAATGAACATCTATCAGAGCCAACCTTTTACTCCATACAGTGGAAATCTCAGAACACTCCAGATCTTGCCATTGCAACAAAAAACATCCAACTTGTGACAGAAAGAGTAGCGGCACAACAAATTGATGGGAGTGTCCATTATACTAACAATAAAAGGGAACCACAAGACAGAAAAACAACTACACAAAATTTCTAGCTGGAACTACAAAAGGGCAAACTGGGATACTTACTGACGCCTTACAGAGGAAAAACTACAAACACACCTTACAAGAAACATACGAAAAAATGCAAAACTAATAACAGGCATAATTCTTGAAGTTGCCAACATGAGTATACCTAGAGGCATAAGACAACTACAAACCTTTCTGGAACAGAGACATCCAGGCAATGCATGATAAGGCATCTGCTGTAAGATCCAAGATGGAAGCTAGGCTAACAGAAACCAACATCATTGAACACAAAAGCGACACTTCTAAGCGACACTCTTCATAATTTATATAGATGACCTGCTAAAACTATTCACACCTATATGTACATAGAGATATTCATGCAGATGATCTTGCTACCTGGACCCAATCAGAATACAGTGGAGTTGCAAAAGTTAGAATGCAGGAGGCAATAAACTCATAAACAAAGTTGAAGAGTGGGTAACAACCTGGAGTTTTAAAATAAACAAAAGCAAGACCGTCACAACACTTCATCCTCTGCACAAAACCTGAAAATTATACTCTCACACTAGACAATATCCCACTCCCAAAAGAAAACAATCCAGTCTACCTGGGACTAAAATTTGACAAGAAACTTACATGGGGATCACACATTGAAGAGACAGGAAAAAAAGCCACACACAGATTACAAATAATGAAAAAACTATCTGGGACAGGTTGGGGAGCTGACATAAAAACCATAAAACAAGTCTATGTATGTTATATTTGTCCAACTTTGTAATATGGACTGAGCACATGCAACAGCAGCAAATACCAATCTTCAAAAGCTGGACAACATTCAGAATACAGGTCTCAGAATTATAACAGGAGGACTAAGGAGCACACCTATAACGTCAATGGAAGTGAAGAAACAGCAGGATTATAAAATCTAACAGACCGCAGGGATGAGAAAATCACAATAATGACTGAAAATTTAGACGTCTGAAACATCATCCTATGCATAAGAGAACAAATAAACTAACACAAAAATGACTGAAAAGACCATCTTCAATCACCTATCAAAAAAAGAAAAATATGAACGCCAATGAAGAAGTAATAAGCAACAATCTGGATGAATGGGAACAGCTAGAAGCATATTACATCGCAAACACCTCACCCATATATACTGCAAAACTTACAATCCCAGGCATTGAGAGCAAAACTATGCAAACCCCTACTATCCTTAAGGCAAAAACACTTGATCTCCTAGACACACAATACCCCAGCTCACAGTGGATCTATGTCTTCACAGATGGATCATCAGAGGATGCAGTAAAGAAAGGAGCAGCTGGTATTAGCACAGAATATCACTGACTGAAGCAAAAACTCTTATCAAAAGAAAATACAAACATGCATGAGGTCACAGAACAGGCAGCAACTTTCCACAGGACCCCATTCTAAAGCTAGGCAGATCACAGCAAACCACAATTTTTAGGCTCTGCACAGGACACTGTAGACTACAAGCAAATCTCAACAAAATGAAGGCTGTCCAAACTGACCAATGCCGATGTCAAAAGGGTCCCCAGACTTCAGAACACATTCTGCAGACATGCCGATGACACTCTTCGATGACATGAGAACTAAAATATGACCTCAAGAGACAGATCTGAATGTAAAGCTGTGGGACAACAGTGAGAACCTCCTGCTGATGACTGAATTAATGGAGGCAGCTCACCTTCCTATGTAGACTTATAATCATAGGAAACTGATCGCAGAAGAAGTATAACATTACAACAGTTAGATTTAAAAAGTCTTTCTCAAAGCAGGAGATAAAAAATGCAACAAAATGATGAATTTATCATAGCAAATAAATATGTTGTATGGAAGCATTAGACAATGTAGCAATAACAGTGACCCATTGTTTCACATCAAATAAGAAATTACAAAATGTTTTAACATGGTTATGTTCATGCCAAACATAGTACAGTAGTCAATATATTCACAATTTGAGTAATGTAGGCTTACAAATAACAAATGTGAGTTGTCTTTAGTGTTTAACAAGATGCAGATTTCTTCTCAGATCTTATTTTAGGGTTCATTATGGGATAATGTGTCCACACACATTCTAACTTTTAATATCAGACTTGATTTCATACAGCTTCTGTGACGCAGTGATAAAAAACATGCGTCTGCTACAATCATTTGACCTGCGTACAACACACTGAGATACTCCCCCCTCTGGTCTTCCTGGGAAGGGGGAAGGCCCTCAGTGTGTTGCGCACAGATCAATGGATGATGCATCTTTAGCAAAAATTCATTTCGTTAAATAATGCATGGTTTGTTTCGTTAAAAGGTTGGACACATTATCCCGTAAAGTACCTATTTTAGTTACAGATCAATAACAATCGTTTACAAAATTAACATTTATGATAGAATAAAATCTGGAATTTGTAAATCATTCACTATAATTTTATGATGCATGTTTGAGAAGATACAAAAGAGGTACTGAGATTCTTTGTACATACTGTGGAAGACTTTGTTGCTCAGATTGTAGCATAAGCCACTTCTTATAGCTTAATAATAATACTATTGTCTGGAAAAACAGAAAAGTGCCTGAATTCTTGTGTACAATATAGCTTTGCATGTTCATACCTAAACTGTATGTTTGTTCTGATCGCCAGGAATCACAAGAAATAGTCCTTGTATACTTTTGTGCAATAGGAGCTTCCTCAGAGTTTGTTTCATGCCTAGAAAACTTCAACTCTCAGCAGTGTACTATGTTCTTAGAAGACCCTCCTACTGGGAAGGGATAGGAGAAATAGTACGGTGGAATCTCTCTATAGTGCATTCTTTTGTCTGTCTGGACCAAGTTATTATAACAGGATTCTACTGTATAATGAAAATAGACATTCACATACATACATAGACACACACATATATATCTCATGAACACAACTGACAGCTCAAAATCTTTTATCATGAACACAACAGATAACTCAGAATCTCATGAACACAACAGATAGCTCATAATATTTTCCCATGAAGCACATTCTTGATTAGAAACTGGCCTCATGGCACGTGGGGCATTCCCATAAGTGCTCCGCCCTCTGTTCCAGCAGTCATTCGACTCGATGGTGTTTCGAGTCTAATGTTGCTGAAACAGACGTCGACATCAGGGCACAACTCTGGTCCTTTGGACAGGTATCTTTGTTGTTCCACCCACCCACGCCGTGCCCGTAACTAGTTCAAGCACAACGTTTGCCTGTCGGAACAACATGGTAACTGTTAACGAAGGTTATGACTACGGGAAACCCCATGAACACATCAGTTCTATTACCTTAACATGCAGATATTCTGTTCAACTAACATACAGATAGTCCAACAATCAATCAAATACACTTTCAATGAAAATGTTGCATATGAAATCAATGGGTAGTCACTTATTATACTGTGACACAGCAGTCTACAAGGAATTGATCTTAAAAGTGCAGCAGTTTGAAATCAAATAGAAATATGAAAAACTTCAACTAAGATAACGGATAAGCAGTTTATACAGCTAATGATCACCAGAACAGACACTACCTCATGCATATATATATATATATATTTCTCAACATGCGTTGATATATCTGTCAACTTGTACAGATTTTCTGTAATTTATACAGAGTTTATTATTAAAATAAATAGTATATCTAATGGTGGGATACATTTCTTTCACCTGCGAACATAATTACAATTTGGTTTACATCAGAGGTTTTACCACAACCATGATGATGATGATCCCTTTAACTGTGGGCAGGTAGCTCTTGACAGTCTATAGCCTTTCTGGACAAAAGCACAGATTCTTCTCAGTTGTGTAACTGAGGTGAAACCCGAACTTATATAAGGTTTCAAAGGCATGGATGTGCAAGGGGAGTTTATTGATGGATGTTTAGTCCCCGAAAGGAGGCATTCCAGTGCGCCAGTATCCCAGGTTTACTATATCCAGCCAGAGTTATCTCATCATTCTTCTCTCAGATATTTTGACCAATCTGCAGTGATGGCACATCAAGCATTGCATGTCACTTAGGAGTCTGTAACAAAAGGACAAATGTGCAATGTCCACTGGCCTGCATCCATTCATTATCAATGAGAATTATTTGAATTTTGAAACAAAATGTGATGTTAATTTTTATACAGGTGACAGGTTGTCAGCATATCCTCCAGCTTTCCCTAGTTGCCTCTTTTGACATGTCTGGAGAGAAGACAGTGGCCCTATTTTTTACACCCTGAACTAGAAGTCTAGATTCCGGTTGTCACAAGGGCAAAGTTTTACCATAAAAAATAATAGAGTTTTCACTGAACTACAACCTCTGAGGTAGAATATACTCACATTTAATTGTATATGCCTGTAGTAATTTCTGTAAACAGATTTGAGGGCTAAATACACATTTTATGAGTTAATTTATGTTGAAATATGGAATAATCCTTCTGGAAGTTGACAGGTATAGTCAGCCTAAAGCAGATACAGCATATGGGACTGTCTAGAGCATAGGTTCCCAAACTTTTTCGGGCCACCATTCCCTTTGCAGGACATAGATTTTGTAACACCGCCCCACCCCCCACAACACTTTTCCACATTCAATATATTCAAAGTAAATAGCAACTAATGATGCATTACTACTTATTCCGTTAAATTATTAAAAAGTAGTGGCCAATATGTGCTTCATCTTGAACACAGTTATTGATTTACCGATTTTGATGAAACATAGCCCATATGTAAAGATTATAAAGTGTATTCTGGAATAACAATATCCAGTTTTATACAATCATTTAAATATGAAAATTCGGAATACATATTAACCTTTAGCACTCTACATTAAAAATGATAAAATTTCCTCTGCCATTGTATTCTTTTTATTTTACTTTACAAGTTATTTATTGAGGATGTTTAGAAAATGCAATAACTTTGTTGTTTTTAGAGCTTTTTGTATATTTAAAAAAATGGAAATAAAGGAATGGTTACTGAATGTAATGATGCCAGTTTTGTTGATTAAAACACCATAAAATATATTACAAAATATTGAAAATAATTAATTTTTTAATATACACTATTCATTTAATTTCTTCTATAAGGAGTCACTGACCACTAGAGTTCATGAACACCCCCCCCCCCCCAATTGCTTCTGAACCCACTATAGACACATACAATGCTTCAGCAGCCACCTGGGGATGGGGGTGGTGTGTGTGTATACCGCCCACTTTGGGAATCTATGGTCTAGAGCAGTGTTTCTCAACGTGGGGAATTTAATTGTTCAGGGGGGCAATTCGAACAAATTGTAATTAGGCCTCGTTTAGAGAATAATTAAATTTTTGAATATAAAAAATAGGTTATGTTACATAGGGGGCATCAGAATTTTAGAAAGACTTAGGTGGGGCATGGTAAAAAAAAAAGGTTAGGAAACACTGGTCTAGAATCAAGTCCTGCAATTAATAATTTCAATATCACAAATTCTGCACAACATTGTCAGACCAGCACACACATACATAACTTAAACGGACATTGACATTGCTTACAGCAGTAATTATACATCATAACTATCTATCTCTTCTTTTAACATTATCACTTAGAGATGCATATGCCATCAATAACCTACTTGTCAGAGACCTATCCTGTGTACTTTCCCAAGTTCATACCAGCTGTTCCCTATTCTTCCAACATCTTGCTTCATAATCTTCTTCCAGTGTTCATTGTCCTGCTTATTAAGCTTATTCTTCACAAGTTTCTTGACCTGCATATTCTTCACAAGTTTCTTGACCTGCATATTCTTCAATTGTTTCTTGACCTGCATATTCTTCAATTGTTTCTTGATCTGCCTATTCTTCATGTGTTTTTTTGACCTGCATATTCTTCAATTGTTTCTTGATCTGCCTATTCTTCATGTGTTTCTTGACCTGCCTATTCTTCATGTGATTCTTAACCTGCTTACTCGTCATGTGTTACTTGACCTATCGATTGGTCATGTGTTTCTTGACCTGACCATTAACAATACCGGGTATATCTTTTTATTCATGTTTCTTGGCCCATCTATTTCATATTGCTTTCACGATATTTCATAACATTAATCATGTGGTGACTGATAAGTGGCTCTTGTAGTGTCTTAAAGTTGCAGAGGACTGACTTCATTGCACTCATGTACTGGTCTCTCTCAATGGACCAGCACTCTGCTTACAGAGAATATCACTCACAGAATATAGCTCTATAGCTCAAGCAATAAACCCCCAGAGACATTAGAAAAGATTTTTATGTGAACCAGACATCACAGTCTGATTTCAAACCTATAACCTGAATTTCAAAGGAAATGGCTTGATTATACCACAGAGATCCTCAAATGTAGCATGGGACCTATCACAGTTTCTTCTTCAGATTTCCAGTTGTACCAGAGTCTATCCTGTTCTTTCTCACAAACATACACGTGTTACCAGACCCTAAATGGAAGCAAATAATAGTAACACTGTAAGCTACCATACATGGTGTAAGTTGTGACTAAGAAGATTGGACTACTGCACTGCATTATCTTCACTTTGATGAAGCCTACAGACAACCCATGCAAGGAATCAACTCTTTCATACGCAAAATGTTGAAAGCCAAACTCCCTGGCACAGAGAAGAGCGAAAAACTAGATCTCCCTCAAAATTCTATCATCTTCCCAAAAACAAATGTTTATAATTGTATTCAATCACATAGACTATATGTAGGTGCCTTTAAGAAAAGCTGCATTCTCTTAAAGCTAAAACCACGTATACTGAACTAATAAAAAAGATTACAGTGCATAAAAGTCAAATATGTGATGCTGACAAGAGTTTTTTTAACCTTTCAATTTCAACTTGTGTTATCAATCGAAGTTTTTTCTCCTCATCTACTTCATTTGTAAGGTCACGGATCTTCATTGAGTGGTTTTTCTTTAAGTTATCAAACTCTGTCTTAAGTTTTTCATGCTGCATCCGAAGTTCATTGAATGTGATTTTGCTCACAGAGTTAGATTTCAGTTCACGAAGTTCTGCCTTCAGTTGGTCTAACAGTCTGGTGGTGGCTGGTACATTGGAAGCTGTGGTGGTATGAGGTGAGAATGCTGCAATGGAACATTTAAATAACCAATAAAAATGGAAGAAAATCACACATACAATAATTCAATTTTGTATATGAAATGTTCTATGTCAACACAAAAGATGAATATTATAATAATGGAAAGGTTGGGGATGCAAAAAAATATATTTTGATAGTGAAGGGAATAACTAGCCATCTGACTACAAACAGTTTTTGAAAGCTCATAAACCTCCCAACTGCACATAGGAAGTGAGAGCTAATTGGTCATAATTCCTGGGGTTTGCAAAAAAACAAACAACACAAAAAAGTACAACTTTAAAAATATGTCAGTGCAGCAGAGTATTCTTTTACATTTCCATGCAGCTTAGAGTGAACTTGTGTAACTACAATTAATTGAAGCATATCCTATATAGGACATTACTATTCAACTATTATCAACTTTTTAGATGCGACTAATATATGAGATATGGATATGTAGAAGTTCATGGACAAAACAAGGATGTTTTAACAACAAAGCATATGAAAAAGAACTTTATAAAACTTCTCTCATTGAAATATCACAATGGATAATCAGACAAAGAAGAACAAGCCGGGATTTTTCCTCACTCATCTGCATCACTGAAGATAGAAATGATGTTGATGGTTCAATGTGGTACCCTAATTGGAAATAGGCTTATGATATGGTAGTCCAGAGAATGGAAATGCTTTGTTTTGCCATTTTATTTGTGCTAATGGCCTGACACATTCAACATGGCGGTGGTGATGATGAATACATCTAATGTCATTGCCAGTGTTGATCATGAACAAATTCAATCATGTTGCCTTTACCATGCTGGTACACTAACCACTCTTGTCTTTGATCCAACACTAACTTAGTGTTAGACTTGATGATTTCAATGCCACATTATGGTTCTTGGCTGTTCTTTTTAGTTGTTCAGAGTTGCTGTATAAAATATTATTGATGCTTGGTTTTTTTGGCATAAGGGTTTGCCTTATATCTTGTAGACCAGGACAGGATATCAGGTGGTGTTCAACTGTCAATAGTGTGTTGGCAGTGTCTGCAATTTCTTTTTGTGTTGATTCTGTTTGGTGTTTGCATTCAAGGAGATTTGATGGCATATCCTCTTGATGGTGTAGATAGATGTTGGCAAAGTTGTCTTCCTGTCTTTGCTGTTGCCATGCATTTAGCCACTCTACAATTGTTCTTAATAATTTATTTTACTGTTATCATATGTACTGGTTATTCGACTTGTGGCATCAAAGTTCCTAATTTTGTCAAGTATCTGCCTCTTCATTTTAGGGTATTTAAAATTATTTCAAATCATTAAAGTTGCAGAAGTTGACAAAAATTTCCCCATCCTTGAATTTTGTTCCTAGACCATTTTTCCTTATAGGTAGTTCCTAATTGGTATTGTCAATTCTCCCATAGCTATTTTTATATTGTATCTTGGTATAAAAATGTTTCTTGAAGCTTATCATAAGTCTTGTCTCATGGTCTCCTCTGCAGCAGCTCAGTCATTTTTTAACATATAAAAAATATGTTTTTCATGTGTATCAGCTTATTGTATGTGATAGCCAAAACCCTTCTGACTTCTTCATATCAATCACCATTACTGTTGATAAGAGAACCAAGGTATTCAAAGCTGTTGACTTTTTCTAATTTGCTGTTGTTGATACTGATTGAGAACTTGCTAGAAGAACAATAAGATAATGATGGAACATACCTTTAACTGGCTCTGGAGGTCGTGGCGGTGGCACACTTGACTCCTTGTCCCGCAGTGAAATCACAACAGAAGATGATTGGGGTATGAATGTCACATGTTCTGATTGTGAAGAAACCTGGGATTGCTGGGACTAGAAAAAAGTAAATGTAAACAACTATATATAATAGCAATATAAATTACTGATATGTGTGTTTTGAGTGAAGGTTATCATAACAAGATAAATTATGTGTGTTTTGAGTCAAGGTTATCATAACAAGATAAATTATGTGTGTGGTCAGTGAAATTCATCATCTGAGCACACCGGACAGGTCCATAAATGCTATGATCCTTGCCTCAATAAATCCATTGGAGTGCAGTGGCTCACAATTACAGTTGGGTGTTGATTTATCATTATCTTTATATCAATCAATCATCCAATCAAGTGTCATACTGAGTGGCATAGTCTGTCATGCTTCTTCACAACTTTCTGTCTCTTGTGTTGTTAATAAGTTCAACATTACTCTATGCTGTGTCTTGCTGGACTGTCTATGCGAGACATGCCCACAGCTTAACTCTTTTCACCTGCGATGTCTACGAAACCTCATGGGAGTACGTTGGCAAGATCAAGTACCAGACATGGAAATCCTTCAGAAGTCCTGTATGCAAAGCATCCATGCCCTGCTGACTAGGTCCCAACTCCGTTGGACTGGCCACATCATCCGTATGCCAGACAAGCGCATTCCAAAGAGATTATTCGATGGTGAGCTGTGTGAAGGTAAACGTTCAAGTGGAGGGCAGAAAAAGCGCTTCAAGGATCACCTAAAAAACTCTCTCAATCCTGGCACACCCAGATCACTGCTGGTATCACGAAATTTGAAAAAGAAAGAACACTGTGGACAATCTACAAGAAGCGGAAAGACAAATCCGAGAATTCTCCTACCCTGAACCATCAGCACTCCTGCATGCACTGCAATAGAACTTTCTGTGCATGAATTGGACATCTAGGAACTCACAAACCAAATTAGACAATTACCAATTTATTATTTATTTTTTCATTGCAGTTATTGTTTTTCACACCATGCTCATCTTTGCTTGTGAAGGAGGAACATCATCATCAATAAGTTCAGTTGGTGACTTATTTTTGTGCTACAGTGACAACGTAATCAGAAATATTTAGACAACCCATTTTTTATCAAGAATTTTGTATATTAACACTGTTGAAATGTCTTTTTATTTGCTTTGATGACATCTGCTGGGATGCAGTCTGGACCTTCCGTCTTTAGGAGTCTTATTTAACTTTACTGCATTTCTTCTCTACTTGGCCTTTCCTTGTTAACCTGCAATTCTTTGGCCTTTCCTTGTTAACCTGCAATTCTTTGTCAGCTGGCATCATATCTGGTTGGATCTGCGGTTTTGGTATATTTAAAGTACTTCCAAATTTTCTTGCCATATCTTCATCTGTTTCCTGCTGCCACTAATAACCTTGACTTCCTTGTCTTTAATGAGACCACATGATGGTTAATATTTTCCTGTAAATTTCCATGTTTTTACAGGCCCATCATATTTGTTTTCCCTGCAGCTTTTTCTGTCTCCCTTGCAAACTCTATATTTCCTCTTGTCCATAGCTGTCTAACTTATTTTTTTACAAATTCATATTTTGTACAATTTATATGCATATTCTTAGAAAAATATAAAAACTTCCCTATTAGTAATAATTACTGAAATTTAACACCAAATGACCCTTTTTTTTGGTCTGAAATCCATATCAATACGGAATTGTCCATATGCTTGTCCCTTCTGATATCGCTTTTGACTTCCATGTCTTATGAGCCTTAGCCCTGGCACCTCTGTTTTTGCATTTGTTTATGCCCGCCATCTTGTTTTTTTGTATTTCTTTTATCTCGTTATCGGTATCTGTTGTTATCTTATGTTTACATATTTGATTCCCTAAAAGTTCCATGCAAGTTTCCTTCATACGTTCTTTATTTGATGCTGTGATTGTAAACTTGTCCTTTGGTATTTTTTTCTAAGTTCCTCTACAGTGAACTGTAATTTTGTTTTGTTGAGTATCTTCTAAATGTAATTGTTACTTTACTTAGTAGAATGTGATGATATGCTGCCATATCTGCTCCTCTCCATACTTTTACATCCTGCACCGATGTTAGAAACTTCCTATTGATGCATATATGATCAATCCGGTTTTCTATTGTGTGGACTGGTAATCTCCATGTAGTTTTGTGTTTTCTGTTGTGTTGAAATATGCTTCCTCTATTACTTGTTATTTTTATTCTGCATTTGTTCTCACACTCTTGCACATTTTCAAGATGTAGTACATGGAAAGGAATGATTTGTATCACGGTTTACAGCTGTGGCGAAGTGTTACAGAGCTTGTCTGTGACAGCCAAGGTACCAAGTTAAATCCCCGCCACAGGCAATTGTGCATCCGGACCGTTCAGAAAGCAATGGCAAACTACTGAACGTATTTATATTGCCTAGAAAATCACCACAGCCAACAAATGCTGGGTTGATAGCTAAGTCCTGTAAAGCATATGCTACAAATTTTTGTACAGCCATGTTGTGATATCTGTGCTATCAGCCAGATACATCCGAACTCAGCACGCCTTATGGGTCACTTTTATCCTATATGGGATGGAACAGCCAAATCCACCCCATGTTGCCTCTTATGACATGACTTGCATGGAAGGTAAACAGTATTGCTATTCTTAACCCCCTTTTCGGGTCTCGACACCACATGGGCTAATTGATTTGATGCAAAGAAATCAGCTAAAATTGTCCTATTCTCATTCATTTTGCCATGTCCATGTTTACCCATGACCTCTTCAAAGCGTAGATGCCCATACCATGTTTACCCATGACGACTTCAAAGCCTGGATGCCCAGTCCATGTTTACCCATGATGAACTTAAATCCCGGATGCCCAGTCCATGTTTACCCATGACGACTTCAAAGCCTGGATGCCCAGCCCATGATTACCCATGATCATTTCAAATCCTGGATGCCCAATCCATGTTTACTAACCGCTTCAAAGCCTGGCAGAATATGACTGATGTAAAAACTCAAAAGATGGAGATAAAACAAAATTAACCAAAACATTGACAGCATATTGTTTCCAAAGACAGATATTGTTTCCTTCATGAGCCTGTTTCCAAATTCCACCTGTCCGATTAAAGTTTTGCTGTAGTTTTTACATATTATACAGAAAATTATCAATGCTTACATGTCTGTTATCTTTAAGAGGTAAACTTGGAAGAGGCTTGTCTGGTCTTTCTGGTACACGAGACTGTTGTTTCACAGGCAGTGGTGCATGATTGTTTTTTATTTCTTCTGGTGATTCATCTTTCTCTACATCCTTTGGAATGATACACAAACAGGCACATGATTAAGGACTTTCCTGTTAAGTGTGCACACACATTTAACAAAACAAATTGTAATGTGAAACAAAATATAGCGTAACCAAGGGGAAATATTAAGAATAGTTATGAAACAAGAAATTCAGAAATTGATGTTTATGTCTATACAGTACAAAATGAAATGAAAGTACAATTTATTCTTGGGACCAGCATTCTTCTATTTCATTCAGACAGGCATTCTTCTTCTTCTTCTTAAGCGTTCATTCTCAAACTCCCGCTGGATCTCCCTTATAGCAGGACCATTGTCCTACTAGATTTCCGGCAAGATGTAGTCCAGTGAATGGAAATGCACTGTGTCGCCGTTTTATTTGCATCAATGGCCCTACACATCTGTCTTCAGGGGAAAAAGGCGTTCCATTCCCCTACTGTGTTTTTTTAAAAAGACAATATTCTCACATACATTGTTTGGCAGAAAGAAAAGTTACCTCGAAGAATCAAAAGTAACAGAAACAAATTATGTCTGTGATTACTAGTAGAGAAAGCTGAAGAAACAAACCAGTGCATACAGAAAGTCATTGGTAATGTGTACAAATATAGCTCTTTCAGCAGATTCTAATGCTTGTGTAATACATCTTCATTAGATTCCTATGGCATCAAGAGCTTCACTTATAACTAATAAAGATTTTTTTAAATGCATACATTAAGAATCAGGACTGAAGATGGTGGCCGTTTTTTAGGTCCTTGAGCTCGTCCATATGTCAGATGAGTTAACTTCTGACTTGCAGATTCAATGTCATCAAAATGTGTTGAACCTTTGCAGAAGAAAGAAGCAAATCATACTGTCAAAAGACATTTTATATACAAGAGTACACTGTGAAAATACCATTTACATACAAGATTGTGCTGTCAAAATAACTTTTACATAAATGATCACACTATCAAAATAACTTTTACATACATGATCACACTATCAAAATAACTTTTACATACATGATCACACTATCAAAATAACTTTTACATAAATGATTACACTATCAAAATAACTTTTACATAAATGATTACACTATCAAAATAACTTTTACATAAATGATTACACTATCAAAATAACTTTTACATAAATGATTACACTATCAAAATAACTTTTACATAAATGATTACACTATCAAAATAACTTTTAGAAGAATGATTACATTTGTTAAAATAATTTACATACAAGATTACACTGTAAAAAATAACTTTTACAAGACTGATTACTCTGTCAAAAGAAATTTTATGTGTATGATCACACAGTCAAAATAACTTTTACATGCAAGATTACCCTGTAATCATTACGTGAATGATTACACTGTCAACATTTTCTATGCTAGTTTTGAAACTGGACACAAATTCAAATTAATGCACAGTTGTAGAAGATACAATAAATTGGCCTAAGATATTAAATCATGCATGAGAGTAGAACCAGGGCAATGCTATGGATCAGCAAAGCAAACTTGGATAAGACTGGATTTATTGTCCCTGTGACAAGTCTTGTATGTTAGTATTAAATGTCTGTTGAACTCTTTGTTTTGTCTATAATGTCCAGTGGCATAATTCTTATAAAAATTAATATAAGATAATTTTAAAATAATTTTACGTTTTTTGCTTTGTAAAGAAATGAAACATGTCTCTGGTCAATGCAGGCCTGCTTGCCTGGGACAGAGAGGCATTCAGAGTATCCAAGATGAAGACAATATTCTGGAAACAGTATGTCACATTTAAATATAAAGAAATAAAATATTTAAGATGCATAAGAAATGAAGTAAAAAAATATTCTTATGAATTTATGATGTTAGAATTCACTTTTATTCTGACAGATACTGGGATCCCCTTTAAAGTAGAGGAAATAACAAAGGCATTGCATTGTACCATGAGTATTGTTAAGGAGACTAAAATGGGTATTAAAATGACACTGGAGGAGCAGAACAGCAAACAATTAGAATTCTAGAAGAAAATATGTGCTGCTTGTGCAGACGATATACCTCTGACTGACCTTCTGACTTGTGATTCTCGACATGATTCTCTTTGATCAAAGGCTTGTCCTTCGTTGTATTTATCTGCAGTTGTGGAATAGATTGCTCTGCTTTTGATTCAACTGATTTTTGATTGACAGGTTTTTTAATAGCAAGTGGAGGCATTAATGGTTTCTTGCCAACAAAGGGTGCTTGGGGTTCTGAAAAAAATGACAACGCAATTAGGTTCAGGAAATGGAACCCTAGTTTGTAATGGTTAGGTCTACTACACGCTATAAATTATTATTGTTTCTTCTTAATCAATGTTTACTATGCATTAACAAGTTCACTTTTGTTTTAATGAGTCCATCGAATGAAACATTGCACATTTGCATTAAAATCTGCACCGTTTCTTTAAAGAAAAGTCACATATCACCTCACCTCCTATAGCAATTATGTCACAAATTACGCATCTATATATGAAAAGTAAAATTTCATGTGTCTGGAATGACTAGATAAATAAAAATAAATTAGAAAACATGGAGTTTAAAATAAAACTAAAAAAAAAATTGTAGTTCGGATGTGTTGGGCCATGGCAAAAATAAAATGGTGTCACAAAGCTTATCTGTTCTCTGGACTACCTCATGCTAAAAATAAAGTAGGACCATTGTCTTGCTACAAGAGAGATCCAGCAGGAGTTTGAGAATGCAGGCATACAAAAATGTTTAATTTACAAAACATTCAAAATATAAAAGAAGGTTTTGTATGTGATGCCAGTGAAAAAATGGGAGTAAATAATAGTACCGCTGTGACCTGCCATGCATATCATAAACAGAGACTAAGGAGGTTTGAGTTGAAATTTACTGTCCCATCCCATCCTGAAATGACTCAAAGGGTATTGAGGATAGACTTAATTGTATTCATATTTCTCCATATGTACTCTGCCCTCTCAATAGAGTAACACCACACCTGGCAAAAATATCATAGCACATAACTCCACATTCTCATAGGATAATCCCCAGGGATCTCATAAAAATGAACTTGTTAATACGGTGTCACAGAATAGTATCGAATATGACCTCTGACATCTTAAGCACAAGTCAAATGGCTTAAACAATATATTAAGGAGATCCTCTAAAAGTTCAGTCACCCATGATGCCATGCGAAAGTGACTCAATAATGTTATGCCAAAGTGACCCATGATATCATTCTAAAGTGACCCATGATGTCATGCTAAAGTGACTCATGATGTCATGTTGAACTGACCCATGATGTCCTGATAAAGTGACCTATTATGCCACACTAAAGTGACTCATGATGATATGTTGAAGTGACCCATGATGCCATGCTAAAGTTGGATGTGTGGAGCTGAAAGGTGCAGATCACACAAGACATTTCATTCTCTGAACTACATTCCGTTATTTAACAAAAGTTTGAGAACAAACACAGGAGAAGATTGTGAAACAAACAACAAAACCTCCAACCATCTGGCTATGCAACAGCTCAGTTTGAAGTATTATTTACCTGTTCTGACTTTCTCATTTGAGGCATCTCCAATTGGTGTTTTTTCTGGCAGTTTTGGGAGAGTAGTTTTAACAGGAGCTGCAGTGACTGGTGCTGGGGGTTTCTTTGACTTGTTTGTCTGAAATACACAATTTGAAGAATACTCAAACAAGCAGATGGAAGCAAGTTGAGGTTGAGTTTGTGATATTGGTTCATTAATGTCGCTGCCACCTAACAAAGAAATCATAATTACATACGAAAAAATCTTGAACATGAAGTTCCTTGCAGACCTACAAACACATGTGGTTTCTACAGAACATTATAAATAATTTTTTGGAAAAGTAAAAGAGCAAAACACATAATGATAATGGAACTTATTATCATAATATTCCTACAATGAGCCCATCAATAGATGTATTAAATTTTACTGGTCTCTCATATATTGAACAAAAGCATATTATGTGGCAGATGGTCAAGTGGTTAGAGCATTGGTCTCACAACCGTGATGTCCAGGGTTCGACTCTTGGTAAGGACCATATTTTTTTATTTTAGGGGTACATAAAAAAAACCACACAAATCACACCCTGAACATGATGTGGCGACAGCAGCCTTGATAAGACAAGCCACTCATAACCTCCATGCAACTCATAACCTCCATGCACATAATATGCTTTTGTTCAATATATGAGAGACCAGTAAAATTTAATACATCTATTGATGGGCTCATTGTAGGAATATTATGATAAGTTCCATTATCATTATGTGTTTTGCTCTTTTACTTTTCCAAAAAATTATTTATAATGTTCTGTAGAAACCACATGTGTTTGTAGGTCTGCAAGGAACTCAGAGAAAAATTAAGTATTGACAGAACAAACGCTATATTTCATGTGCAAGTACAGTGCATGTATGTAAGCACTTAAGTTTTCATTTAAAATTAGTTTTTGATCTCATACAGTACAATTACATATATTTTAATGAGTTCATACTCTAAATACAGTACAACCACAAATGTTTTAATTAGTTCAAGATCTCATATAGTACAACCACAAATGTTTTAATTAGTTCAAGATCTCATATAGTACAACCACAGATGTTTTTTTAACATTTCTAATAGTATTAATCCTTGCTAATTAAAAAGTTGTGTTCTCTTTTCTTGTTTACTTGATTGGATCTGTCAAAGAAGACTCTGATCATTACACCTTGTGGTGCCCTAAATGTCAACAACAAGCTGATTACTCCCAGTCAGCAGCTCATATTAGTAGGTTTTTTTTTCATTTCATCAGAATATTTTGTTAGTTAGTTAATCAAGAGATCATCATCATTGCACACAAGACACATCCCTAGGTGCTTCAATCTTCCCAGAGTATATCTGCAATTACACAACAACTGACAGTTCAGTTTTGTTGGTTTACAAATATACTTTGCAGTCCATATAAACATTCATTTCTGGCCACACCACATTTCAAGCTCAGTTTCTTTATTTTGGACTAAGAAAACAAAGACAAAATATAAGAATATTCTGTGTATCTTACTTTCATCATTTGCCAACGTAGTAGCTGTGTTTATGTCACAGTGGTCTGTCCCATAACATTTCCTGAAGCCATTTTCATAATTGAAGAGGGTTTGACATGTGTATCCCACAATGCCATCATTTACAAATGTTGCACTATTATGTAAATTGGGGAGACAGATAAGAGGTCAGAAAATTGATTCTACACAGTATAAATCAATAGTCTGGGAGTTCCATTGCTGACCACTTCATCAGCCAAGACATGGTCCCCGTGATATCCAGGTGACTGCCTTTAAATTGTGCTCCTCGGATGACAATAATGCACGTGAGAACCGGTATGTCCACAAATTTTATAAAATACAGCCTTTTGGTATTAATACCTGTCATTCCTATATGCAGATATTCTGTCCTTTTATGTAAATTTTCTGTTTGTTTTGTTTCGTCACTATTCTTCTAGTTCTTACATTTCCAGCAATCATTCATGCTTTCCCAGCACATCCTCAAATTAGATTTGTTATGTGATTGTGGACAGTGGAGGTCGTTAATTGTCATGTGTTATGTATGTTGTGTTATTTGATAAAAGCCTTTTGGTCAATATATGTGTTTTCTGGTGTCTCCAGCCAGTGCTAATCTTTATTACCCTGTTTTCCATTTTCACATATTTTACTAAGACAAATTATGTGAAACAATGGCAGTCTGGACATTTCTTTTCCTGTTTCTCCTCAGAATTTAGTTCTACATATTATTACCTATCTATTGTTCTTTCAGCTCTGAATACAGTGCACCTAGCAAAAATCAAAGCTCTCCAGTTTGAACAATGTGATGCTACTGTGTGTAGTTCTTGTGTGTTGTCAAGACCCATAATCTCCTCTTTGATATGATTGATTACTATTACTTTATTATAGAAAGTACATAATATAATCTGGTAATTTAATTATGATTATTCAACATTTAAAAAAATTCTGTCATAAGATTCCATTTATGATTAAAATAATATTTTGCTCATAATTTTTTTTTAAATGGTCGTGTATCACACACATTTAGTGAGATATATAGGTTGTTTTTTTGACTTACTTCGTCATTTGGTAATAATTCAACAAAATTATCTGGGAAGACTCCAATTTTTCCATTCAGTTCTCCCTTCCACCACCCTTCATCTTCAAGCTGTTTATCAATGATGCGTACTATTTGCCCCACTTCCAAGGAGAGTTCATCCGGTTGTTCTGATGTGTAGGGGAATCTGACAACTGCTTGTTGTGTAGCTAGAGTAATAAAGTTTGATAAAAAAACAACTAAAATACAATCCATGACATACAGGATTATAAATAATAAAACCTACAAACAAACATAAATCAAATTACTTAAGATTTCCAACTTAGAGTTTCCAGGAGATATTATTCAATTAAGTCTAACTTTCTATTCGCTATGGAACCTAGGTTTTCCATAAATCTGCTACCTTTATTCCTGCAGCTGTGTTGTTTATGTTTGATACTTTTGTAGTCATATTGCTTATGTTTGATGTGTCAGTAGTTGTATTGCTTATGTTTGATATTTCTGTAATTGTATTGCTTATGTTTGATATTTCTGTAATTGTATTGCTTATGTTTGATATGTCTGTAGTTGTATTGCTTATGTTTAATATTTCTGTAATGGTATTGTTTATGTTTGATATGTCTGTAGTTGTATTGCTTATGTTTTATATTTATGCAGTTTTATTGCTTATGTTTATAATCGTATTGCTTATGTTTGATATGTCTGTAGTTGTATTGCTTATGTTTAATATTTCTGTAATGGTATTGTTTATGTTTGATATTTCTGTAGTCTATTGCTCATGTTTGATATATTTGTAGTTGTATTATTTATGTTTGATATTTCTGTAGCTGTATTGTTTATGTTTGATATTTCTGTAGCTGTATTGTTTATGTTTGATATTTCTGTAGCTGTATTGTTTATGTTTGATATTTCTGTAGTTGCATCGCTTATGTTTGATATTTATGCAGTTGTATTGTTTACGCTTGATATTTTTTGGAGCTCAATGAGATGTGGTAGTCCTACATCCAACCTTCCTTGGATGCATCATACAACATGCATGGCATATCTCAGTGTTATTCTATGCCCTATAAAGCATCAGTAGCCCACTGGTGAGGGGTCAACATACGGGTATACAAATAATTGTTGAATAATTCGACATTGATATTGCTAAATTATGAACATTGAGTTAACCTTTAGCACCCTTCTGGTCACTGTAATCCATGATGGATATATGTAAATTTATTCCTGGCAGCGACTCCAGTCATCTGTTGCTATGCACTCATTTATTGGTATGGCACCACAAGATGTTAGGCTCATGTGACCAATGATTCGCACCATTCTAAGCTATGACTATACTACATCCTTTCCTGCATACATTGTAAGACAGATTAGTCCTGTTTAATTTCTGCTCCGTTTGTTTGCTTGAATGAATTCTATTGAATTAGATGCCATATTTCATGAAATTCTTATTGATTCTAACTCCGATGATTTCTTTGAAATTCCATTTGTTTCAAAGAATATATTATTCAAATGATAGTTTTGGAGAATATACATTTTGCTACATTATATATGGCAATGGATATGTTACTGTTGGTGTCAATATGTTGATGAGTAATTCTACTCTTGCCAACACAATGTCATTCTTAAAAAAGTACAGGTCTTCTGAAGTTGACTTAGTGATCCATACTGTAAGTTAGTGACTGTTAAGGATGTCTGTAGAAGTTTTTTTTCTTGGCAGTTGAAAGGTAAGGGCAGTCAATAAGGAGGTGTTCCACTGTTTAATTGGGATGAGAGCGGTGTCTAAAAGTGGGTAGTTGCTGGGGTTTGATACGGTTTAAGTGGCTATTAGCATTGGATATAATTTCATTGCGTTTTGGCTACACTATTTCTAGACCTCAGGGACCATCGAATGTGCAGAACACTGAGCCAAATGTTCCCTCATGAGCCAAATAACCAAAATTCTTCTCAGAATCATCATGAAGAGAGTGAGAAACAAAATAAAATAAGAAATAAGTCCAGAACAATGTGGCTTTGTAGAAGGCAAAGGTACCAGCAATGCTATTTATATATTGAGAACACTAATATAGAGGTAAAAAAAGATCTGTACCTCTGTTTTATACACAACACGAAAGCATTTGATAAAGTTGAACATAGCGAAATTATACACATGCTAGAGAATATGAACATTGACAACAAGGATTTAAGAATAATCAAGAACATGTACTGGCAACAAACAGCAGCAATAAGAGTAGGAAATCAATTTGGCCATTTTCAACAAATAAAACAAGGAGTTAGACAGGGATGCGTGCTTTCACCAGACCTGTTATCTTTATACAGTGAAGACATATTGCGTGCAATAGTAGATATCCCAGGAATATCAGTGGGAGGACATAACATAAATAATTTGAGATATGCGGATGACCTGTTCTGATTGCAAAAAAATGAGGAAGACCTTCAAGATTTAATTAATATAGTAGTCACAGAAAGTAAAGAGAAAGGCCTCTTCCTAAATATCAAGAAAACAGAAATAATGGTTATTTCAAAGAAAAAATAATACACCTTGCAAGATCAAAGTGAATGATATAGTATTAAAACAGGTCCACCAATTCAAATATCTAGATACAATGATTACAGCAGATGGAAGAAGTTCAACAGAAATAAGATGCAGAATAGGAAAGGCAAAAACAACATTGAGAAAAACGAAAAATATACTGTGTAATATGACCTTGTCATTAGAGGTGAGAAAGAGAGTTCTGCAGTGCTATATAACCCCTATACTAACATATGGGTGTGAGTCTTGGACAATAAACAAACTGGAAAGTGGGAAATTAGAGGCAACAGAGATGTGGTTCTACAGAAGAATGCTGATAATACCATGGACTGCCAGAAAAACTAATGTAGAGGTGTTGAAAGAGTCAAATGCGAAACAGACCTTAATAAAAAATATAAGAAAAAGGCAGTCTTCTTTGTTGGCCACTTCATGAGACAGGGAGGTTTAGAGAACAAAGTAACAACAGGTAAAATTGAAGGCAACAGAGGGTGACAACATGAGAAAATATTAGATAGTTTGACAACCTGGCATGGCAAGGAAACAACAACGACTTTGATACATAATACTGTGGACAGAGAGCTGTGGAGAGCTATGACCGCCTACGCCAGCTGCCATGGCACCTGATGATGATTTCTAGACCTAATGTTGAACAAGGTAAATCACATGTAAGTATTTTATGAGTTTTCGCAGACCATATTACGAGCGTATTCATTTGGTTATGAAATAACATGATAAAAAGACAATAGGTTTACGAGGTAGAAGAGTTGTATCAGGGTGCCATACATAGGACAACTATATGTGCGTCAATCTATTATTTTTTCAATGTGCATCATCCCAACCCTCTCACACCTCATCCATCACACATACACACACAAAAAAGCACCAACATATGTATTATTCAATTATTTATTTACATGTAAAAAAAATTATTTAAAAATCTCTAAAAACAAAAAAAGTTATTGCATTTTCAAACACTCACCAAAAATAATGTAAATTTTCAAAAAAGGGGGTGGGGGATTTGTTTAATTTTAATGCAGGGTTCTAAATATTAACATAATATTTTTATTTTCAATTTCTGTTTTTATTGTCACAATGTTTCTTTGATATTATTTCACAACTGCTGTCATCATCTGCAATTAGTGCCATTAATATGGATTTCTCTTGTAAACATTTACTTACAGCTAAGAAATGAGCTGTTTGGCTTGCCCCTCATTACTACATCCTGTGCTGGCTCTAAGCTTTCTTGTCGAACATTTTTTGAAGTGTCCTAAATGAGAGACAAATAGAAAGCTAATACTTAAAACTAATAAGCAAAATATAAGAGCTCTAGTAAGTTTATTGCATGCGGAAGATCAGATTGCCTCACCAATGGCCCATAAGACCAACCATCATGCAACAGTAAAGGTGAAATACAACGGAACAAAAAGAGAAATATTGTTCTAAAAATAATTAGGAGTCCATTCCTCTATCTTCTTCTTTTTCATTCATTCTTAACTTCCTGCCTATTGTCAGGATATAACCCAGAAAACACAATGTGTTGCATCATAGTTTTCAGCTTGGCTGAGGCATATACAGAATTTGGTCCAAAACATCCACCTTCAGCTTGTTATTTTTGGAATATTTTGACATTTTACTAAATGGGGTAGCCAAGACACTGTCACCTCTCAGAGAAGGTCATAGTGATAATATTATTTGTTTCCTTTCTAGACTCTAGCAACACGCGAGTGAACCTCTATGATCCTCAATAGATTTATTTATGTGAAGGTTTCTTCTGACATGGTTATTCTTCTTCTGTGTTTCACTTTAGTAGTTATGCTATGTTGTCAATCCTGTTGCCAGGGTTGTCCACTGTCTTCTCCAGGTCAGAGCAGCTAGACCATAGCTTTTGCCTCAGCTCAGGCCTATATGGCTCAAATTAAATGGTGATACTTCATGCTTCCAGACAGAAATGACATGGAAATTTGTAATGGTTACTTGAGATTGAATGCAGAAAATAAGAAACATTAGCTTTGTATCTTGTGACCAATCCCGCTGTCTCTGCTCATTGTATATTGGGAAATCCTGAAGTATGTGCTGGGGGTTTAAATTCTCGATTCACATGGACATTTGTCTGTGTATGAGGTCCTTTGTCAGTAGAAATGGATCAACAGTCTGCAGTGGTCTGTTATAATGTGAAATTGTATAGCCTGCTGATGCATTTGGAGGTGTTGTATTGCATTGTGCTTGATTTCATTTTGAGGTGTTGTTTTACATCAGTATTGGCTTCATTTGGAGGTCATTTTACTGCATCAATTTTGTCCTCCTTAGCAAGTGATGTATTGCATTGGGTTTGTCTTCCTTTGGAGGCAATGTATTTCATTGAGTTTGTGTTTTCCACCTCAAATTGTTTTACAATGTTATTTAATATATTTTTCTTCTTCTGTATTTGTTCTCAAACTCCTGTAGATGAGCTGCATGCTGGAAGGTACACATTTTGCAGCCAAGCAGTAAGGACAATACCCCATTCTGTTCTCTGGACTAAATCTTGCTAACCAGCAGGAGTTTAAGAGAAAAAGGAGAAGAGCTAGCAATAGAAACAGTAATAGAGAAAATTCTATTAGATTAACACAATCAATAATAGGTAACATCTGCAACAAAGCTGTAATGTGAAAGGTGAATGCTAGATGATCACAAGAAACAGTACCTCCTTTTTACCAGTGTCTGTAGCAGCTCGTAATTTGATAGGACCTCCACCAAAAATGTTGCCTAATCCAACCCCTACTACCTTCTTCCCCTTGATTGAATGAAAATCTGAAGTGTCATTGTGTGCATCAACTGTGGATAAAATAACATTAACTTTAATGATAACTTCAGGTAACACTAACTTAAAGCAATATTTAACATAAATGTTAACTGCAAGCCAAATTACGTTCAATGTTAACTGGAGGTAAAATTTAATTTAATCAGTAAAATTAGATGTCTTTGGGGTCAAAGGGAACCACATTTCTCTTGTGTGAACCTAGAGTTAGCAGATAATCAAGATCATAAAAGTAATGCCTCGTGGTGCACACTAGAAACAAAAATACAGCGGCTCATGCTGTGTTCCTGGCCAACATTTTTAGGGATGATATCAGTGAATGGGGAGGCTGTAGATGGAATGAGAATTTACTGCAGAAAAGCAAACAATATCTCCAACACCTCTGTGTCAACACATACAGTGGCACTGTCGACACACAGCAACTCAAGGCATTCTGACTCAGTCAGCTGTAATGCAAATGCATTGGATGTCTTAATATGGGTAGATGTCATCATAAATATCGAGAATCATGCCCAAGTCTCTGGAGACGAAAGAGTAACATATCAGTACAATGCGAGGGCAGCAAAGTGCTAGAGGGCAGTATCATGTGCAATAGAATGGAAAAAATACCATATGGAAATCTAAACTAAAGTATTGTTCAGCTTGAGACCAAGATTCTAGTTCCCCGGTGCTCCTAGATATGTGTAGACTCAGACTTGACGAGGTGCTCATGATGTCAGTGAATGATACCTCTTCTAAGAGAGAAAATGAACCAAGGCCCAACTCTACTGTAGAGTGTTTTCCTGTACTGGAATTATTCTCAGTGATGAGAAAAGGTTGAGTACCGAATGGACACGGATAATGTGTATAATTATTCGAGACAAGTTCACTGGCAGCTGAACACCTCGTGCAAGATAGACATAGTCCTAAATCCCTGACTACCATCCCCTCTGATATTGCCATCCAAGGACATGTTTTAGCCTGTAAAGTCCCAAGGACAAAGCAGGTGATAACCATCACGATGAAGAGTCAATACGCATCTGTTGCCTAGCGACAGATAAGAAGGCTGTTATAGGCTAGGAAAGCTCACCCGAACTTAAAACACGTCGAAAATGGATGTGATTTAACTATAAGTATAATGAGGCAAAGGCAAAAAATGGAGATCAAAGTTAATCAGCACATGCACGAAAATGCACTTATTTAATTCCTGTGTTATTCCGGTGCTATCATATGGATGTGAAAGCTGGAAAAGTTCTTTATCTTCAGAAAAGAAATTACTGAGTTTCAAGAACAAATGTCTTCGTAGGATAACTAACACTCATTGGAGTGAATTCAAATCGAATGATAAAATCAGAGAAGAGATACATCAAAATTTCATCACAGATGTTATCAGAAAACGCTGATGGTCCTACATCGGGCATGTCCTACGCGCAGACATCAACAGAATACACCACCAATCTCTTGAATAGATACATTCAGGCAAAAGAGCCAGGGGTAGACCAAAAGAAACACTCAGAAGAAAAGTACTTAGAGAAAGTAAAACAATCAATATCCATACTATTCAAGAACTGCACAGAATAGCGTTGAACAGACAGAATTTGAGAGATCTGGCCTCTGCGCTAACTTCAGCGCAAAAGGAAAATGAAATGATGTAATGAGGCAAAATATAAAGCTAATACAATGAAAAGTTACTTGTTGATTTTTCTTTTCCTTCCATACCAGGATTACTTTCATGTTGTGCGACTATTTCCTCTATCATTTCAACAAAGTTTGATGGAAACACTCCCTGCTTCCCATTTAGAGAACCTTCCCACCAGCCATCCTCTACCTGCAAGAAACATGTCATGCATAAACACTTACAACTATGGACTGAATTGAACAGAGTTAAAGAAGAAAGTAAGTGAAAAAGTGAGAAACAAATTTAGACTAGCACTTATTTAGGAAAGAAAATGCAGATAAAAATATTCTTGAGCAGTAGTACTACTTCTGTTCATTTTGCAATCATTTTAAGCAAAGACTTATCTTTGCTATAAAGTCTAAAGACATTACTACCATACACAAGAGTCCTAGCACAGAAATAAATACTTTTGCAGTTTTTTGTTTACGTTTTAATATATTTTATAATGTACAAATAATGCTAAGCTGGCTACTTACCTGTCTGTGAAATTCAATGATTTCTCCAACTGCAAGATCTAACTCATCAACATTTTCCTTTTTGTACTCAAATAATACTTTACATCGCTTCTGTTTTTCTGAAATTGAAAAGGGTTATTACTTAAATATTAAAGAGCTGCAACTCAACTATACAATAACTTCTGAAGAAATTATAATTATGGCACATTAACCTTTAGCACTCCATATTAAAATTAAATTTTTAAGTAGGAAGCCAGAGAACAATTTTTAAAAATTCTTGAGACTAACGGGAATTGAACCAGTCCGTTCTACGGCACCAAATCGCCTAGCAACAATTGCACACACGTTTTTCAGTACTTGACTAACCGAGTCAAGTACTGAAAAACGCGTGTGCAATTGTTGCTAGGCGATTTGGTGCGGTAGAACGGACTGGTTCAATTCCCGTTAGTCTCATATTAAAATTACACAATTTCCCTCAAGCAACTGGATTCTTTTTTGCCAATGTGCATTTTTTGTGTGTGGGTAATTGGAAAACACAATAACTTTGTTGTTCTTAGTGATTTAAAAATAATTTTTTTAATTGTAAATAAATTTTATACAAATAATTTTTACAAATGTAAAGAAAGAATTGAATACTGCATATATTGGTGTAAGTTTTATTTGTGTATGCATCATAAAGGTCTGAGTAAGTGGTGAAGATCAAGAATGAAAATAAAACACAGAAAGAATTATTCATCTATACTTGGTCCAATGTATGGCAACCCTGATAAAACTCTTCTACTTACCTAGGTCTATTGTATTTTTATAATTTTATTCCTAACCAAACCAAGACACTTATGATATGGCTGAGAAAACAAATAAACCACGTAGTTCAAGATGGGTAACACGGCCATGTGTACATGTGGACAGGCAGCACAGAGTGCCAAACATATACTTCAAGAGTGTTCTGAGTATGAAACGCTGAGGCAGACATATTGGCCAGAGGAAACAACACTGGAATCAAAGCTCTATGGGCCACTGTATAAACTACAAAAGACAGTGAGTGTTATTCAGGCGCCAGAATTACAGATATAGACATGTTTCAAGTAAACGAAAGAAAAAGAAGAATCATGGAAGCCCCTTATGGAAAATCAGTGTATAGCAATGGCCTAGCACATCTCCACTGGTTTTTTGCAGATAGAAAACCATTGGCAACAAATTTATCTGATCATGTTAAAGGTTAACGACCATAAAAAGGTCAAGAAAAGTTCAAAAATTTACCACAATTCATAATATAAGTACTTGTTTGATATAATACATGGGAAGAAATTAGATGATTTCTAGAGTGAATCCAAGACAGAGTGGAAGTCAAGAAGGAATGTCTTTCTCCTGCATTTGCTCTCAAACTCCTACAGATTAGCAGGATGTAGTACTGGATAATGGAATCCGCTGCGTCATGATTTATAGCTTAGCTGCAAAGAGTCTTTTAGCTGGCAAGATATCCGCAGAGTAGTACTATTCAGAGATATTGTTTGTCTTGTGCAATTAATTCTCACTTCATCTCTATCTACACTGTCTGGATATTATCCATAAAGCATTAGCCAGATTGCTTTGCATGAGCTGTGAAGCAATATGTTTACAGAATGTACCACAAAGAGGTGGTTTTAGGATCTGTTATCTATTATCCCTGGCATTGCATGAGAGCAATGCAAAACCCTCTGCATCAGCTGCCCCCCTAATTTTACTAGTAGAACTGTCTGCTATACTCCAGAGGTTATTTACAGATCTTGCTCTCTTCTTGTCTAAAATTACACCTACTCCATTTCTATGTTGGTCTCCTCCTGAGTTTATTATTTTGAAATCTTATGATATTAAACTGCATGTTCCCAATCATCTAATCTCATAATCCTAGGATGCTTATTTCCATTCCCCATACTCCCAACCTTCTCATCTCACAATCCAAGGATATTGATCTCTATTCTCCTTGCTTTCAACCATCTTATCTCATATAATCCATGGATGTTGATCTCTATACTCCTTGCTTTCAACCATCTTATCTCATATAATCCAAGGATATTGATATCTATTCTCCTTGCTTTCAACCATCTTATCTCATATAATCCAAGGATATTGATCTCTATTCTTCTTGCTTTCAACCATCTTATCTCATATAATCCAAGGATATTGATCTCTATTCTTCTTGCTTTCAACCATCTTATCTCATATAATCCAAGGATATTGATCTCTATTCTTCTTGCTTTCAACCATCTTATCTTATATAATCCAAGGATATTGATCTCTATTCTTCTTGCTTTCAACCATCTTATCTCATATAATCCATGGATGTTGATCTCTATTCTTCTTGCTTTCAACCATCTTATCTCATATAATCCAAGGATGTTGATCTCTATTCTTCTTGCTTTCAACCATCTTATCTCATATAATCCAAGGATATTGATCTCTATTCTTCTTGCTTTCAACCATCTTATCTCATATAATCCAAGGATATTGATCTCTATTCTTCTTGCTTTCAACCATCTTATCTCATATAATCCAAGGATATTGATCTCTATTCTTCTTGCTTTCAACCATCTTATCTCATATAATCCAAGGATGCAGATTCCATTATTTTAATTTCCTGTTCAATGTTTTTAAATTTACCAGGATTCTAACATTTCAAGTTGTTATCTTGATGGGACACTTGTGTTCAGTGACCAGAATGTGGTGTGAGTCGTCCTGAAACATGACACTTTAGGGATGGTATAGTGGTGGTTTCTTACTTACCTTCAGCTGGTTTATTTATGGTTTACTCTACTAGACTTTGGCCCTCAGAAAAGTCTAACTTACAAGACAGTAGCAACATAAGACAACAGCAACAAGAAGAATTTGTTTTAATAACAAAAGTAAAGAAAAAAGAAGAGTTACATATACTGAATGATAGAAAGACGGACAAGCATGACACAAGTGTACAAAGTTTACCTATGACTAATACACACGATAGATTTAGAATGGAGATGGGAAACTATGTCTGGATAGGCAGACTAAATTCAGGATTGTTCGCCTGGGATGGAGGCCAAACCTGACAGTTGAACAACGTGGAGAGCTTGTTTGTCACTAACAGTCAAAAATGCTTTCTTGACATCAAAAGACTTGTTGTGTTTATAGTTAAAGCCTTTGCTGCCTAAATGTTGGATAATAAAATTTGTGGACACTGTCTCCAGAAGTCTATTTTATTCTGGGCACTGTTATCTTGTAACACCATCAACGGTTTCATATAATAATTTTCTTATCACTGTTTAGCATTATATTTTACAGATTGGCTAAGATAGCTAGTGATTTGAGATTTTCTGAGTTCAGGTACCAGTATAGCAATTTTAATTAGTGGGCCAGTTTGTTTGTTTTGCATTCGCTCCATTGTAACCATCACGGATATCCGTGCGATTTCCACCGGGAGCGTGATTATGTTGTGCCACCGTTATGCGCCTTGTAGGCCTAGCACATCCGATTTCGGCATGCCTTGACAATTCGGGTGGGCTACCCTTAGCATGTGACAGCCTCTATATCTGTCTCCAGGCACGCGTAGTGGCGACTCTTCGCCCAGACGATTTTTGCTCTTGTCTGACTCGCACGAGGTGTTCAACTGTCTATGAACTCGCCTCATGTAATTGGACGTGCTGTGCCCATTGGGTACTGAACCGTTTCTTATCCGTGAGCTTGGTTCCTTAAAGGGAAGAACTCAACAGAGGAGTTGGACCCTGGCTCTTTCGCCCTCTTAGCCAAGGTGTCATTCACCGACATCGTGTACCCCTTGTCAGAGTTTCACACCACGCGTTTGAGAGCAAGGCGTTCTAGAGCTGAGCGTCCTTGTCCCAATAGCGCCTGAGCCCATCAGGTACTGAACCCTTTCTCTCTTCAAGTGTATTTCCGGTGTAGGAAAACCTGACAGTAGAGTTGGGCCAGGGCTAAATCGTTGTCGCTTTTGTGCCTGAGCCCACCGGGTACAGAACCCTTTTTCTCTGCAAGTGTACTTCCGGTATAAGAAACCTTGACAGTAGAGTTGGATCAGGACTACCATTGTTGTCCCTTTCTTGCCTAAGTCCACCGGTACAGAACCCTTTCTCTTCGCAAGCATATTTCCGGTTTAGGAAAGCTCGACATTAGAGTTGGATTAGGTCTTCTTGCTTTACCAAATGCCAATGAATGGATCTGGGTCTCTGCCTGTAAGGAACACAGGTAACTAGATGCTCGTCTCGAGCTGACGGAGCTTGTAGTTCCCCTTTCCTAGAGACTTTTCACTTTCTATTTGCAGTTCGCGCTGCCCTTTAGCGCTGTTCTGCCATTTCATTGTTTCATTGTACTCTGTATGAAATCTATTTGTCTCTCGCCATGCATCTGCCTTTACGTGCATTTTACATTGGCCGCCCCTCCAATGTTCAGACTGGACTGACTAGCTTCACTGTATGTCGACAGTGTCGCTATATGTGGTGATGCTGGTGGTGTCGGAGATATTGTCTGTCTCTTGTGCAGTCAAATCTCTTTCCATCTGCTACCTCCACATTCTCGGACACGATCCCCAAATGATTTGGCCAGAATCAGCACGAGCTGCTGTATTTCTGTTTCCAGGGTGCACCGCGTGGAGGAACATTTGGGATCTTGGTTATCTGCTAACCCTGGGTCCGCCTAGAGCAATGCGTTCCCTTTGCACCCCAGTGGGCCAGTAAAAGTGGTTAGGTGGGCCAGTAAAAGTGGTTAGGTAGGCCAATAGAAATGGTTTGGTCAGTTACATTTTGCCCAACACTAGTTTAGAAATACGAGCATCAATATCAGTTAATATGAAAATAGACAAGTTATTATTTTAGTTAAACTAATACATTCTATGTACCTTTCTTTTTTGTTTGTTCCCCTAAAGACATATTATCTTTTAACTTGGTTGCCAACTCTCGAACAGATTTTCTCTGTGGAGCTTCTCGTTTTTCATCCTTAAGCGTACTTGTTAATGGTACTTGTTCTTTCTGATTGAGCAACTGGTAAAAAAAGATAAGAAAACAAATAAGGGTTATTACAGCGGTGTGAGAATCAGAACATTGGTTATTACAGCAGTGTGAGAATCCGGACATCAGTTATTATAACAGTGTGAGAATCAGGACATCAGTTATAAAAATTCTCAGCTTATATATGGAAATATGGTATACAGTACCATTCTCCAATAAGATCTCATTTTTTAAAACTCATGTGTATACAGTGGAATCCCTTTACAATGAATCAGGTTTTAACAAATTTCCCTCTTTAACTACACTTTTCAAAATCCTCAATTATTTTCACTCTTTGCCTTAATAACAAAAATCTTATTATAACGAATGCATATAACCAAATTTCCCTGTATAGCTCACTGTTTCAAATTTGTATCCAGAAAAAAGTACAGGCTCTGAACTTTTGAACAGTGTGTTTGAAATGTTGCACTAAACACTCCTCTTGAGACATTCAACCCTAAACAGTGTGGCATTTGTTACTGGTTTTGTTTGGTTCAATTTTTTGGTCAATTTATATATTGACTGTCACTGTTTGGACAGAGTACAGGTTTGGCCAGGGTCATAATTTATCAATGACCCATCTCCGTTTACTGAAAACCATCTGGATTTAGTATAATCCAGGCCATCTAACATATGTGACTTGTTGGCAATTGGAAAGCAGCATTATAGAGTGACTCGTTTGGATTTTCCTGTGATTTTTATTGGTCACTGTGTATAATTTGTCGATAACCAATGAAAATCATGAGGATAGGTAGAATTAGTCAGTTCGGAATGTTGTTTTACACTTAGCCAACAGGTCTTCTTATAAATGAATGGTCACTGACAATGCGGGGCAGGAGGGATGTAGGCAGGTAACCTTGCATTCCATTCATCTGAAGTATAAACATAATGCTCGTTTTGCTTGTTAAAAACTCCAGGAAGAGTTCATAGAAAGTCTAGGTGTGACTGATCAGCTATAGGAGACCTGTCACTAAAACATAAACATGAACTAGTTTCCGATTTGCATGCATCTATTGGTTGGCTGTGGCTATTTTTGGCATGCAACTCAAAGTATGTACATAGTGAACAATCAAAAGCCAAACAATAATAAAAAACCATAACGAACAGGGTCTAAATTAATTCAATTAAAAAGCCTGTAGTACAGTCAGTCAATAGCCACGACCTAGGCCATAACAAAAATTGGTAGCATATCCTTTTCAGGACATAACCATCAACCCATAATTTTTTTGGCTGTAGTGATTTCAGCCTAGGCCATACTGGTCTTAAATTAAGTCTTGGCTGGTTGAAAGAGAAACATGAAATTATTGTGAAAATATAGGCCTATGTAATTGACAGAGAGACTGGCTGGATCTGTGTATCTGTTTCACAAGAAACAAATGATACTTGGATGAGAGGTCAATAACAGAATATTTAAATTCTATTCTCTTAGTTGACAAAAATACAATTGAGGATTCTACTGTATAGAAAAGAGATTAGGATGATATAATTTACATTTTTAATCACTTGATAGAATCAATCTCTCGAGAACTGTGCTAGTTGATTATTTATTCTTAGTTGACAGGCAGTGATTATATCATGGAAAAAAAAAATGCACAAGGGAAACTTCTTCTTCAGCGTTCATTCTCAAATTCCCCCTGGATTTCTCTTGTAACAGGACAATGGTCCTACAAGATTTCCAGTTGGATGTAGTCCAGAGAATGGAAATGCGTTGTGTTGCCGTTTTATTTGCGCCAATGGCCCAACACATCCGTCTTCGGCGGGACAAGGGAAACAATAACTGAAAGGGCATAACTTATGTTAATAAATGTTATATAATATTATAAGGAATTTCAGTTATAAAGCACATATTCTGTCTGACCCGACCAATTCTTTATAACAGGATTACACTGTATTTAGCACATATTAGTTTATCAGGAATATAGTAAATTCTGTATTAATAACCAAATTCACATATGACACTGACCTTCACAAAATTTTCTGGAAACAAGCCCTTCCTGCCATTGAGTTCTCCATCCCACCAGCCACCTTCTGCTGTATGAACATTAGTAATAACATCACCAACTTTAAGATTCAGCTCGTCATCCTGCTCCGCTGTGTGATCAAATATTACAACAGCTTCCACTGAAAAAAATAACAACAATTTTAACAAACAATCTGGTTACATTCCTAACATTTTATACATTTTCCCAATTTTTTCTTCATTCATTCTTAAACTTCTGCTGGTTAGCAGTATGTAGTCTGGAGAACAAAATGTATTTTTGTTATGGTTTACAGCTTGGCTGCGATATCTGCACCTTTTGGACTGACATTCAACTTAAGCCTGTCTTTTAGGTCACTTCAACATGCTAGTCAACCACATCCCCTCAAACTTTTTTAGTTTCATCTTATAATATGCATGGAAGGTCATAGTATTACTATCATTTACTTCCCTTTTGGGCCCTGCATACAAAGGGGGGAGGGGGACACTATTTCTACCTTTTTGAAAAGAATTTTTCTCTAATCTAATGTCTTTACTTCATAGAAATAAACCTAATCAGTATGTATCACTAATCAGTATGTATCACTAATCAGTATGTATCACTAATCAGTATGTATCACTAATCAGTATGTATCACTAATCAGTATGTATCACTAATCAGTATGTATCATTAATCAGTATGTATCACTAATCAGTGTGTATCATCCCATGAGTTTAAAGTGAGAAGTGGCTGACATCCTGATGCCATTATCAACTTCTTCGATTGTTCTTAAACAGCTTTCAGTTATAGCATCTGACTTAAGTGTAAGAAGTTATATACTTAAAGTGTTACCAATAGTAAAATATGACCAACTTTAGACAAAATAAAACCCTGTGCTAACCAATGACTGAGTCACTACTCTTGGCTGATGCGACTTACCTGGTTTTTTCATTGGCCAGCTAAAGAAAAATTTCCAAAGAAAAAAATCTGATCAAATTTATCAGCCAAGAGTTGTAATAGGCTATCCGATAGTCTTACTTAATCTTAAGTTGGTCACGTAAACACTACATACTAGTATGGAAACACATGGGCAGATGATGTCTCAACTAAAAATACTTCATCAGGATAAGAAACAATAGACAAAGACAAATCTACACAGAAACACACATGTAGTATGGTAAGTTTGTTGGTCGCTAATCAATAGGCTCATGCCCTATGACCCAATGCCATTAATTTGCTGGGAAGTCAATGGATTTTCGTCCAACCTGGGCCAGAGAATAACTATCACATCACCAGGAAGGTAGATTTCAACCTATGCACTGCTCCGAGCCACTGCAGCCATGATAGGGTTCACTGTGCTCATTCCCCGCCACCAATTGACTACTGATTATGCTGAACTTTTCTATTGCTCCAGGCATGCAAATAAATGTTCAAGTCAAAAGGATTGTCACGTACTAAGTTACTGTGCCTCTATGATGGGTCTCAGCCATAGGAAAAAAACAGTGCTGTCAGTTTTCTCCTCTCCAGTGTGCACAGTACATTTATGACTCCCTCCCAACCACAGAGGGTGCATATATATATTCAATTAACAAACATAAAACACATTGCAACAACAAAACAAAAGCATGAGAAGCATAATTGTATAGATGAAGTGCCATGAAGCTTTTATAAGAAGATAAGCTCAATATAACGGCATGTCATCTACTAAGGTCTTCTCTTGCATGGTTGGTTTGTCTAGTGGGCCTGTGGTGAGACCCACAGATGCAACCGTATGCGTTAGTATGGTGAGTAACTATCATCTTTAAGAGCAGTATCTGCAATGAAGGTTGGCTGCAACAGACCCCCAACATTCCGTCTCTTGTCTTAGTCATGCACTCTGCTAGACTAACCTGTCTATCTCGTGATGTTACTCTCCCATTTGTATCTCTGCCTACCTCTTCTCTTCCACACCCCCACAAACTCTATTGATAGGGACATAATACACAGTAGGGCCTATATTAATAATAGACGATGCTGAAGTAAAACTGTAACCTTACAGTAAGTTTCATATTTTTTTTTACTGTTAAAAATATAAGGGCTTCGCTCGTGTTTTGCCAGGGCCCGAAAGGGGAGCAAAGAATAGCAACACTGTTTACCTTCCACGCATGTCGTAAAAGGCGACTAAGGAGGTTATGGGATGGAGTTGACTGTCCCATCCCATATAGGGTCACTGAGAGCAATGCTGTAAACCATGACACACCGCATTCTGTTCTCCAGACTACATCCTGCTAATCTGCAGGAGTTTGAGAATGAACTCAGAAGAAGAAGAAGTATAGGGCTTAGCAATAGGCTTTACTGAACAAATAGTCTAAATTGGTTTTAATAGGGGCTGAACTATAAATACTATCTATACTATAGGCAGGGTAACAAAAACAGAACACACCTGGAAAAAGCTTAATACAATTTTACAGATTATCTTGTGTTTTTATTTATCCAATTAAATTAACAATCAACATTGCATTTAAAAAATATTATTTATATTAGCCTAGTTATCACTCCTCTGACTTGGGCATATTTTATTAAATTAATAGGCTGCAGTAATGAGTGTGGTGTTGTTGGTTTATTATTAAATCAATAGGCTGCAGTAAAGAGTGTGGTGTTGCTGGTTTATTATTAAATTAATAGGCTGCAGTAATGAGTGTGGTGTTGCTGGTTTATTATTAAATTAATCATCATCATCAGGTGCCATGCCGGCTGGCGTAGGCGGTCATGGCTCTCCACAGCTCTCTGTCCACAGTATTATGCATCAAGGTCGTTGTTGTTTCCTTGCCATGCCAGGCTATCAAACTGTCTAATATTTTCTCATGTTGTCGCCCTCTGTCTCTGTTGCCTTCAGTTTTTGCCTGTTGTGACTATGTTCTCTAAACCTGCCTGTCTCATGAAGTGGCCAAAAAAAGAAGATTGCCTTTTTTCTTATATTGTTAATTAAGGTCCGTTTCGCATATGACCCTTTCAACACCTCTACATTAGTTTTTCTGGCAGTCCATGGTATTCTCAGCATTCTTCTGTAGAACCACATCTCTGTTGCCTCTAATTTCCCACTTTCCAGTTTGTTTATTGTCCAAGACTCGCACCCATATGTTAGTATAGGGGTTATATAGCACTGCAGAACTCTCTTTCTCACCTCTAATGACAAGGTCATATTACACAGTATATTTTTCATTTTTCTCAATGTTGTTTTTGCCTTTCCTATTCTGCATCTTTGTTGTGTGATTTGGCAAGCTTAAGGTTAAGTACACAGAGTATGGTTAGGATTAGAAATAATATCTCTAATGTGTGCACGCACCTTGCTCAGTGTGTAGCGTGCAGAAATAATGATCGCTCAGTACAAATCACAGGAAATTTTTTTTAATATGTAAATTGGAAAAGAAATAGATTATGCATAAGTTTGTCTGTGTCTAGAGTTGAACTCAGTGATTGTCGGGATGTGATGTAACAGCAGCCATTAATTTCATCGGTGTTACACGGAAATCCATGATGTCTGCTAGTTAAAAGTGTAAACAGTGTGCTATTTATAGCAACTTTTACCGAATTATTTTGTTTGTTTCACTGCCGAATCGTCTATTGTGATATATATTGCTGTTGGTGACTTGCTGATTTTCACAACTTCCGTCTTTTGTATGTTGATTTTCATGTTATATTTCTTACATTACATGATGTTGACAGTGCATCTATGTGAATTTGCATGTTTTCTCCATAATCACTGTATATATCAGGCTTTGATATTAGGGAAATTTACGTTGATGATGAAGTGTATACAAGGATAGCTAAAGCAAGCAGTACTTTCGGCAGATTGTACGCAAATGTTTGGCGTAGAAATGGCATTAACCTACAGACTAAGCTGAAAGTTTACAGAGCAGTGGTACTTCCAGTGCTGTTATAAGCTAGTGAAACATGGACTGTGTATAAACGTCATGTGAAAAAAACTCAATCAAATTACACAAATTGTCTCAGTAAAGTTATGAACATCAGATGGCAAGACAAGATTCCAGATACCACTGTCCTTGATAGAGCTGGTATCCCCAGCATTGACACAATCCTGATGCAGACACAGATTCGTTGGGCAGGTCATTTGGTGCTTATGCCAGACCATATCTGCCAAAGATACTTCTCTATGGTGAGCTGGAGAAGGGCACATGATCTCAAGGTGGCCAAAAGAAGTGCTACAAGGACTCAAAGAACTCACTGAAAGCCTTTGAAATAGACCACAATACATGGGAAGAACTTGCACAAAATAGATCTACATGGAGTTCGAAAATAAAAAAGAGTACATCATCTTGCGAAAAGAGGAGAAATGCAGCAGCTCAACAGCGGAGAGCACCTAGAAAGTCACGGATAGACCATGATCCGTCTAGTCGTCATTCCATGTCTGAACTGTCCAAGAACATTTACAGCTCGAATAGGGCTCATTAGCCATCTATGAACTCATAATCAAGGACATAACTAAAATTGAATTTTCAAAAGTGGATGTAACAAATGGTCATCATCACCTGTGATGGATGAACAAGAATTATGGAAAATAAGTTCATTGATTTCACTTAGGCCCTATGTTTTCATCTACTGAGTTGTGTGCATTGTTTAAATTTTCCTCTTTTAGAATAACAACTTCTTTCGTTATTCTTTCCATATAGATATTGAAAAGTAAAGGAGAAAGCACGCAGCCCTGTCTGATCCCTTATTTAGTTTCAAATGTTTCGGTTGTTCCATCTGCTGTTCTCACTGCTCTTATGCAATTTTGGTGCAGTCTTTTGTTTTATATCAGTGAATATATTTATTACGGTACCTATTATCTCCTATCTTCGTTAAACAACCTTTCTTAAAGTTAAACTGTTGGTGTGTTTTGTTTTATAGTTCATAAAAGAAACAGAAAAAATAAAGTCGATAAAAGGTGGGTAGATATTGATTAATGATTGCTCATCGCCTTTTTTCAATACACTTTCGCTATTATTATAATAATTATATTACTCTAGTTTGTAAAAAAATAAAACGGTGACTTCAGCATTGACACTGTACCGTACTTACTTGACTCAATGTTCTTCAATAAAGTCCAGATTTTGACACAAGATTAGCTTCTCTGTTAACAACTGTAAACAAGAAGAAACGAGGAAGTGAACCCCTACGCTTCCGCAAACCCTGAACACAGCCAGCAGTTCAGTTAGATTTCAGTGTTATATGGGCACGCATGTGCTGATAGCGTTCTATCTTTAGTTTTGACAGGTCTTGTAAGTGATGTTTAAGAATTTTGTCATTTAATTTCTAATGACTAATATCTCCTAATATAAGACTTCATTGCAGGAAACGTGTTTTAACGCAAACATTGCTCCAAATAAGAGAAAATGCAAACAAAAAAATAAAAATCATTGGTTTGACTTAACTTTAGGACCACATATTCTATTAAAAAATAATTTAGAATTTATCGAGAGTAACTTTTTACTCACAAAAGTAAATTAATAATTTGTATAGCATGTTTATTTTTTTAAAAATATCTTCTAGTTCCAGCTACAAGTATGACTTTGGCCTACCCTCGTGACTTGTGGGGCTCTGCTTGGGTGTGCGTAATGATCCTAATAGTGATTACTTGACGCATTATGTAATTTATATATATGTATGGTAGGTTAGGTTTCGATTTAAATAATAGTCTATTTTGAGACATGTAAATATCCTGCTCATATTATCACAGGGCTGCAAATGACCGCTGGTCACCATTATGTTTGAAATGCCTTATAAGGTAATGGAAGCATTTGTATGATTCACGGAAACCCCCTTCCACATTTGTATCTAAATATAGCATGTTAAACGACAAAAGCGGTGATCACAAGGCTATGATGCCTGAATACAAATTATGGAATAGGATAAATATTAGAACGTAGCAAAACATTATTGAAACCCAATTCACAATGGAACTGAAAAACAAATTATTTATTAACTCAGCCAATGCACTCCCCTCCGCCTAAAAAGTTAGTCGCCGGATCATCATCACTGCAAATTGGACACGTCCATAGTTGCTCTGATCTTTCCCTGAGTGTATCCGCCATTACACTTCTGCTGACAGTACCGGTCCTCTGCTGGTTGACCATCATTCTTCTGCGCCCTCCAAAAAGTTCACTTTTAGCAACATCGTTTTTTAAACCCTGATCTTTAATCCTGGACATTTAAAATGAATCATCATCCACACTAGTCTCACTCTCGCATGCTATATCTTTTATGGAGTTCAAAACGTCAGGTTAATCCATTGTTCCATCGCCCTGTGCCACAATCGCGCATAACGCCAATTGATCCGCTCTTTCATTGCATCGAACACCCGCATGTCCTGGCACGAAAATAAATGTAGCGACTTTCAAACTAGCCTTTCTCAAGCCCTCAATCCACTGTTCGTGAACGAGACCCACTTGTATCTTCCCAATCATACTTAGAGTCACTCAAGATGCAGACCCGTGTTACCTTCTGTGTGCCTACCCACTCAAATGCCATGGTCACCGCCATAATCTCCAAGGTCATGCTACTCGTAGTCACAGCAAAGGTCCAACTCTCCTCCCTGATCGTTTTACCTGCGCACTGAGCTGTGAAGACCCAAGCACTGCGAACATGTCTAATCACAGATCCATCAGTGTATATAATTGCATCCCTGCACCTCTTGCTCCACTGCCGTGGGACACCATTCTCTGCATTCCCTGCTAAGTGTTATTACTACTCTCAAACAAGTTTCGAAATCTGTGGATAGACCTATCCATTCCGCAAATACTGCCACATCTTGCAATCTGCACACGCGTTGTATGACATCCTCAGCACGTCAAATCCACGACTTCTCTCTCTTAAGTCTGCTACTTCTAACTTGCTGTATTTCGGAATGCAGTGGATGCTCCTTATCTGCGTGTATCTGAAGGTACGCCCGTGCACGGCAATACTGTAATCTGTGCTCTGCCGTATGAAGTCGAGTAGGTACTGCATAGCTCTCGTTGATGCGTCTCTTGTGTACCCAAGAATGATGAGCATTGCTGCATTCTGGTTTTTAGCCAGTCTTTCGATCTGAGTTTGGCTAGGAGTCAGAATTGCCAGTACATATTCCACCACAGCCATCACGAAACCCTGGCACAAAAGAAATAACAACCTCTACTCACACTGCGCAGCAGCCATAACCTTCATTGCTGCTAAGCCTTTGCCTGCCCTTATGATAACGTGGTCAACGTGTTCCCTGAAACTCAGATCTGTCAAACAACACACACAGGTTTCTCACTGTGACGGTTCTTTGTAACCTGTACCCGACCAAGGAAACACGTGGCATGGGTGTCTTTATCATATGATTGTTCAAGGAAAACCAAGTCACGAATGTCCTAGAAAGATTAACTATTGCTCCCATGTCTCTCTACACCAATTTGTCAGTCTGTCAAGCTCCCCCTGTAGTTCCACAAAGCACTCTTCTCGATTTCTGCCCTGCCTATACGCCAGGATGCCATCGTCGTACGACATTATTCCGCCATCACCTGTGATTTGATTGTTAGTGATCTGTATTGTGTATACATTGAAAAGCACAGGAGATAGAGGTGATCCCTGTGTCAGACCAGGGCTAATAACCGGTGATGCTGGTACCCAATTATTACACTTAAAAACTACTTTTCTGTGCAACATTGCATCTGTGCATCAACCCACTGCATAACAAAATGATTTACTGCAAGATTTAACAGTTACAATAGGATGTCATTGGATGTATTGATGAACCCATAAAAAGTTTTTTGTATAAAGTCCTTGGTGGCGTTGGACTAGATTCGAGCACTGAAGTATTATGACGATTGTCCCTGTAGCTCGCTGGTGGCACAATTCCTCAACAGCATTTTTCAAGCGCATATTCTGCTTAAGCCTGGAGTAATTTCAAGTATAAATAACCAATCGGAGGGTGTCCGACAAAGTGGAGGGTGCCGCAGTAACCGAACAAACAAATGGTAAAGCAAAATGAATTAAACTGGTTACTAAAATAACTTACCGTACCTATGAATAAAAATATATTAAAAAAGTATATAAAAACATACAATAAAACTACACAGGACAATTCTCAACGTATCGGTCCAAATGGGGTTTGATAAAAAGTCATCTATTTTGTGTATTATTGTTAGTTTATAAGTTATTTGTCTCTTGAAAAAGGTCCCATTTGGACCGACCCCTTGAGAATTGTCCTGTGTAGTTTTATTGTATGTTTTTTATATACTTTTTAAAATATATTTTTATTCATAGGTACGGTAAGTGATTTTAGTAACTAGTTTAATTCATTTTGCTTTACCAGTAATTTCAAGAAAGCTGCAAGTTTTAGATCAAATGTACAATTTCAATTTTTATACTGAAATTTATTGTCATGTAACCTATAGGCCCCAAGCTCCATTCTGTGATCCCTTTCTCATAATGAGTTTGTTTTCACGTAAATTCCATTCTTCGAATCCCACCCTCCCATCGAGGCCAGTTCCCTTCGGTGGAGATGGAGCTTAGTCATAGCTATCGACAGAGTCCTACATGCTTTCTAACATGATTAACGAGGTCTTCTTTTGTTGCTTTTCTTTATTATTTCCATGTTTTCCGTTGTCCAATATTTATATACTTGGAATCGTATGCCAAAAATAGCCAAGGTTACTCCAAGTATATAAATAGTAACCAATGGAAAACGTGACAATAATCAGAAACGTACCGAATGAAGGTCTGTTTATGATTAGCAGTTCGGTCTTCAATTCCTGCCCACGGTCACTGCTTAATCTAGCCACCAGAGACTGGAAACTAAGACTGCTCAGGCCCTCCTAAAAGCATACGGAAGGTCAAGTGGCAACCACCATGCTACATTGCATTTATAGAAGATGATATGACTGTACAGTGAGACTTTTTTGTAATGAAAACCCCACCAGCATTCCATCTTTAAAGTTATTTGTTTTTATGTCGTAATGTTCTGTTGTCAATCATTCCCCATCCCCCCGGAGTAGAGGCCCGTCCAACTGTGCCATTGCACTCCGTCATATAACCTGGTCCCGTGACCCAGACTGTCAAGATTTCATGAGTTTGATGTTATATATTGAACTGACACCCAGAAACCAACATGAAGAAGGGGAAACCTGAGGTGAAACCATCCAATCCTGGCCGTGACAATGTTACATGTCTTTCCAAACTTGGCAGACATGGTACACGTCTTGTGTGCCAGCAGACTGTAGGTGACGGGGAATGGAGAATTATAAGCACACCTCAGATTCACTACCCATAGATGGAAGTCTGGGTAGACTCAAATCAAAGCAGCATCATGCCAGTTGGAAATGGTGTTCCAGGTCCTAGGCCCTCTGGGATCACCCATCTGGGTTTGAAAACGAGCTCCAGAAACTTAACCCCAACATGAAAGACATGCACCAGGCACAGAGAAGAAAGAGCGATAATTCACAACCCCGTGGATTGAATAAGCAAGTATATGTGAAATTTTAAAACAGGGTAACACAGTTTTTCTAACCCCTGGAAATACACAGTATAACACACATAAGTCAACTTTCCATCCAAAATGCCTTTATCATAAATACATAACGAATAACTAACGGCACTGTCCGCAATCATATCATAACAGAGCTAAAAGTGATGTAAACTATAAAAGTATGCATACATTGGATTCCAGCCCACTGCAATATATAAACGGAAATGAGGAGGCAGTTAAACTGGCCAAAGAGAGTGAGGCAAGTTTCCAAGTGAAGACATTGCAATGTTTGATGAGATCAAGATACTAATAAAATAATAAAACGGAGTTGCAGCTGAAAATGTCTCAGATAATATTTTTGAAAATCGCTCGAGTAGTAAGTACTATTCAGTATCAAGAAAAAAAACAGGTCAATTCTCCTGAAGTTCTGAACTGACCAAAGATTGACAATTGCCTATTTTAAAAAAAAATATTGGCAACACGCCTTACACATTTCATACAACTGACGGGAATTGAACCAGGCCTGTTCTAGCAACACCAAATCGCTTTGCAACACAAGTAAACAGGTTTTCCGTACTTGACCAACCACATCCTAATAGTTGTAATAATCCTTGTTTCGATTGGTCTGTTCTCAGTGACTTGAGTACACAGGCTGAAAGTCTTGGCGAGACCACATCTTTTTTTTTTGAGGATGTGGTTGGTCAAGTACGGAAAACCTGTTTACTTGTGTTGCATTACAATTCCTGTCAGTTGTAATAATTATTTTCATTTATCCTCATGCTTCCTATTTGAATTTACATATTTCAGTTTTTTCCCATTTTGTTCCAGTCCTTACATTTCCAGTGCGATGGGTTTTTCCTAGACACGGATGATTTATCCCATTTTTTAAACTGACGACTTAGTATCTCACCAACAAATGTACAATTCAGGCTGCCTATGTGCAGAGGATAGGTAGACAATAAAATAGGCGCGCCAAGGCTATCTTCATGAAAGGAGGAAAACAGATGTTTTCGTCCCCGATCTACCTAAAGAAAAAGATGTATAGTGATGTGACACATCTCAGACAGATCGCCACCTTTATAATAAAGTTCAATGTAGTTGTATTAACGAACGACAGAGAAGAATATGAACTTTAGAAAATAAACTGGTGCTAACGAATGAGCCAATTTCATATGTAGGGGGCCATATTCCAACCCATGTTGAAAGCTGCTTAACAAGAGGATTTCCTATACTTAGTAGTTAAACCATTAGGCTAATGCTCAAGATGTCACGTGTTCGAATCCGGATTGGCACCAGCTCGAACACTTGTTGTATATTTGCCAAAGTACTATGAAAAATGGAGAAGCACATGACCATGTCCTGTCTACTTTATGAAAAACTCTACGGCACTGCCCAAAGTCTGTGGATAACTGCTACCTTTGTCAGAGCAATCAATGTGGAATTCTATGGTTGACCGTTGCCTTTGTCAGAGCAATCAATGTGGAAGTCTGGAGTTGAATGCTACCTTTGTCAGAATCATTAATGTGGAAGTCTGGAGTTGAATGCTACCTTTGTCAGAATCATCAATGTGGAAGTCTGGAGTTGAATGCTATTTTTGTCAGAATCATCAATGTAGAGGTCTGTAGTTGACTATTATAAAAGCCTGCCTCGTCATAAGCATATGTTTCTTCCCTTTCACCCTCGACAGATTGAGGTTTTGATCATTATCCCGTATGACGAGTTTTTGTGAGGGGCTGCCGGAACTTCGGGAACTTCGATCGACCATATTTGTTATGGTCATGCATCCTGGTTATAAACTACATGAACTTACACGTTCGTGTTAGGAAATATCGTGTCTCAATAGAAAGAGGCTTTATTCTTCTGCGTTATTTCTCAAATTCATACAGGTTAGCAAGATGCAGTCTGAAGAACAACATAATTTTTAGTGCTTTCTGGTGCTTTTTAGAGACGTTTTTAGTGCTTTTATGATGAAATGAGTTGGCATCTCTGGTACTAAATGTCATGATCTGATTCCCGAGGGTGGAAGGGAGCTTTGAACCTCTTAAGCATCGGTATTTACGGGCTTGATGCTATATGAAACAATATTCAGGTCATTATTACTTTAGTGTGATATGTTGAACAACGGAACATTAACATTGAAAACATGCTACGCGATATTGCAGTAAAACGTTATCCAATAAGCGAAAAGTGAAAACATGGGATAGTCAAGTTTCACAAATTATTACACGCACAAATGAAAACACTAAAATTAAAAAAAAATAATCACAGGATCACACGGAAAACACACAAAATCGATGTTTCGACCAAAAGGCATTCGTAAAAAGTCATTAGCATGAGTTTTCAATTTTGATGAGGTGAAAGCAGGACCGTATATATAATCTCCCAAGGGTGGTTACTAAAAAGGATCATTCGCGCGTTTTCCTCTGTCATATATTCTTTTTGATTAAAATTTGATGACCTTTGAAAATCGCTAAGGGGTTGTGGGGTTTCGTAGACTTTTGACCAAGTTCCCAGTGCTAAAAGTCAAGCCCTGATTTTCTAAGAGGGAAGGTTTAAACACCCCCGAACTCCCTATCGATCTTATAACCTGGTTGAAAATGAAATTGAGCTACAACAAATGTTTTTGTGATAAAATATTCGGACAGACATTATGAGACTCTTTAAAAAATGTTTTTAAATGCGTAGAGGACACACAACAATCCATGTACAATGATGGCGATCTGATGAGCAACTAACTAACCAACCAATAAATAAAACAGCCAACCAACCAACAAAGCAACCAACCAATAAACCAACTAACAATAACCAACCAACAACCAGCCAACGAGCAACCAAATAACTAACAACCAACCAACAACCAATCAACTAACTTACAATAACCAACCAACAGCCAGCCAACCAGCAACCAACAATCAGCCATCCAGTAACCAATCAACTGATTAACAATAATAACTCAACAATCAACCAACCGACTCAAGCCTTCAGAGGAGGGGGAATATTGAGGTTGTCAACTCCCCTTCATCCTGGCAAATGAAAACATGACTTTTAGTACTAATAATTTAGCCACAATAGATGGATAACCCCTTCCTCCTTTCCTGAAAGATTTTTCCACAAAAAGGTCATCACATATTTCATCGAAAAGAGGTAAGATTGTGGCCAACTCCTTTAGTAGAAATGAGATTTAGTCCAGTTAACAGAGGATGGAAAGAAAGATATTTCGCGCTATACCTTACATCGAGCAGAACCACAGTCCTGCTCAAGCAAGAACAGATGCTGAAGTCGGAGATATCAGGACAAGAGGCGCACCAACAACCATGTTATCATGTAATACGACTAGATAACACGTCTTCACAAAATCAGCAAAAATCATAAACAGGGAGTTACACGTGAAAACGGCCGAATGATCTTTTCTTATAAAAATGTTTTTTTTTAGATAAAGCCCCCTCTTTACTGACAACTTCTCTACATCCTCTAACTGACACCGGACTAACTAGAGATCCGTGTTGTTATTCACAGTTTAGTATGCAAGTATCAAGGATGAAATTGGTTTACACCAGAAACACTCTACGATACAACACCCACCACATATATGTTCACTTTTGTCGTGACATGTCTTATAGTTATTTTCTAGAAATCTTATTTTACTTCCTCAACCTTCAGTGTCAAGAATACACGTTGGTAGTAGCGAGTACGTTCCGTTGTGTATTGTTTGTCAGAGATAATAGTTCACTGGTAAGCCAGCTTTACGTATCACCATACATGTGCAGGCAAGTCTTAGAATGAAGGATTTTATAGAATCTAATAGATGTTGATGTTTTAGAGTGAAGGATTTCACAGATGTTGATGTTTTTATGAAAATGATTTCCTAGATGCTGATATTTTAGAGATAATGATTTCCTAGATGTTGATGTTTTAGAGAGAAGGATTTCATAGATGTTGATGATAATTAATTCATAGACATTGATGTTTTAATGAGAATGATTTCATAGATGTTTATGTTTTAGAGATAGGGATTTCATAGATGTTGATGTTTTAGTGAGAATGATTTAATAGATGTTGATGTTTTAGATAAATTTGATTCCAGCCGGAGAGACTTATACAAGTCAGTAAACCGTATGTCTTTTGACCGAAAAGACTTCTATAAGTCATACTCCATTGACATTCATGTTGTTGTTTTCGGTATTTATATCAACATAAGAATGTTTCCAATCGAAAGTGTAATATGTCTACATTACTTCTTGCAATATTTTTATGTGCATTGATATCAATTTTGTTACGTTATTGATAAGTTTTTGATAATGGGGGTCTGTGACGTCATTTTTCCTTATATGTTTTATATATATTTTCCAATTAATTTATTTTCGTAAAATAATAACTATTTTATTTGCTTTGGGCTCATTTATTATGAAATCCAATTTGGCAAATGCTTCTAGCATCGTGTTTGCAAATTTACGCCATTTTGTAAGAAAAATTAGTCATATTTTCATTAAGAGTTTCGTGTAAAGTTAAGTCTACTGTTTTTTTATAGATGTCGAAATTCTTTCTAAATAATAAATTTTTGACGCACTATGCATATATATTATACATTATTGTGTTCGTAATTGGATTATCTACAGAAATGATACAGTTTGAGTGGAATTTATTGATTCAAAAATGCGGTAAGATCAAATATCATATCTAAAATAATATTTATTTGTCATTTACATATTTTCTTTTCTGTCTAAAATAATTGTTATATATTAACATAATTTTTTTCAAAATGATCTTGTGATAATCACATTCTCTGTCCATTTCTGTTTCGAAATATATATATTACATTATAATGTAAATATATTTAGAAGTACTATTTCTTGTTTCCGTGATGCATGTGCACACACAAAAATCGAACAAAATTTAATTACGTTTAAACGCTAAAAATATTCCGGCCGGAATCAGTTTTAATGCTGTACAGTGATGACAAACGCTATCTTAAGAAGTTGCTTTGTTTGGCTATCAACTAGTCTCACATACGTTGTGCTAGCCAACCATAGCTGGAGCTCAGCCTATAGTAAGATCATTTCATCTTTCCAATGTTAACTCACATTTGTGTTTCATTGATAGAAGAGGTCTCTCTAGGTCTCTCAAACAAATCCATCGGCACTTTTTGTGTCTTGCATGGCTTCCAGTGACATCAGTTCTTCTCGCGGTCAAGCTCTCCTGCTATCACACTATCGAAAAATGTTATATTGGGCAATATTTGTTACGTCCGTTGCCTCACCTCAAGCCACTGTCTGTATCCGTCATCACTGAATGGTCAGAGTATAAAATGATTATGGTTAAACTAAACGTAAATTATGTTCCGATTAAATATTTCGTAAATTTATGAATTTCGAGTTCCGTCTCCAGTTGCTTCAGCAGGACCAGAACAAATGACTTCTTGTGCCGGACTGTTCTCACTCTTGTTCTAGAACATTTAATAATATAATTGACTATCATAATAATAGAGAATTCAAAGCAGATCTTTACATGTGTTTTATTGACTTTTCTAAAGAATTTGATTGCATACAACATCAGCAACTATGGGAAATAATGAGAGAAATGGGATTCACAGAACATCTAACATATCTTATTGAATCACCACTATAATCAACAAGTAGCGGTGAGAGTTGATGGTGATATCTCAAAATGCATTTCGGTAGATAGCAGGGTAAGACATGGATGTACCCTATCACCATACTTATATAATATATATGTGGAAAACATCATGAGGAAAGTAAGGAATGACAGGGAACACACAAAATTCAATTTCCTAAGTATAGAAGTATATGAAATACTAGAGATAAGATACGCAGATGATACGGTACTTCTAACTACACACATAGAAGGACTAGAAAGAGCGATCATTAAAACAAAAGCATACAGCAAAGAATAAAACTTTCAATTAAACATACAGAAAACCAAGATCATGACAACAGATAAAAACCAAAGTCACAGCAAGAATTAAAATATATAACATAGAACTGGAAAACGTCGACAAGTTTGATTATCTGGGTGCAAATATAAACAGCTTAGGAGATTGTACAATGGAAATTAGGAAAAGATTAGCGATAGCGAAATTAAAAGAAATGAATATATAGAAAAACTGTTATAAAGAGACAAAAATTATACTTCTTAGATCATACATTTTCCAGTTCCATTGCAGCGAGACTTGGACTACAAATAGAACAATGGCAAAAAAGAATATCGGCATTTGAACTGAAATGTTATAGGGCAATATTAAGAATTTCCAGGACAGAAAGGATGAAGAAGTGCGATTTTCAGTATGCTGAATATATAGGAAGGATGGCTGGTGAATACAATTTTTAAATAGAAAACTGAAATATTTCGAACATAAAAAGACACACAGGCACGAAAAGACGCAAATTAGATGGCAGAATTCCGGGATGTAGAAGAAGAGGTAGACCTAGAAGGAGATGAATAGATGACATTAAATTATATGAAGATATAATTGGAGGAGGCAGACAGTTCGACACAGGATAGAGTCTGGTTCAGGACATCAATTGCAAAGACAACATTCTGGAAAGAATGTCACTTGATGATGATGATAATAATAATAATAATAATAATAATAATAATAATAATGATAATAATAATAATAATAATACTAATAATGATAATAATAATAATAATAATAATAATAATAAGTATTATAACTACCAATATTGCCATTACTTTAAAAAAAATAGTTTTTTAATGTATGTCCTTTTTGTTATACATTTTTCGAACATCCAAGCTTATATTTAATTATACAGACTGCTTAACTAAATATTCATTTCTTTAATCTTGTGTATTTTATACAGATCAATTGACTGAAAGCTCTTCGGACAAATTTAGTAACCAGAAAGTGCACACTTTCCTCCAGCGTGTAAGCTGATATCGGGATGCGCACGTTGTGCGAAACACTTCTAATAAGAAAACAAGAAATGAATATTTACAGCTAGCTTCGTACAATTGTGTTTGAGATAATGAATACATCTAACTTCATGTAACTGTGTTTGAAAAATGAATACCAATGTGCTCTGTTTGAAGTTTTTTGTAATTGTTTGCAGAGCATATTTAGCGATAATTACAATTTCTTCCTGCGTTACTTACGACGATCATTCTCGACTGTATCATGATAGGGGAAATAATTCATCAATGAAAAACTTGCTCGAAGAAAAGATAACTACTAATTTGAAGCCGCCCTTACATTACCAACGTTCTTATTCAGGTAGACCAGACATAAGAGATAATACAATTGTGTACACGAATGGACAGAAAGATGTACTTGTGTCGAAGTTTAGTATTTCTCGTTCTTTGGACATGTTGGAAAATTCTGTAATTATTGGTATCGAAAGTACAGATAATTCTAAAGTTAGCAAATCAGAAACTAAACTATTCTCCAAACAGCTGAATGTGGAAAATACGGTATCAGAGAGAATCGCAGAAACTAGTGCAGAAGCAGGACACATATGGCGTACTCCAACAGTAGATTCTGTCATTGACGAAGTAGTTTCACAAACTGAATTCAGATCTCCAGTCATAGAATCACATCTTTTACAGACACGCGAAGAACTGAAATCTTCCCCTCATATTTTAGAATCACATATGTTACAAACTAGTGAAGTACTGAAATATTCCTCTCATATTTTAGAATCACGTCTGTTACAGACACGCGGAGTACTGGAATCTTCCTCTCATATTTTAGAATCACATATGTTACAGACTAGTGGAGTACTGGAATCTTCCTCTCATATTTTAGAATCACGTCTGTTACAGACACGCGGAGTACTGGAATCTTCCTCTCATATTTTAGAATCACATATGTTACAGACACGCGAAGAACTGAAATCTTCCCCTCATATTTTAGAATCACATATGTTACAAACTAGTGAAGTACTGAAATCTTCCTCTCATATTTTAGAATCACGTCTGTTACAGACACGCGGAGTACTGGAATCTTCCTCTCATATTTTAGAATCACATATGTTACAGACTAGTGGAGTACTGGAATCTTCCTATCATATTTTAGAATCACATGTGTTGCAGACTAGTGGAGAACCGGAATCTTCATCTCCTATTCTGGAATCATATCTATATGAAATGATCGACGAAGTATGGGACAGTACATGGTACACACCACCAATAAATTATTACAAATGTGGTAGATGTACTTGCTATAAAAATGGCTCCAGCGTTCACGCCAACTGTGACCAACAGGACTTTCGGGATATTCCAGACAATCTTTCAACCAATACAAATTACATGAGCTTTAGAAAAAATCTCATTCAACTTGAATTTTTCACGCTGACACGTTATACATCTCTACAGGCATTAGATATAAGCTCCAACAGAATTTTCAGAATTCAAAATAACACCTGCAATGAAACATTAATACTACATACTTTGAATCTGACTGATAATAAAATATGGACGATCGATGACAACAGTTTCTCATGTCTACCAAACTTAAAATATCTTTACCTGCAATACAACAACATTCAGATGACAAGATATCTCATGTTTGCAGGTATAGATAATCTTCTTCATCTAGATCTTAGTCATAATCTGTTAAGTGCTTTAGAATCAAACACTTTTGAAACAAGTCCTAACCTGCGAGAATTGATACTCAGCCATAATAAAAATCTGACATACTCTTCTAAATTGATCTCAATGCAGTTATTCAGACCACTGAAACAGTTAGAGACATTGCATATTCAAGGATTCATGAAATTTTCCACCCATTATCCAATATCTGCTTTGTTACAGCTGAGAAACTTGAAGGAGCTGAATATAGACGGTGCGGTACGTCAGACGTTTGAGGTTAATTTGACTACACTGAAGAATTTATCGGTTGTTAATATTGGGGGTTATGGACAATGTGGTATACACAATTTAAGCGACAATTATTTCATTGGTCTGCCATATTTGAGGTCAATTCATTTGTCAGGATGTAGACCGAAGTACATTTCACCAGTAGCTTTTCAAACAATTCAGAAATTAGAAATCTTAAAATACACGAATATTTATTATGAATTTGACAGCCTTTTTGAAAGTCTTTCAGGACTGCAAAATACGAGAATTAAATCGCTGACAATCAACGGTGTACAAAAATATAGTAAACTAACGGCATGTAGGTACTTGGGTGCCCAGCACGCAAGGAACATGAAAAACATGACACATTTGCAAGAACTGAGTTTAGAAGAAAATGCAATATCCCTAATTCAGTATGACTTTTTTCAAAATCTACCAATTACTTTAGAGAAATTAAATCTCAGAAAAAACACTCTTAATTATCTTAGATCTACAATAATGGACGGCGCATTATCTCATCTCAAAAATTTGATTGAATTGAGGGAAGACATGCAAAATCGGGATATTTTCTTTGGCTTTCATCAAGCTTCTGACGACTCATCAGAAATCAGAAATATGGCATGTAAGCTTGAAACAAGGTTTGCACAACCAACGACTTCTGCACCCTCTTCAACATATGTAACCAATGTTGCCAAACAAACGATTCACAAACCCTCTTCAAGATATGCAAACAGTTTTGCAGAAAACATTAACGTTTCATCTTCCTTGCAATATATCCTGCCTCCAAATCTTCAAGTGTATTCAGCCTTTGATTCATTTAATTTTGGATCGTTCTTACTTTTACGGAGCAAAAAAAGGGAACAAGCAAAAAACCGCATTCGATATATTAATGCATCAAACAACTACATCACAGACTGGGGTAACAGGAAAATGCCTCATCAAGTAGAAATAGCTGATTTATCGAACAATTATTGCGATGACTTAAAAATAAGTTTCGTTCGAGCAAATAACTCATTGAAAGAACTTCACGCAGCTGGAAACTTCTTTGGTGATGTTTTTTCACGAGACGAACAAGGTGATATTTTATCAAGACTTCATTCCTTGCGTTATTTAGACCTTTCAAGAAATCATATTCATTATCTACCATCTCGATTTTTCGTAGGGCTTTTTAATGTTCAAGTTTTAATTCTTTCAAATAACAATATTCCATTTCTCGATGTTATCATGTCACACATGACGTCACTGAGATTCCTTGACCTAAGTCACAACTCAATTTCCTGGATCAACAGGCAAACCAGAGACGATTTTGACTTTTTAAACTTACATCACGAACTAAGCATTGATTTGACCTCAAACAGTCTTTCTTGTACCTGTGCTGGCATGGAAGTATTGCAATGGTTAGCCACAACAAAGGTGACACTCCTGAACAAAGACTTTCTGGAATGTGTTAACGATGCAAATATCAAAGAACTAATAGGAGATTTGCAGAACAGATTTATTTCCCTTCAGAGGAAATGTGCGACAAAATCGGTTATAATTCTTGTTGCAGTGTTTTCTATAGTTTTGTTTGTAATTGTTATTTCGGCATCCTGGATGTTCAAAAACCGCTGGCGACTGCATTACTTACGTAACAAAATGATAGCAAAATATTTTTGTTATAAACCACATAATGAAAACGAAGGTCAGCGATACAAATACGATGCTTATATATTGTATTCTGAAGAAGATTTACATTTTGTGACAAACGAGTGTATGAATGAATTAGAACTCAAAAGAGGACATAAATTGTGTTTCGAGCACCGAGACTTTATGTTCGGATCCTATCTGCCTTGCGCGATTACTAGCGCTATCAACTATTCACGAATGACGATACCAATACTCACTTCTGACTTCTGGGACAGTGAATTATGCGATTATGGAGTTCATATAGCTGTTGTGGAGTCTGTTTATACAAAAAGGGATGTTCTTCATGTTCTGATGTACAAACCAGTTGAGACTGATGTTATACCACTAAGTATAATCAACATTCTTAGAGATAATCGTTTCTGCGAATATCCACCGGAAAGTTGTGACGGATCCGTGAAGAAAGCATTCTGGGATGAGCTGTCTAGGGTGATTGGTCACGTAAACTCTAAAGATGCTGACCTTGAAAACGTAAATGCTGACCTTGAAACTGAGTAGCCTGCTCTACCAAGATATAGCACCTCATTTTGCTATTTTTCTATATTTTACATTTGTAATTATTCTATATTTGGTGCAGGTTTTCATCGCATTGCCATTGACAGTATTGATTCTCATTGACTTGTATGCATCTTTATTTTACGATGTCAAATGTTGATGTAAGAAATATTACATATATGCATGCAAGACTACATGGGTCATTAGTCTCAACAGTAAATCGATCAACACATGCAACGTGCTTTTTAGTGAGAATTGCTTGGGGGTCGGGGTTCCTGAATTCTTGACAGTTGTTGACAGGGGGAATGGGTCAAAAAGTGACACATAATTGTTGATGTAATTTATGGATAGTTCCACCAAGCTAACAGATGAGAGAAGGTTTAGTGCTCGAGGAAACAGGGATATGCGTCTCATTACGCGAGACAAGTTCACTGGCAGAAGAACACTTTGTGCAGAATAGACGTAGTCAACCCAAGTTTAAATCTGACTACCGCCGGCTGAGGAACTGCCATATAAAGTCATCTTAGGTTTCCCACAACGTGCTTTGCAGAGAAGCTCTTGTGGATCATATTGTAGCTCTGTTAACGGTGAAACTGGCACAGTCCATTAATTTGTGTTCTAGTATCTGCTGCTGCTCTGTATATGCAGATCGCAGAGTCTCTGCTTCACTTAAGTGTACTTAAAGTTCCGGATAACTATTTCTGAACTCTTTTCTATTGAGCCTATTGAATTATAAAAACAAAAGAGACACGTGAGGTAGCGGTGATGACCAACTGCAGTTCTGACGCAGACACGACAGAATATGAGTAAAAACATTTATAACAGAAGATAAAAAAGAGTGAAGGTACTAAACAGTTAAGTGATTATCCTGCCAATGAACTGGAGGTTGTAAAAATGCAAGTACTGACAAAGTTACTGAACATATGGGCAGAATTAATGACAAGTGCAAGTTAGATGTTAAAAATGAGGAGTAGCAGGTAAAATGAGTACTGGAGTCAGAAGAAAAGTTGCAAAAGTATGACTCATAAATAATTAACGCAACAACGGAACAATGGGAGAGAGATGAAAAATCCAGGGAACTTCAGAATAAGGTAGACTTGTGTTCCAAAAACATAGCACAAGACATAATAGTACAAACTGTATAAAAAAAAAGTTATAACTACTAAACCAGTAGCTGCAGATACCCGTAAACATGCAAGCCACTAAACCAGTAGCTGCAAATCTTCGTAAACATGCAAACCACTAAACCAGTAGCTGCAAATCTCTGTAAACATGCAAGCCACTAAACCAGTAGCTGCAAATCTTCGTAAACATGCAAGCTACTAAACCAGTAGCTGCAAATCTTCGTAAACATGCAAGCCACTAAACCAGTAGCTGCAGATCTTCGTAAACATGCAAGCCACTAAACCAGTAGCTGCAAATCTTCGTAAACATGCAAGCCACTAAACCAGTAGCTGCAAATCTCTGTAAACATGCAAGCCACTAAACCAGTAGCTGCAAATCTTCGTAAACATGCAAGCTACTAAACCAGTAGCTGCAAATCTTCGTAAACATGCAAGCCACTAAACCAGTAGCTGCAGATCTCTGTAAACATGCAAGCCACTAAACCAGTAGCTGTAAATCTCTGTAAACATGCAAGCTACTAAACCAGTAGCTGCAAATCTCTGTAAACATGCAAGCCACTATGTTTGTAATAGGTAGGTACAACCAAATAATTTGACATTTTGTAACTGGCATGCTGAATCGTTTGAGAGGAAAATTTTTTTCTTCCTCTGGAGTCACATTTTATACATGTCTATTTCAGTATGCAATTGTTTGTGGATAATCATGCAATAAATGTTGTTAAGGGATTTGATGTCGTAGTCTAATTAGTGTAAGGTTGGATCAATATTTTTATATACCAAGGGATGTAACCATAAATAAGTAGACATTGGCTAGGATCGTATACGAAAGCATTCGGTACCACCGTTCTGAAAGCCTTTGAATATTATGAAGAAATATGGAACATAATTATATAACGGAATGGAGAATTAATAACTAATATTCATAACTAATATGAGAAATGGTCTGGGTATAAGTCTGTTCAAGACCTTTACATACAAGCAGAGGAAAACTGTTAGGCTATAGGAATTGCCATTCACTTATGGTTGGAGTAAATAACGGGGAACGGTGTACTGAGAGGCAGGCTGCCATTGTTAGATGTTGGGAGCTCACAAAATAGGTCAGAGTGACTTTTCTCGAACATACAACGGGATGCCATTTAGACTGCTCAAGACCGATTACCAGTTGGACAAGGGGAGACACTAAGTTTTTCAGTACCCTGTCCACTGTAGGGACCAAGTTAGCAGTGGCATAGTTTTTTAGTAGGTAGGAACCACTTTCCTTTTTTTCGCCCACCAGAATAACGTATTTACGGCCTTATATTAAACATTAACTACTTTAAAAACATATTCCTATATAATCTTGTAATGCAGCTCCAGGTGTATGTTATTCTTTTTCTGTAAAAAATTTTAAGTTTCCTCTAAGACAATTAATAGCTTATGGCATATGCACAGATACAAATATTGTGACATATAGTAAATTTCCGTTTTCAGTTCTGAGAACTATACATCACCATACATCATTTCTAAGCATATGATTGGTCTTAATCCAGCGTCTGAAAGAACAATGAAATCAATATTAAAAGATCAGAGGTCAGGTATTCGGCAGCCAATGAATGTTGCAGCTCTGAAGAAAAACGTACGCTAAAACGTTTTGGCGCTAAGGACGAATAACTTTCACAAAATAAAAGAATAAACCCATGATTATTTTTCTGTAATGTTTATAGTAAATACTTATCAATTTATGAGCGTTATTAACCTTATTTAATCATGGGAGGGGATGCCGACCATTTTGACGTATATTCGCACTATGCTACTGCAAGTTAGGGTAACACTATTCAATAGAGACCACACGGGTTCCTGCAGGCCAAGAAATCGTGCCCTCCGTGTCACGCGTTTGGGAGAAGGTAGAACTTTCCGTGACGGTTATGTAATGCACAACATCCCATGCTTGGTCCAAAGTCATGGGACACTACTGATCAATAACACATGACAGAAAATTTGTAAAAGAAAGATCTGAAATAGCCCAGAGGAGCGGGAATAAAATTGTATAAATACCATGAGAAACCCCTGGGTGGCTTTCTCTTTGCTCTGGGCACTTAGCTCTTTGTATTTTTGCTGTTCTGCTTTGAGTTTTCAATTGTCGCACGAACGACGACCCGAGAGAATGTCCTCTTGAACTAATACTCTTTGAACATGCATTATGGATGTGATCGTTTTAGAAAAGAATTGCTGATATGGAGATTACTTTTGAGAAAACTGCTGATAATCGTACTATAGGTACATTAAAGCGATGTATTTTCATTTGGACGAGAAGAATGTCGTTCGGAGATTACCATAAGTATAACCAAAGAAGTTGCGGAGACAAGTCACTATTTACCATAAGTATAACCAGAGAAGTTGCGGAGAAAAACTACTATTTACTATAAGTATAATCAGAGAAGTTGCGGACACAAGCCACTATTTACCATAAGTATAATCAGAGAAGTTGCGGACACAAGCCACTATTTACCACAAGTATAATCAGAGAAGTTGCAGAGACAAGTCACTATTTACCATAAGTATAACCAGAGAAATTGCGGAGAAAAACTACTACCGGTATTTACCATAAGTATAATCAGAGAAGTTGCGGACACAAGCCACTATTTACCACAAGTATAATCAGAGAAGTTACAGACACAAGCCACTATTTACCATAAGTATTATCAGAGAAGTTACAGACACAAGCCACTATTTACCATAAGTATTATCAGAGAAGTTACAGACACAAGCCACTATTTACCATAAGTATTATCAGAGAAGTTGCAGAGACAATCTAATACGAAATTGTGGGAAATGTATTTATTGCTAGACAATAGTGGTATTCGTATATTGAAAGAAGTTTGTCAGTCAGAAACAAATTGTGAATTCAAGCATTGTACAGAAGTGACTTTACTGTTCAGAGAAGTTTAGGAAGTACTTAATATCAGAAGTAAGAGATGAGGCCTAAGTAGAATTAGTGAAAGTGTTGTAGCTTGATTTTAAAAATTCTTGAGACTAACGGGAATTGAACCAGTCCGTTCTACGGCACCAAGTCGCCTAGCAACAATTGCACACGCGTTTTTCTGTACTTGACTAACCGCATCTCCAGAAAAAAGATGCGATTTCATCAAGCCATTCAAATCGTGCACACAAAGTCACCCGAACGGACCAATCGAGACAAGGACTATTACAACAACAACAAACATCCCGTACAGGTATTGAAATATCCTCAGTAACAACAAACACATAACATAATATCCGTATTAGTTATATATATAACCGTTCGGGTGACTTTGTGTGCACGATTTGAATGGCTTGATGAAATCGCATCTTTTTTTGGAGATGCGGTTAGTCAAGTACTGAAAAACGCGTGTGCAATTGTTGCTAGGCGACTTGGTGCCGTAGAACGGATTGGTTAAATTCCCGTTAGTCTCAAGAATTTTTAAAATTGTCCTCTGGCTTCCTACTTAAATTTACTTGTATAAACAATTATTTGAAGCAAAATTGTATTGTCTATATATGTTATCCATGTTTACAAGAAGACCTATCGGCCCTTGTATAACTAATACGGATATTATGTTATGTGTTTGTTGTTACTGAGGATATTTCAATACCTGTACGGGATGTTTGTTGTTGTTGTAATAGTCCTTGTCTCGATTGGTCCGTTCGGGTGACTTTGTGTGCACGATTTGAATGGCTTGATGAAATCGCATCTTTTTTTGGAGATGCGGTTAGTCAAGTACTGAAAAACGCGTGTGTAATTGTTGCTAGGCGACTTGGTGCCGTAGAACGGACTGGTTCAATTCCCGTTAGTCTCAAGAATTTTTAAAATTGTCCTCTGGCTTCCTACTTAAATTTACTTGTATAAACAATTATTTGAAGCAAAATTGTATTGTCTATATATGTTATCCATGTTTACAAGAAGACCTATCGGCCCTTGTATAACTAATACGGATATTATGTTATGTGTTTGTTGTTACTGAGGATATTTCAATACCTGTACGGGATGTTTGTTGTTGTTGTAATAGTGCTTGTCTCGATTGGTCCGTTCGGGTGACTTTGTGTGCACGATTTGAATGGCTTGATGAAATCGCATCTTTTTATGGAGATGCGGTTAGTCAAGTACTGAAAAACGCGTGTGCAATTGTTGCTAGGCGACTTGGTGCCGTAGAACGGACTGGTTCAATTCCCGTTAGTCTCAAGAATTTTTAAAATTGTCCTCTGGCTTCCTACTTAAAATTAGCTTGATTTTAGGAGTGAAGTTATACCTGGGCTCTACTAGTCCACCAACATCTAGACTGCCCAGAATTGCTAGTGAATTCACAGTTGCACCAAGATAGTTACCGAGAGTGAGAGATTCGCATGAAGAGTATTTTCACATTATTTAATTTTTGAAGAAAAAAACCATTTTGCCTAAGTTGAGTGTCTTATAGTTAGCAGTACGCAAGAGTTGGTTACACTGGCGAGACAAAGGAGCTCGAGAACTCTTCCATATATTGTTCCTTATTTCTATATAATCCAATACTTCCAGGAACGTTAGAAGATACCTAGTAGATCAGCGTCTGTATTGATAGTCTGTGTTCTCGATTCTTATAGAGATATGTACATGTCATGCGCTAGTAGATATGTCTTCATTCTTCCACCTCCCTGAGACATGATGAAATTTGATTGTTAACTAAATCTTCATTCTCCAACCTCCCTGAGACATGATGAAATTTGATTGTTAACTAAATCTTCATTCTCCAACCTCACTTCATTCTTTCACCTCACTGAGACATAAGGAAGATTGGCTGTTAACTAAATCTTAATTCTCTCACCTCCCTGAGACATAAGTTGGCTATTAATCTTCATTCTCACCTCCCTGAGACATAAGGAAGATTGGCTATTAATCTTCATTCTTTCACCTCCCTGAGACATAAGGAAGATTGGCTATTAATCTTCATTCTTTCACCTCACTGAGACATAAGGAAGATTGGCTATTAATCTTCATTCTTTCACCTCACTGAGACATAAGGAAGATTGGCTATTAACTAAATCTTCATTCTTTCACCTCACTGAGACATAAGGAAGATTGGCTGTTAACTAAATCTTAATTCTCTCACCTCCCTGAGACATAGATTGGCTATTAATCTTCATTCTCACCTCCCTGAGACATAAGGAAGATTGGCTATTAATCTTCATTCTTTCACCTCCCTGAGACATAAGGAAGATTGGCTATTAATCTTCATTCTTTCACCTCACTGAGACATAAGGAAGATTGGCTATTAATCTTCATTCTTTCACCTCACTGAGACATAAGGAAGATTGGCTATTAACTAAATCTTAATTCTCTCACCTCCCTGAGACATAAGGAAGATTGGCTATTAACTAAATCTTAATTCTCTCACCTCCCTGAGACATATAAGGAAGATTGGCTATTAACTAAATCTTAATTCTCTCACCTCCCTGAGACATAAGGAAGATTGGCTATTAACTAAATCTTCATTCTCTCACCTCCCTGAGACATAAGGAAGATTGGCTATTAACTAAATCTTCATTCTCTCACCTCCCTGAGACATAAGGAAGATTGGCTATTAACTAAATCTTCATTCTCTCACCTCCCTGAGACATAAGGAAGATTGGCTATTAACTAAATCTTCATTCTCTCACCTCCCTGAGACATAAGGAAGATTGGCTATTAACTAAATCTTCATTCTCTCACCTCCCTGAGACATAAGGAAGATTGGCTATTAACTAAATCTTCATTCTTTCACCTCCCTGAGACATAAGGAAGATTGGCTATTAATCTTCATTCTTTCACCTCACTGAGACATAAGGAAGATTGGCTATTAATCTTCATTCTTTCACCTCACTGAGACATAAGGAAGATTGGCTATTAATCTTCATTCTTTCACCTCACTGAGACATAAGGAAGATTGGCTATTAACTAAATCTTAATTCTCTCACCTCCCTGAGACATATAAGGAAGATTGGCTATTAACTAAATCTTAATTCTCTCACCTCCCTGAGACATAAGGAAGATTGGCTATTAACTAAATCTTCATTCTCTCACCTCCCTGAGACATAAGGAAGATTGGCTATTAACTGAATCTTAATTCTCTCACCTCCCTGAGACATATAAGGAAGATTGGCTATTAACTAAATCTTCATTCTCTCACCTCCCTGAGACATAAGGAAGATTGGCTATTAATCTTCATTCTCACCTCCCTGAGACATAAGGAAGATTGGCTGTTAACTGAATCTTAATTCTCTCACCTCCGTGATATATGCTGAAGATTGGTTATTAACTAAATCTTCATTCTCTCACCTCCCTGAGACATAAGGAAGATTGGCTATTAACTAAATCTTCATTCTTTCACCTCACTGAGACATAAGGAAGATTGGCTATTAACTAAATCTTCATTCTTTCACCTCACTGAGACATAAGGAAGATTGGCTATTAACTAAATCTTCATTCTCTCACCTCACTGAGACATAAGGAAGATTGGCTATTAACTAAATCTTCATTCTTTCACCTCACTGAGACATAAGGAAGATTGGCTATTAACTAAATCTTCATTCTCTCACCTCCCTGAGACATAAGGAAGATTGGCTATTAACTAAATCTTCATTCTTTCACCTCCATGAGACATAAGGAAGATTGGCTATTAACTAAATCTTCATTCTCTCACCTCCTGAGACATAAGGAAGATTGGCTATTAACTAAATCTTCATTCTCTCACCTCCCTGAGACATAAGGAAGATTGGCTATTAACTAAATCTTCATTCTCTCACCTCCTGAGACATAAGGAAGATTGGCTATTAACTAAATCTTCATTCTCTCACCTCCCTGAGACATAAGGAAGATTGGCTATTAACTAAATCTTCATTCTTTCACCTCACTGAGACATAAGGAAGATTGGCTGTTAACTGAATCTTAATTCTCTCACCTCCGTGATATATGCTAAAGATTGGTTATTAACTAAATCTTCATTCTCTCATCTTCCTGACATAGGAAGAAGATTGGCTGTTAACTAAGTCTTTATTGATCATTCAGTGTTCGCAGGAAACATCTCCTCCATCCCATAATATCATCATTTTTAGTAACATTGGTTTAGATACTGAAATGCGAAAGTTGGATGTGCCAGGCCGAAAGGCGCAGATATCGCAGCAATGCTGTAAACTATGACACAACGCATTCTGTTCTCCGGACTACATCCTGCTAATCTGCAGGAGTTTGAGAACGAACGCAGAAGAAGAAGATACTGAAATCTCCTCAGCAAATTCATGAGCATAAATCCATGACCGGGCTCCGGTAAAGACCTGTGTACAGACAGTAAACATGACCTGAAAGCAGTGCCGGCCCTAACAATTGAGGGACCCAATGCCAACCGAATGGTGCGGGGCCCAGTCTGGGTAGGGAAGAGGATAATAAAATAAATTCTAATATGAATTTATGGGCCTATGAAGTGCGGGGCCCACTGCGACCGCATAGGTTGCAATGGCATAAGACCGGACCTGCCTGAAAGGCTGAGTTTTTATTATTTCGGTAGTAGGCTTTGGTTACTTCGGGCATGCGACTCCAAGTATATAAATAGTGACCAACAAAAATCACGACAATAATAAACAGCATCACAAATGATGGCTTGTTTATTTCCTTTATAGAGGTCTTTATTACCGATGGTCTAGGTAGAGCGGTTAATGATTCCAATTCTGCGTTGAGAGTTGTTTGAAAGATACTAATCTAATACTTCCTTTCATTCAACACAATATACCATAGACAGAACCTCAGGCTCGTCTTTGTATATCCTACAATGAATGACATTAATTACGTTTAGTGTCTTGCTCCTGCCTGTTAATTTGCGTGTTGTGCTTATAAAACGGTACGGCTCAAGTAATTAATGTTCCGGTCCAGTGTCATTGAAAAAAAAAAAATCAAATTCCATTATAACAATGTAACCGACGGAAAGCAGTGTAAAGTATGAAAATAAATATACAATATATTGGTTTAAATCATTTGAACCAGTAATGTAGTGTAAAAGTACAGTAAAAGTAATGAAAGGTACAGTAAAATAGTGTAAATATAGACCTATAATAAATCAATGTCAAAGTCAAATATGATAGTCCAATATTGAACATTGGCAGGTCTATTAGTCATGATGTTTGACTGACACAATTAAATCCAACTGTGTACATTTACCTATATTTTTGTATTCTTTAGGATTGTAATTTTAATATTATGAATTGGATTTGTGACATGTTGTTTTGATATTAAATGCGTTAAAAAAAATTGAGCTAGTTATTGAAATGATGACTCTGAGGCTGGAAGAATTAAATATGGTGTAACTTTTACATGGTTCTTCCTACACGCTTGTTAGCTAAGTTGTACAGAGAGAGAGAGAGAGAGAGAGAGAGAGAGAGAGAGAGAGAGAGAATATACAGAATGATATATTACATACGAAATGGTACATGAACTTACAGACTTCGTTCAAAAATTAAAAAAAAACTAAAAAAAACTTTTGAATGATTAAACCGATGAATCCATACGACTGCATAATTACGAAGGACTTGGCTACTGTAATATGGAAAATCATGTAGTTTCTTACTGTTTCTATCTACGTTCCCATTAACGAATTCAATATTATTGTGCAAAGTTCTGGATCCATGTATTGTAACTTCCAATCTCCAGTGGACACAGCTGTACAAATAGGTGCCCAAATTGAATTGTTGATGGTGAATACCGCGAGTTTTCCACCATGAATCAAAGGTTCTTAAAGTTTTCTACCATGAATCAAGGGGTTTTAACGTTCTCCACCACGAATCAAGGGTTCTTAAAGTTTTCTACCATGAGTCAAGAGTTCTTAAAGTTTTCTACCTTGATTCAATGGTTCTTAAGAAATAATCAGGTTGTTAACGAACAAAGATGCTCTCTTCTTCTTCTGCATTAATTTTCACACTCCTGCTTGTTAGCAGGATGTAATTCAGAATATTTTGTATAACTGTTTACAACTTGGCTGCGATAGCTGTGCTTAGCAGCCTGACACATCTGACTTCAGCATGTATTTTAGGTCACTTTGACCCACATGATGCCACAGCCAACTATACACACAAACCTCATCAGTTTCCTCTCACAATGTGCATGTCAGGTCACGATTTTACTGTTATTTACTTTTTTTTCAGACTCCGAAAACACTAGTGCGCAAAGATTGATGTATGACGCTCTACTTATGTTCCAGTCTTAGTATATGTATGCGCATTGAACGGGCATAATAATATAACGGCAAAAAATACAGAAAAAAAATTAATTAAAAAAAATATTTTAGAAAATATTAAAAAAACTGTCACTGTAACGGCCCGGCTAAAGAGGACGTGAATTTATCCCATTGTTGCAGTATGTTCAAGATCGAATTAGTGCGCACCATGAAATTTCACACCATGAAGAGATGTTGGTTAGGGTAAGGAGTGGGGTTAGGGTTAGGAGGGGGGGGGGGGTTGTAATGGTCCCTGTGCTATTGTGTATATTTCTGTTTTCTCTATTTTCTCCTGCTTCTGTGGTTGATTTTTGTCCCGGCGTTTCACGGTTTGCTTCCAACATCTCTTCATTGTGTGAAATTTCATGGTGCGCACTGATTCTTTCTTGAACATACAACAATATAATTAATTCCCTTCCTTCTTTTGCTGGCTGTTACATGGACAGTTTTTAATATTTCCTAAGATAAACATTAATATTTTTTTTCCTGTATTATTTGCCGTTATATTATTATGTCTGTTTTCTGTCAGAAAAGAAAACCGGACAGATTTAAGTAAGGATCGACATTATTTTACATCTGAAACATTTCAGCATTGACTCATATGCTACACCGACGCCACCATTGTCTTTGATCTTGCGCGTTTATTGAATTGCTCTATGTCTCTAAGGAAGTTGATAACCCTGTTTTGTATCTGAATATGCTCCTCTTTTAATTGTTGTAGTCTCTGCCGTCTGCGTTTCTCATTAACGATCTTCCAGTCTATTACGAAATCAGCAGTAAGTTCTTCGTCCTCATTTGGAGAAACTCTACATAGTAGTTCTAACTGACGTCGCGACCTTGACCGTAGAACAGCGCTCTTTGAGCGTGGAGGTAACATATTGTCTTGTTTTTGGTCACGATCATATGAAACTCCTGCTGTCATTGGTCGAAATCCAGCTAATGATGAAAAGGTTTCTTTCAGATAACCCTTGTTCTGTACATTTTTCTGGGGATTTGCGGACGACAGTCGCATTTTTGTGGTGTCCGAATATCCGCCATCTCCGATATCTGCTGGTATCTGCAAGGATGTAGGTAATATAATTTTGCTAAAGTTAAACGGAGACGAATTTGTAATTTTTCTGACATTAAACAGATTTTTAGAACTGTATTTGTTTCTTTCTGCTTCAATTTTAATCATAGTTCGATTTGGTCTCTTCTCACTCCACTGTCGTCCAAATTTAGCTGCACGAGATACGATATCTGTTGAATCGCTTGGATTCCGTGAGTTAACAGCTTCCTGAAGTTTGGTGATGACATCCATTTGTCTGCGAATGAGTTCTAGTGCTTCCCCCTTCTCTTCCATAGCTCTACGTTCATTCTGAAACAGAAAAGAAAATGTTTGGCAAATTCTGTGCATGTGAACAGGTCAATAGGGACTCAAGCCGCAGCATCTACTCATTCTGTGTTCGTTCTTGAACTCCTGCAGGTTAGCAGGATGTTGTCCGGTGAACGGAATGTCTTGTGTCATTATTTACAGTTTGACTGGGATATAAGCGCCTTTTAGTTTGACAATTCGATTTCAGCATTATTTCTGGTTACTTTGATCTTATATGGACAGTCAACTCCCACCCCCTAAAACTCTTTAGTCACCTCCTATGAAAGGCATGGCAGATAAGTCAAAGGTCAAGCAACGTTGACAGTAGTCAACATTAAGATTGGTAAAAGAGCATAGTGCAAAAACATGCTGATAAAATATGCTGCGACACACGTCTGGCTTACCTAATACGTCCAATGTCTGTCTATCTTACTACAACCCACGTGTGGCTAACCTAATACAACCAAGGTCTGGCTAACCTACTGCAGCCCGCGTCTGGCTAACCTATTATAACCCACGTCTGACTAACCTAGTACAACCCACGTCTGGCTAACCTACTATAACCCACGTCTGGCTAACCTACTATAACCCACGTCTGGCTAACCTACTATAACACGTCTGGCTAACCTACTACAACCCACGTCTGGCTAATCTTCTACAACCCACGTCTGGCTAATCTACTATAACCCACGTGTGGCTAACATATAATCCACGTCTGGCTAACCTACTGCAACACACGTCTGGTTAACCTACTATAATACACGTCTGGCTAATCTACTATAACACACATCTGGCTAACCTAGTATAACCCACGTCTGGCTAACCTACTATAACATATGTCTGGCTAACCTAGTATAACCCACGTCTGGCTAACCTACTATAACATACGTTTGGCTAATCTAGTATAACCCACGTCTGGCTAACCTACTATAACACACGTCTGGCTAACCTAGTATAACCCACGTATGGCTAACCTACTATAACACACATCTGGCTAATCTAGTATAACCCACATCTGGCTAACCTACTATAACCGACGTCTGGCTAACCTACTATAACCCACGTCTTGATTACATACTACAAAACACAATGGATCGACGACTATCAAGAATTCACGTCTATGTAACCTACTCTATGACCCATATCTAGCTAACTACTACGACCCATGTCTGACTTACTGCTACGACCCACGACTGGTTAAGTACAATGATTCACGTCTGGCTAACTATTTCATACCACGTCTGAGTAACCTACTACGACCCACGACTGACTAACCTACTACTATCCACTTCTGGCTTACATGCTACAAACAATGTCTGGCCTACATACTACAAAACACACTGGAACCACAACTGTCAAGAATTCAGAGACCCTCGTTTAAGTACATCAACCCCCCCCTCCCAATTTAAAACAGAAAAAGTAGAAACGAGCTACTGTACATGTATTACCTCATAATCTTAAGAAAAACTTTAATTAATATATATATTTTTTCATTGACATTTGACAAGTGTGTCATATGTGACGTATTATTTCCAGAACGTAGTTTTCCTTACGAATTTCCTGAAATCTCCGTGGTCTTTGGCAAGTTATCCCGCTTTCTCTAATGACACGTGCATGCATTACTTTATATCTCTTGTCCAACGATGTCTTGGTCGGCCTCTGTCTCTTGTTCTTTCTATCGCCTCCTCCAGAAACACTCCATAACATCGTGTCTCTTCACATGGCTAGGAAAAAAACTTCCTTCTTAATCTCATCTCATGTGACATATTCTTTCCTGAACGTGGTTCGTCCTTATGGATTCTCTGAACACTCAGCGATTTTGACCGAATTGACCTGCCGCAGCTAGAGACATGTTTAAGCAATTTAATATATTATTGCACCATCGTCGTCTTGGGCGCCCTCTTCCCCTCCTTCTTAATATGGTGTTTAAAAGCCAGCATTCTAAAACGTTGATTTCTCTTAGCACGTCTTCGTTGGCCTTTCTTGCTCTCTATTGTACTATCAGGACTCGTCTATACCACTTGATTTGTATTTTATTATCCCTATATTATTGATATAACCCTGATATTGTCACAATGGCGGCTTTGGTGAGGTGAGGTGATGCTTGTACAGTTTGTTTATGATCTAACATGTCGTAAGGAACTAGTTAACACTCTCAAACTTCCAAACTAAAATTTCAACACACCAATAAGGACATTATTGGCACAATACTTCTGTAGTTTGCCGTTGTTTTTAGGAGGAACATCCGGTACAGACGGAGGAACATTTGATATATAATATATATAAAACCAGACAAGTTCACAGCATCATTCTCTAATAATTCAGCAATTAAAAAAACAATATTACCAAAACATATAATTGTTAACAGATCTCTCTTTCTTTTGCCATGTACAAGCATTGGTTGAAATCTGGGTTCACAACACGTACACTCATTGGTTGAAGTCAGGGTTTACAACACGCATTGGTTGAAGTCATGATATACAACATAAACAAGCATTGGTTAAAGTCATTGGCCGACCAAGACGTCGTTGGAGAAGAGATATTAAGGAATGCATGTACATGTCGCCAGAGGGAGTGGGATAACTTGCCAAAGACCACGAGGATTTCATGAGATTCATAAGGAAGACAACGTTCTGCAAAGAATACGTCACATGCACAAGCATTGTTTGAAGTAGGATATACAACATGCACAGCCATTGGTTAAGGTCAGGGTATACAACATTCAGAAGCATTGGTTGAAGTCAGACTATACAACCCGAGGGCCGCCCTCCGCACTAAAGAAAGAAATGATTGAATTGGACTGTACATAACGCAAACAATACATTCAACAACTACATTATCGTTAACATATTTCAGGAAAATCTATTTTTATAGGTACATTCATGGTATTGTCAAATTGGATTAACATCCGAGGTTAAAACGAGTGTATTTTAAAAGAGGTACACTTAATTTCTAAAAAAAAACCACAAAAAAAAAAGACTAGACGTTATGCCATTTGTCTTGTGCTCAAGAGGTCTCATAAGACAATGACAGCGAGTTGGAATTCAGCTGTAGGTCTTGTGGTTACTGGACAGTTCAGAATGGCAAACTACAGAGCTGAACGTAAATATTGCTAGAAAACCGACATCAGACTGCCCTGTTGAAGAACTGAGTACAAGTGGATAAATCTCAGTGCAATGAAGTTAATCCTCTATGTAATTTTGTTCTTTAAATAATACAATTCAATGAGAGCTCTCTCATTTGTAAACTTCAGAAATTAGCAGTTAGTTTTACCTTATTTATTTGCACGAGATGGCCCTCAAGATTCTCTTCCAAGATATCATTTTCTTTTTGAATGGCTCTGTAGTTCGACTTCACTGCTGTATGTAGGCCAGGGTCGTGGGCCATATTACCTTTAGCTTTGAACCTGACGTCGCAAAAAGAATACATAATTGATTCGATATTCGATATTATCCGTTATCTCTTAGATTATTCACTTTAGTAACTTGAATGTAAAAAAATGGCTGACTTCCACAGGATATACTAATCTGTTTTCTGAACGTACACAAAAACACTTGTATTACACATTTAGAATCAGATTATATTTTGAACGAGAACCTGTAGTTTCATAATTATATGAATGTAGTAATTGAGCAGAAAATCGGCTTCAGAGGTTAGCGAAATAAATGAAGTTTTCCTCAAAAATTATATACATAAAATAATAAAAATAAATTAAGCAAATAGATAAGAGGCGTGGGGTTTGCGGTTCAAATACAATCCCTTTTCCTTATGAAGACAGGCCATAACATTGAGTACTAGGAAGACAGACAACACTATTGAGTACTAGGAAGACAGATCATAACATTGAGTACTAGGAAGACATATCATACCATTGGGTAATAGGAAAACAGACAACACTATTGAGTACTAGGAAGACAGACCATAACATTTAATATTAGAAAGACAGATCACACGCGAGAGTGAGACTAGCGTGGATAATGATTCCTTTTCAATGGCCATGTTTACAGATCTGGGTTTTAAATGCGGTGTTGCTAGACGTTAAAATTTTGGAGGGCGCAGATGAATGATGGTCAACCAGCATAGGACCAGTACTGTCAGCAGAAGTGTAATGACGGATACACTCAGGGAGAGATCGGAGCAACTATGGATGTGTCCAGTTTGCAGCGATGATGATCCAACGACTAACTAACTAACTAACTAACTAACCAACCAACCAACCAACCAACCAGCCAACCAACCAACCAACCCAAATCCCACCCAGCCACCCACCAACAAACCAACCAAAAACTCACTCACTCACTCACTAACTAAATAACTAACTAAGAAGACAGACCACAAAATTGAGTAATAGGAAGATAAGACTACACCATTGAGTAATAGGAAGACAGATCATAACATTGAGTGCTAGGAACACAGACCATAACACTGGGTAATAACTAGACAAACTATAACATTGCATAATAGGAAGATAGATCACAACACTGAGTAATAAAAAGGCAGAATATAACATTGAGTAATAGGAATTTGGGACCAATTACATTTTTATTGAATTCTCTATAGTTCTTAGACTCCTATATCTCGTACTTCCGTTGTATCATTTCTCCTTACATTCGGAATTTATGTTCTATTAGTTTTCCTTACATTCGATGTTTTCGTTGTATCATTCCTCCTTACATTCGGTATTTCCTTTGTATGACTCTCCTTTTAATCGGTATTTCCGTTGTATCAATTATTTGCTCCTTTGGCTGTAATGGCACTATAGTGCTGGGAATTCTGTGGATTTTCGACCCACTCAGAGCACAAAAATAACTATCACACCACCAGTAAGGTATGTTTCTAACAATGCACTGTTCCGAGCCACTGCAGCCACGATATGTTCACTGTGCTCATTCCACGCCACCAATTGCTTACTTGTTATGCCGAACATTTCTATGGCTTCAGGCATGCAACCAAATGTTCAAGGCAAAAGGCTTGTCACGTCCCAAGTCAAAGTGCCTTTATGATGTGCTCAACCATTGGAAAACAGTGCAGTTAGTTTCCCCCTTCCCAGTTCTGCACAGTACATATCTGGGTCCCTTCCAATCACAGAGGGTGCATGCATATATACTAATAACATTGTACATACAAAACAAACAAAATACTCCCACAAAATGCAACAACAAATGCAAATCATAATTGTATGGATGATACATGCTACATAGCTTGCATAAGAGAGCTTCAATATAGCGGCATGTCATCTACTAAGGTTTTCTGTTGGATGGGTGGTTTGTCTTGTGGGCCACTGGTGGGACACCGAAGCAATCACATGCGCATTTGCCCTTTTCGCTTCTTGTATATCCGTGGCTCTGCTACGTATCGTATTCCCGTGTTACCTACTCTCCTACGTATCGTACTTCCTTGTTATCGTTCCTTCTATCACGTGTGAGTACACCCTATTCGTTTGTGTCCGTTTGTCCCTATATTGATAAAGACTTTCATGGTCGAAACGTCGATTCTGTGTATTTTTCAACTTAAAATTTCTATCAAACTAATTATACTGTTTTCTATATTTATTTACCATTGACCAAGGACCAGTCGCATCAGTCAAAATGAGTGACTGTATGAGAGCACGCAGAAACTACATTCTGGAGGAGGGCTCGGGTAATCACCCATAATATTACTGCATAAGGATCACTCATTATAGCTAAAATGGTACGCTAAACATTTACAGCAGCTAATTTGGTACGCTAAACATTCACAGCAGTTAACCTGGTACATTACTACTACTGCCACTCCTACTACAAGATTACTTTTTGTTTTAAGTCCTTGAAAACTGGGATCCAACAGCAGAGAAAATAAACATACTTCAAGCTAAAAACCTTGATTCGTAATTAGAAACAGGCCTCACAGTACGTAGGGCATTCCCATAAGTGCTCCGCCCTCTGTTCCAGCAGCCATTCGACTCGATGGTGTTTCGAGTCTAATGTTGCCGAAACGACGTCGACATCAGGGCAGAATTCTGGCACTAGCGACATGTTTCTTTGTTGTTCCGCCCACCCACACCGTGCCCGAAACTAGTTCAAGCTAAACGTCGGCCTGTCGGAACAACATGGTAACTGTTATCGAAGGTTAGGACTACGGGATTGTATAGATGACATGCCATGAAGCTTATAAAAGAAGATAACCTCAATATAAAGGCATGTCATCTACTAAGGTTTTCTGTTGCATGGTTGGTTTGTCTATTGAGCCATTGGTGAGATCCACAGACACAAACGCTTGCGCCAAAGCTAAAAAACATACTTATATACTATGGTACCTGGACAACTCTGAAGCAAACCAGGTCGCACAAGTAACAGCGGGAATGAAAGCGTAGATAAATGGTGAAAAAGGGAGCAAGTATGTCCAACCAGGAGTTGCCACCAACCTTAGAACAGCTAACCACATATTCGCAGCAACAGCAAACAACAATGGATGGACCGCTGGACCACAGGCTCCAAAGGAAGAGTGTTATATACAGATATGCCCTAGTGAAATCCACAACTCATAAATAGGCTACACCGCAAAGACCAAATCACACTATTTAGACTGCGAACACATGTACAACGTAAGAAGCACATGTAAAGAATTACCGCAGACTATACACCATACTGCAGCCACTGCAACAAACAAAAAGAAAAAAACAGTAAAACACCACCTTATTGAATGACCTGCACTATAAGACCAACGAAAACAACTGTTATCACCAAATCCCTCCATCACTAACACCCTTTATACACGCAACATAGTTGAAGAAGGCATGCACATATCACCACCGATACAGGGTGCAAGAGTGAAAATTCGCAACCTCGGAGATCCGTTAAGTACCTATTTTATAATTATTTTTACTGCATGTACCGTGACATGAAAACGTTTACAAAACTTGGTGAAGAAAGTTTCCAAAGTTTAACATGTGAATAATGGATCACATGTTGCACACATCCAATCTTGGTAAATACATGAGTTGTGTGTACTACGGAGGATATTTATGTGTAGTTAGTAAAATAGTAAAACGTAGGTGGGGCATAATACAATTGAGGGGTGTGGAAGTCGCACAATGAACAGAAACAGGTGTGTTACCGATATTAAGGGGTGTGGAGTTCGGTAGGCTATGTTTGACGGAATAACAATAAAACATGATTGATCGAGTAAACAGAGATTTCTAAGAGCAGGACTCATAAAAGAAAAGCGCGCAGGTTGTAGGCCTGCCACAATGCCTACTATAGAGGTGAAATTTGGAACATGAGAATGAAGTTTTGCTAATCACTGAAAAGATACACAAATGTCTTCTATAAATGTGAAGAACATATAAACATTGTCAACACGAAAATACAAAAGGCAGCGGACAACATTTCTCAGCACAGGTAGAGAAATGGATGGTAACTATCAATGCTAAAAAATCCTCAACAATATTCTTCACGCTCTCAAATAAGAACAAAGCAGAGATAAAATTCTTGAGACTAACGGGAATTGAACCAGTCCGTTCAACGGCACCAAATCGCCTAGCAACTATTGAACACGCGTTCTTCCGTACTTGACTAACCGCATCTCCAAAAAAAAGATGCGATTTCATCAAGCCTTTCAAACCGTGCACACAAAGTCACCAGAACGGACCGATCGAGACAAGGACTATTACAACAACAAACATCCCGTGCAGGTATTGAAATATCCTCAGTAACAACAAACATTAAACATAATATCCGTATTAGTTATACAAGGGCCGATAGGTCTTCTTGTAAACATGGATAACATATATAGACAATACAATTTTGCTTCGAATAATTGTTTATACAAGTAAATATAAGTAGGAAGCCAGAGGACAATATTTAAAAATTCTTGAGACTAACGGGAATTGAACCAGTCCGTTCAATGGCACCAAATCGCCTAGCAACTATTGAATACGTGTTCTTCCGTACTTGACTAACCGCATCTCCAAAAAAAGATAAACGCTCTCAAATAAGGACAAAGCAGGAGATCTAAAACATGGAAATGCACGTATCCAAACAGAAAAGGAGTCGGTGTACATGGACACAACACTAACATGGAGGCCTCACATTGAGAAAATAAAGACAAAGGCAAGAAAGAAACATGCCATGCTGAGGAAATTGGCAGGAACAATATCAGATTACATGACCAGTATCAGATTACATGACCAGTATCAGATTACATGACCAGTATCAGATTACATGACCAGTATCAGATTACATGACCAGTATCAGATTACATGACCAGTATCAGATTACATGACCAGTATCAGATTACATGACCAGTATCAGATTACATGACCAGTATCAGATTACATGACCAATATCAGATTATATGACCAGTATAAGATTACATGACCAGTATCAGATTACATGACCAGTATCAGATTACATGACCAGTATCAGATTACATGACCAGTATCAGATTACATGACCAGTATCAGATTACATGACCAATATCAGATTACATGACCAGTATCAGATTACATGACCAGTATCAGATTACATGACCAGTATCAGATTACATGACCAATATCAGATTACATGACCAGTATCAGATTACATGACCAGTATCAGATTACATGACCAGTATCAGATTGAATTAATGTCTATACATGACAGTATCAGATTGAATAACGTCTATACATGACTAAAATCAGATTGAATGAATGTCTATAGATGACAGTATCAGATTGAAGGAATGTCTATACATGACCAGCATCAGATTGAAGGAATGTCTATACATGACAGTATCAGATTGAATGAATGTCATATTCTTATTCTTGTTCTTGATTAGTTACTGGCCTCACAGCACGTGGGGTATTCCCATAAGTGTTCCGCCCTCTGTTCCAGAAGCCATTCGACTCGATGGTGTTTCGAGTCTAATGTTGCCGAAAAAGACGTCGACATCAGGGCACAACTCTAGCCCTTGCGACATGTTTCTTTGTTGTTCCGCCCACCCACGCCGTGCCCGTAACTAGTTCAAGCACAACGTTGGAATGTTGGAACAACATGGTAACTGTTATCGAAGGTTACGTCTACGGATTTAAAAAAGAGCAGTGAACCAACATAGAACCGGAACCATTAGCCGTTATACCCTGAGAGATTTACTGGAGCGGAGATCTGAGCACCTATGGACACGGTTGGTGTGTCTGTCCGCTACTTCGTTTCCCGCTAAACCTCTATGTTCAGGGATCCATTGAATGGTCACACTGATTGAATATGCAGAAATAAGAATGTGCGCTGGTCTTGTTATGTGGAGATAATGGATATACCATTATCATATTGAATGTATATGACCATAGGAGATTGAATGTTATAGCATGAATGGGGCTCCGTAGCTATAACCTCCGGGGATCTTTGAAATAAACATGCTTTAATCACTATTTTGGTCACCACGCATACTTTGATCACTATTATTGTCATCACCCATGACCATCGAAAATGATGGTTCAAGTTGTCCATTCACCAGGACTATCATTATAAGCATTTACTCAGAAAGTATAAACTACACATCTTTCCCCCCACCCTCAATCTACAAATTCACAAATCTACATTTGCATGGAAACAACCTAAATTTTCAACTCGTTATTATTGAAAGTAACTTCTACATCAAAGTCGACGTGGGGAAGTAACCTACATAAACAATCGACTTGGGAAAGTAACTTCTACAATCAACATGGGGAAAGAATTTCTACATCAAACAATCGTTGTGGTTGCTATTTCATTGACTAAAATATGGGAATATGACAGCATATTTGCATTACCCCACCGAAGACTGATGTGTCGGGTCATAGGAGTAAATAATACAGAGACACAACGGAATGAACGCTGAAGAAAATGAATTTACATTACAATCGTCTGCAAACACAAACATAATCAAATGCTATAGCTTGTGTTTGCGGTGTTTCACGATAGTTGCATGATGTGTCGGTAGAATCTGCTTGTAAATGTCAATCGATGAAAGAGAGAGGTGGATTAGAAAACAGTAGATCAAGTTTCAGCAAGCATAAATTATGACAACGATAATTATATCCTAAACAAACACCTAAGCATATCAGTAAAAGACGAATTGAATGACTTGAAACTCTCTGGAAGATTTCATAGCTAATGTGGTCATAAATCTTGAAATTTAAAGCATACTCAATTAAACGTATTTGTTCTTGTGTAGAAGTAGAGGCTGAGGGGAATTTGGGCTAGTTCTGTCTGATCATTGTTTTCTTGTTTTGTTTCCGATTAGTTATGTGTTCTATACTTCGTTAATCTTTCTATTTCTAACATGTAAATATAGTTAGTTAATATTTATAGCTTTATCACACAAGTGTAGTAAGTTATTCACCAAATCACCATCTTTACACACAGGAAACATTCATATGTGATCCAATCACTTCTTGAGTATGCCCGCAATTACAATACGACTGACAGTTTCAATTCATTGTTGGTTAGTAAACGTGTTTTTTTTTCAGTCCATAATAACATTTATTTATGGCGATGCCACATTTAAAGATCAACACTTTTATTGTCGCCCTAATTAATTTCGTTTGACCTGGTAGTTTCTCGTAAGGAGTTCAATATCCTGATCCGCTGCTTTGTCATAAAGATCGATATAGTGATATAAGTTGACAGTCTATCTGCTCTCTCAATGCCATGAACACCAGCATCACCAGATATGAAAATGAATGTGATTCTTTCCAATTTCGATCTCCCCACAAGCACAAAGTAACTGTTCACAAATAGATCCCGCTTCTTTTTTTTTCTGTGCATGATCATTGAGTCACTGAGAACGCAAACATGAGTATTCACATCTAGTTCAAGACCTTCATTCATTCATTCATTTTCCTTTTGCGCCGAAGTTAGCGCATAGGGCAGATATCTCCAATTATGTCTGTTCAAAGCTATTCTGTGCAGTTCTTGAATAGTATGAATATTGGTTGCTTTACTTTCTCTAAGTATTGTTCTTCTGAGTGTTTCTTTTGGTCTACCCCTTGCTCTTTTGCCTGTAGGTATCCATTCAAGAGATTGGTGGTGTATTCTGTTAGTGTCTGCGAGTTCATCAAGACTTTGGTCACTGCTATATTTTCCATATTCGTACTGCTTGTAGTCAGTGAAAGCTACGCTATCCTCTCTAATAGTCTTCCGTAAACACTGAGCTGTGAAAGTGCAATTACTTACTACTCACATGTCTAACCATACAATAATGAGTATATACAATCATATCACTGAATACTGAAATACAGTGTGAACGAAAATACAATAAAGACAGCAAAGTAGTGGATGTGTGCGTGCTGGTGACGTCATACACCGCATAACCTTTATACATTCCGCATCACGTGCCACATCGTGGCTATGGACGGTACTACTTTGTGCATGGCCGTCTACGGTATAGAAGACCTCTGTAACAGAAAATCAACAAAGTTTCACTCGTTAAGTTTCTTTTAAATTATTGTCGTGATTTTCATTGATTACTATTTATATACTTAGAATCTCCTTGGCTATTTTTATCGTGCCATTACAAGTATATAAATAGTGACCGATGAAAAACACAATAATAAAAAACGTAACTAAGAATGGCTTGTTTACTTTCTGTGCAGAGGTCTTCTATATAGTAGACGGCCATGAACATAGTAGTACTGTCAGTAGCCAGGATTTGGCATTTGAAGCAGAATGTATAAGTGCCACCGTAAATTGTCAGACTTTCTTCCGGGAAGTAATAACACTATATAGAGAAAGTAGGATCGAAGGAGATGCCTTTTTCTGTTGAATCTGAAGCGTCTGTCTGTTTCCAGGGCTCGAAAGGGAGCAAAGAATAGCCACAATTTTACCATATAGAACCTACGCTTGTCGTAATAGGCTTTTAAAGAGATTTTGGGTTGGAGTTGGCTATTCCATTCCATTGAAGGTTAAAGTGACACAGAAGCAATGTTAGAGGAATGTATCAGGTTGATAGGCGTAGATATCGCATGAAAACTGTAAACAGTGTATTCCGTTCTCTGGACTACATTCTGCTATTCCGCATAAGTTAACTGTACGCAGATGAAGAATCTGAGTTGCAAGCTTTAGCCAGTCACAACTCATGGAAAATATTGGTAACCGTTAGTCTTCCCATTTTTCTGTTTTTCTTCTTTTCTTAAATTTGCTCTCTGATATACAAACTTCCGTGTGATTTCCGCCGGGTAGCATGAATTACGTTGTACTACCGTTTAATATATGCCATATAGATATAGCACATTCGTTTAATATATGCCATATAGACATAGCACATTCGTTTAATATATGCCATATAGACATAGCACATTCGTTTCCCCGCATGTTTTTAATTCAGTTGAGCTTCACTAGAATATACATAAAATCTAAGTTTCGATCAGAATGTCTTCATCAAGATAGGACAAACAAGCACAGAAACGAAACAGTAAATCTCAAGGTATGCTGCAGATACAATGTTTCATTCTAAACCCAGCAGTGGTGACGTTTGCCTACGACGGTCTTAATCACAGTGGAAATAAGAAATAATAACATGAGATATTAACCTCAAGCACCCACGCATAACCCAGTAAGTAGCTTCCTACAACATGTGAAGTAAACAAAAGTGTTAATACTACTTTGGGTCTGTCCATACATTAAGATAACAATTGGGGGTCTGAAAAGGTAGAAACTTGTTTACAGAAAGGGGGGGGGGGTTGGTTTGAGAAAAGTGACGTCAGCATTACTGTTTTTATACATCAGTTAAATTGTTTGAATATAAAATAATTGTTCTTAACTCTGAAAAAATTAATATAATGTAATTTTTCTTTTTACTTTTTCTGCTAAAATTTGGTAGGGGATGGGAGTAAATTAATCAGACATAATTAAGCAGCGGGAGTGTTCCCTGTATTCTTGACCGTTTTTGACAAAGGGAGGGGGGAATAAAACATTGACACAAATTTTTGACGTCATTTATTGGCAGCTGCTTCCCCCTTAGAGACCTAAGTAACACAGGAAACTAAATGTAACATGGAAGAACCCATTTCTAAAAGAAGGAAAGCAATATGCGTGTTAGTTTGTAGCTGTCATTGTTCTGACCGAGACAACGGTTCTGTTTCAATGTTTGTTCCGTTTAATCGATGCACAATTTACATAAACAAACATTTCTCTGAGGTACGTCAATATTTTGTATATCTTTCTATGACACACTACCAGTAGACTTTATGTTTAGAAACCTCAATATGCCATTGAACAGATAGTATATCACACAAACAGTTTGATTTAGCTGAAGCTACGACGATAACCTGAGTATAATGAAGTCAACCCTCTACGCATTTTGAGCCTTGAGCTTTATTTGATATTTTACCACCATCTTGAATCACATCTATTACTCTGTAATTCACACACACTAAAAATTCCGCTATCATCATCATCATCAAGTGCTGCCTCCGAAGCAAAGGTTGGCTGCAATAGACCTCCAAAATTCGGTCGCTTGTCATTCTGCTAGACTGTAGGTAGATAGGTAGGTAGTTAATGAATTTGACTCTCTTTTGGAGAGGCATGCTTCTTTCAACCAGCGGGCAAAATCCAATTAGGTTATATCAGGACACACTACCATAAAATATTAGAGGTAACAAAGACCCAAAGCTTATTTCAGAGCAGGTTGGACTGTACTGCTAGACGGTAATCTGTCCGTCTCGTGATGTTTCTATCCCACTTGTATCCCTGCTTACCGTCATTTATGTTTGTTATTGTTAATATTTTATTTAAGATGATTGTTTGCCTCCCCTCGACTTAAAACTAATATCTTATTATAATCATTAGTTGAGAAAGGCCTTACTTGAGGGTAAAGTCGATTGATTTAAAAACAACAACAACGATACAGTACAAGTAGACGCCACCACTTGTTTAATTATTTCCATTGTCTAAGTTTGTAAATTTTATGTTCATCATTTAATAATTGAAATATATATTTATTTAGGGTTGGGGTTAGGGTTAGTTATGTAAAACACAACTATCCTAACACAAACCCTGAAATAAATTAATATTTCAATTATTAATGATCAACATGAAATTGACAAACATAGACAATGGAAATAACTCGAATATGTGGTGGCGTCTGTTTGTACTGTACTAAAAAACACAAAAAAAAAAAAAAAAAAAACAACAACAAAAACAGTGACCTACTTTCCTGCAGCGTAGACTAAAGCGTTAAGATTCTCTATCCTTCTGGTGGTAGCCATCGGTATTCCCCGGCCACTGGCTAATATCTGATAACAAATGATAAATATGTTGATTTAGTGATAATGTAAATAATATGAAGTATTCATGTATTTTTTAGTGACATGCTGGTTGTATGGGACACGGAAGATATCAATTCGTTCTGAATAACCGATGAAAGCATTGTCACATCTTTGTTCTGATTCAAATCTCACTATCTGATTGACCAACTGCATTCAGTTCTAACCTGATCTTCCAACTCAGAGCATACTTATCGATACAATTATTATAATTTAACAAAGTCAATCAAATGTAGTGTTAAATAATTCGAATTATAAGATCTCTGATAAACGATCAATTACAGAAACAAGTACAGAAATTTAATCATATTGGGAGTATTTTACAGCTGAAAGAAGAATGAACACAGAGATCGAGACATGAATTCAACAAGCCAACTACGTAATTTATGAATTTACACCATTCTTTAAACACAAATCTATCCCGTTTGAAACCAAAAGGCAAATTATAATTTCAAACTTCATATCAAAAGTGTGTTACCAATGTCAGATATTGGCACTAAAACAAGAACACGTAAGAAAGTATACTATGTGTGAAATGAGATGTCTAAGAAAAGTAGCAAACAGAACAAGAAGAGATCATGTGAAGAATGAAGAGATTACAAGAACTGTTGGAACAACATCAGTGCTCAAATATATTTAAAAGCAGAGAATGAATTGGTTCGGCCACTTAATTAGAATGAATTCTTATTGGCCAGCAACAAGAGCATACATCAAGAAAATGGAAACACCAAGTGGCAGACCAAGATGAAGGTGAATAGAAAGAGTTGCCGACATCCTAAGTAGTCTCAATATTACTTCATTTCAAGCAACCAAACGTCCCATAGCCCGAACACCCATGGCCATTCACTCTTGAAACTTCTAACAGCAAAAGAAGAGAAAAGCAATAGATAGATAGAATCAATTTTACTCTGGTAATTTTATAGCATCATTATTTAAGTGCCGCTGGCATTGAAAAGTTTGTTGTAGATCTTTTACGTGGTATTGCGATATTTGTTGCAGATCTTTCTCATCGCATTGCAATATTTGTTACACATATTTCTCGTGACATTATGATGTTTGTTGAAGATCTATCTTGTGGCTTTACGATGTTTGTTGCCGATCCTTTTTATGGCATTGTGATGTTTGTTGCAGTTTCTTATTATGTCATTGTGATTTTTGTCGCAGATCATTTTATGACATTGTGATGTTAGTTGCATATATTTCTAATGGCATTGTAATGCTTGTTGTTAATCCTCTTCATGGCATTGTGATTGTTGTTGCAGGTCATTTTTAATGGCATAGTGATGTTTGTTGAATATCCTATTTATGGTATTGCGATGTTTGTTGCAGATCTTTCTTGTGACATTGCAATGTTTGTTGCAGATCTTTCTCGCGGCATTGCAATGTTTGTTGCAGATCTTTCTCGTGGCATTGCGATGTTTGTTGCATATCTTTCTCGTGGCAATGCAATGTTTGCATATATCGTCCTCGTGACATGGCGATGTTTGTTGCATTTCCTTATCATGGCATTGTGATGTCTGTTCCTGATCCTATTCGTGACATTGCGATGTTTGCTTATTTAAATTCTCAGGAATTTTGAACGAAGGAGCTTTTGTTTCCAAAGCGCAATACAAGCGGGAGAAAGGGGCTCATCATTGCTTCTTCATACCAAGAATCAAACAGCGGCATACAGTGCTTTGATAATAAATCTGCTATATACATAAGGTCTGTGTATGCATGTAGAATGCATGTTCCACAATTTTGTATACAGAAATTCAAACAAGTAAAAACTTGCTACCATTTTGTGGTGACCATACGGCGAATGAGACTGCGATAAACTCAGTTATTTGGTGGTATCAATATGGTCAATGAGATTGTGATAAACTCAGTTATTTGGTGGTATCAATATGGTCAATGAGATTGTGATAAACTCAGTTATTTGGTGGTATCAATACTGTCAATGAGATTGCTATAAAAGCAGTTATTTCGTGGTATCAATATGCTGTCAGTGACATTGTGATAAACTCCGTTATTTGGTGGCACCAATACGGTCAATGAGATTGCAATTGTGTTGATGGAGTCATGTTTTAAGCAATATTCTCACAGTAAATTTCCTTCCATCTTTTAACTACCTGCCGTTAATTTCGAGACCGTGACACTGTGATCATGAGACACGCTGAGTACTTCCCAAAAACAGCGTTGGATATTGGCGCGTACAGTATGATAAAACATATTATTCTCCGCCCTTGGCTATTTCACTGTTGTTTATTTTCTCAGATCATGGTCCTCTTTCTATTCTCTGCGTTCGTTCTCAAAACTCTGCTGGTCAGCAGGATGTAGTCAAAAGAATGGAATATCATTAAGCCATCGTTTGTAGCTTGTTACACAGAAGAACAGGTCATAGACATAAAAATATACGAAGAGAAACTACAACAAGTAGAACACTATCAATATCTCGGCACATAATAACAAATAATGATAAATGTGAAACAGAAGTTGAAAGGAGAATAAGAATGGTTAAACGTACTTTCAACAGCACGAGGACAATACTAACATCTAAAAATATTACAAACAAGCTAAAAAAGAGAATCATAAATAAAAGTTACACCTATTCTATAGTACGGCTCAGAAACATGGACAAAAAACAAACAATTAGAAGACATAATTTTTGATGTGGATATATAGAATAATAGGGAGAACATCATGGAAAGAGAAGAAAACAAACAACCGCAACATACTAAAGAGGTTCTGACAATACTTCGTATGAAGAAAGAATTATTAAAGGAAATAAAGACCGGCAGATAAACTATTTTGGACATATTAAAAGACATGACACCTTGCTGAAGACCTTACTTGAGGATAAAGTCGAGGAGAGGCGAGCGAAAGGTAGACAGAGATACAAGTGGGAGATTAACATCACGTGATGGACAGGTTAGTCTAACAGAGTGAACACCCAAGACAAGAGACAGGTGATGTTGTAGATCTGTTGCAGCCAACCTTCGTTGCGGTGACGGCACTTAATGATGATGATGACAACTTGTCTGTAATATCAAATTTTTTTGGTTTGACATATGAGACTTCAGCAAGACGTTTGGTTTGATATATGAGACTTCAGCAAGACGTTTGGTTTGATATATGAGACTTCAGCAAGACGTTTGTTGTGATATATGAGACTTCAGCAAGACGTTTGTTGTGATATATGAGACTTCAGCAAGACGTTTGGTTTGATATATGAGACTTCAGCAAGACTTTTGGTTTGATATATGAGACTTCAGCAAGACGTTTGTTGTGATATATGAGACTTCAGCAAGACGTTTGGTTTGATATATGAGACTTCAGCAAGACTTTTGGTTTGATATATGAGACTTCAGCAAGACTTTTGTTGTGATATATGAGACTTCAGCAAGACGTTTGGTTTGATATATGAGACTTCAGCAAGACTTTTGTTGTGATATATGAGACTTCAGCAAGACTTTTGTTGTGATATATGAGACTTCAGCAAGACTTTTGTTGTGATATATGAGACTTCAGCAAGACGTTTGGTTTGATATATGAGACTTCAGCAAGACGTTTGTTGTGATATATGAGACTTCAGCAAGACGTTTGGTTTGATATATGAGACTTCAGCAAGACTTTTGGTTTGATATATGAGACTTCAGCAAGACGTTTGTTGTGATATGAGACTTCAGCAAGACGTTTGGTTTGATATATGAGACTTCAGCAAGACTTTTGGTTTGATATATGAGACTTCAGCAAGACGTTTGTTGTGATATATGAGACTTCAGCAAGACGTTTGGTTTGATATATGAGACTTCAGCAAGACTTTTGTTGTGATATATGAGACTTCAGCAAGACGTTTGGTTTGATATATGAGACTTCAGCAAGACTTTTGTTGTGATATATGAGACTTCAGCAAGACGTTTGGTTTGATATATGAGACTTCAGCAAGACTTTTGTTGTGATATATGAGACTTCAGCAAGACGTTTGGTTTGATATATGAGACTTCAGCAAGATTTTTGGTTTGATATATGAGACTTCAGCAAGACGTTTGTTGTGATATATGAGACTTCAGCAAGACGTTTGGTTTGATATATGAGACTTCAGCAAGACTTTTGTTGTGATATATGAGACTTCAGCAAGACGTTTGGTTTGATATATGAGACTTCAGCAAGACGTTTGTTGTGATATATGAGACTTCAGCAAGACGTTTGGTTTGATATATGAGACTTCAGCAAGACTTTTGGTTTGATATATGACACTTCAGCAAGACGTTTGTTGTGATATATGAGACTTCAGCAAGACGTTTGGTTTGATATATGAGACTTCAGCAAGATTTTTGGTTTGATATATGAGACTTCAGCAAGACGTTTGTTGTGATATATGAGACTTCAGCAAGACGTTTGGTTTGATATATGAGACTTCAGCAAGACTTTTGGTTTGATATATGAGACTTCAGCAAGACTTTTGAACCCCTTTCACTTATTGAATGGGATTATCAACTCTACTAACTAAGCTCATTAAAAATTGTTTCGACATAAACTATGAAGAAATCTGAGACCATCTGAAATAGCTGTGGTTGAACAGTCATACGGTTCCTTATGACAAACATTAACGGACACAACATTACTTTTCTTTGCTCTCTAGAGAAGGAAACATGCTAGAAAGTATATAAACATATTTTAGAACGTAGATTGTTCATGTAGCATCTTTAATCTTGTATATTAAACGTATATTAATCTATTGTGTAGATTAATGCAAATTACATTTGAAATTTTCTATATTGTAGATTAATGCATATTAATTTGCATTCTAAATATTATATAGCGTAGATTACTGCATATTAATGTTACATCTCAAATATTATATAATATAGATTAATTCATACAGCTGTTACAGCTGCAATATTCTACAATGCAGTTTAATGCATATAAAATCTTAAATACTCTATAATGTAGATTAATTAATGCATATTAATGTTACATATTAAATATTCGATAACGTAGATTACTGCATATTAAATGTTATATCTGAAATATTTTACAATGCAGATTAATGAATATTACATTAAAAATATTATATATGTAGATTAATGCATATTAAAATGTGTTTAACGCAGATTTCACAACAGATTCAACGATATTCCATGAATTCGAGATTCCGTGATCATCGCCATCACAGTCATCATTATACTACTAGCGGTCGTACTAAAATAACTACTATTCTCCCTAAAACAGTCCTCTACATTGAGCTGTAAATATCCATGCAGCGTATAGACAGAACCACAGCCCAAACACTGTAGAGAATATCTCCATTTCATCTGAGAAATTCTCACTGATAAGATCCTGCAATTTTGAATTTACCTGTATCGGAATATTATATTCTTTTTTTCCTGGCAAGAGTGGTGACAATTAATTAGAAATTGTAAATTTGATAGACTTACATCCACATACATTAAACATTGCCCTAATCGCCATCTTTATCAATGACTCATTGAATATTGTGTCATTTAAACATTGTTCGCTGACAGCTTTCTTAAAAGTAGAAACGAAAATTAATAACAAATGTTGGAGTTTTTTCTAAAAAAAAAAAAAAAAAAAAAAAACGCGGATTGTAAATTCAACTAAAATTATACTAATTTAATACATCATAAAAAACTGCATTAAAAATCACACTCGATAAAATCACATATGCCCCTATTCTTCTTCAGCGTTCATTCTCAAACTCCTGCTGGATTTCTCCTGTATCAGTACTACTAGATCTCCAGCAGGATGCAGTCCAGAGAATGGAAATGCGTTGTGGCGCCGTTTTATTTGCGCCAATGGCCCGACACATCCGTCTTCGGCGGAAAAAAATGCCATTATACAGATGAAGACACACGTAACCTTACTTAAATTACATATACATATGCAGACGCGTGTAACCTTACTTAAATCACATATACATAGGCCCCTATGCAGACACGTGTAACCTTACTTAAATCACATATACATATACAGACACGTGTAACCTTACTAAATCACATATTGAATATAGTTGCAAGTTAGCTAGAAACGTAATCCATGATTTTACGTAAGTTTAGGATTATGTTGAATTTTCTACACACAATTTTTTTTAGCCAACCAAGACGGACTACACGAAGAAAGGAATAAATCATTTATTCTGCTAAATCAATATTGAGTTTTAAAAAAAACGTGACTTGAGCTGTTTGAATGAAATGTTTACGGTATACCAAGAGATCAATGCAAATAACAAAACGCAACGAATAGGTTTGAAAGTTTTCACTTGGTATTCGTGTTCCGCTTGATTAGTTTTGTTAGTTCAATAAAAGGTTTCAGTCTTCAAAGAATGCACGATTTATATGGTCTTATTTGTAAAGTATCATGGCAAATGTATACTTAAGATTGTTTGAAAACATGTTTAGGAAATTTAAAGGCCTGTGAAACTAAATTGTAAATATCGCGTTTCGTACATGACCGACTCATAAGTATGAATACTTATATGGGAATGACGCAGGTCTGGATTAAGCCCTTCTACAGAATAGATATGTCAAATAGGTGATGTGCGTTGGCGATGGGTGGAGTTACAATAGAGAGCTAAAATATGGGCCTCACTGCGAAAATCACTTATCTTACACGCAGGTGTGAAGGTGGAGGAAAATGAATAGGCCGACAAACTATATAGCTAGGATCGCCAACACAACAGATGAGCAGGTTATGGACCAAGCAGACATACTCAATGCTGTATGTGAGTCGGCACGAGCAAAGAATTTTGAGATATATGAACATGAGTCGATATCGAGAATGCGCAATTTTGAAGTGAGGATAGGTGTGGCCGAGGAGAACACCTAACACAGATTTCAACATGAACATTGATCCAACATAATACCGGAACCATCAGTCGCTATACCCTGAGAGATCTACTGAAGTGGAGATCTGAGCATCTACGGACATGTTTGGTGTGTGAAGAGGATAATCAACATACCAATTATCTAGTCCTGCTCGCTGATACCAATAGCGTCACTTATCTTGGCTGAACCGACTTTACGCGAGTTTTTCATTGGCTGCCGACAGTCAAGATAAGATAACTGATGCCGTTTGGAATCAGCAAGAAGGACAAGTCAGAACTTACGTGGATTATCGGGTAAGTGATGTCGTTCGGGTTCAGCAAGAAGGACAAATCAGAACTTGCGTGGATTATCAGATAAGTGATGCCGTTTATCACAGTTCAACACAACACAATTAGGCTTTCGAAAAAATAAAAGCTGTACAGACGCAATCTTTGCCCTAAAACAACTTTCAGAAGAGCAACAGAACATAACCAAGACTTATATCTGGATTTATATGTGGATAGAGCACAACTATGGATAACACTACAAATATACGGAGTCCCCTAACATCTGAAAAGTCTTTGTCATAGCATATACGCCAACAGTCAATGCGCAGTAAGAACGTGCACAGGTACATCGGATAATTTCCAAATTCACTTGGAAGTGAATACCATATTTCGTACCGCAACCAGCGACCTAGCTTCAAATTCACAAGTATCTTGTCGAAAATCAAGTGCCAAAAATGTCATGGATATGCAAACAGAATGGAAAATGATGGTTATGGATAACCCAGCAACTTTTAACATAATACTTTGATGGCATGTCATTAGAATGCCGAGAAATGGCATCACCCGCTACGTTACAGATTCTGAAGACCGAGAACTGGCATCATCCGCTACGTTACGGATTCTGAAGACCGAAAGATGGCATCATCGCTACGCTATAGTAGCACAATCACCATAGGACGTTTCTATGATCCTGAAATGATACTATAAAGTGATGCAGTATTCAATTTTGTTATCTCCACTCATGAAACTTTCGTATCCCAGCAGAGACAATCTCTACGAGATCATTCAGGATAGCTGTACAAAATAAACCATCATTATGCGACCCACTTAAGCTAGTATACATTTTCATTGTATATTGTCCCATCTTGACACTTTGTGCTTTATCAATTCCAATTTCACAATTAATAGAATTTACTTAAACTTTCTGCATGCATATATTTTTGCAAAAAACATTTGTGTAATACGTTTGTTCGGTTTTGTGTAAATCTGAAACTATTCCTTGCAAACGATGAAACTTTGCAAATAGCATCCTAATAACAGTAATAGATTAAAGATATATTTGAAATTGCACTATTTGAGTCTGTTGCCTATAAGAAAGTACAGTCACCCGTGTGTTGCAGGACCCGAAAGGGGAGCAAAGAATAGCAACACTGTTTACCTTCCATGCATGTTGTAAGGCGACTAAGGAGGTTATGGGATGGAGTTGGCTGTCCCATCCTATATAGGGTAAGTGACCCAAAACCATGCTGAAATCGGATGTGCCAGGCTGAAAGGCGCAGATATTGCAGCAATGCTGTAAACCATGACACAACGCATTCCGTTCTCCGGACTACATCATGCTAATCTGCAGGAGTTTGAGAACGAACGCAGAAGAAGAAGAAGAAAGTACAGTAGGCCTAATGGTGTTGTTTATCGCAGTCATAAATTAATTGAGGAAGAAAAGTTTTACGGTTTCAAATGTGTGCAGATTTTGTTTATTCTCGACCAATTTCAAAAAGGAGTTTAACATTTGAAAAGAAATAATTTACAACTGTACCAGTGAAGTTATTTTGGAGCAGAAAGTACTTTCATACATTGATGTTCGATTTACTTTTTACAGCTACCCTGAATAAACTCATCGAAATTGTCTCTATGCCGAAGTCAAGTGAAGTATAGGACTTACTGCATGAGACAAGATGGATATTTTGGTAGAACACCGTATCACTTTGCGATATCAGGACCGTATATACTTTCTCAGTAAGGAGGAATTTTACTTTAAAAAAAAAAGAACATTCGCATTCATCCATTTTCGTGGATAATTCTCTCTTTTGGATGAGAAATGTGATGAACTTTTTATGAATATAAAAATCATTCAGCTAGGAATTTTATCCACATTTTGGCTACATTCCTAGTACCAACAGTCGTAATATGATTTTCTAAGGAATGGGATGTATTTGAAACCCCCCTCCCCTATCCATCTATGAACTTGCCATGACTAGATAATGGCAAAGGTAGCTGCGTTTAAAAGATTTTTGCCGAAACGTGCCCAGCTATCTAGCCAATGGTTGACAAAAGTCTAATGCAATCTTCATTAACTGAATCTTAGCAAAGATATAATTTACTGCTTCAGAGTTTTGCTGCTTCCCAATTTATGGTGGCTGGGTCAACTGCAGGAATTTGTGTGCAACCAACAATTGACCCAATTACCATTTTTTCCCCATCTGCTATGCTATCTCTGAAATTTCATAAAATTAATTTCTAACAATTGAAGAGTGAATTCGGCGCTTACAATCCCAGATAGAGGATCTACGTTCACACTTTTATAAAATCTGTGCCGATCCGAAATTGTGTAATTTTGTGATGTCACTAACTGCCGGCTTAGTCATAGATATAATATGGCTACCGTAGGTTTGTTGAGCTTCGGCCAATACAGATGCCGTACGCATGTTACATTTGCAAGGAGTACCCTTGGATGCAAAGATATGCGCGCAGACCATGCTGTGACCGTAGCCTACTACACGGTGGGAAGAATTCGCTGGAAGTGCAATGTTAAGCAGCACCAACAGTGGATTGAGTTGAAGGTCGACACGTGACTGCATTTCACGAAAATCATAGTCGTGACGATATGCCGATTCTGATATGGCTGGACTTTCCATATGACTTCTGCCGAGTGGTGTGCACAAGAACTGCGGATGAGCAAGAATACAGAGGTGGAGTGGAATTCTTTTATGCGTGAGGTGTGCGTATCCATCATGACACAAAGGCACGAGGTCGCATCGGAGGAGAGAGCAAAATCATGGAGGTTGACGAGACCCTATTCAACAAGCGAAGCCTAACACAGGCCGAGTTTTACCTCTGCAGTGAATATCTGGAGCTCTGTGTCGTGAGACACATGATGTCTTCCTTCTGTCGGTGAACAGATGCACTACCCTACTGATGGCAATAATATATAATGCGGAACATGGAACAACCATATACTCTAATTGTTGGAGAGCGTACCAAACGACCGATATTGAAAGAGCCGGTTTTGCATACCTAACAGTGAAACACAAGTGTAACTTTGTGGATCCAGATATGGGGACCCACACTTAATCAGTTGAACGAATCGTGGAACAGTACCGTATCACATGAAAACCTACCTGGCTGAGTTCATTTGACGATCTATGCTACAGACCAGCTTGAACCTTTTCTACGCCATACTAGAGGAAATTAGTAGATACTGGCACCTGCCTAACTCGTCTTTTCCCACTCATACAACCCTCCTAAACCCCAGTCTCTTTACACCCACACAACCCTCCTAAACCCCAGTCTCTTCCCACCCACACAACTCTCCTAAACCCGTCTCTTCCCACCCACACAACTCTCCTAAACCCCAGTCTCTTCCCACCCACACAACCCTCCTAAACCCCAGTCTCTTCCCACCCACACAACTCTCCTAAACCCCAGTCTCTTCCCACCCACACAACCCTCCTAAACCCCAGTCTCTTCCCACCCACACAACCTTCCTAAATACATTTTCCCTTTCCTTGTCTTTAAAGTACAACATGTAAAAAATTGTGCCGGGCAACATTCATCATCGTACACCTACACTCAAATGATGTTCTACGACAGACTTCTTGAATGAGTTTAACATTATGTACGGTAAAACAATTTATAAATAAATTTATATACCTGGCAGAAGTGCTTTTAAATGAGTAATTAATTCTACTTTTGATGGTCCATGACATGTGGCGTTGGTTATCATGTCTTTCCACAACCTTCTGTTTGTGTGTTGTCACTTATTTCCAATACCAATCTCTCTTATGCCACAATGATATGCTAGATATGCCAGATTGTCAAGTATTGTCTCTCTTAGTCTTCCTATATCCCTCTTGATTTTCAACGTGCCTGTTGTTATGGTGTGTTATTTCTTTCCCCATCATGTCTTCTGTCTCTTTCCGATACGGGCAAGCAGCTGTATTTTATAATGAACTTTTTTCACATCTTTATTACTCTTAGTTAAAATTGCACTCTGAACATTCTTCTATAAACCACATCTCTGCTGCCTCAATAAAAATGTTAACTATTCTGCTGAGTGTCCAAGATTCACTTACATAGGCCTATGTCAGAATTGGTTCTATATAACTTCTAAGAACTCTTTCTCACTTCAGTTGACAAATATATATTACATAGGTTGTTAAAATAAGTAAACTGATGCCACTATTCAGTACGATATATCAGGTTCTATGTTCCCAAGAGCATTTCTAAAGCCACTTTTACAAACAAGGTTGAACAACTTTTGTTAAATGAAAGAAAAGCCTGTCAATACTGCATATTTCCCATTACGGAGTTGTAGAGAGCTGCATATGTGATAAAGACTGCATGTTTATGTTATCACCACGTCATGTACATAGCGAGTATTTTTATTTACTCACACACAGAAAAAAACCAGTCCTTACCTGAAGTCAAAACCCGTAACCTCTCTGCCATTCACCACAAATGGGAAATAATTTACATTATTCTGGCAAAGCAGTGTCATTAGTGGGTGTGGTCACAATTTAATAAATACACACACATATTGGTGAGTCTGGTCACAGGTAAATTCATAAACACACACATTGGTTGGTGTGGTCACAGGTAAATAAATACACACACACATTGGTGGGTGTGATCATAAGTAAATAAATACACACACACATTGGTGGGTGTGATCATAAGTAAATAAATACACATACACATTGGTGGGTGTTGTCCAAGTAAATAAATACACACACACATTGGTGGGTGCGATCATAAGTAAATAAATACACATTGGTGGGTGTGGTAACTAGTAAATAAATACACACACACATTGGTGGGTGTGGTAACAAGTAAATAAATACACACATTGCACCACTTCCTGCTGAGTTTAATGGTAACATTGTACCACTTATTTCATTCTTTGCTGAGTTTAATGATAATACTGTACCACTCTCTTCACTTCCTGCTGAGTATAATGCTAACATTGTACCACTCCCTTCAGAGTGTAATGGTAACATTGTACCACTCCCTTCAGAGTGTAATGGTAACATTGTACCACTCCCTTCAGAGTGTAATGGTAACATTGTACCACTCCCTTCAGAGTGTAATGGTAACATTGTACCACTCCCTTCAGAGTGTAATGGTAACATTGTACCACTCCCTTCAGAGTGTAATGGTAACATTGTACCACTCCCTTCAGAGTGTAATGGTAACATTGCACCACTCCCTTAAGAGTGTAATGGTAACACTGTACCACTCTCTTCACTTCCTGCTGAGTGTAATGGTAATATTGTACCACTCCCTTCAGAGTGTAAAGGTAACATTGGACCACTACCTTCAGAGTGTAATGGTAATACTGTACCACTCTCTTCACTTCCTGCTGAGTATAACCATAACATTGTACCACTCCCTTCAGAGTGTAATGGTAACATTGTACCACTCCCTTCACTTCCTGCTGAGTATAACCATAACATTGTACCACTCCCTTCAGAGTGTAATGGTAATACTGTACCACTCTCTTCACTTCCTGCTGAGTATAACCATAACATTGTACCACTCCCTTCAGAGTGTAATGGTAATACTGTACCATTCTCTTCACTTCCTGCTGAGTATAACCATAAAATTGTACCACTCCCTTCAGAGTGTAATGGTAACATTGTACCACTCCCTTCAGAGTGTAATGGTAACATTGTACCACTCCCTTCAGAGTGTAATGGTAACATTGTACCACTCCCTTCAGAGTGTAATGGTAACATTGTACCACTCCCTTCAGAGTGTAATGGTAACATTGTACCACTCCCTTCAGAGTGTAATGGTAACATTGTACCACTCCCTTCAGAGTGTAATGGTAACATTGCACCACTCCCTTAAGAGTGTAATGGTAACACTGTACCACTCTCTTCACTTCCTGCTGAGTGTAATGGTAATATTGTACCACTCCCTTCAGAGTGTAAAGGTAACATTGGACCACTACCTTCAGAGTGTAATGGTAATACTGTACCACTCTCTTCACTTCCTGCTGAGTATAACCATAACATTGTACCACTCCCTTCAGAGTGTAATGGTAACATTGTACCACTCCCTTCACTTCCTGCTGAGTATAACCATAACATTGTACCACTCCCTTCAGAGTGTAATGGTAATACTGTACCACTCTCTTCACTTCCTGCTGAGTATAACCATAACATTGTACCACTCCCTTCAGAGTGTAATGGTAATACTGTACCATTCTCTTCACTTCCTGCTGAGTATAACCATAAAATTGTACCACTCCCTTCAGAGTGTAATGGTAACATTGTACCACTCCCTTCAGAGTGTAATGGTAACATTGCATCACTTCCTTCAGAGTGTAATGGTAACATTGTACCACTCCCTTCAGAGTGTAATGGTAATATTGCATCACTTCCTTTAGAGTGTAATGGTAATATTGCATCACTTCCTTCAGAGTGTAATGGTAATATTGTGTCACTTCCTTCAGAGTGTAATGGTAATATTGCATCACTTCCTTCAGAGTGTAATGGTAATTATTGCATCACTTCCTTCAGAGTGTAATGGAAATATTGCATCACTTCCTTCAGAGTGTAATGGTAACATTGTACCACTCTCTTCACTTCCTGCTGAGTGTAATAGTAACATTGTACCACTCCCTTCAGAGTGTAATAGTAACATTGCACTACCCCCTGCTGAGTGTAATGATAAGCTAGCATTAACTTGACATATCTTCTCCACCTCTTGTCCATTCTAGTCCTCAGAATATTTCTTCTACAGGAGCGACCTGTATTGAAAATAATTTTTTCCGTTCTCGTGTTTAAAACTTGATTTTCAGTTTTACATAGAAACATGAAGAACAGTTAGTGAAAAAAACAAAACAACTCAAGATTACATCAATATCTTTATATCACTTTATGACATCCTATTTTGTGTTGGTTTCCAGCTTTTGAAAACTACTGACTATTAAACCTTGTTTCCACTTTTTAAATTATGATAACTCTATACACAGAGTTTTAATATTTGATAGCTCTACACATAGAATTCAATACTTTCTATATGCCTTTGATTAAGAGGCCTCTTCTCAAAGCATTGTATAGCACTGATTGTTGAAGACCTCAGGGTATTTGGAGAAATGCTCCTTTGAATATTAACAAGAGTTTCCTAGTTCATAATTCCTGCGGATGAAGTTGGTCTTGATGGAACATGACATTAGTTTTAATGGGACACTAAGCTGATCTTGATGAAACATGAAGTTGCACTTGATGGAACGTGAAGCTGCACTTGATGGAACATGACATTAGTTTTAATGGGACACTAAGCTGATCTTGATGAAACATGAAGTTGGTCTTGATGGAACGTGACATTAGTTTTAATGGGACACTAAGCTGATCTTGATGAAACATGAAGTTGCACTTGATGGAACATGACATTAGTTTTAATGGGACACTAAGCTGATCTTGATGAAACATGAAGTTGCACTTGATGGAACATGACATTAGTTTTAATGGGACACTAAGCTGATCTTGATGGAACATGACATTAGTTTTAATGGGACACTAAGCTGATCTTGATGAAACATGAAGTTGCACTTGATGGAACATGACATTAGTTTTAATGGGACACTAAGCTGATCTTGATGAAACATGAAGTTGCACTTGATGGAACGTGACATTAGTTTTAATGGGACACTAAGCTGATCTTGATGAAACATGAAGTTGCACTTGATGGAACATGACATTAGTTTTAATGGGACACTAAGCTGATCTTGATGAAACATGAAGTTGCACTTGATGGAACATGACATTAGTTTTAATGGGACACTAAGCTGATCTTGATGGAACATGAAGTTGCACTTGATGGAACATGACATTAGTTTTAATGGGACACTAAGCTGATCTTGATGGAACATGACATTAGTTTTAATGGGACACTAAGCTGATCTTGATGGAACATGACATTAGTTTTAATGGGACACTAAGCTGATCTTGATGGAACATGACATTAGTTTTAATGGGACACTAAGCTGATCTTGATGAAACATGAAGTTGGTCTTGATGGAACGTGAAGCTGCACTTGATGGAACATGAAACTGATCTTGATGGAACCAGTTTGTTGCTGGTTACAGATAAATATGAGCGTAACCCCACATTTCTCTCACATCTTGTTTAGACAGTCCTAGTTTGCTGATGGTTACAGATAAATATGAGCTTATCTAAAATGTCTCAATGATGCAGTATGGAATGACTTTCACACAGATTAGATAAAACAATACTTTTGTCACTTCATATTTTGCAGGAATAGCTTTTAATAAGTCATGAAAATAATGGTCATTTTCCAGAGCAGTCTCCATGACATGTAGGAGCAATATAAATAACCAAAATATCGGAGGATGTTCCCGGTACGTTGATAATTGTCCTTGTTCTTTGTTTTATTGTTATTTATTATTGTTTTATATCAATAGTTAGGTATTCACAGTAACCTGTTTACTTGATTTACGATTTACATGCAGTAGGAGCACATGTTGCATAACAACAGTAGATTATGGTTTGACTCAATATGACCAAGTTTGTAAGAGTTAGGACTTTATGATAGTCTTATTAGCTCTTCTACCACAGAGAACAGCATAATCAGTTTATAACATAGACATTGCTGACATGAGCACCCTGATGATCTGCACCCATTACGGTCAGCAACAGGGGTCTCAGAACGGTGATTGCTACTATGTAAATGTTGACAGAATTGGTCTCCAAACCTCTTAATACTTAGTAGACTTGGAGCAAAACCATGATTTATGAATCCTTTAATTATGCTTCCTAAAACATGTATTATATATGTAAATGGTCGGCAATGAGTTCTATATATGTTCACAGCAGTTTAACATGAATCTGATAATTTTTTTGTAAAAATAAATTAGGATGAAGAAAATGTTAAACAAATTATTTGATAAAATCAGAATACAAACTTCACTTAAACCGATTCTATGCACCCCTAGGTCATGCTATAAGTATTGCATAGGTGTCAACAAGTACAGATTTTCCGTATTGATATGAATTTAAAGCATTGTGTATCTCATGCACACATAATTGATGGGGAATACATAAATGTAATGCAGATGGCAGTACCAAACTCAGAGACAAAAAATTAAAAGCATGATACATGGTTCCAACACAGACATGTCAACAATGGGCAGGTTTGCTTGCAAAGTGGATTCAACTTTACGCAAGCATTGTTGAAGTATGTAAAGTTGGGTCCATTCCATGCATGTGTATTGTAAAAATTGCAATAGCTTTGCAAAATTAAAATTGTATACAAAGCAAAATAAGACAGTCATCAAAATCATCAAGTTCATCCAATTCCTTGTAATTTTATTAAATAAATTTATAAAATAAACATAGTAAAATATATTTAAGCAATTTATTGACAAAAAAATTAAGGGTGCATGTGTGTAAAGTTTTTGGGGATAAATAAAAAATTCCATCTAGTCTCTAAAATAATTACATGCTGAATCACTTAAATTTTGGTAATAATTACTACATAGGCCTACACAATTTTAAATAAGAATATGAATATATTGAAGGAATTGTATGGATTGGTACAAAAACATTTAAAAAAACCAATGTTGATACATCTGATATTGATATGTTCATATATAAGCCTACATACTTCAGGAAAATTTCATTAGTTTTTAATTATAAATATAACACACACAAAAAAAACTTGAAAGTGGTCATGTCATAATTTTGTATGGCCTTTTATAACTATAAAATGTTATATACTGTTGTCATTAAATTTGTCAAAAATTGCTCAAATATCATCGAGAACACAATCCATAAATCAAAACCTTAAGTAAACAATGTGTCACACTGATTTACATTTATGAAACATTATAATACTGACAATAATTATATATAAAATTGGATATAGGTGGGACAAAATAAAGTCACAGAAAAAAATAATTCTCACTTACCACTCAATGTAAATGAATAATATTTCCCCAACACAAGCAACTCACAAAACTAATCACATCTCTATGCACAGCAACTCACAAAACTAACCACATCACTATGCACAGCAACTCACAAAACTAACATCACTATGCACAGCAACTCACAAAACTAAACACATCTCTATGCACAGTACCTCACAAAACTAAACACATCTCTATGCACAGTACCTCACAAAACTAATCACATCTCTATGCACAGTACCTCACAAAACTAATCACATCTCTATGCACATAATCCATGAGCATTTTATCACATTTGAAGCATTTATATAGACTATTCTTTGAGGAATAGAGGATGTGAAGCTTTCAGAAAAATTCTGAAAAAAATAAATCAGCTGATTTTCCTTTTATTATTTATCACATTTTAGAACCACAAACATGTGTTGTGCATTGAGAATAGACTTAAAATGAACAAAAATGATAATAAATACTGGAATCTAATACAAGCTTAGTGAGAGAATTTTAACTCTTAACAAACCAATTAGACAAATTTATGTCAGGATTCCCTTATGAAAAATGCTCTGCTGGCAAATGGATTATTGTTTAGTCCACTAAGTGTTACATTAGATTTTAATGTTACCTCTGAAATAGAAAAATTAAATCCCAACCATGGTTTGAACACAAGATCTCATGATTGTGAAGCTGGTGTTCTGTTTGGCCATGCTCTCCACATATTACATTATCAGGTCAAATCAACCATAAGGAGGTTGTAAAAATGCAGCTGCTACATTGATCCAATTAGTACCCAGTTCCAAAGTGTAATAAATTAGTGGATGCAGACATTCAGTTTTGATACAAAACTTATAAGCTTTCTCTAAAGCTTCCAATAAATGTGCAACATTTATAATGCCATGTTTCAAACTGAACTGCAACCATGCTTGACTATCAAAGTTTATTCCAAATTGATGACATTTCTGTGATAGCTCCAATGCTGTTGGTTTGTCAACTGGAAAAAAATCTGACTTTAGCAGCTCCAAGATAGAGAACAGAACCAAGATTGTGGCTATAAGTTGTTCAATATTATCAGTTGCCATCTTACCTGGGAAAGAAATCACATGCAAGCATTTTAATACCAGTTTTATATGGGAGCATTTGTGAAACTTTGAAAGGGGTAATGAAGTTTTGCTAATCCCTGGTAGCACACAACAATTGATGTTTCATCCACAAGGTCTTTATCAAAAACACAAAATAGCTCACAAGTAAGGAATAACCAACTTTCTATGTTCATATCATAATGACTAGACAATACAAATACCGGAAGTCAGAAAGAGTATGAATAATGTAAAACTACAAGAATAGATATTAACAAAATTTGACAGAATACAACAGGATATTGATAAAACAAACAGAAAGTTGACAGAATGAAACAAGATATTGACAAAACAAGACAGACAGAAAATTACGTAAAATAACGGGGTGCAAAGGATCTCACATTGCTCTCGTGCGGACGCAGGGTCAGCAGATAACCACGATCCTAAAAGTACCTCCTCGTGGTGCAGCCTGTAAGCAGAAATACATCTGCTCTTGCTTTATTCCTGGCCAACACATTTAGGCTCATGTCTGTGATTTCAGGGGCTGCAGATGGAATGAGATTTGGCTGCATAGACAAGCAATATCTCAGACACCTCTGTGCCAGAAACACATACAGTGACATTGTCAACACACAGCAGCACAAGACACTCTTGTCTGAGCATTGGAGGGGTGACCAATACAACTGACATGAAATAGGCAGATGCATAGTGAGAGTCAAAAAGATAACATACCGAGTACAATGAGAGGACAGCACAGCGACAGAGGCCAGCGCCATGTACAAATAGAAAAGGAAATCTCAAGAAAATCGGAACTAAAAGTTCTGTTAGCTTGAGACAAGCTTCTAGTTACTAGTGCTCCTTACGGGCAGATACCCAATCACAGGCGCTCGACCAAGAAGGCAGCATGGGCTGAATTCTACTGCCGTCTTTTTCTTATACTGGAAACATGCTCGCGGAGAGAAATGGTTCAGTACCTGATGAGCTCAGGCACAAAAGGGACAATTTTGTTCAGCTTGAGAACACACTTCCAGCCTCCAGTGCTCCTAAACTCTTGGTGAGACTCAGACTTAGATGAGGGGATCACGATGTCGGTGAATGACACCTCTGCTAGAAAGGTGAAAGAGTCCCGATCCAACTCTTCTGTCAAGTTCTTCCTAAACCGGAACCGGGCTCATGGATGAGAAAAGGTTTAGTACCTGATAGGCTCAGGCACAAAATGTCTAATTACACAAGGCAAGTTCACTGGCTGTGGAAGACCTCATGCAAGATAGACGTGAACGACAATCATCTCAGCGAAGAGTCAATACACATCCATACCTGTCACAGGCTAGGGAAACCCACTACCTGAATTAAAGGAATGATGAAAATGAATGTGCCGGGTCTCGGATATCCGGGCCACATATTGTGTCAATTGAGGTGCAAGTAACACAGTTCTACTGTGGAACTTGCAGTACAAAGTTCTTCACTCTCCCTGGCAGAAATCACATGATTTTTCATTGTGCTTATCAGAGAGCGAATGCAGAAGAAGAAGACATAACATAACAGGATATCTACACATTAGAATAAGGGATATTAATCCTAGAAGGGTGTAGAGTACCAATTTGGTGGATATACCAGTTTTTAGGTGTACATGGAGTCTGGTCATCTGAGGAGCACAATTTCACTGCAAGACATCACAGACATACGGATGATCTGCTCCATTGAAGTGTTCAGCAATAGTAGGCTGGGGATGACAGGTCTGAATATGCACTTGAGAATCATTGTATCCACAAATCTGGTACACTGGAACCTTTTTGGATTAACATCCATCATTCCTATTGGTAGATATCCATTTATGTTCATTTTTATGTTTGTTTTGTAATAACCATTGTATGTTGAAGTTTTCTGTTTTATTTCATCTATCCTTATATTTTTACATCTTCTGGACTTCTTCTTTTTTTTTCTGTGCTCATTTTCAAATTCCTGCAAATTAACAGGATTTAGTTCAGAGAATTGAATGCACTGTGTCATGGTTTACAGCTTTGCTGCAATACCTGTGAATTTTGTCTGAAAATATCTAAACTTCAGATGGCTTCTGGATCACTTTGACTTTATATCAGATGGGGCAGCCAACTTCACTTCATAACCTCTTAGCCATCTCTTACGACATGCATGGAAGGTAAACAGAGTTGCTATTCTCTGCTCCACTTTCAGACCCCCAAAACATAAGGGTGGATTTTTGGGGTCTATCTTGTTTAGACATTATGATGTGAAATGCAAGTTGTAGTTCCTTACTCGCAGTGTGTTATGCTGTGTTCCTGATAAAGGCCTTTCGGTTGAAATGATGATATCTGTATGTTATTATGTGTGTTATCTCAGATTAGATATCGAACCCTGGACCTTAAAAAGAGTGAGACCAAAACTGTAAGCTCCCGGCCATACATCACACTCTGTTGTAATTTTGTACAATATGTCAAAAGTAATGTCAAACCACACTCATCATTATAATATTTATGATTTTGTTATTGAAATAACTCTGGGGTTTTCAAATTCATTTTGAAAATGCAAACATTCATTTTAACTACTAGAAAATTTCTCTGTTAAAAATGATTCTGCAGAGAATAGTTGAAGGTGGAAGGAGCAAAGAAAGACAAAGAAAATCATGGACAGACAATATAAAAGAATGGATCACTTACAATTTTTATAAATTGATCTGCATCTCTGAAGATAGAAATTGCAGGAGGACTGTGTGTTGATGCATCTAATGCCGTACCACTATGACAGTGACAGGTTATGGATTTATGAGATAAAAATAGTGTTCGGAACAATTTTTAATATGAGAAGTAATGACCATAAACAAGTTAGATGGTTTAAAAAAAAAATATCTGACTTATTAAACAACAGTTTTTACTGAATCGGTTATGACTTAGCTGGTCATTAGCAGAGGGACAATCAAATAAGCCTGACCGGCGTACTGATCATATTGTGTCTAACAGTCATTTATAATTTGTAAAAGACCTCACACAAAAACAATAATAAGAGGAACACTAACCAGCAGCTGAAAGTTAAACATCAACATATGGTATAGGGTACAGGACTGGTAAACTCATGCTCTCTTGGCTGTTCAAGATCTTCTTCCTCTTCTGCTTTTATTCTCAAACTCCCGCAGATTAGCAGGATGTAGTCAGAAGAACGGAATGTGTTGTTTCATGGTTCAATTCTCTGGACTACATTAACATTCTTGATCAAACATTATTGCACAGAAAAGCAAGCTAATAACTTTAAGCCATCAAGACAAAGTTTTTCCTTTCTGGAAAGACAAGAGGAATTCACAATCAACTGCATGAGGCATTGATCTTAAACACCCTTAGATAGCTGGTGGTCTGGTGAGCTGAGAGTTTATGGGAATATCTCTCAGTACAGTGATGTTGGTTCCAAATTAAGACAAACTTTAGTGGCTGTGATTGCATGTACATGTTCCGAATGCTGGATAACCTACAGACTTACCTAATGAATGTAACCCACTAGATTTGAGGATTCTCTTACAATCCTGGCAACTAATCTCAAGTAGATCATCAAGTGTTCCACTCAAGTTCCAGGAGCCGCGCTGAAACATAGTAAAAACACATTTCATGTTAAATATTTACCTAACATCATAGCACTCTAGATAGACCCGTAGCCCTACATGCATAGTTCTCCATCTTTGGATGTCTCATTTCACATGTATGTAGCTATGTTTTGTATATTCCTTGTCCGTGTTCTCACCTCTGACCTAGTTACAATTTATCTGGTCCATCTCCACATTACAGTTTACTTGACCATGTGAATGTCTATAGCGTTGTTTTTACTTGTTTTCTGTTGTGTATGATGTCTTGATAAAGGCATTTTGGTCGAAACGTCGATTTGTGTGTGTTATTATGTGTCTCCAATTATTAACAAAACTTCATTACCTTGTTCCTTGCTTTACCTGTTGGATTTTAGTGTTGCACAGTAAGTACATACTATCCACCTTTTGATGCCATAAACATCAACTAAACTACTGACCATATACTGGACAGCAAACACCAACTAAACTACTGATCATATACTGAATATTAAACAACTGAATTATCAAATATAGTGCATAATAAATATCAACTAAATTATTAATCATATACTAGACAATAAACATCTATTAAACTACTGACCATATACTAATAATAAATATCAACTAAACTACAGACCATAGGCCTATCCAGAAGGCTTTTGATAGTCTTCACAGACCTCTTTCTGGAAAATTCTTACACTTTACAGCATCCCGACGAAATACATCAATATCATGAAAGTTTTTTACTCTGATACGGCTTGTTGTGTAAGAACAGAAAGTGGTTTTTTTCCAGATGTATCCCAGTGGAAACGGGAGTAAAACCAGGATGTGTTTTGTCCCCAGTACTGTTCTGCATCACGATTGACTGGGTGATGAAGAAATGCACAAACCAAATACAACTAGGAATAAAATGAGTAAATAACAGGACCCTGGAAGATCTCACCTTCGCAGATGATATTGCTCTACTGAGTTCAATACACTGAGATCTCCAAGAAAAAAACAGAGACTCAAATTTTTTGCACAACAGATAGGCCTTCAAATAAACACACATAAAACAAAAATCATGAACTTTACCAGCCTGATAGAATCAATTAAACTAGATGACAATATACTAGACAATGTTTCAAATTTCGTATATTTGGGAAGCAAGAAAACAGCAGACGAGGATATCAACTCAGAAATCAAGATTCAAATCACTCTCACCCTCCAACGCCTTTAACAAACTTTCAATCATCTGGAGATCAAAGATGGCCTATACAGGATAATTAACATCAACTAAATTACTGACCATATACTGGACAATAAATATCAATTAAACTACTGACCATATAGTGGACAACAAACCCATTAAACTAATGACCATATACTGGACAATAAACAACAACTAAACTACTGACCATACTAAACTAAACTGGACAATAAACACAATAAACACCAATTAAACTATAGACCATATTCTGGACAAAAAACACCAATTAAATAACCGCTCATACGCAGGTCAATAAATATGAACTAAATTACTGACCACATACTGAACAATAAACATTAACTAAACTATTGATCATATACTGGATAATAAACATCAATTAAAACACTGACTATATTCTAGACCAGGGCTATTCAATTGGCAGCCCGCGGGCCAAATCCGGCCCGCGGAGGCCTAGTAAGTGGCGCGCGGATCATTGCTAAAACAGTGAAATCAAGTTATAAAAAAACTAACCTCTGGCCCGCGATGATCCCCATTTTCTACATTTTGGCCCCCGAGTAAATATAATTGAAGAGCCCTGTTCTAGACAATAAACATCATCTAAACTATTGTATTGTCCACATACTGGACAATTGATATTAATTAAATTACTGACCATAGACTGGACAATAGACATCAATTAAACTACTGACCATATACTGGACAACAAACACAACAGACTTCAACTAAACTACTGACATTATACAAGAAACATACATTTAATTATAGAAAATTACTTACATCATTCTGGTAATTTATCAACTTGTCAAGATTATTAATCTTGAGGTGTCCTCCTTTTGCTCTGATACAATAAACACCAGTAGGAGATAACGTTGCTATTTCTGATGGTAGCGCATTATGTCTTCTGAGGAAGTTTTGCAATTCTGTGTAAAAGCGTGCTAGGATTTTCAGATTATAGGCTGGGTCCTCTTCAATTTTAAGGGAGTCTTTTCTATGAGAATCTCTCCTATGATCTTCAGACATTTCTGAACACTTTATAAGTTTCTGAACATCATTTATGTTCTCTATAAAGGGTCCTGTGGACTCTATTTGTATTTTAGATAGATTGACATTTGAAGCACCCAGGCCTTGTGATAAATCAATTTTATCCATGGCTGTCTGTAGGAATGAATGATCGAAACAGGAGAAATCAACCTGCTGCCAGTCCTTTAAACTGTCGCAAGTATTATTCTTTGGAAGTATAACAGATGACAAACTACTGATGAGACAGTTAGTCTTATTTTCCTCTGAAATGTTTATATTCTCTAATAGATTATGTGCATTAGTGGTCCTGATAATGGATGATGGTAATGGAGTACTTTCAAATATTGTAGATGTTGATAAAGTGCCAAACCCTGGAACAGATGTAGATAAGCTGTCAAACCTTGGAACAGATGTTGATAAGCTGTCAAACTCTGGAACAGATGTTGATAAGCTGTCAAACCCTGGAACAGATGTTGATAAGCTGTCAAACCCTGGAACAGATGTTGATAAGCTGTCAAACCCTGGAACAGATGTTGATAAGCTGTCAAACCCTGGAACAGGTGCTGATAAACTGTAAAACCCTGGAACAGGTGCTGATAAACTGTAAAATCTTGGAACAGATGTTGATGTAGCACTGCCAAACCCTGGAGCAGATTTTAAAGGACAACTTCCAAATAATGCAGATGCTAATGGAGTACTTTTATATAATCCAGATGTTTGATGGTCACATCCTGTGGAACATGTGTGCTGACCAATACTAGTACTGGTAACTGTTTGCTGACCAAAATGCAGGCCAAAACCTGTAGGTGTTTGCTGGCCAAAACCTGTAGGTGTTTTCTGGTCAAAACCTGTAGGAGTTTGCTGGCCAAAACCTGTAGACTTATGCTGACCAAAACCTGTAAGAATTTGCTGGCCAAAACCTGCAGGCATTTGCTGGCCAAATCCTGTAGAGGTTTGCTGGTAAAAACCTGTAGGAGTTTGCTGGCCAAAACCTGTAGGAGTTTTCTGGCCAAAACCTGTAAAAGTTTGCTGACCAAAACCTGTAGGAGTTTGCTGGTTAAAATATATAGGTGTTTGTTGGCCAAAACTTGTAGAAAGTGTCTTCTCACCAAAATCTGTACCTGTTTGCTGGGCAAATCCAGTAGAAGGTGTTTGTTTACCAAATCCAGCAAAAGCTCTTTGCTGACCAATACCTGTGGGTATATGCTGACCAGTACCTGTTAAATGTGTTTGCTTACCAAATCCTGTAGAAGGTAATTGCTTATCAAAATGTGTAGAAGGTGATTGTAGACCATATCCTGTAGGAGGTGTATGCTGACCAAAGCCTGTAGATGGTGTTTGTGGACCAAAACTTGTAGCGAGTGTTATGTGACCAAAACCTATAGCTGGCATTTGTTGACCGAAAGCATTAGGACAGCCAAATAATTGAGGTGATGAAGCACTGCCAAACAATTGAGAGGATGTTGATGGAGCACTTCTAAACCCTGGAGCAGATGTTGATGGAGTACTGTCAAACAACTGAGAGGATATTGTTGGAGTATTTCCAAATAATCCATAAGTTGATGGGGCACTGCCCAACCCAGGAGCAGATGTTGATGAATCACCACCAAATCTTGGAGCAGATATTGATGTAACACCACCAAATCCTTGAGCAGATGTAGATGCAGCACTGCTAAACTCTGGAGCAGATGTAGATGCAACACTACCAAATCCTGGAGCAGATGTTGATGCAACACTACCAAATCCTGGAGCAGATGTTGATGCAACACTACCAAATCCTGGAGAAGATGTTGATGCAAAACTACCAAATCCTGGAGCAGATGTTGATGCAACACTACCAAATCCTGGAGAAGATGTTGATGCAAAACTACCAAATCCTGGAGCAGATGTTGATGCAACCCTACCAAATCCTGGAGCAGATGTTGATGCAGCATTGCCAAATCTTGGAGCAGATGTTGATGCAAAACTGTTAAACCCTGGAGCAGATGTTGATGCAACACTACCAAATCCTGGAGCAGATGTTGATGGAACACTACCAAATCCTGGAGCAGATGTTGATGCAACCCTACCAAATCCTGGAGCAAATGATGCAACACTGTTAAACCCTGGAGCAGATGATGATGCAACACTACCAAATCCTGAAGCAGATGTTGATGCAACACTACCAAATCCTGAAGCAGATGTAGATGCAAAACTACCAAATCCTGGAGCAGATGTTGATGCAAAACTACCAAATCCTGAAGCAGATGTTGATGGAACACTACCAAATCTTGGAGCAGATGTTGATGCAAAACTGCCAAATCTTGGAGCAGATGTTGATGCAAAACTGTTAAACCCTGGAGCAGATGTTGATGGAACACTACCAAATCTTGGAGCAGATGTTGATGCAAAACTGCCAAATCTTGGAGCAGATGTTGATGCAAAACTGTTAAACCCTGGAGCAGATGTTGATGGAACACTACCAAATCTTGGAGCAGATGTTGATGCAAAACTGCCAAATCTTGGAGCAGATGTTGATGCAACCCTACCAAATCCTGGAGCAGATGTTGATGCAACCCTACCAAATCCTGGAGCAGATGTTGATGCAGCATTGCCAAATCTTGGAGCAGATGTTGATGCAAAACTGTTAAACCCTGGAGCAGATGTTGATGGAACACTACCAAATCCTGGAGCAGATGTTGATGCAACACTACCAAATCCTGGAGCAGATGTTGATGCAACCCTACCAAATCCTGGAGCAGATGTTGATGGAACACTACCAAATCCTGGAGCAGATGTTGATGCAACCCTACCAAATCCTGGAGCAAATGTTGATGCAACACTGTTAAACCCTGGAGCAGATGTTGATGCAACCCTACCAAATCCTGGAGCAGATGATGATGCAACACTACCAAATCCTTGAGCAAATGTTGATGCAAAACTGCCAAATCTTGGAGCAGATGTCGATGCAACACTGTTAAACCCTGGAGCAGATGATGATGCAACACTACCAAATCTTGGAGCAAATGTTGATGCAACACTACCAAATCCTGGAGCAGATGTTGATGCAACACTACCAAATCCTTGAGCAAATGTTGATGCAAAACTGCCAAATCTTGGAGCAGATGTTGATGCACTATTGCCAAACAATTGAGAGGATGTTGATGGAGTACTTCCAAATAATCCAGATGTTGATGGAACACTGTCAAACCCTGGAGCACATGTTGATGCAGCACTGACAAACTCTGGACTATACATTGGTGCAGCAATGCCAAACCCTGGAGCAGATGTTGATGGAGCATTATCAAGCAATTGAGAGGATGTTGATAGAGTACTGCCAAATAATGATGGAGCACTGCCAAATCCTAGAGCAAATGCTGATGGAAAACTATTAAACCCTGGAGCAGATGTTGATGGGGCCACACCAGAAACTGGAGATGTTGATGGGGCCACACAAGAAACTGGAGCAGATGTTGATGGAGTGCTGCCAAGCCCTGGAGCAGATGATGGAGCACTGCCAAACCCTAGAACAAATGATGGAGCACTGCCAAACCCTAGAGCAGATGTTGATGGAACACTGACAAACCCTGGAGCAAATGTTGATGGAACATTGCCAAACTGTGGAGCAAATGTTGATGCAACACTGTTAAACCCTGGAGCAGATGTTGAAGCAACACTACCAAATCTTGGAGCAGATGTTGATGCAACACTACCAAATCCTGGAGCAAATGTTGATGCAACACTACCAAATCCTGGAGCAGATGTTGATGCAACACTACCAAATCCTGGAGCACATGTTGATGCAAAACTGTTAAACCCTGGATCAGATGTTGATGCAAAACTGTTAAACCCTGGAGCAGATGTTGATGCAACACTACCAAATCCTGGAGCACATGTTGATGCAAAACTGTTAAACCCTGGAGCAGATGTTGATGCAAAACTGTTAAACCCTGGAGCAGATGTTGATGGAACACTATCAAATCCTGGAGCAGATGTTGATGCAACCCTACCAAATCCTGGAGCACATGTTGATGCAACACTGTTAAACCCTGGATCAGATGTTGATGCAATACTACCAAATCTTGGAGCAGATGTTGATGCAACACTACCAAATCCTGGAGCAGATGTTGATGCAACCCTACCAAATCCTGGAGCAGATGTTGATGCAACACTACCAAATCCTGGAGCAGATGTTGAAGCAACACTAACAAATCCTGGAGCAGATGTTGAAGCAACACTAACAAATCCTGGAGCAGATGTTGATGCAACCCTACCAAATCCTGGAGCACATGTTGATGCAACACTGTTAAACCCTGGATCAGATGTTGATGCAAAACTGCCAAATATTGGAGCAGATGTTGATGCAATACTACCAAATCTTGGAGCAGATGTTGATGCAACACTACCAAATCCTGGAGCAGATGTTGATGCAACACTACCAAATCCTGGAGCAGATGTTGAAGCAACACTAACAAATCCTGGAGCAGATGTTGAAGCAACACTAACAAATCCTGGAGCAGATGTTGATGCAACCCTACCAAATCCTGGAGCACATGTTGATGCAACACTGTTAAACCCTGGATCAGATGTTGATGCAAAACTGCCAAATATTGGAGCAGATGTTGATGCAATACTACCAAATCTTGGAGCAGATGTTGATGCAACACTACCAAATCCTGGAGATGTTGATGCAACACTACCAAATCCTGGAGCAGATGTTGATGCAACACTACCAAATCTTGGAGCAGATGTTGATGCAACACTACCAAATCCTGGAGCAGATGTTGATGCAACACTACCAAATCCTGGAGCAGATGTTGATGCAACACTACCAAATCCTGGAGCAGATGTTGATGCAACACTAACAAATCCTGGAGCAGATGTTGATGCAACACTACCAAATCTTGGAGCAGATGTTGATGCAACACTACCAAATCCTGGAGCAGATGTTGATGCAACACTACCAAATCCTGGAGCAGATGTTGAAGCAACACTACCAAATCCTGGAGCAGATGTTGATGCAACACTACCAAATCCTGGAGCAGATGTTGATGCAACACTAACAAATCCTGGAGCAGATGTTGATGCAACACTACCAAATCTTGGAGCAGATGTTGATGCAACACTACCAAATCCTGGAGCAGATGTTGATGCAACACTACCAAATCCTGGAGCAGATGTTGAAGCAACACTACCAAATCCTGGAGCAGATGTTGATGCAACACTAACAAATCCTGGAGCAGATGTTGATGCAACACTACCAAATCCTGGAGCAGATGTTGATGCAACACTACCAAATCCTGGAGCAGATGTTGAAGCAACACTAACAAATCCTGGAGCAGATGTTGATGCAACACTACCAAATCCTGGAGCAGATGTTGATGCAACACTACCAAATCCTGGAGCAGATGTTGATGCAACACTACCAAATCCTGGAGCAGATGTTGATGCAGCATTGCCAAATCTTGGAGCAGATGTTGATGCAAAACTACTAAATCCTGGAGCAGATGTTGATGCAACACTACCAAATCCTGGAGCAGATGTTGATGCAGCACTACCAAATCCTGGAGCAGATGTTGATGCAGCATTGCCAAATCTTGGAGCAGATGTTGATGCAAAACTGCCAAATCCTGGAGCAGATGTTGATGCAACACTACCAAATCCTGGAGCAGATGTCGATGCAGCATTGCCAAATCTTGGAGCAGATGTTGATGCAAAACTACCAAATCCTGGAGCAGATGTTGATGCAACACTACCAAATCCTGGAGCAGATGTTGATGCAGCATTGCCAAATCTTGGAGCAGATGTTGATGCAAAACTACCAAATCCTGGAGCAGATGTTGATGCAACACTACCAAATCCTGGAGCAGATGTCGATGCAACACTACCAAATCCTGGAGCAGATGTTGAAGCAACACTACCAAATCCTGGAGCAGATGTTGATGCAGCATTGCCAAATCTTGGAGCAGATGTTGATGCAAAACTACCAAATCCTGGAGCAGATGTTGAAGCAACACTACCAAATCCTGGAGCAGATGTTGATGCAACACTACCAAACCCTGGAGCAGATGTTGATGCAACACTACCAAATCCTGGAGCAGATGATGATGCAACCCTACCAAATCCTGGAGCAGATGTTGATGGAACACTACCAAATCCTGGAGCAGATGATGATGCAACACTACCAAACCCTGGAGCAGATGATGATGCAACACTACCAAATCTTTGAGCAAATGTTGATGCAAAACTGCCAAATCTTGGAGCAGATGTCGATGCAACACTGTTAAACCCTGGAGCAGATGATGATGCAACACTACCAAATCCTGGAGCAGATGTTGATGCAATACTACCAAATCCTTGAGCAAATGTTGATGCAAAACTGCCAAATCTTGGAGCAGATGTTGATGCACTATTGCCAAACAATTGAGAGGATGTTGATGGAGTACTTCCAAATAATCCAGATGTTGATGGAACACTGTCAAACCCTGGAGCACATGTTGGTGCAGCACTGCCAAACCCTGGAGCAGATGTTGATGGAGCATTATCAAGCAATTGAGAGGATGTTGATAGAGTACTGCCAAATAATGATGGAGCACTGCCAAATCCTAGAGCAAATGCTGATGGAACACTATTAAACCCTGGAGCAGATGTTGATGGGACCACACCAGAAACTGGAGATGTTGATGGGGCCACACAAGAAACTGGAGCAGATGTTGATGGAGTGCTGCCAAGCCCTGGAGCAGATGATGGAGCACTGCCAAACCCTAGAGCAGATGTTGATGGAACACTGACAAACCCTGGAGCAAATGTTGATGGAGCACTGCCAAACCTTGGAGCAGATGTTGATGCAGCACTGCCAAACCCTGGAGCAGATGATGCAGCAATGCCAAATAATTGAGAGAATGTTGATGGAGTACTTCCAAATAATCCACATGTTGATGGAACATTGCCAAACTCTGGGGCAGATTTTACTGGAGCACTTTCAAATAATGCAGATGTCAATGGAATACTTTCATATAATTCAGATGTTTGCTTACCAAAGCCTGTGGAAAGTGTTTGCTGACCAAAGCCTGCAGAAGATGTTTGCTGGCCAAAATCTGTAGGTATTTGCTGATCAAAACCTGTTAAGGGCATTTGCTGATCAAAATCTATCAAAGGTGTTTGTTGATTAAAGCCTACAGAAGATGCTACTTTTGAGCCTACAAAATCAAAATGTGGTTGCTGAGATTTACAATTTGTAGAAAGTTCCAAAACTTCATTTTGCTTGTGTAGCACATCATGTGCAGCAAATGTAGATGCAGATGGATCATCTGCTGGTAGATGAGTTGCAATGGCTGGATGTGATACCTGAGCTGTAAAACCTGTTGAAGGTTCTTTTGGTAAAAAAACAACTGATAACGGTTCTTGAGGTATAAAGCCACCTAATGAAAGCACATGAGGTTCACAGACAGCTGAAGGTATAAAACCTCTTGAAGAAGATATATGAGGTGTAAAACTACCTGAAATAGGTTGTTGCGATATAAAACCACTTGAATTAATATCCTTAGGTGTAAAACCAGGTGTTAGAGAATCTACAATCATTACATTATTTGTTGCAGAAAAACTTCCACAAGTTCCAATCATTGGGAACTCATTAAAAAATGTTTGCAGTGCTGAACTCTCAGTAGTAGCTGGCTCTGATAAGTCAGAATTTGCTGCATCGTCTACTGGACACACTCCTAAATCATGTAATAATTCTACCGCAGCATTCGTTGTAGAAATTGGTAAAGTTTCTGGAAATGGCAGGTTATTTTCACTAAGAATTTGATCTGCAGCTTGTTGTTGAAGAATCTGTGAATTACTCAAGAGTGGTGTGAAAGCTGAAAAGTTAAACAAACAAAAATATTTGTTTTCATCCCAAACCCCCAAAAAATAATTAAGTAACACTATCATTATTTTTCTTTGAAATCAAACTAAATTATATTATCAAGAAAAATGCCAAAAATAGTATACACAACAAAATATTCAAAATAATATTCCATTATTAGCAAAGTTCATTTTTGTGATCAATCATAATCTGGAAATATTAATTGTCTACCTTCGATATATAAGGACGTGTTCTTACAATGAATGAAAACAGACTGCCACAGCAAACATTAAAATGGGTAACAGATGGCAAATATAAAAGAGGATGAGCAAGAAAGACTCTTCACAGAACAACCATCAAAGAGGGTGTGACTGTGGGACTCAACAACATACAAGAATTATCCACATTAGCATCACATCACTCGAACTGGATAGTTCTGGTTTCTGCCCTATGCACCATATTCGGCATTGAGTGAATATGGATTGATAGATAGATCTTTGATATATAACTAAAATTATCACTTAAACCCACGTATTGTTATGGTAAAATTATCACTTAGACCCACCTATTGTTACTGTAAATGATAGACCTAAATTGAGACCATCCAAATATAAGACCTCTTCACTAATTAGAAATCAACCTTCGAAAATGATTCATTTGACTATTCCTGTGGAAGATCTCCTATCTACAAGTTTGTCATTAAGTGCAGTCTCTGCAACTAGGTTGACTGCAATGGACCTTCAACATTTTTTTTAAGTCTCTTGCTTTTGTTGTGCACTCTGATAGAATGTATCCTATCAATCTTGCAATGTTTCCTCTCCAACTTGTATATTTGCCTACAGTTTTGCTCTCTACCCATCCACTTTACTTTCAGGTAAGAATTCTACCTTCAGGTCTTTAACAATGTGTCATGTCTCTTAACATGTCTAAAATAGCTTATTTGTTTGATTTGTATTTCTTTTAATAGTTATTTTTTCATATGCTGTGCTGTCAGAATCTCTTAGTTTTTTTTCCTTCTCTTTCCATGAGTTCTTATTCTTCTATAGATCCACATCTCAAAGGTATCAATTCTGTCTTTTAGCTGTTTCTTCATTATCCATGTTTCTATATAGAATAGATGTATCACTTTGTACTTCTCAATTTTACTTTGTGTTTTTTTTAGATGTAAACATTTTCCTCATGTTGTCCCAGACATTGAAACTACTTTTAGCGATTCCTACTCTTCTTTTTAGTATTATTCATTCTATTTCTCCAGCAAAGGCAGTACTCTAAAAAATGAAAAAATGTACTGTGCAATATGTCCCTGTCATTAGAAGTGAGGAGTTCTTAAGAGCTATATAAACTGATACTATATATTATAACTAATAGGAATCTATACAATTGCAAAATGAATGCATGTTTTTTAATCTCATTATATTAAACATAAGTAAATAAAATACAAAACCTTTTCAGTATTAGAAAATGAACATGGAAAACATATCAGGTTTTTTTTCTATATTTTATTATAATTTATGTCGCACACTTGAATTGTTGATGTCAAAATGATAAATGAAGAAAAAAAGGGGATAATGAGATATAAAAACATGACACAATGCATTGCACCTTCAGGACTACATCCTGCTAAGCTGCAGTTTGAGAACACATACAGAAGAATAAAAAATCATAATAAAGACACCAGGAAAGGAGACATCAGATTGTCATTAGCAAAGATGTTGCTACCTTTATAAGCTATGTCAGTCACATCATCTGCTTTATCTGTGTCCTCTATGTGGCAGTCAGCATCAACGAGGATTCCAGCAGACTGTTTATTTGAAATGAAAGAGAAACAGCAGATAAGCTTCAACATATATTTGATTGTTACTGTTCATCATCATTATGTGGGGTAAGCTTAGTGTATGCCAGGGGTTCTCAACCAGTTTCTAGTAAGGAATTCAAGCGTTGTTGTATAAACATAAACAAATAGTATAATTATCCACAATTTTTTGGAAAAGAGTGGAGGTGGGAGATGTATGGTGTAAGGTTATAACATCAGGTTTAAATTTCCCTTTTATTTTCAATGGTGACTCATTCAGTGTGAGATCCTGATATTCTGAGCAACATTCAGTGTGAAATCATGATATTCTGAGCAACATTCAGTGTGAAATCATGATATTCTGAGTAACATTCAGTATGAGATCCTGATATTCTGAGCAACATTCAGTGTGAGATCCTGATATTCTGAGCAACATTCAGTGTGAGATCCTGATATTCTGAGCAACATTCAGTGTGAGATCCTGATAGTCTGAGTAACATTCAGTGTGAAGTCATGATATTCTGAGTAGCATTCAGCGTGAAATCATGACATTCTGAGCAACATTCAGCATGAAATCATGATATTCTGAGCAACATTCAGCGTGAAATCATGATATTCTGAGTAGCATTCAGTGCGAGATCCTGATATTCTGAGCAACATACAGTATGAGATCCTGATATTCTGAGCAACATTCAGTGTGAGATCCTGATATTCTGAGCAACATTCAGTGTGAGATCCTGATATTCTGAGCAACATTCAGTGTGAGATCCTGATAGTCTGAGTAACATTCAGTGTGAAGTCATGATATTCTGAGTAGCATTCAGCGTGAAATCATGACATTCTGAGCAACATTCAGCATGAAATCATGATATTCTGAGCAACATTCAGCGTGAAATAATGATATTCTGAGTAGCATTCAGTGCGAGATCCTGATATTCTGAGCAACATACAGTGTGAAATCATGATATTCTGAGTAACATTCAGTGTGAGATCCTGATATTTTGAGCAACATTCAGCGTGAAGTCATGATATTCTGAGTAACATTCAGTTTGAAATCATAATATTCTGAGCAACATGCAGTGTGAAATCATGATATTCTAAGTAACATTCAGTGTGAGATCCTGATATTTTGAGCAACATGCAGTGTGAAATCATGATATTCTGAGTAACATTCAGTGTGAGATCCTGATATTCTGAGCAACATTCAGTGTGAGATCCTGATATTTTGAGCAAAATTCAGTGTGAAGTCATGATATTCTGAGTAGCATTCAGCGTGAAATCATGATATTCTGAGCAACATTCAGCATGAAATCATGATATTCTGAGCAACATTCAGCGTGAAATCATGATATTCTGAGCAACATTCAGCGTGAAATCATGATATTCTGAGTAGCATTCAGTGTGAGATCCTGATATTCTGAGCAACATTCAGTGTGAAGTCATGATATTCTGAGTAGCATTCAGCGTGAAATCATGATATTCTGAGCAACATTCAGCATGAAATCATGATATTCTGAGCAACATTCAGCGTGAAATCATGATATTCTGAGTAGCATTCAGTGCGAGATCCTGATATTCTGAGTAACATTCAGTGTGAGATCCTGATATTCTGAGTAACATTCAGTGTGGCATCCTGATATTCTGAGCAACATTCAGCATGAAATCATGATATTCTGAGCAACATTCAGCGTGAAATCATGATATTCTGAGTAGCATTCAGTGTGAGATCCTGATATTCTGAGTAACATTCAGTGTGAGATCCTGATATTCTGAGTAACATTCAGTGTGAGATCCTGATATTCTGAGTAACATTCAGTGTGAAATCATGATATTCTGAGTCTTGAATGTTCTGTGTGCCATGATGCTGATACTTAATAAAGAATCAAAAACAACTTTATAACAAGGAAACTAAGTTTTTAACTAATAGAAACAGCCATTTTATGAAGTTAGTAAAGATATTTGACAGTTGCAGTGTTACTGTGTAATGGGAAATTCTTAAGAATTTGAGGAAAGCTATAAATGTCGTCAGAAAAGACAGATAAAAAATGAAGATATCAGGAAAGAAATAAAGACCATCTCAAGTCAAGACTACATGGAGAGACAGCAGACCAGGTGGTCTGGCCACATCATGAGAATGAAACCAAAGCAATCAGCCCTTTATGCATGCAACATCAGATCAGGCTACAAGGCATGAAGAAGACCAAAATATGAAGACAATCAAAGAAACCTTATGGGCCTTACATAAAGAATAATATCTGCAAAATCTAAATAAATGAATGAATGGCCTTTTGCATCATGCATATGATTATTAAGCAAATAGAAAAAACACTACCACAATGGTCACCTCTGTCTCCAGTATTATTTAATGTATATACAGTTCAAATTATGAGCTGTCAGATTGCAGGACCAGGGAGGACTATATAGGCAGGGCAGAGATAGAGAAACAAGCACCAGGAATTTGCAGAGGGAGCTAGATTATACAGGGGAGTGGTGCAGTGATTCTGGAGCTTTTGTTAATCCATCAAAACCATTGATAACATAGTTTTACCTGAATAATTACATAGTAAACACATCCATGCTACCATGAGAGGGAATGTCCTCAAGAGAACCAGTACAATGAAGCACTTGGGGGTTATGTTGGACTGAAGTCTGAGTTTCAAAGATCATGTTGACCACATCATTGTAAAGGCTTATAAAGGTCTTGAGGGGATGAAAGTTATGGTTGCTGCTCAGTGTGAAAAGAGGCTGCTATTTCTGCTGTATCAGGGATTGGTGGTGGCGGTGGTAGAGTATGCACTGATGATACTGACACTGAGTCAGACTCAAACAGAAAGATTGGATAGAATCCAGAATGAGGCAATATGAATCATACTGGGGTGTATGACAGATATGTCAGCATGGGCTATGCGATACTTACTTGATTGCACAACTGCAGAGCAAACAATATAATTGTGCAGAGTGAGTCCTACCAAGAAATCACCACTGATAAAGAGCACCCTCTACACCTTGAAATTCTCAAATTGAAAAGCAATCGATTTAAGAGAGAAAAGTCGTGGATGGGGCATGCAGAGAACATTATACAAAGTGTGTGCAAGTTGAAGGATGTGTTACCTGGTCCAGAATGGAGACTGGCACCCTTAGAGTGTCCAACAGTCTTTAAAGTAATAATAACACTCAATAAAGAATGCAAGGCCAACATTTTGGCATCGGAGGTACAGGCATGAGAATTCCAGGAATGTGTGAGAATTCCAGGGAAGTTGATATTATATATACAGATAGGTTGGTTGGAAGACACATTAGGATGGCCTGGGCCTTGATGGCTCAAAGTTGAGGGAAGATAATCAGAGAGGAATGTGGTGCGTTTGCTGAGATGACAAGCAGCATGACAATGGAGATTTTGGCAGTAACCAAAGCTTTTAAATGGGTGTGCTTGCAAACTAAGACACATGCCTGCATACTCAGTTACTTGATGAGCATAATTGTTAAAGTGCATTCAGGAACAGTGGTTGTATGTGATGAAGACTTCCTGTGTGCAGAAAGTGACTTTTATTTTTGTGCCGGCACATGCGGAAGTCTGGGGTAATGAGAGAAGATAGATTGACCGCACATGTGGCTGTTGGAGCAATGGATCAGGCAGACATTCTGAATGCCCTATGGGAAAATGCACAAACAAATGACTGTTTAAGTAATGATAACTATTGTTCCATGATTAGAATAAGGAAGCTTGGTTTGAAATGTGGTGTCACTAGAAAGGAGTGGTTTCATGGGCGAAGAGAATGACGGTCAATCAATGGTGTATTGGGACAGTCAGTCAATGTGTAATGACAAAAACACTCAAGGAGTGATCTGAGCACCTATGGACGTGTCCAGAGAGCAGTAAAGATGATCCAACTACTAACTAATTAATGAAAAAACACACCACTGAGTATTTTATCTGTAGAATTTAAGATTTTCTAAGCTATCATGTTAGAGCAACAGAAGAGTTTTGTTTTCATCTTCCTCTTTTATCTACCATATCTTTTATCTATTGTTCCTAAACAATGTCGCCACCGCACAGACAGATTGTTCCTCCAAACAACCCAACTCTAAATATTAATTAGGAAAAATGAGGTATTTTATTTTAACAAACATCTTGTAAATATCTAATAAGACTCTGCTATTGGCAGCAATATTATTCTTTGCTTGCCATCTAGCTTTGATAAAACACAGACAAACAAGACAGAAGATAATAGGAGAATACACTGGACAGCTTGACATTGTGATGAGGTAGAATTTTAGCAAAGGACTTATCACCAACAATGGGAATTGATAGTTAAGGAGGTGCATGTTCCCCTTTGTTAGCAGGCATGTCACATGACGAATAAGAGACCACATTTAGGTGTTAATTCATAGAGCTGTAAAAATAGACAAATTAAACATAATCTAGCTTTTTAGAATTGTCTATAAGGCCTACAAGGACATCTAATACATTTTAATTCCAAAAACCATCTATAGGAGAATGGTGAACATTTTAGTTCCAAGAACTATCTAAAGAAGAAATATAATACATTTTAGCTCCAAGAACTATCTAAAGAAGAATGCTAAACATTTTAATTCTTAGAACCATCTAATGAAGAAATCTAATACATTTTAGTTCCAAGAACTATCTAAAGAAGAATGCTAAACATTTTAATTCTTAGAACCATCTAATGAAGAAATCTAATACATTTTAGTTCCAAGAATTATCTAAAGAAAGAGAGCTTCACATTTTAAGAGACTAAAATTGTTAAAATAAGAAATCTAACATCAAACAGTTTGTTGTCAGGGCCTGAAAGGGGAGTAAAGAATAGGGTCACTGTGACCTGCAATATACATTGTAAGAGGCACTTAAGGAGACTTGGAGAGAAGGGTTGGCTGTTACAGCCAATAGAAGTTCAAAGTGATCCATTGGTCATGAAAAATTCAGATGCCTCAGGCCACAAAGTGCAGATATAGTAGGTAAACTTTAAACCACGATACAACACATTTCATTCTTCCATCAGTTCCTGTCAATTTGAGAATGAACACACAAGAAGTCTAACATATAATCTATGATCCCTTCAACACACACACACTGGATAAAAAATTTGCTAAGTACACCACAATCTAATCTGGTCATTGCTCAATGTTGTTACGAGTTATAAATGAAGGTCATTAACAACACATGCCAGATCTGCAGAAGATAGATGTGTCAGCCATTGGCGCAAATAAAATGGTAACACAATGCATTTTCATTCTCTGGACTACATCCTGCTGGAAATCTAGTAGGAACATTATTCTGTTACAAGAGATAGGCCTATCCAGTGGGAGTTTGAGAATGAACAAACGCTGAAGAAGAAGAAACAGATGCCAGATAAATGAATAAAATGTTCTCACTGGAAATTTGGTCCAACTCATGTACTGGAGAAAGTCTACATTCTCTTTTTCCACTAGCTCTTCTAGGCATGGACCTGTCTGTACAAGATCTTTGTCATTCTGAAAGCAGAAAAGGTGTCCATGGAAAAGTTATGAAGATTTAGAAAAGAAGAGCACAAATACTTAAAAATGAAGAAGACTCGATGAATATTACTGAAAACATGACAACTAACAATGAACTGAACAAATTGTTTATACCATCTTCATTTGAAAAAAAAAGGCATAATTTTTCAACCAACTATACAATTATTTTTCAACCAACCCATAATTTTTTTGTTATAGTGAATTTCAAAAAAATATTTGCATTCAGTATACTGCCGGGGTGCAAAAGGAATGCTTTGCTCTCGGCGGACCCAGGGTTAGCAGATAACCAAGATCCAAAATATACCTCCTCGCGGTGCACCCTGGAAACAGAAATACAGCAAATCGAACTGATTCTGGCCAAATCATTTGGGGATCGTGTCCGAGAATGTGGAGGTAGCAGATGGAAAGAGATTTGACTGCATAAGAGACAGACAATATCTCAGATACCACCAGCATCACCACATACAGCAACACTGTCGACATACAGTGAAGCTAGTCAGTCCAGTCCGAACATTGGAGGGGCGGCCAATGTAAAAGGCATGTAAAGGTAGATGCATGGTGAGAGACAAATAGATTTCATACTGAGTACAATGATACAATAAAAGGGCAGAACAGCGTCAGAGGGCAGCATGAACTGCAAATAGAAAGTGAAAAGTTCCTAGGAAAGGGGAACTACAAGCTCCGTTAGCTCAAGACGAGCTTCTAGTTACCTGTGCTCCTTATATGCAGAGACCCAGACCCAATCATGGGCGTTCGGAAAAGCAAGAAGACCTAACCCAACTCTAATGTAGAGCCTTCCTAAATCCGAAATATGCTTGCAAAAAGAAAGGGTTCTGTACCCGATGGGCTCAGGCAAAAAAAGGGACAATGATGGCAGTCCTGGCCCAATCTACTGTCAAGATTTCCTATACTGGAAATACACTTGCAGAGAGAAAGGGTTCAGTACCTGATGGGCTCAGGCGCTATTGGGACAAGGTCGCTCAGCTCGAGAACGCCTTGCTCTCAAACACATGGTGTGAGACTCGAACTTGGGCGAGGGGTTCACAATGTCTGTGGAACACTGCATGCGAGATAGCCGTGAACGACAATCGTCTAAGCGAATAGTCACTACACCCGCGTGCCAGCGACAGATAGACAGGCTGTAACGGACTAGGGAAGCCCACCCGAATTAAAGGCATGATGAAAACGGATGTACTGGACCTTAGACGTCCTGACCACAAGTGGCCAACAGATGTGCAAATAACACAGTAATACTGTGAAACTTGCAGCACAACGTACTTCCTGCTCCCCGGCGGAAATCACACGATATATTCATTGTGGTTATATGAGAGCGAACGCTGAAGAAGAAGTATACTGCCATTGTTTTCTGAAAAGTTTGCCTGTGGTGGAAATTCAACCAGGTAACTTGGCAGTGCAAGGCACACCTGCTACTCTCAGTCACACAGAGCTGAACACTGTTTCCATCATATTCTACAAATTGTTCAAAACACAATTTGTCTAGATAAACACCAAATGTTGAAGGAAGAACACCTAATATATCTTGGGAATGTGATGATAGACAGAACTGCTGAAAAAACTATGATAAAGAAACAAACAATAGAAATGCAGGTTAATGAAGTTCTAGATGTGTGTGCATTTTCTTGTATGCTTCAATGATTCACAAAACTTCATTATCCTGTGTTTCCAGTGATTCACAAAACTTCATTACCTTGTATGCTCAATTTTCTCATGTCAGTGCATATCTTGTATCAATGTTCCTCCATCATGAATCATGATCCAAATGAATGTCTGAAGGTCTCATCAGTGGCCCATCAGGTCAACTACCATGCAACAGCAAAGTAGATGATATAACTATATACTGATATTTGTTTCTTGTAGATCCCGCAGAGCATTTCTTCTATACAATTATGACTTGACTATCTTAAAACATTACATACTGCTGGCTGAGAGATGAAGTCCTCTGGGTTTGAAATACATCCATGAAAAATAAACATCTCAAAAGGTACATGAGCTCTGTTGTTCATGTTGAAGGAGATTGAAACAGGCACAAATTACTGATGATTACTTGTTAAATTCATTTGAAAAAAATTCATTTAGAATCATACAATTTTATTCATATTTTTTTTAAAATTTTCAACCGCAATCTTACATGATTCAAAAGTAAGAGTTATATGCAGACATGTCCAAACCAAATCCACACAACAGCATAAATAGGTTACACCACAAAGATCAAACAACAATATTTAGGCTGCAAACAACACATGTACAACTTAAAAAACACATACAAAGAATTACAGTAGACCATACACAATACTGCAACAGACAAGAGGAGGAAACAGTAAAACACAACTTTGTTGAATATCCTGCACTACAAGACATGAAGAAACAATTATTACCACCAAACCCCTCCATTACTAACACCCTGTATACAGACATAACACAACTGATGAAGACATGCACCCAGCACAAAGTGTGAGAGTTTGCTACCAAGGGGATCACATAAGTACTCATAATACACATCATCATCTGGTTCTGTGCTGACTTGGATAGGCAATCATGGATCTCCATAACTCTATTTCCTGTGCTGACTCATGTAGGCAATCATGGATCTCCATAACTTTACTTCCTGTGGTGACTTACGTAGGCAATCATAAATCTCCATAACTCTATCTCCTGTGCTGACTCATGTAGGCAATCATGGATCTCCATAACTCTATTTCCAGCATCTTTTTAGGAATATTGCCTTTGTTTACCATATTATGTTTCCTATCTCTGTTGAACTTCTTCTATCTGATGTCATTATTGTTCTTAAATACTTGAATTGGTGGATCTGTTTGAGTATTGTCATACACTTTAATCTTGCACTCTAGAGAATACTCATAAAGCATTTCTAACTAATTTAAACACATTTGTTCAAAATGTATCTATTATTGCTTTACATCCTTACTTCATCTCGAGTCTCCACAGCAATAAAGCTTGTGAACTGTGTGATAATTGAGTACTCTTTACTGAGATTGATGATGTAACTCTTGAGGTCAATCTTTGTCATCTATAAGCACAAAAATACACAAGAAAATATAAGAACATAATAATATTTATAAGTTATAAATGACAACAAATTCTTCTTCTTCTGCACACATTTTCAAACTTTTGTAGAATCTGTTATATAAAACAACATTCAGAATAAGATCTGTACAATAAATGTTATATAAAATGTTGGTTTTGAAGCTAACCTCATGTCTTGTTCTGTCTGTAGCAAGAATTCCATCATTCCAATCCCTGATTATGGCCCTTGCAGTAAGACGATGTATCAACTATAAACAAAAATCAATATATGCAATATTATTATGAAAAGTTATTGAGTTATGCCACAAAACACCTAGAATTTATCCCCCTTTGAGTATACAAGTAAATTCAAGTAGGAAGCCAGAGGATAAATTAAGCATTCTTGAGACTAACAAGAATTGAACCAGTCCGTTCAACAGCACCAAATCATCTAGCAACTATCGTACACAGGTTTTTCCGTACTTGACTAACCGCATCTCCAAAAAAAGATGCAATTTTGTCAAGACATTCAAACTGCGCAATCAAGAATCAGCGAACGGATCAATCGAGACAATGACTATTACTACAACAACAACGAACATCTCATACAGGTATTAAAGTATCCTCAGTAACAACAAACATATAACATCCCTTTGAGTGGGAGTTATTATTTGTTTTTAAAGAGAAGACTTCACTGCATTCAGGCAGACCCATATGTGCAGAGACTCTCTCAGCAGATGCAGTATATATGTGTAGTCTCCCAGCAGATGCTGCAGGGTATTCACATTACTGTCTCTTATTATTGACTTTTTATATATAGGCCTGTAGGATTCAGATTTTTGAATATAAATGCTACAGATGTATGTTACAAATAAATTACGTCAAATGCCTATGTGTTGGCAAGTTCAAAAGGGGAGCAGAGAATAGTGACAATGTTGTGGGTGGCTGTGGCTATGTTGATAGCAATGCATGACAGATCCATAGGACTATCAAGCATTATTACATTCCCCAAAGCCACTTTCATCATCAAAGAGAGTTTCACATGTATGTCCTGCAATGTCATCTATGCGGTTATCATAACGTACAAAGGAGAGGCTGATAGAAAGCACGCAGATCGATTCTGTGAACATATGTATAGTATCAATGACTAAACCAATATTCCTGCTGTTGATCACTTCAATGGCATGGATGATCATGGTGCCTGTGATGTTCATGTGGCTGCCATTAAGTTATGCTTCTTGGATGACTGGATTCAACATTCACCTGAGAACTGTTACATCTAACAGTTTGGCACTATAGAACCCTTTGGTATCAAAGCCCGACAGTCCTATAGGTAGATGAATATGTTGTTCCTTTTTTTCTCTTCTTGACTTGCATCATCAATATTTTATTGTGTTATATCAATTTTCAGAGCACTGGAATAAGTGTATACTATCACAAGGGAACTACTTTGAAGGAGAAAGAACAACATACTTTGTAAGTCTACTTTTTCACTCCTCAAAAAATGTGTCCAGGAACAGTGAATTGCCCTTGCATATGTTGATAATATTGTAATTATTTGATTTCTATTTTCTTTAATAATATTTTTGTCATTTGTAATGTTTCAAGAATCATTTTGTTTTCTTCTTTTCCCATAAAGTTCTTCCTACTCTTCTATTATGTCCACATCTCAAAGCCATCAATTCTGTCTTCTGTTTGCTCAATGTCCATGTTTCTTAATCATGCATTAATTTGGAATAGATGATATGGAAATACATGGACTGATACAGAGATACATGGACCGATATGGGGATCTTCCTCATATAGTGATTCAGCCATTCACTTTGTGCTAAAGAGGCTACAGGTTTGAATCTCGATCGATCGCAACATATTGTTTATAAAGTGGATTTTTAAAAAGAGATAATCACATGTGGATTACAACTTGTTTGTTTTGTTTGTTTGAGAACCCCAGGAATTGTGAGCGGTTAGCTCTTACTTCCTATGTGCACTAGAGTGTTTTTTTTAGCATTCTTTCATACCCAGACTTCAACTTTTGGTTTAGTGCAATGTCTATTGAAGGAGCCTTCTCCTCAGAGGATTAAGGCTTCAAACCACAGAGTTACGTGCTATGAGTGGTACACTTGACAGCCTCTTTGTTGGAGTGGTATCCTGAGCACAATGAAGTTAACCCCTCTATGCCTTTTTAGCTACTACATATAGCATTTTATCATTCTTATTTTCATTTTTGTTATGATTTATTTTCATGCTAGTAATTTCCTCATGTCATTTAAAGTACTTTTGGCTGTTTATTTTCTCTTTTTCACTTCAATTTCACACTGTCATCATTTGTATCCATTATGTGTTCATGATGCAACATGCACAACACACAAACTTTTGTATCTTCTCTTTGAGAATATATGTGAAACTTACATCTGTCATATTCTTTCTTCAAATTCATTACCAACTTCTAAACATATAATTTCCATAACATCATCTTTCATTGAAACACTAGTCGACTATTCCTGGAACTTCCTCATAGCTTAGTTAAGTTAGTTGGCTAATCATAGGATCATCATCACTGAGCCCCAAGACATGTCCATGGGTGCAATTATTTCCACCATTACACAATCACTGATAGTTCCAGTTCTCTGTTGGTTGACAAACATTCTTCTACGGCCAAAGTATGGCTCATTTCTGGCAATGTCACATTTCAAGGCCAGTTTTTTTATTATAGACATGGAATTATTATCATTATTTATTTTATTTGACCCTGTTGTAACTGATAAAGAATTTAACTCATTCAATCCCAATTTGCCTGCAAGCGACCGCTATATGTTAATTCCCGAATAAGTCGTTTGTGCCCGATTGACACACAGTCATTTAGATTGATATCCATTACCGGTTTCATGCAAATATACATGCTAAATTTTGCACTGATGTGATTACCATTAATGGTGGATTCCAGTGTTGTTTTCCAATCGTTTTTAACAGCTGTCGTTTCCAAACTGCGAAAAGTTTATTATGACCAATTTTCATCAAAACTTGGTAAAAATGGACCTAATTATGATTTTGATGATATTGATACATAATTTTTTTAATGGAATTTCAGAGAATGTGATGGGGAATTAGTTTAATATTTAGAATTTGACATAGCAATAATCATCGATCTGTAATGTAGGCTTAATTGATAATATGTGCATCCTGCCCACGCAATAGACCTAGTAATGATTGACAATAGTTATAGTCCGTTCAGAATCGTTTGCCGAGATGTTATGATTTATAATTCAAAAAGTTCTTGATGATTTCACATGAATTTTGGCATACGTTGTTAAAATGTCCATGTCGCGAAAACATATGTGTTACTTGATGTCTAGCTGTAACGGTTATTTGAAAGCGGCGAATTCTTTTGATGTTTGCCCATGTAAATATTATTTCGACCATAAACAAAATATTTTACAGTAATCTAGTGCAATGATGACCCATAGGCGTGTCCACAAAATTTTACATGGTGGCAGGTGTAAAAAAAATTTAAAATATATCTTTTGTTCGTAGAGTCAATTTGATATTGTTCCATGCTCTTGGTGTGAGTTTCACAAATGTTGTCGCTGCCTTTGAAATAAGTACATATATTTCTTCATGTAAGGAAATTTTGTCTGTAATAGTTGATCCAAGATATCTGAACTTCTGTATTGAATCAAGCGGGCTAATTTTTATAAGTAATGGTTGATGGTTTGCTTATAACATTTTTTTGAATTGCTTGGGTGGTATTGAGCAATGAAATGTTTTACAAATCAACTTGTAAATTTTGCAAATCAAACTTTTTTTAGTGTAGACTTAATCAGAGTAATGATCATTCATAATCAGACGAGTCAAATAGGTCGATTACTGTTTTCGGCTGAACAAACAACAAACCTTCCTTTTTCCAATATTCCTCTTCTTGGCGTAACACATGATCCTCACATTTCACCCAGTAGTCTTTATGTATATTTGATAGAGCCTGATTTGTAAGTGTCTCAATATCACATAATTTGAAAGTTGTATTTGTAGATGCTACGTGTCCTTTAACTTTTGCCCAAATTAGCTCTATAGGATTTAAGTGTGCATGATATGGAGGTAGTCTCAAACATCTATGACCATGTTCTTAAATTAACTTGTCTATTTTAAATATCTTTGTTCGTTGTGTCTGTTTTACAAGGTTAAGCAATTCGGGTTTCAAGTACCTGTCGGTAACTGGTATGTGTTCTTTTATGAGCCACGTTTTGATTGCATCTTTTGTACTTGATGATGTTGGGATTCTATCTTCTACGTTCACTACGTTATGGTATGAAGCATTGTCCATTATCAGACAAGAAGGTCTATCTAATATTGGAAGAATACTTTTTTCGATCCAGTCTTCGAATATGTGCCCATTCATTTCGGAGTGGTAGTCTCTATTGTCAATGGATTTTGAAATGAAAATTAGATGAGCATTCTGCAACAACCCATTATGTCTGCTACCTGCATGTGCAACTATCAAACGTTGCCCTTTACTACTTGGTACTGATCTTTTAATACTTCCATCTGCTAACTGCCATTCCTTTTCATTTGTATGATGAGCGTTGATCCAAGTTTCATCTAAATACACAATATCATAACCATTCTCGCGCATTCCCTTCACTTCACGTAAATACTTGCTTCTAAGAGCTACCAGATGTGGCTTTTCACAAATAATGTTTTTTCCACCAGCATACTTTCTAAAGGTGAAGCCTGCATTTCTTACAGTTTTCCATAATAAAGTTTTTGATATTTCAATGTCGTTATTAGTTTTCAGCCAAATCTTCAACTTTCTAGGTGTCACTTCTTCGTTTTTATCAAACATTCTACATATTTCTCTTTTTACTAGGTCCTTATCGAAACTGTCTATCTTTTCTTTCCTTCCTTGCTTTCGTGAATTTGTTGGCAATAAATATCCGCTTGCTTCCACTATTCGATCAAATGAACGTTTACACAAACCTAAAATATGCATTGTTCTCTTCTCAGGATTTGATAAAGAACAATAAAGATGTCCCTTTTTACGCTCTCTGCAGAAGTATTGATAAATCTTTATAGCAATGTTATGCTCAGTAAAATATTTCGCTTTCAGATTCATTCTCACATAGACTTGCAGAAGGTAATATGCTTAGTGCCGCCTACTTTCTGTAAATATTGAGACGTGCCTCTGACTTGTGACTTGAAATCGAGTAAATAGCCGTTTTTGATTTCACATAATTCTAAGTTCAGGAAAAATAATATTTGGTGCTAAACGGGAATTTCCATATGTAACATTGCTTTATACAAATGTACAGTGGAAACAACTACTTTTAGAACGGTGCACATTCTACCGTGAGGGTCATGCCTTTATATTTAATAATCAGCTGTGAGATGTAAGCATCTACATAATCCAGCGGTTGTTTATAATTTAGATTAACTTTTTTTTAATATAGGTTAAATAAGGTATCTTTGATACTGGATCACATTTCTTTGATAACAAAATATTTCTATAGCGACATTATTATTCTAAACCTAACTTCAAATGATCAATCCAAATGAACAATACGTTTTTGATAAAAATAATTTAACATCTCGGCAAACGATTCTGAACGGACTATAACACAGCTGATCTATATTTATCAATTTCACAAGAAATCAGGCCCTGCAAACAACATTGATTGAGATTACTCTGCTTTTCACCAAAACTAGGCTTAGTTTTCACTATTTATATGTGAGTCATTCTTTGGGTCATGTGATATGTGCTACAGATGTATGTTACAAATCATCATCATCAAGTGCCGTCTCCGCAACGAAGGTTGGCTGCAACGTATCTCCAACATCTCCTGTCTCTTGTCTTGGTGGTGCACTCTGCTAGACTGTAACCTGTCCATCGTGTAATGTTACTCTCCCACTTGTATCTCTGCCTACCTCTTGCTCGCTTCCCTTTGACTTTACCCTCAAGTAAGGTCTTCAATAGGGTGTCATGTCTTTTAATGTATCCAAAGTATTTTATTTGCCTGATCTTTATTTCTCTTAGTAGTTCTTTCTTCTTATTAAGTGTCTTTAGCACCTCTTTATTTGTTTTCTTCTCTTTCCATGATGTTCTCTCTATTCTTCTATATAATTATTTATATTTGTAACATAAATAATTCTATATAATTATTTATGTTACAAATAAATTATGCCAAATGCCTATGTGTTGGCAAGTCTAAAAGGGGAGCAGAGAATAGTGACATTGTTGTGGGTGGCTGTGGCTATGTTGATAGAAACACATGACAGATCCGTATGGACCTAAAAAAGGACACACTATTTATATGTGAGTCATGCTCCTGCATCAAAATTTAAAAAAAATAATAATCTATTTTGGAAACTTGTTTCACCAGATATCTAGGGCTTTTTTAATGTGAACTAGGTCTATATGGTGTATTTAACAGTTACAAAATGTTGTCATATTGTGTAAGGGAGACTGCTTTGCAGCTTTCATTTGAACATTTCTCAGCAAACAAATTCGCACAAGTAAATGAAGCTGAATTGAAACTGGTACTCATTTTTTTTCCTCTTGCATGTTACATGACAAGTAAACTTACCTTACATGACATTCACAAAGATATGTTCTTCTTCTTCTTCAGCGTTTATTCTCAAACTCCCGCTGGATTTCTCTTGTAACAGGACAATGGTCCTACAAGATTTCCAGTTGAATATAGTCCAGAAAATGGAAATGCGTTGTGCTGCCGTTTTATTTGCGCTGATGGCCCAACACATCCATCTTCGGGGGTAAAGATATGTTCAGAGATCAGTACTTATTCCATTTAACTGTTAATTGAACTTTGAATCATAAAAATTGATTGCAAATTGTATTTTATATTAATTTTCTTGCACAATCACATCTGATTTGTGTGGAGTTATTCCCCTTGCCGGGGTGCAAAGGGAACGCATTGCTCTAGGCGGACCCAGGGTTAGCAGATAACCAAGATCCCAAATGTACCTCCTTGCGGTGCACCCTGGAAACAGAAATACAGCAGATCTAGCTGATTCTGGCCAAATCATTTGGGGATCGTGTCCGAGAATGTGGAGGTAGCAGATGGAAAGAGATTTGAATGCATAAAAGACAGACAATATCTCAGACACCACCAGCAACACCACATACAGCGACACTGTCAACATACAGTGAAGCTAGTTAGTCCAGTCCGAACATTGGAGGGGTGGCAAATGAAAAAAAGCATGAAAAGGTGGATGCATGGTGAAAGACAGATAGATTTCATACTGAGTACAATGGAAAAAACGAAATGGCAGAACAGCGCTAGAGGGCAGCGCCAACTGCAAATAGATAGTGGAAACGATTACGGAAATAAGAACTACAAGCTCTGTTAGCTCATGACGAGCTTCTAGTTACTTGATTTCCTTATAGGCAGAGACCCATACTCAATAATGGGCATCTAGCAAAGAAAAAAGACCTGGCCTAACTCTAATGTCGAGTCTTCCTATACCGGAAACATGCTCGCAAAAGAGAAAGGGTGCCGTAACCGATAGGCTCAGGCAAGAAAGGGACAACGATGGCAGTCCTTGCCCAACTCTACTGTCAAGCTTTCCGATACTGGAAATACACCTGCAGAGAGAAAGGGTTCCGTACCCGATGTGCTCAGGCACAAAAGAGACGACGAGTTTAGCCCTGGCCCAACTCTACTGTCAGATTTTCCTATACCGGAAATACACTTGCAGAGAGAAAGGGTTCAGTACCCGATAGGCTCAGGAGCTATTGGGACAAGGTCGCTCAGCTCGAGAACGCCTTGCTCTCAAACGCGTGGTGTGAGACTCGAACTTGGGCAAGGGGTTCACGATGTCGGTGAATGACACCTCGGCTAAGAGGGCGAAAGAGCCAGGGTCCAACTCTTCTGTTGAGTTCTTCCTCTTAAGGAACCAGGCTTACAGATGAGAAACGGTTCAGTACCCGATGGGCACAGGCACAGTACGTCCAATTACACGAGGTAAGTTCATAGACAGTGGAATACCTTGCGCGAGACAGACGTGAGAAAAAAATTGTCTGGGCGAAGAGTCATCACACACATGCGTGCCTGGCGACAGATAGGGAGGCTGTCACAAGCTAGGGTAGCCCACCCGTATTGTTAAGGCATGCCGAAATCGGATTTAATAGTCCTACAAGGCGCATAACGGTGGCACAACGTAATCACGCTCCCGGCGGAAATCACACGGATATCCGTGCTGGTTACAATGGAGCGAACGAATGGAAAAAAAAAATTCCCCTTGCCCCGGGAATGAAGTTCAGAGTTTTTCCTGAAGATTCCGGGATTGAAAGGGTTAAAATATCAGCCAGTTTCATTGCTCTCCTGCCTGACACTGTAATAGTGCGGCAGCTGATCTGTTCTCTCACTCTTGAACATCCACATGGTCAGGCACATAAAATAATGACACATTCCAACTTTAACCTTTCGACTGTTCACAAATGCAACCCATTTGTATTTTTATGATCATGCTCACTGAGTCATTGAGGATGTATGCATGATTTTCCATCTGTGTGCTCATCCAGTTCAAGGTCTTCACCACTACCACAATCCCCAGCTGGGCTGCTTGTAGTCACAGCAAATGCATCACTCTCCTCTGTGATGGTCTTATAACAAAAGTAAAAAGAGACAATCAAATTTATATGGGAAATATTGACACATGTGAGTAATCAATTTTTGTTTTCTAATTATTATTGATCATTTTTACCTGTCCTTCTGTTATTGAAAGTTCTGAAGTGGAAATAACTGTTGACACTTCCTGTCCTTCAACAATTGCATTGAGAGTGGCCTATGTAATATATAAAAGATATAAATCTGTTAATTTATAATAGAATAAAGTCTAATTAACAATATGTTATCTGCAATAATGAGGAAATTAAAAATGGCATACATTTTAAATATCTTAGCTCCATAACTAACCAACTGTGCAGATGTATTTAAGTGACATATTCTTTCTAATACATTGTCTTCTTTTTTTATGCTCTGCACATTCCTACCATGCTTACATGCATTATTTTTGTCTTTTTTGCATTGAGGAAAAAGTTTTGTGCCTGGCTATGATGTTTGACTGACATAATCATTTGTTCTAAACCTGTGGGGCTCTGATATTAGTGTGGTGTTGTTTGCATACCTAATTTAATGCCCATTGGTACAAATGGAAAATCCTTGTTCATTACCTGTGAACCTGAGGTGTATGAATCCCCTATGGAATTTATTAATTGATATACAACCAACAGACACAATATTTTGGTACCTACCATTGTGCAATTTGGCACAAAACCATAAACAATCAGACGAGAACCACTGAATAAGGCAGTAATCAACTTTGGAGCTTGGGCTGGTGCTGCATGATCCTCATCGTACTGATGCCACTCTACAGCCACCGAAGTTAGGCCTGGCTGGCACGCCTTACTTATCTGACTCTTAACCTGTGGTACAGTATACAGATTAGTGATCATTTGACCAATGATTAACAACTTAACATTGAATGGTAGTTCCCGCCGAAGACTGATGTGTCGGGCCATTGGCGCAAATAAAACGGCGACACAACGCATTTCCATTTTCTAGACTACATCCTGCTGGAAATCTAGCAGGACCATGATCCAGCTAGATCCAGTTGGAGTTTTGAGAATGAACGCAGAAGAAGAAGAAGAAGAAGAATGGTAGTTGTTTATCAAGTTAGGTTTTATTGTGCTATGAGTTATGACATGACTGCAGGTTATCATAAGTGTACTCCAGACTAGTCTTTAGGTGCCCAGATCCCCATCTCAATAAATTCATCAAAGTGTAGCACCCGATAGGTCCAGTTCGATGCTGATGTATCAGTCTCTTCTATTATGTTTGACTTCACAAGCTGTTCCGATATTTACACCAATCTCACACAGTCTTGAGAGCGACCAAGATTAACATTTTTGAAAATCTTCAGAGAAGATGAGGTCCCTCAACGCATTAACTATGTCAGATTGATCCATTGATGTACCTATTGATACTGTGGTCATGCTTGCCAGTGTATCAGCTCACTCATTACCCTCAAGACTTGCATGTCCAGGTACAGATATAAAGGTAATCTTTCTGATGTCAAAAAGATTGTATCAAAAACTCAACCAATTGATGGTGAATTACCCTCTCTTCAACTTTCTGAGCACGTTCATTGAATCACTAATTATACATGCATGAGAATAGCCCTGTGACATCAGTCATGACAATGTCTCCATCACAGCTTTTACCTTCATCATTAGACTGCTATTTTGATTATTTGTGAGTCCTCAGATGACAGACCTGTTGCAGTGTAAGCAAGATTATAGTTGGTCATGAGATGAGGGAAAACAATCTGATCTCTCCTTTCATTTTTGTCTCTAATAATATCTCAGAACTAATAGAGTGGAAACAAACTTTTTAGCAGTATACAATTATATAGCATTAGTGTTGTTCAGCCGTATAGTATCTAAGTGTTAAAATGAAAAGAAAGATAATTCTGTTTACTCGATGAACAACAAGGCCCTAAATCTTTCAAAGTTTACTTCTCATTATCTTCTAACTTTCTGTATATGCACAAACCTTTGATTGCCACTTTGACTTGATTCTGTTATCAAAGAACTCAAATGCTCCTCCTGATACACGTGAGAGTGTTTTTAGTGTGTAAACATTACAGCTGGCACTATTGAAAAAATAATACATTCTATTACAACATGAAATGGAATGAATAAGCTAAATTACGGAATATATGTCTTACTTGTCAACGGCCCGTAAATCGCCGTAATTTTTACGGTGTCTTCCAAGCTGTACGGTTTTACGGGCATACACTGGCATTTACAAGTTTTTACGTGAATTTCTGCAGTTCTGTACGTTTTGGGTTTTTTTACTAAATATAGTGGTGACACTGATATTTTTGTATATATTTTAGTGGCAACAGTGATTTGTGCGGGGTTTCATTCACAATAGTGTCGTTTGCGGGTTTTATTTAATCTGGTCTTGGGGCGAAGTATTGTTGGAAACAATGATTGTAACACACTACCCAGTACTGTAATTATTCTCTGTGCTTATGACATTGTCTTTATAACTTAGGGAATTTTTGTCCACGTGCATTGACAGTGTTACTCAGTGTATCTCATTCAATCAATGTGTATCTACAGTACACAAATGCTAACATGTATTTTGTTTCTAGGCCTACTATATACATCGTTTAATTAATATTGTAAGTTTTTGTTTGCCTCCTACACCTAGGTAGTGTAGGTAGGCCTATAGTTAAATAATAGAATATGTTATTTGTTTATGTAGGCCTAAATCTGATCTTTAGACTTATCTTAAACCAATATTTTATTGTCACGTTATGTTTCTTTTTAGGAATGACAAACGGAAAATGATGCCGCTGACTGAAAATGAAGCCGTCGCTGCTATAGATGCACGATCGCTTCCGATCACAGATGCACAATCTCCACGAGTCATAGTTGTATGGTCTCCGCCGATAATAGATGCACAGTCTCCGCTATTCACAGATGCACGATCTCCGCTATTCATAGATGCACGATCTCTGCCGGTTATAGCTGCACAATCTCCATGGGTCATAGTTGTACGACCTCCGCCGATAGCCGATGCACAATCTCCGCTATTCATAGATGCATGTTCTCCGCCAGTCATAGGTGCACATTCTTCGCCGGTCATAAATGCTTGATCTCCGCCAGTCATAGATGCATGATCTCTGCCGTTCATAGATGCACATTCTCTGCCGGTCATAGATGCACGATCGATGCCGGTCATAGTTGCACGATCTCTGCCGGTCATAGATGCATGATCTCCACCAGTCATAAGTTGTTATAGTTTCAAACGGATCTAAGCATCCATTCTCTGCATTAATTTTTTTTTCATATTTCTTTTTTTCGTATTAAAGTTACATAAGCATAGTCTTTGTGCTCTATAATTTTCCACACTATGACTGTCTATGTTAAGCAAAGGCAAACTACCTGTAAAAAAATCCAAATGTTCTTTTTTTTCGGATTTGGTCCCCCTCAACATCGTGTATGGTTTTACGGTTTTCCATGCTCAATTATGGTTTTTCATAACTTTTTTTATGGTTTTCAGTCTCAACAGGTTGACAGGTATGATATGTTGTTTCTTCAATCTTCAAGAATTATAAGCAATTAACTCTTGCTTCCTACATGCAGTGGGTGGTTTCTTTTGTGACCTATGTGCAATGGGTGGTTTCTCTTGTGAACTTTTATTTGTCTTACACCAGTTTAGAGCTCATCGAAGAATATTTCCTTGGAAAATAATAGAATATAAAAATAATGTGAATGTTTTACATTTTTTTGGGCATAGCCAAGTCATTTCTTCTTCTTTTTTCAACGTTCGCTCCTTTTATGTTCCTTTCCTCATCCAAAGATAGTGTGTATGTTACTGTGAATCCAAGGTAATACCAGTTTGCATTGTTTTAATATACTGCGGGTGAGTAAAATGATCTGTATTTATTTTACTCTGCTTCAAAATGAAGATATTTTTATCTAATAAATATCCAACATCTTAGATAAGTATCTGTATCATGATTTCCTGACCCAAATAATGACAAGAACGACTTGTTTACCTTACACCACAGGAGAACAGACGTGCACTTCTTGCACCCTGACTTGCAGAGCGGCAGACAAGTTGATCATGATTAATATGTCCATCAGAAATCAGAAATAAATTTCTCTGCCTCTGAGAATGAGGTAGCAAGAATAGAGGTCGTAGAGACCTCATAAGATCTGTATTTCCCTTGTTTGCCACAGAGTTCTACAAAATAAAGAGAAAATATGTTTCTGGTTAACTAATCCTCTCTGCATGATCTCAATTGAGATTTTATGTGTACTTCGAATTCATATGTCATATAAAAATAAACTATATTATTAGAAAGCTACTTCTTCGTATAGTCCACGATGTTTGGTATTGGTCTGTCCACAGCCTTCTGTTTTATTTACTGTCAATTATTTCCAATGCTAGTGTTTTCCCGTGCCATAATGTCAAGCTGTCCAGCACCTTCTCTATTTGGTTAATATTTTATGGCACATACTGATTGATATTCCAATATCCTCAATAACCTCTCTGATAGTCAAATATCTGTGTTCCACATGCAAGAGATCTTCATAGGACATGCATCCATTTTGAAATGGGATTACCACTCAAATATTTGAGGTTGACTTACTGAAAGTTGACAGCAAAATTTGTAAAGTTTTTGAACAAGTTTTTCCAAGATGAAAACAAAAATAAATGAACACACATTGTTGCATATTAACAATAATTTTTGAAATGCAAAGAACACTACTAGGTATTATATGATTCTGCACATCGCATGTGAGAGGTTACTAAATTCTAGTTGGTATAAACATTTGTATGTTGTTTTGGCATGTAACGACCCAGTAGGTTAATATCAATGCACTACATAATACAATTTTCTGAGAAATTAATCAGTTCTAGAACTTCGGTGAACAGTCTTCATATGTATATCTGCTGCTCAAGTGATAATATTATGAGGAACTTTCTGAAAAAAGGAACTTATAAACCCCACATTCCGACCAGATTTTGAACCCTTATTGTCAAGAACACATGACAAATGACTTGATAAATTATATATGAAGATCTCTTCCCCAATACCCCAAATATTTGTAGTCTGCAGTGACCTATGAAGAACCTGAAGACGGTGGGTTGATTTGATCTAGCTTTTAGGATGGGATCTTGTGGGTAGTAGTTGTCTGCTCATTGACTCCAGGATACACATCAAATCCAGCCATTAGTCCTAGTATTATTATAAGCAGTGCCACAGAAATAATAGTCAAACAAACTTTTTTTTTATCTATTCCAGCCACACATGGTCATTACTTGAATTACCTGTGTGTCGAGTCAGTACTTGAAGTACCAGTGTGTCAAGTTAGTACGTGAAGCACCTGTTTGCTGCATATCACTCATGAAGTCAGTACTTATAGTACTTTTGTGTTGCCAATCACTCTTGAAGTCAGTACTTGAATATACTAATGTGTTTCCAGATACTAAAGAGGAGCAAAGAATAGCAACATTGTCAAGCATATCATAAGGGATGACTGAGGAGTTCTGAGGTTGGTGTTGATTGTCCCAAACCAGTAGTCAAACTGACCCAAAAGCATAGCTGAAGTCCTATATATCAGACCAGATGGCACATATATCACATCCAAGCTGTAAACCATGACAATGCATTCCATTCTCTGGACTACATTATGTCAACCAGCAGGAGTATGAGAACAAAAACAGAACATGAAGAAGAAGTACATGAATGCTTCTGATTGTGCTGCCTATGTTTATGTATTATCAAACAACTTACCTGAATGAAATCAACAGCAAGTTGTAGGTTCTCTTCAGTGTTAATTCTTGCCGCTGGAAACAGCTCTTCATAATCTGTTAAAAAAACTTTACAAGGATAATTTTTTGTGATTGATATTTCATTAAGTCAAAAGTAAATACAATTTTATTCCCTAGTGACTATATTAGGACTAAACTTGGTTTTATTGAAAAGAGTAAAAAATGAGAAACAAATGGGGTCTTTTGGAGCAGTTGTCCGGTAGGCATGGATTTGACTTGTTTTAAGTTGATGGATAGAATAAATGGAAGTTAACTCTTTAAGAAGTTAACTCTTTAAGAAGTTAACTCTTTAAAAGGATAGTAATATGTACTCATTGCAGCAAAACTGAAATCCAACAGATGAAGCTCAGAACAGTTTAATGAAATTTTTCTAATCACTGGAAACACACATAATAACACACATATCTTTGCTAAATTTTTATTACATTTTGCTCTCCAATCATTTTTGTGTGTGTGTGTAGTCTTGATAAAGGACTTTTGTTCGAAACGTTGGTTTGTATGTATTATTATATGTGTTTCAAATAATTAGCAAAACTTCATAACCCTGTTTCAAGATTCGCCTATTTTAAAAGGTAGTTATACCTTCTTTGATGTTTCTTCTGTGAAGAATCTCTTTTGATCTTCCTCTTTTTTTTGCTATCCGGTACCTATTTTAACGCTTATAGTGGTAGTCTGTTTTCATTTATTTTAAGTACATGTCCAATATAAGTCAATTATTTTCCTCTTATTGTAAAAACATACTGCTGTTTGGCATCTTCTTTCACTTGATGGTTTGACTTGAATTATTCCCAACCAATATTTAAGTTTTCTAAGACATTTAAGAAGCAGAATAGGACAGACAAAAACAACATTCAGAAAAATGAAAAATATACTGTGTAATATGACCTTGTCATTAGAGGTGAGAAAAAGTTCTGCAGTGCTATGTAACCCCTATACTAACATATGGATGAGTCTTGGACAATAAACAGACTGAAAAGTGGTAAATTAGAGACAATAGAGATGTGGTTCTACAGAAGAATGCTGAGAATACCATGGACTGCCAGAAAAACTAATGTAGAGATGTTGAAAGAGTCAAATGCGAAACGGACCTTAATCAACAATATATGAAAAAGGTCACTTTTTTGGCCACTTCATGAGACAGGCAGGTTTAGAGAACATAGTCACAACAGGCAAAATTGAAGGCAACAGAGACAGAGGGCGACAATGTGAGAAAATTTTAGACAGTTTGACAACCTGGCATGGCAAGGAAACAACAACGACCTTGATACATAATACTGTGGACAGAGAGCTGTGGAGAGCCATCACCGTCTACGCCAGCCAGCATGGCACCTGATGATGATGAAGACATTTATTTTTGAATGAATTTAATTTCGTCTCCAGCGCTGTTGTTATTTTCCAACTTTCACAACTATTGTTAATAAAAATATTACATTAGAGTTAAACAGTTGTAGTTTGGTATATTTACTTATTGTTTTTGATTTTCTGATGTTTGTAAGGTGCACTTGATGTCAATGGAATTCTGGTAGAAATCTCTTTTGTTTATCTCCATATTTTGTCATTTTTTTTTACCTAAATGAGGAAAGCTATCAACTGTCTGAATTGTTTCTCTGTTGAGAGTGATTTTAAGGTTACAGTTAGTAAAATTCATGATCTTTATATGGAGAATCACAGTCTAGGAAAAGATCTCAGAGTCGACTTCTACAGAAGACATAAAAAATATGGATTTCTATAGCATAAGATACAAAGAAATAGTTGAAATCATCAAAGAATCCTAATGGGATGAATGTTACTCTGTCTATGTGTTGCCAGAGGTCCAAAACAGGAGCAAAGAATAGTAACATTGTGAACTGCAATGTATACTGTAAGAGGCGACCAAGAAGGGAAGAGGATGAAAGTGGGATTGGTTCTCTTTCTTTCAATCCCCAGGAATTACATGCAATTAGCTCTTACTTTCTATGTGCTGTTGGATGATTTCTCAGAGCCTTCTTTCATATCCAGGAGAAAAAAAAGATCAAAGTAAAACAGCATTTCTGAAATTGGATGTACCAGGTTGACAGTTGCAGAGATTGCCGCCAAGACACAATGCATTCTCTGGAGTTTATCCTGCTAAAAGATGGGTTTGAGAGAATGAATGCAGAAGAAGACTATCACACAACAATGCTGGCACAGTCTTCAACAATGATGGAAAATTAACAATTAAAAGGTCAGAAATGAAAATATTTATTGAATTTTTCTCACCTGATCCAAACTTGACCAAATTGAAATCCCAGTCACTAGGAAGATTCTGCAAAACTAACAATGCCACCTTTTTGGCTGCTATGAGTGCTGCCCCCTTCATTGAGTTGGATGTATCCAAAAGTATACAAATCTCTCCTTCTGTAATATCTTTAGCCTTAAACTCAGGGTAGAACGTCAACATGCAAGCCTGTATTAAAACATTATGAGATTATAATATAGTGAATGAGTAGTCTGTGTCACTTGTTTTTCAGTTTCAATATGTCTATTTTTATAGAGCTGATGCTTTTAAGGAATAGTGTGAGGCATTTATTTGTCTGAAGCCAATGGGACTCTAGAGGTGATGGACTCAGTATCATGCCAGTCTTCCTTACTTTCCCCAGGTGTGTTTTGGTACCCATTAGGCTGGACTGAGCAGAAATAATTTGTGGTAAAAAATATTTCTATCTTGACTGAGAACATACATTTTTCTTTTGTTCACTGTATTTTATAAATTATATGCCATGCCAGATGGCAAAAGCAATCATTGATAATCACAACATTCTATCTGTAGTACTGTGTATCAGATCTACTGTTGAATTTCATGCCAGGATGTCAAACTATCCAATATTTTTTTCTCTTTGTCATCCTCTGTCTCTTTTTCTCTCAATGTTGCCTGTTGTTACAGTATACTCCAAACCTCTTCTCATTATATGGCCAATAAATGTGGACTGATTTTTTTTACTATGTTGGTATATAATTTCCTTTTGGTGTCAATCTCCCTGAATACTTCCTTTGATTTTCTAGCAGTTCATGATATTTTAAGAATTCTTCTGAAGAATCACTGTGACCTCTAGTTTCTTCTGAAGAATCACTGTGACCTCTAGTTTCTTCTGAAGAATCACTGTGACCTCTAGTTTCTTCTGAAGAATCACGGTGACCTCTAGTTTCTTCTGAAGTACCACTATGGCCCACCAAAGCATGAGACAGAGGATGTTAGAGGTCCATAGAAGCCAACATAGTGATGATTAAAATCCTACATTGGCTAGCAAGAAACTAATTTTTGATTCACCTGAAATGTGAATGTCATTTGGAAGTGAATCATGGGTAATAAATAAACAAACAAGGAGGAAACTAGAGACCATAGAGATGTGGTTCTTCAGAAAAATTCTGAAAATTCTATGGACGATTAAAATAGCTAATGAGGAGGTACTAAGAGAGACTGATAACAAACAAAAAGTTACCAACGCCATGAAAAGAGACAGTTCACATTTATTGACCACATCATGAGAAGAGAAGCTTTGAAATACAATGTAACAACATGCACAATTGAGAGGAAAAAGAGACAGAGGATATCAAAGAGAGAATATACTGGTTAGTTTGCCATTATGACATGGCAGTGGAGCTGATATGCTGTAATATGGATAGGTTGATAATGATGCAGTAATCCCTTTAGCTGTGATCATGTAGCTCTTGACAGTCCATAGTTTTTCTGACAAAAAAACAGGTTCCCTCAGTGAGTAACCGAGGTGATACCTGAAATAGTATATGTTTATTATCTGACAGGCATGATTGTGTTAGCTGGGAGGTTTACGAGTGTATGTAATTTAGTCCCTGAAGGGAGGATTTCAGTGCAGCGGTATTCCAGGATCATCACACACTGTCAAAAGCACAGTTTGCACCTCTAGACCAACCAGTTTGTGACTCTTCTGTTAAATCTATTGATCCATCTGCAGTGATGGTGCACCTAGCATTCATCACCATCTAGAAGTCTGCCACAAAAAGGCAAAGATGCTATGTCTGCTGGCCTGCATCCCTTCATAAACCATAGGGACCATTTGAAAGAAGATCAAAGTAAAAAAAAAGTGAGACAAGATATGCAGTGATAATTGCGATTTTTTTTCAAGTGATAGGTTGTCAGACAATCCCCCAAGTTTCTTTATTCGCCTCCTATGACATGTCTGAAAAGAACATCCCTCAACTAGAACTCCAGGACCTGGTTGCCACACGGATGATATATCTAGATCGGATATTATGTTGTGGAGATCAAATATTGCCTACATCATCTGGCATGTCACATAATGATGATGCAACTATTTACAATTTTAAAAATAGACTAGAACGTCCTTTTTTTATAACTGACTCAATATGTGAATATTTGAAGATCATCTCCCTTTGTATCACTCTAAATCACTAACAAAATGATATGTTACTTCAGAGCTCATTTTAACAGTGACCTCACCTGATGCTCATTGTCTGATGAATATCGTTCCACCCACATCCGTGGCACATGGATCTCTGTCAAACCAATTAGAAGCTGGAACCCTGCTCCAAAATCTTGGTTGTTTATAACTTCCACATAAGCTTTGGATAATGTTTGCTGAAATGTCATATAACATGAAAATTCAATAATGTAAGTCAAATGAGTCAAATATGTCAAATTTTACCTGGTCTAGTAAACAAAACTCTCAGGTTCATAGACTTTCTCCATAGAGGACAATGGTCTGTTGGAAGTTTACTGATATTCAGAATTCATACAAGACAACCACAAAGTCCAGTTGTTTCTCTCCACACCCACGTGTCCGATGACAAAGATTAGGGTGATTTTTCACAGTGAGGCCCACATTTTAGCTCTTTCTAATGACTCGACCCATAACGTATGTACATCACCTGTTTTGACTTTCTTAATCACACTCATTGAGTCACCTAGTATTCAAGCATGGGAATAGGTTTGTGATTCCAGCCAGTTAAGTACCTGTGTTACTATGATCTGCGTGATCTGTTGGTAGTTTCCTCATATCATTGATATTAAGGATTTTTATCCCACCATACAAAGAGCAAAGACAGCAGACCTGGCCAGAGGATACAGAGGCAAAAGCTATGGGGCAGCCGCTCTGACCTGGAGAAGACAGTGGACTTCGTCGTGATGACAGGTCTGACGGTATAGCATGACCACATGCTGAATGCAGAAGAAGAAGGATTTTTATCTTTCGGAGGTGGAATAAAAAATTCTTCCTGTACACGTCGCGGCGACAGCTTTGACAAAGCGGCCTTTATTTCCACAGCCGTAACAGCCTCCCTGCATTCCTTAACAGGAAAACGCAGTAAAGAAATTGATAGTACTTTCGCTACATAAGAGGGTAATCTCCCTCTAAGCAGTTTCCCCCCCAAAATATTAATAAAAACCACACAAAAGTAAACCACTCCCCTTAACAAAGTCCTGGTTGCTATACCCATGTGATGTTATACCCATGTGATGTTATACCCATGTGATATTATATACGTGTGATGTTATACCCATGTGATATTATATACGTGTGATGTTATAACCATGTGATTAACTTTCAAAACAAATTATTTGCAGAAATATATTTTTAAAGACAGTTACCTTGACCTTTAACTTGTGAGTAGGACTGTGAAGAAGGCGTATTTCAAAAGGCATCTCAATGGCGACCTGGATTGTTGTCTTTGAAGAATTCATCTTGAGGCTTTTCAATTCTACCTGAGAGACACCCAGTTAAAAGAGTAAATGTTTTAACTGCACATCTTCTTTTTCTTCTTCTCATTCATTAACATGTCAACATAGCAACTCCGTTTAAAAAAAAATAAATGCTGCTGTATTTGAAATCTCCTCAAGCCCCCATACAACTATATTTTTCTCTGTGGGCCATTGCTACTCCCTCAACTGGTTTAGCATAATGCAGTTTTGCAGAATGTTCCGCAGTCTGTGCTACCTGCCCACATCAACAAAGAGGTGATGGAACCAGTCTTAGCCTATTTAAGTGACTGTTTAGTCTGTTGTGTCCTGTACTGATGTGGAAGATGATAACCTGCTTAGTTCTGTGAAGATTAGTGTTAGTTGTCTTTTGGGTGGTCTACTTTTCTAATAGCTTTGATGAGGGTCCTCTTTTCCTGGTAGGTGATTTCTTGGTCTTTTTGTTCCTACGTTGCTCCATCTTTTGCTGGTATATCTGCCTTTTAATTTCCTGGTATGCCACAGTGGGATGGTATCTGCTGTAGTACTACCCTTCTTTTTGTTATACCTTCATTATCTAAGCAGCGGATGGTAAATACAACAGAAGACAAGAATATGAAAACTGAGGCTCTCAAACGTCTTGTATGGATTCCTTCAGGTCTGGTAGTTTATTACTGTCAAGGGCTTATAGGAAAGACATTACATCAGTAAGAAAGTCAAAATGTTCAAAGGGTCAAAAATAATAGAGAATTGACTTCACTGTACTTGGTTTCCCATATGTACTCTGTCATATGTACTAGCTGATCTGTTATATCATTTATCCAGTTTAGGCTAGCTGATCTGCTGTATCATTTATCCAGTTTAGGCTAGCTGATCTGTTATATCATTTATCCAGTTTAGGCTACCTGATCTGTTATATCATTTATCCAGTTTAGGCTAGATGATCTGTTATATCATTTATCCAGTTTAGGCTAGCTGATCTGTTATATCATTTATCCAGTTTAGGCTAGCTGATCTGTTATATCATTTATCCAGTTTAGGCTAGCTGATCTGTTATATCATTTATCCAGTTTAGGCTAGCTGATCTGCTGTATCATTTATCCAGTTTAGGCTAGCTGATCTGTTATATCATTTATCCAGTTTAGGCTAGCTGATCTGCTGTATCATTTATCCAGTTTAGGCTAGCTGATCTGTTATATCATTTATCCAGTTTAGGCTAGCTGATCTGTTATATCATTTATCCAGTTTAGGCTAGCTGATCTGTTATATCATTTATCCAGTTTAGGCTAGCTGATCTGCTATATCATTTATCCTAATGTATGTATGACCTGGAATCCATTAAATAATTACTTTTTCAACTTGGTTATTTAATTGAGATAGAAATTATTTTAGGGCATTCAAGTGGAGTGTATTTGCATTCTGGTGTGCTTACAGAGCAGATTTGACATCTGTCAGGATCACTATCCTGACCTCCTCCTGCTGGGCTGATTCCAACAGTAAAAGTGTTGCTTCTTTGTTTGCTTCACAGTCTGCTTTGAAATTGTATTTTAATCATCTATTCAATATATCCTTCAGCACATGGTAACTAACCGATTTGGTTAACAACTATTTTTTTAAATTGCTATGTGCCACTCCTTTCTAGCAATTTTATAAATCACTCCCAGATGACTCTAGCCATAAAACGAAGAAGACATACATGGCAGGAATTTCAGGCTCTAGCAGGGCTTTCTAAGCTTTTGATCATTCTACTTATCAAAAATAATTTGACACACCCCCCCCACACATACATATAGCATAAATCTTGAAAACAAAATCTTGAAAAATAAAACATAATATAAACGGGCACTTCAAACAAATTAATGAACATCCCTCATTCCCCCTATCCCACCCATGTTGGGAAACAATGTAGACCCTACTAAAGGATGACTTTTACATATTGTTATATTTAAAACATTTTTCTTTGTCGTTTTCTCTTTTTCTCTTGAGAAAACAAAGAGAAAAGTTGCTAGATGGACTAGTATTGTGGCACTGTAGAAATTCACCAACCGAGATTATTGACAACACAAGAGACAGAGAGTTGTGCAGAAACATTATCGCCTACGCCATTCTGCATGGCACTTGATTGATTGATATTTAAAACAAACTGGTTACCTGGATTGGGTGTTTAAGAATAGATTCCTCCTTCCAGGGTGCAACTGTTGCAGGAAGAAGAAAGCTAATTTGCTCATCCTCAATTTGCAACTCTGCGACATAAGTGATCTTAATTAGAACACAAGCACCAGGGGGAAGGTTTCCCACACTGACTGTGAATACATCCTTCACAAAAAAAGAATTTAAAGATAATTATAAATAACTTTACTTTCTTTGCTGCATTTCTCAACTGTTAGTGCTAAAACATGAGCAATATCAATTTCAACTAAACTCAGTATTTTACTTATATATATATATTTATATATGCCATGATCGCCTACGCCAGCCGGCATGGCATATATATATATATATAAAGTTGTATATATATATATATAAACAACATACATTTCATACGTATGTGACAAAAGATTGCAAAATTACATATAATATAATCAGATTATTAATGGACACTTTAAAATTGTAAATTCAATATGGCACTCTTAGATTGTAAATTCAACATGGCACTCTAAGATTGTAAATTCAATATGGCACTCTTAGATTGTAAATTCAATATGGCACTCTTAGATTTTAAATTCAATATGGCACTCTTAGATTGTAAATTCAACATGGCACTCTAAGATTGTAAATTCAACATGGCACTCTAAGATTGTAAATTCAACATGGCACTCTTAGATTGTAAATTCAACATGGCACTCTTAGATTGTAAATTCAATGACACTCAGATTGTAAATTCAAGGAAACTTGTAAAATCAATATGAAACTCAAACTGTAAATTCACAATGAAACTTACATATTTCAAACATTCAATATGAAACTATGGCTGTATGCTAACCCATTTGATACCTTTAAAATGTACCTGTACATCAAGAAAATGATGTTTCTTTACTGCTAGTGATAATAGAGACTTATAAATACAGCTCTTATGGCTGACTTTGAAAATTATGATTGCTGGTAAACAATTGTGATTGATGATCTAGCATCTACTTGTACTGGAAAATGTTATTGTTTATTTTATATCTGTTGTATTGGGGGGGGGGGGGTTCTTTGAATAAATATCAGAACATGTGCTGTTAAACTCAGGAGAAATTTAAATACTAATTAAATTGTTCCCACGACAGATCTAATCTACATTGTAGAAAAGGTAAGTGAAGCTGCATTGAAGACTTGAAATTATGGTTCAAACAGAATAAAATAAACGCATTGGCTTATGGTAAGGTTGTGAGATATGTGATGATGTGTGTTCCTTAGTATATGCCATCAATAAAGAATGTTGACACTGTTGATGTAAATGTTTGTCATGACATCACTGTTACTAGAGTAAAGTTGTGCCACTGTTGTGAAAGCTAAAGTAAAGTTGTACTACTGTTGTGATAGGTAGAGTAATGTTGTGCCACTGTTGTGAAAGCTAGAGTACAGTTGTGCCACTGTTGTGAAAGCTAGAGTAAAGTTGTGTCACTGTTTTGAAAACTAGAGTAAAGTTATGCCATTGTTGTGAAAGCTAGAGTAAAGTTGTGCTACTGTTGTGAAAGATAAAGTGCTACGGTTGGGAAAGCTATGTAAAGTTTTCCTTTTAATGAGCACAACACACGGGAGGTGGTCATTGCCATGATGTCCCAGCACATCACAATTATGATTAGGTTAAATTGATGATCAAATCGTTTAGAAGGCAGTAACAATCTACTGAACATAAATATTGCCTAGCAAATCGCTACAGCCAAATTATGCTTGGTTGATAACTACATCCTGAATAAGATATGCTACCAATAATACATGAGATGTAAGCTATTAATTGAGATGCCTTTTTCTTCTTTACAGATAGCCAGGAAGCAACATTTTAACTGATCTGTGAGGCCCTCAAATAAGCCGAAACACATAGCCCCTACATTTCAGACATGATTGCTTGCTCAAGCGGGTTTTATGGAGAAAGTGCTTTGCCCATTTGCACTAACTTCCCCTCTCTGTTGATTAGTTCCAAGGGAAATACAAAGCCAATATGCTTGGAAACAAGCAGAACTGCAGGAGATGTCAGAAAATGGTTTAGTATACCATCAACTGTCTTAGAATCTCCTCTATGAAGGGATTTACTAACTTGACCTAAAGGTACTCCTATACCGGCATGCTAGGCAGTGAGGATTCTCTGTAGGTTGTTGACTCCCTTAGCCAAAGGCACTCCAATGCTAACCTATAAAGGCAAATGGTGGATAAGCAAGACAGAAGACAAGAATAAGAAATTGAGACAAGACATGCAGTGACTGATTTTTCACAGGTAACTCGTCAATCTATCCCCACAACTTTCCTTAGTAAAACATTTAAACAATAATTTACAATGATACCTAATGCTCACCAGTGTCTCCTTATCTTGGTCCATCAAGTAAGCCCCATGACCTTCACTAATGGCTGTCCTGTACTCCATGTGGGCTGCTTCTTTCTCTTTCACTTTTCCAATGATGTGCTTGCCATTGATGAAAGCCTCAAATCCACAAACAGCTGCTGTGTCATCAAGAGGGAAAACATATTTGGCCTCAACATCGTGTTGGCTGTTGTTGTAGTATTCCTGTAGCACCACAACCTGCAATAAAATATACAATATAAGTGAGAGTTATACCAATTCTAGGAAAGCAGGTTAATTCTCTCTGTGTTCAGACAGACAGAACTGTTTTCTGTTTAGCTTAGTGTAAAGAAAAATCATGTAGCAAACCGGATTCGAACCAGGTGCACTCAGATGAGACGAACTCACCTCGTATCTTGAGTCAACATGTTTTCCATCTTCGTGTGCTGTTGATGTCTGTGTGTTAATTGACCGGTCCATATTCATAGTAGCGAAAATACACACTGAAAGTCTTTACTAAAATTACATCTTTTTTAGGGATGCAGTGTGGTCGAAGATCTGTTGACTCAAGGTGTGAGGGGATTAGGTTACATATGAGTGGACATGGTTTGAATCCTGTTTTCTGCATGTTTTTTCTTTATTAATAAATCCTTGATGCTTCTATATGATATTATTTGCCTTGCTTAGTGTACACAAGTCATGAACAAGTGGCTAGAAGACAGAATGGTTGTCTTTGAGATGTAAATATTTAGAAGAATAGGGAGAACTTTGGAAAGAGGATAAAACAAAGATGTTCTGGCAACAGTGCACATGAAAGAAAAACTATTAAAGGAAATACACATCCCAAAAATAAATATTTTGGACATATAAAATGACCTGACATCGTTTTGAAGATCTTAATTTAAAGTTAATGGGTGACAGGCAGAGATACAAGTGGGAAGAAAACATAAGATGGAGAAAGTACAGCTTATCAGTGCCCCACCAAGGCAAAAGATAGAGGATGTCGGAGATCCATTGGAGCCAACCATTGGCACTTGATGACAATTATGACAAAGGTCATGTCTGATTAAAATCTCTTAGGTTTGGCATTCCTGAAGTAGGCCTATGTGTCTTAGTGCCTATATATCGTTACATTATGAGCACATGTGTTTTACTCATAATTTCAAAAATCAGCAATACAAGAATTGATTGGAAGGACACCTTCAAACTGAAAACAAAATAGTGATACAAAAGTTATTGTCAAATATACAAACTGCATACAAAATCAAACTCCAGTGGGTGATGAGAATGATGAAATAATCCCTTTAGCTGGGAGCAGGTAGCTCTTGACAGACCATAGCCTTTCTTACATAAACACAGGTTCTTCTGAGTTGTGTAACTGAAATGAGACCCAGACTCATATACGGTTTCAAAATCATGGATGTGTAAAGGGGGTTTATTGATGCATGTTTAGCCCTTGAAGAGAGGCATTTCAGTGTGCCAGGATTATCACGTCCTGTCAGGAGATCAGCACATACTTCTTGGTCAACTGTTTTATTATTATCTGTCAGAATTTTTACCCATCCACAGTGATGGCACATTTAGCATTCCCTGTCAATTAGAAGTCTGCCACAAAAGAACAGAGGTACAATTTCCACTGGCCTGCATCTCTGAGACAAGATGTCACAATGAACTTTTCACAGGCGATAGGTTGTCAACATATCCCCCATCTTTCCGTCATCGTTTCCAACGATATGCCTGGAAAGCCTGGAAAGAAGTCAGTGACTATTCTCTGCACCCTGAACTAGAAATTCAGATCTAGTTGCTACACAGCATCTTCATTAAGTATCAGAACACAGAGACATACTTGGTAATGACAGAACAGGTAGACGCATAAATCAAGGTGCAAACATGGACCAAATAAGCAATTTAATCAATATGCAGACAATCAAACAGATATTAAAAATCAAAGTAAAAGACTATTGGATGAACTGATAGGAAAATGGGAGACTACCAAGCACTCCATGTACAGAGAAATTATTCATCAAAACAAGAATGACATCAACCAACTATGATGCAGAAAAAAATCACAATCTTGCATCTGAGAGAATAGAACACATCCAACTCAACAAACATTTAAACAGGATAAACCCACAAAAGCCAGTTTTCCACATCTTTTGCACGTCTGAGGTGACTATGTTATTCAATATGGCTCTAGGGTACAAGACCATGTGATGGACAGTCTTTTCTCCAAAGGGGAATTTGCCATGACTTTCTTGAAATCTCAAGGCAACCTGCATATAAAAAGATTGGCATCCTCCCAACAGTTCAGGCATGAATATTCAGCAGGATTCATCATGGAGTCACACAGAGTACACAGACTGCTCATATTACAGGAGGAAAGCTTGAAATGGAGTCACACAGAGTACACAGACTGCAAATATTACAGGAGGAAAGCTTGAAATGGGGTAATGAAGTTTTTCTAATAACTAGAAACACACATAATCACACACACAAATTGACCTTTTGACCAAAAGGCCTTTATCAATGTTACATACATATATACGTCTAAAAACAATGAGCAGGGATGACACAACTAGCACTCACATGTCAAGCGAGATGTTGGGGGTAGCCGGAAGGATAGAAATAGGTCAAAGGTGACACAAACAGGAAATCTACAAAAATAGGAAATATACAAAAACAAACCTAAATAAATGTGAAAACTGTACAAACAGAAAATGACGGAACAATCCGATCTTATTCATATGTCAGATGCTCATTGATCCCTAAAGGTTCATATTACAAGAAAAAGAATAATAAATGTTATAAAATAAGGATTAAATCTATCAAAAAAATCATGAAATAAAATCAATTAAAACAATGAAGATCAATCAGACACATCTGTGCCAAATAAAACAAATACATTTGTAAAACACAACAAAAACAAAGGAAACAAACAAGTTTCAATAAAGTATATTTCTATACCTGAGCTGCTACATCAACAAGCTTGGCTCTGATGTGAACACACCGCAACTCAACATCTCGATCATCTGAAATGACCAACCCTGGCTTGATTTTCAACATGGGATCATCAATACCTGTCACATCTTCAACACCTGTGTATTTTAAAAATTGATATTTGTGGGAAGGTTAAAACTTGCAGGACATCTATTTCTTAAAGAAGCTTAATATGATCATGAGTAGTATCCACAATGAAAAACCAGTCTATTATCTATCTCCGGGTGAATGATGATTGATCGGATTCACACTTGCCGTTAAGTGTAGGGTTGGGAGCTTAAGCTGTCGTTCCAAGGTCAGACGTGTCGACATGGTTGCATTTAGTCCATGTTTGTTCAAGGTTATCTTGATGTTTTCTATCCACTGTTTTCTTGGTCTACCTTTGGCATTACACCCAGATATTATTTTGTATTGGTATTTGGTTTGGGTTCATTCTCATAAGGTGACTGAACCATTTTACTTTCTGTCTCTTAATATGTTCAATACATGATATCATACCAACCATTTTCCTAATTTCTTCATTTCTTATTTTATCTAGTTTAGTAACCATTGCAGCTTTTTTCCGAAACTTCATTTTACATGGAACAATTTTTCTCTGCTGTGAGGCTGTTTAAGACCATGCTTGACATTGGTAGAGTGTTGGTATAAAAATTGTACATATTATTGTTCTTTTTATTTCCATCTTGATCTTTGGGTGGAGACGTAATGGTGAAAGTTGGTAAGTCACTGTGCTTGTTTTCTGGCATCTTGTTTCTATTTCTCTGTCTAGTCTTCTATTTTCAGAAAAAATTCTGCCTAGATATTTAAATTCTTTGGCCTGTTTCACTTTGGTCTTATCTATTGTTATATCCATTGGTGTTGCAGACTTGCTGATTTTCATAACTTCTGTTTTTTGTACATTAATTTTCATGTTGTGCTTCTGACATGCTAATAGCAATGCATTGATGTGATTTTTGCAAATTTTCCTCATCTTTGTATATTAGACTTTGATCGTCGGCAAAGAGTATAAAACTAGGAAAAACCAGTGAATACTGGATATTGCCAAATATATTGGCAATTGATTAAAGATGTTGCATTATCTGCTAGTAACTATATCATTGTAAATAGTTTTATACAGGTAAGAGAATGTTTTATAAGCAGTTCATGGAGATGAAAAAGAAGTTTGGGAACCATAATTTGGTGTAAGGATAGCCTGTGTGTTACCTGTACAGCTCTGTGACTGAGAGGTACAGAATGCATATTTGACAACCAAGGTATTAGATTCAATTCCCTACACAGGCAGTTATGCATCTTAGCAGCTCAGAAAGCAATGCAAACAATTCAATATAATTGGGGCCAAATTCCTATAAAATCATTATGCTAAAAACAATGTAGGATTGATTCCCTGTGTACTCCACTATGGTAGGAGGAAGAGATTATAAAGTGTGATACCATCATCACACCATATGAGCTTTCCTATGCATAGTATATTGCTTGTTTCGGTACAATACGGGGAGAAATGTCTACATTATTTAGTGGAATAATATGAAATAATATTATAATATTAAAAAGTTGGAATATAGCAAAAAACGCAATGTAAGCAGTGTTAGCATAGTTATTGATAAAGAAGCATTTTACAGTCACTAGGACTGCTGCCAGATGCATCGATCTGTGCATTACACACTGAGTCTTGCCACCTTTGGATGACCCTGGGGGGCTCTCAGTGCATAGCACACAGATCAATGCATCCAGCAGCAGTCCTAACAATTAATTCCTCTCTGATTTACTAAGCCATTTTGTTTTTCTAGTGACGTGATTTCTGTGATGACACAAAAGCTATGCATACTATAACAAAGTTTGAATGAAACTACACATAATATTAAAAAGTTGGAATTTAGAAACTTCTCCCTGTATTGTACTCTTGTTTCTTTTGGTGTCCTTCACCCTGATGAAGGATTTTAGTTGAAACATCATCTGTCATTGTGTCTCACTGCAGGTATGTTTTATTTACAAATATTAGTAACACTAGTACATATTTCCGTTCTTTTGTATATTTACCTTGTTTTACCCCAGCCCTCACATTTTCAGTATCCGGTTGTTTCCCAACACCGGAGTTTTATCTCTGGACTATACCTGCAAGAAATCTAGTAGGATCATCTCTACAAGAGAAAAACAGTGAGAGTTTGTGAATGAAAGATTTTTTTAAAATCTTCATTTCTTTTCTCAGTGTTTTTTCAATGTTTCTCTTGGTCAACAACTTTTGCTTTTCACCTGCTGTTTCTTACCTGAAGACCTGCTTTGAACATTTTCAGTTGTTTCTTCTCAATATATGATGGACATTAATTGATTTTTCCCCCCAGATTATAGATTTAAATTTCTTGTTGCATGCAGTATGTACATAATCAAAATAATTTATACACATACTAAACAAGTAAAATAAAATCTACAAATAAATTTACCAAAACAAAACATTAATATATACTTACTGGTTTCTTCAATGGCATCCCATAAAATATTAGAGTCTACAGTGCAGATCTCTTCTGGGGGTTTAATCTTATCTCCTTTAATGGTGAACTCCACCAGATAGCGAATTCTTTGTTGGTTGATCGAATATACAACAAACTCATCATTCTAAAATTGAAACAAACCTTATAAAATAATTTATTTGTACATATTATTTTGTCTTTATAGCTTTTATGGGTACATCTGATACATCAGAAGTACATATGAACAAAGATATTTATCCAGTTCAGATATTTAAAATAAACAGAATTACAACTAGTATTAGTATATTACCAAGAAGAAGGTGAATTGAAGTGACTACAAACATTCTGACACAGCACAGTATTACTACATAGCAAGCGACCACATGAGCCATAGCCTGAAAACCGATTGTCATTCAATCCAGCAATGTTTCACAGCAAAATCAGAGAATAGACAAACAGACCAGGACAGACAGATAGATAGAGTATATTTAAGTGACCTGTGCTTCATAGAATGCAGTTTTCTTTAAGGATACTCTGAATAACTCATGATTCTGGGCAAGCTGACTTATTGCAGTCAATGATATATTTTAACTCTGAAATGTCTTTTGTCCTTCGTCATCTTTGCAACTCTTTTCCTGTTACCAGTATTCATGTCAACCATTATTAGTTTTTCCAATGCTGTTATACCTCTTTATATAGCACAAAAACTTCAGCTATAATATTGTTTAAGAGCCAATAGAAGCTTGTCATTTCTTTGAGTAAGAATAGTAAGGCCTGTGCGGCGTGTAGGGCTTGATTATATCAATGGAATTGTATGATTTTATAAACTTTCTTGCACTTATAAAGTTGCAAGTGATTTCAGTTTCTGCCCCTTGATTGATTCTGTGCTTCATTACCTTAATCAACACCTGACAATGCCAACCTTCTTGCCTCTATTGGTGATATCGCCAACTTTAAGTATCTCTGATCTAAATAAACATGCTACATCATCGTCATGTGCCATATCTGCACATCTAAGGTTGACTGCAGTGAACTTTTAACATTTTGTGTCTTTTGCCTTGGTGGTGCACTCTAATCTTCAGGAGCTCTTAATTTATTTATTCACTTTGGGACATGTGGTAAGGTCAAATTATCTTCCATGGTGACCAATTGCAATTTATTCATATGTCTTGAAATGCATCTTATGTGTGCCACACACTTTACTGTTTTGCCAGTTTAGCAATTTTTCCATTTGGATCCTCCACCTGTACATCATCACAGGCAATTTGTATAAGGATGAACAAATCCTGATTTTGAGTTATCCATAAAATTGCTATAGAATGCCATTAAAACAAAACAAATTATTACAATTAGCACATATAAAAATGTTAGCACTGGCTGCAAAAAAGATACATGCTCAACAATTCTAATCATCATCACCTGCATACACTAGTACACATGCACATAAGAACTAGCAATCTCAAGCCAAACCTCAAACTGAGATGACTTGTCCCATTTCTTACTGACACCATGTGTGCTGTTGAAATCCTCTGGAGGTGACACAAGATCAGTACTGTAAGTGTTGTAGTCTTTGCTGCGGCCAAGAGCAACTTCATTTATCAGCAACAGACGGGAGCCTTTGGTGTTGCTTGGGGATGAGTATTTCACACTTGTACTGGTTGAGAAAACGTATGAAATGTTTTCAAATGGACCCATGACTAATTTTACATTCAACTTTTAACAAGCATAAATAGAGTCTTTACCCATATCCATAAAACCCATCCAGGTTGTAGGAGTACTGCACTAGATACAGAGCACTGCAACATTTTTATCTTCAACAAAGTGGATTAGTGTCAAATTGTAACTGTCATTCTTTGATGTTGTCTGTAAATGATTGTGTCTTCCTTTACACCTTCCACCTTCGACTGCTCCCTGTAGGATTATTTTAGACAGAGAATCATGACATCTTACATATCGAAACTATGCATGTTGTCATAGTTTTACTGTTGAAAGAAATGATTCTTCTGAACCTGTATGCATATTTATTCTATTTCTTACTTACACAATTATCTTCATGCTATCTATAGAAAATGTATAAAATTCATCCTTAAACAGTATTTATTCTCTACATACAAGATTCACTTTAAATTAATTTCAACATTTTTAACCTTTGATACTTGATTCTTGATTAGAAACTGGCCTCACAGCATGTGGGGCATTCCCATAAGTGCTCCGCCCTCTGTTCCAGCAGCCATCCGACTCGATGGTGTTTCGAGTCTGATGCCGTTGAAACAGATGTCAACATCAGGGCACAACTCTGGCCCTTGTGACAGGTTTCTTTGTTGTTCCGATAACCCACGCCGTGCCCGTCCTAGTTCAAGCACAACATCGGCCTGTCGGAACAACATGGTAACTGTTATTGAAGGTTACGACTACAGGGAAACCTTTGATATAAACATGGTAATTAGATTTGATTAATTAATCTGATGATTGAATCTAGACAAGAGAAAGAAATGTAGATCTATTACAACCAACCTTTAATGTGGAGACAGTACTAATTTAATCTACAGTCTGATTCATGATATTTCAATCTTTAACACTGTTAGGAGCTACCAGCTCATAGCTAAAGGAGTTATCGTATTATCCTCATCATCAATTTACGCAAAGCAGTATGCTAAAAGAAGAACAGTTCAAAACTAGCTCAAAGAAATACAAGGAAGATTAATGGTCAAGTAAAATTTGTAAATGCCATGCAATTGGATTTATTACCTGGCAGAGCTAGCAAAGTAAATGCCACTTCCTAACATTCCAGGATCACTGCGCTTGCCACCATAATCATCAACAACAACTTTGGGCAGAAGGAGGCCTCTGAGGATATATAAAATGATCTTTTGAGGATTTGGATTTTAAATTGGGTGCCCATATTCTGATTCACATTTACTTTTTCAGAGGTCTATTTAGGATTATCACTTGAACTACAGAGTTACATGCTCCATTGGTAGGCACCATGTTGGTACATTGAGAGGGGTAGCTCACATAGGGTAACTCAAGTGCAATGATATACATCCTGTGGTGATTTGCGTCTTTCTTTTTTTTTAGACCATAGGCCTACCATGCATGACAAAGAGGTGACTAAAAGCATTTTAAAGATGGGTTCAGCTGTTCCATCCTGTGTGACAGGATGAAAGGTGCGATTTGATTTTACAGCTATACTATGAAGCATGACAAAAGACAATCTGTTCTCTGGATTAGATCCCACGAACCAGCAGCAGTTTAAGTACAAACTTAGAATGAAAAGATACTATGGTTATCACATAATACGTGTTTGTGGCTTCTCTTATTTTTGTCAAGTAAAGACAGACACATTCAGGTCTCTTCATGGGAACCTACATCATTCTTTTTAAAGTTCATGGCCAATGAATATTTGGCATATACAGCAAAACTACAGTTCTTCTCCTTGCTCCATTTTTCTACATCAAATTCATGTGAAGTTAAAATAAAATGGTCAGGTAGTCAATATCTCTAATGAGTATCTCCTGTAATGATTCTAGTAAGAATTACATCAATTATATATGCTTCTCATACTTGGATACTTTTGTAAGTCATTTTTTAGTGTCACTGTTCAACTCATCAGAAGTTCCTACCTATAATTATTACATAATCACACTCATCAGAAGTTCCTATATTTATCTCTTTCAGTGTTACTGTCACACTCATCAGAAGCTTGTATCTTTAGCTCTTTCAGAACCACAGTCACACTCATCAGAAGTTTGTATCTTTAGTAATGTCAGTGTCACTGTTACACTCAGAAGTTCTTATCAACAGCCTTTTTTCTGTCACACTCATTAGAAAACAAAATCTCAAAAGAAGAAAAACAAATTACAAAATTAAAATCATCGTTGAGCTTCCTTTATCTTACTTAGACAACTGTTGTATCGATCCTTACAAATTACAAGCGATTATCTCTTACTTCCTATGTGCAATGGGATGGTTTTATTTGATAAATAGAACTAATAAAGTATAGAGCTTTATTTCATACCCTGAAAACTAACTCTCAGATGTGTACAATTCTTTGGGAAGAAGTCTCCTACTCAGTGGAAGTAAATACTTGGGGTGTTGTTGCTACATTTCTGTAACATGCAGAGTTCGAATCATCGGTTTCAGCTCCTCTCCCAACCATCCCTTCCTGTCAGGTTCCATAGAAACCCATGATCAACTCTGGACCATGGTCAGCTGGATGAAGCAGCCAGCTATGCATTCGCAACATCAAAGTGGGCTTTTCCAATTATGCAAGGCTAACAAGTTTGCCAGATTCTTGGCTCATCCAGGAAATTGTCATATCCTGCAAAGAATGTATTTTCATTACACCTTATGTGTCATCTGTTCATAGCTGGGGCACCATGTACACATTGCCAGCTAGGACCATATTCAGGATTGAAATTCATTTGAATACTCCAGTGTAGACCTAATGTGCAGTGCTAGGGTCTCTGAATGTTGTACCACAAAGAAAAATATAATTGTGAAGATGAAGTACTGTGACTTCCACAAGAAGAAAGTCTCACCATATTGGCATGTCATTTACTGAGAATTTAAATTTGGATAATGGTTAGTCTGATAGGCCAATAGTGAGATATTCAGACCTTTTGCATGCTGACAGTATGCCCACTATCTAACCATCACTGATCTTTGTCTTACCTAGACAGTATCCCCACAAAGTTTTCAACTTTTGATGAGTGGAACAAAAGTTGTTTCCTGTCAAGTTCATGACGGAAGTCTAAATCTTCTGTCCATCTCCAAACTTCGTAAACATTGATCACAAACAGATCTTCAGCATCCCTTGTATAAAAAAACATAAGATAAAAAAAACATCATCTTTTGTTCCTATAAAATATGTTCTGTATTTTTACAGCAACATTTTCATAAGACAAATCACTCTTTTATTATGTTTCAGTGATCATTTTCAAACTCACTTTAATTTTATTTGTTGTGTTTTTAATTTTATTTGTGCAATGTTGTTAATTGAATTAACCTTCATCACATCATTAATTTATATTAAATTATATTAATATTAATTTTCCCCGTTACCAGATTATTTTTTTGACAACTCAAGTTATTTTTGGTGGGTGTTTGGAAAATGCAATAAAATTTTTGCTTTTAGAGATATTTACATAATCTGTATACATGTACACAAAGAACTGAATATTGCTTATACTAGCGTAAGTTTTGTTTGTTTATATGTGATACAAGAGGCGTGAGGAGGTTGTAAAGATGGGAAAAGGGGGGAAAATCCCCCCAAAAATAAAAAAAACATATTTTAAAATTACTCTGATGTAATTTTACAAGAACCTCCGACGTAGCAACCCTGATTACATGCTTTTACATACCTAAGTCTATTGTATTTATATATGTTGTTTCATAACCAAACTAACATAATACTGCTGGGAAATAAATAACACTTGTAGATGTAAATAATTTGTCAAAACTTTTGTAATCTAGGCTTATATCTAGTGATGTATGTAGTCCATGTCAATACCTTCTCATTAGGTCCATACTTGTACTTCATAATGAAACCAACGTGTTACCATATCTACTTTAAAAACAAATGTAATTCCCAAGAACTTCTTATAATTAGAACCACAATCCATAATGATTTTACGTCAATTATACATATTGATGTAAATTATAACCCAATTCATTCTGATCGATACAGATAGCTAGATATTTAACATGTCATGTCAGATGTTCTCCGATTTTCCAACTACTATGCCAGAATATGAAGTAGAATACTATTTCTAATTATGATTCATTGATTCTGGTCAAATAACGATCATATGATTTCACGTCGCTGAATAGGAGAGCATAGCAATGACTGATTACACTCGACAACAGCCCTTACTAATGGGAAAAAAAACTGTTGCTAAGAGCTCTCGACAAAGGCGTGCTAAAGGTTGGTTTTACTTGTGCTATGTTTTTTAATGATTTAATTTTTCTCTTTCTATGTTATTTAATGATTTAGTGTCATTTGAGCTATTTTGTTTAATGTTTAATTTAAGTTGTTCTGTGTTATTTAATGATTTAATTTTACTTGTGCTGCGTTGTTTAATTATTAAATATTTTATTTGTGCATTTCTTATATATCCATAGGTACAATTACACACACATACATACACAATGCCCATGCTCACAGACCAAATTATAAGCCCTTTATCTTTAAAGGTAGAAATGAAGAGGTAATTACCCATCCATGGAAGATTTAATCAAGTCTTCTATTTTGTCTCTGTCATCACCACTAAGGTTGGTTATTCTACATCTTAGAGCTGCATATTTAGCTTCAGTATATGCTCGTGTTTCGTAATGTGTCATTTCACCAACTGCTATCATGTCCTTGATTAGCTAACAGAAACACAGGTTTGAGAGAAATTTTATTTCAAAATAATGCAAACTATATACTTGGATAACCACAATATTTAAATAAAATTATCAGAATTTATGTCAAAACAAATGTGTCAGATCAGTGGCACAAATAAAATGGTGGCTTGATGCTTCAATATTCTCTAGACTATATCATGCTAGAAATGTAGTAGACCCATTGTCCAACTATAAGAGAGATCCAGCTAGAATTTTAAAACAAACAAATAACTCCACCAAATTTTTAAAAACCAAATTTAAAAAAAATTTGTGACAAATTTTTTAAGTAACTAGAGAATTAATTTGGGTCTGATGTTCTGTCTAAAGGTGTGTATACAAATTTATATTGTTGTTGTCTGCCTGGCACAGTCATTAAGACGTTTTTTGTGTAACCAATAGCTAATGGATTCAAACCTGGCTTAAACATCTTGTTTACAAAATGAATTTGATGGAGTTCATTACTTGAAGTTATGGAGTTGCATGTTATTAGCGGTATTCTTGGAAAGTATATATGCGGAAACTCAAGAACAATGAAGTGAATCCTCTACACCATTTCAACCTTTTCCCTGTACCTTTTTTTTTTTTTTTTACATATTTGAAGAACTGGATTAAATATAATAAAAATATCATTTGATAGATAAAGGAATGTTACATTACATGACATTATTAAAGAAAATAAACAGCTTCCATAGGTTGAAATATATTTGTTAAAAATGTATTCTTTTATGTCAAAACATGGCACGGTTCTCTTTGAGGCTTATGGCTGATAGAGGTAAGAAAACTTAACTCTCATCTCTAAGGCTTTCCTGCTGCACCGAACACATTAAAAATATTTTTTGTAATTAATGATAATGTGTATTTTCACCATTGCTTTTTCACAATTTTGTCCATATGTGAAGACCTACAGGTCTTACCAATTGTCTATCAGACAAACAATCATGCTACATTATACTTCAAGTACATGATATGACTATATAGTGAAACTTTTCTTCTAGTAACAATCTCTCTAGCATTCATCTTTACAGCTATGTGTTTCATGTTATATGTTATGTTGTCCAACACTATTGGTTAAATGAATGTTTTGTCTCAATTACTTTTGTCTTTGAGATTACAAGAACTGTTGGAACAACATCTGTGGTCAAATATATTGAAAAACAGAACATGCAGACTACACTGTTATGCAAATTGCTGCAGCAGATCATATACAACGACAACTAGAACGTGTGACAAATGTAAGACAGTACCTGGCACATATCTTGTTTCTTTGCCAGCCATCTTCTTTTGTTTTCTACATTAGAGTGTTCATTTGTATGATATAATGTGCAGTAGAAATCATCAATCAGATCCTGTATGCATTTCTCTGAAGATGAGGATCTGATGGCATCCCGCACTTTAACTAGAATAGCTTCAGCTTTCTCCACCTATAGAAATTGATTATTTAAATTCATTAAAATAACCACTGAATGGTAGTTGTACATCAAAAATTAAGATTACAATAGGTCAGGCATCAGATCATTTAAGCTCAAAGTGTTTTCCCATGCTGAAGGGCTGTATGACTGCTGATCAAGTCAGACGATAATGGGGAATGGGTCCCTAGTCATGCAACAGAGTTTGTGCATCTGTGACAGGATCTGTCTAGGTAGGACAAAACAGTATAGCTTTTGAGACACATAGGTTCAATTTGATGTAAATAACTGATGAGTCAGTCATTCATCATCAACACTTTTATTGGACTTTATATATAATAATAAACCCATAACACATCAGGGTCGTAGGGGTGTCACAATAAGACTTTTGGTCCAGAAAGATCATGCATCTCTATCCTCGACCATCCTGATGAGTGTGAAAACTTCACACCTTATTCATTCTTTAATATTATCCAGTGATGTCTTCTTCTGGCCACCATGTCTTCTTACCCCTAAGTCACCCCTTGAACTTTATCTGCACTATCCAATGGAAAAAAAGTCTAAGAATCCAGTGATGCCTTCACTACAATCATGATCAGTCTTATGATGGAGATAAATGTGGTGGAGGCACTGTCACAGCTGATGTCACAGGACTATTCATATGCATGCATACTTAGTGACTCAATGAATATACTTCCTGAAGATGTAGTGAAAGTCTTCCAACATCAACAGGGGAGTTTTTTTACATTACCTCTGATCAGAAAGATTACCTTTATAATCAGCCTGGATACGCAAACATTGAGGGTAATGCATGAGCAGATACACTAGCAAGCATGGTCACAGTGTCAATAGGTACATCAATGGATCAATCTCACATAGTTAAAGTGTCGAGGGACCTTGCCTGCTGAAGTTTTCAAAAGTGTTGAGTCATGGTTGCTCTTAAGACCCCATGATGAGATTGGTATAAAGATCGGGACATCACGTAAAGAGAAATATAATAGATAAATGAAGAGACTGATAAGCCAACATTAAACTGAACTGTCTGCCGCTAAACTTTGATGGATTTATTGAGATGGGTATCAGAATACCTATGGACTTGTCTGGTGTACACTGATGATAATTTGCAGTCATATCTCATAACAGACATCAGATACTAAATGACAATAATTTGAAATCTGATATTAAGATTAGAATAGGTCATACATCAGATATTGAGATTAGAATAGAAAAGAAAGGTGATATTCTAGAACATTCAGAGAAATATATGAAACATTTCATTGTCTGTGTTAAATCAGAAAGAGAGTTTCTGAGTTTAATAGGGGTTTTTACCAGAGGTAAATACAGGTCTTGGTTGCCCAAGCATGCAAAGACTGGATATGGTGGACAGTGCACATATAGAATCTGATGTTCAACGGGCTGAAAGGCACCTGCCAGCAGAGCATTATGGAATGCAAAGGGCTTTGTGAGACAAGTAGAAAATTCTGGTCATGAACTGCATCCTGGTACACTTCGTCATCTTGATATATCTTGCCACTGAAACACTGTTGGATCAGGAAGAGATAGTGGTGAATGGCACAACTCTTCCACACTTTAAACAATGTTCACTGCTATTCATAACTCAGCAGCTTGTTCTAATTATAAAAATAAAATAAAATGTAAACATACATCTTCCAAGTTGATGTTATTGATATCACCCAGAACAGATGTCACCTCCATCATGGCCTCCCTCCACACATGTTCAACCAATTCTTTTACTTCATCACTACAACTATTTCTGATGTCACCCTCTTCTGCCATCAACTGAAATTGAGTTTATATATAATTGTTATATAGGAGGATGACTTAGATAACTTTTGACAATGCTAAAAAAACAACTAAGTAACATAAATTTAAAAAAAGTAAAGTAACCCATAGCATTTATTAATGCCGTAGGGGTGTGAGATGTTAGCGATCTCACATTTCACAGGCTCTGCAAATGAGGGCGGTAGCCATCTACTCTCCCTCGCAGTCTTTACTTCCCGGATTAATCCGGTACCCATTTAAGGCTGGGTCAACCTGGGAGCCGTTGCGATCTGAAAACATTTCCGCCTCAACTGGGGAATGAACCCAGGACCACTCATATGCGAAGCTAGTGCACTAACCACTGCGCTAACGCGGAAGTAACATAAATATCTAATTCTGAAAATATGATTATTGAATGTATTTGAGAATTCAAGAAGTGATAAAAGGTTTAGTTTCCAGTTCAACTGGAAGTATTTTAGAATCATCAATGGCTCCTAGGTCAACCCAGCGTAAGGATATGAGTATGAGATCTTCTGGGAAAGTAAAGCATGATTTTTACCACATGATCCTTAGTAAAATCACAAACACTAATCGGAAAGACTTCAAATCAAATGACATACTAAGAGAGGAGACAAAACAAGAATATGTGATGAACATCATCAGAAAATGCTGCTGGACATACATCGGCCACATACTTAGAATGAAGGAAGCTAGAATTGAACGACAAGTCTTCATGTGGACACCAGATGGGAAAAGAAAACAGGGAAGACCAAAAACAACACTCAGAAGAATATTTATGAATGAATTAAAATCAACATGCTTAAATGTACAAGACCTGCACCCTTGGAAATTGACAGAAAGGCATGGAGAACTATGATATCAGCCCTATGTGCCAAACTTGACAAAAGAGGAACTGACTAACTGATCCTTAGGTATGTTGTTGATCATTGAAAAATATGGGTATAACACTGTATTCCCCAATACACCTCAGTGACATTGAAAGAGGAAACTTTACTATTTAAGAATGGTAGACTCATCAATTTGGTATATGACCTTTCAGTCTTAACACCCTGTATAAAAATATCCTGCTGTGTAATGTTTATTTTCTATTAATTTTGTTTCATCTGTGTTCCTTAAGTTTTTGTATAATCATCTATCATTCATTTCCATCTAGTATTCATATATTTTTTACTTATCATGTACTTTTGCTTTCTTCATCTGTGCCACTTTTACTTTAAGTATTATGTTATATTCGTGATAAAGACCTTTCAGTTAAAATATAGATTTTTTGTTTTTAGCCTGCGTGCTTGTCAATATTTCCTCTAAGCTATGAGATGGTGCACCATTTATAAAAAAAGGAACAGAAATTTATCACTCTGCACATAAATGTTTACGATTCATAGATGTAGTAGCAATTGGAAGGATCCTATTTCATAGCTATAAGGACAATAAGACTAATAGTCCAAGTAAACAGTTATCCTGCAGCCTCACAAATCATGGACTACTAGCATCATGTCATACAAAACATCTGAGTTACAAAGTTGGCTCAGGCTGTATTTCTTTGTTAATCTTGAGTTTATTTTTTTGTGTAGTTTAGAGTTGACAATTCAATTGATCTCTGCCTTAATGAAAGATCAAGAACTTATGCTCCTGCAGATGAATATATAAATAGACAGTAGTCATTACTGGTATTTATTGTTCTGTTGCTAGACCAGTGAAGTGAAAATAACTTTAAAATCTTGAATGGGTACCGGAATCTTCTACTAAGATGATATTTTGGCACGAATGTTTACTCATGCAGTATCTGCCATCTATTGTTTATTGTTCTTGCAATATAATTACATTACCAGGATAATTACATTACTGGTCTACATTGCTATTAAGCATTGGGATTTGCTATGCTCCATTCTTACAAGATGATCAAATCATTGTACAGTACAAATCTGATTATCCGAATTAATTGGGGATCAGGTTGATTCAGATAATAGAAAATTCGGATAATTGGATATAGCTCAGGAATGAAGCAAAATAGGAACCTGAATAGGAAGCATAGAATAGCAACAATGTTTTCTGCCATTCATATCATAAGAGGTGGCTGAGAAGTTTTGTGGGTGGTGTTGGCCATTCCACAGAAGGCCAAAAGGACTCTGAAGCCGTGCTGAGGCTGGATATGTCAGGCCAAAATAAGCATACATCACAACTAAGCTGTAAACCATAAAACATACAATCTATTCTATGGACTACATCCTACTAATCTGCAGATGTTTGAGAATGAACAGAGAAGAAGAAGAAATAGCCATAGGGAAGAATTAGTAAACTTCAACTGACAATATGGAAGTTTTAATTGATATAAAATGGAAATGGAAGATTTAGTTGATATCAGCTGACATTAAGGAAGATTTAGTTGATGTTGATTTTGAGTGACAACAGGGAAAAGTTAGCTGTTAACAATAACAATAGGGAATCTATCTATTCGCTGAAACCCTTTGTTGCCTTTCAGCGTCAGGGGTAGAAGAGTTTTCTGGAGACGGCCCTCTTATGTGCTGAGTATATTGTGGAATTTGTCGCCTCTTTTATTTCTGTTGTCCATCATTTTCGTGGTTTGCCTCTAGATCTGCCTTCGCTGTATTGTGTAGCATAGCTTGCTGTGGTATGCTGTCTGATGGTAGTCTGCTGATGTGTGCAAACCATTTGATCTGTTGTCTCTTGATGTATTCTAAGATTGTAGTGGTGCCGGTTAATAGGGAATGTTTACTAGATATTGACTGACAATAGGAAAGATTTAGTATCAACCAGAAAGAGAGAAAATTTAGTGACTTTGATTTGAAATAAGAAAATTTTACTCAATATTAGCTGACAATAGGTAAAATTTAGATTATACAGAATGTTTGTAAAGTCTCACTAAACTTTTTATGAAAAAAAAAACATTTGTAAAAAGTACATGACATCATCACAAAATGTGCTCCACAGTCTATCATGAAGCAATATGCAGTGAATGGCTGTTGTCATCTACTGAAGTAATTCTTTGCATGCAAAAAATAATGGTGTTATCAATGGAAGAAATAATGTTTTTGGTCGAACAAATGTTTCAAAATGACGGTCAATACACACAAATGGCTAATGAAAAATTTAAAGCAAAATTTCCTGATAAACAACCTCCACAAAATTCCATTGGTACTTTCCGGCTTCACCAAAACACGTTGGACCATAACAGTAACTATTGTACCGGTAACTATAATAATTGCTTTTTTTGTGCACAGTTTCTGGTACATCATGTGATGTAATTTTTCAAATTTGTTCTATTTACAAAGTGTAGTGAGACTTTACAAACACTCTAATAACAAACCTTTACAAAGAATAGAGAGTTATATTCAGTAGCTCACTCCATGAGGAAACAGTGAGAGAGTTGAACATGTATTTACCTTCTGAAGTTTCTGAGATCCAATACCTCGAATGGGATTTTGACATTTACTCACTTCTGCTTGTTTGCAGATGTCTTCATACAACATGGAATACACAGTTAATGCTTGTTCTGCAGTTAGTGTATAACGTACTTCTGTTAGACATTTACCTGTCTAGAAAGTATAGCAAAGCATTACTATATATATAAGACTTCGTGGCAGATGAGTTAGGACATTAGTCTAGCAATTTCACCTAGCCTGAATTAGATCGAGATTCAAGGCAAATAGACGTCAACTGTTACATTGCATTGGAAATGATACTGAATGTAGGACCTATAAATTAAGTTCAAAATTCAACACGCCCATGTGTTGCCGAGGCCCGAAAGGGGAGCAAAGAATAGCAACACTGTTTACCTTTCAGGCATGTCGTAAAAGGCGACTAAGGAGGTTATGGGATGGAGTTGGCTGTCCTATTCCATATAGGGTCAGTGACCCAAAGCCATGCTGAAGTCGGATATGTCAGGTCAAAAGTTAAGATATCACAGCAATGTTGTAAACCATGACACAACGCATTCCGTTCTCCAGACTACATCCTGCTAATCTGCAGAAGTTTGAGAACGAACGCAGAAGAAGAAAATTCAACAATAGTTGAACATTTTGTCCTATAGAGGATACACTTCACTTATTTATTATTATCATCATTAAATGTCATCGTCTCTGTTATTCTGGACATGGTAAAGAAATAATCATTCTCATTAATTTCATCTGATCATGTAATTTATCTTAAAAATAAAATTTTGTGTATGGTCTATTTTTGAATATTTTCCATATAAATAAAATAGGAAGAAATGGTGAAAATACAAATGTTACCATAAATTACTACAAATATTCAAAAAATTATTTTTCTGTCACAGTGAAAAAAAAGCCTTATGAAGACAAAGAGTTAATTAGTTTACATGCTTGAGGTCAGGAGCTCTACTCAATGGAGATCAGAAAGAGTTAAATAGTGTACATGCTTATAAAGTTACATAATTATTTCATCTTATTTGAATTTTGAGGATACGGGGGATATTCTTAATTCAATATTTATGCCTCTTTTGGATGAGGACACTGTGGTGGACAAGACTGTTATTAAGAGTTTGTAATAGCTCTGGGTGGGGGGGAGTTGATTAAGGGGTAGATGAGGAAGATATGCAGTCAGCAGGTTTTATATATATATATTATCAAGTCATGTATTCTTTCAGAATTTTGTCTTCATCATGGATACTCTGAATGCCTCTCTGTCCCGGGCAAGAAGGCCCACTTTACATAATGAAAAGGTTAACGGAATTATTAGTATACATATCCTTCACAACCTGCTGAAAGAGATGAAACTACTATGAAGATGCCAAGAGTGTATGTTGGTGATTTAGAAAATCTATTTTTGAGTTATATTTTCTGAGAAGTGACAAACTATCAAATTTTCTTTGCCGTAGAAAGACATTCTGTAATTGTCTTTCTCTCCTTTTTCTGACTGTTAGTTTTCTCTTCTATAATATGAAAGAACTGCATAAAAAATATAATTCCACAAACAATTACCAATTGCAATCAGATCAAAGCAAGGCTTTATTTTTATTGCATTGTTATAGGTACCCATGTGTTGCCGGGACTCCATAGGGCAGCAAAGAATAACAATATTTAAATATGCCATGCATGTCATAAGAAATTAATAAAGAGATGTGGCATAGAGTTGACTATCCCATCCCATACACCAAAGTTATCTCAAAGACCATGCTAAAGTCAGATGTGTCAGGACAAAAGAACTGTAAATAATGACATAATGCACTACATTCTCTGGACTACTTCCTGCAGGATTTTGAGAATGTGTGTAGTGTACCTAGATGAAGAATTTAATAGGAACACCAGTTTCATCTTTCTTTGTTTGTTATCGGGTTGTAAGTTTTAACTCTTGAACAATAAATTACAGCCTATTTCACTGCTAGAATAGAGAGTGAATTACTGATGAGAATAGCCAGTTTGCTTTGTGCCCTAACTAAAAATCAAGATTGATTATAAGTTATTATATATTTGTCTACTCTAAATTATATTTTCAATTTTTTAAAGATTTTCAACATTTCTTTGTGGATCTTCTGTACATATTTTCATTTCAACAGATTGACAAGTATATCCATAACAACATTGATTCTATATACCAAAGTTATGACTATATAAGACCTTACTTCTAAATCTTTATGATATCTGGTCTGAGAGACAACTCTGTATTTAAACCCTGTGTGAATGGTGGTCTCATACAAAGTTGAGCTTGAATGATTCTCCATATCAGACAATGAAGAAGGTGCATGCAACTCTAAGATTACTGTATACTGACACTTCAAGTTTTCTTTGAAGCCCTGTGGTAAACAAAACAAATTTAAGATAATCATACATGATTCTTTTCATTAGGAACCAGTACCACTTCACTGGGGACATTCACATAAATGATTACTCCATTATCCATCTTCTAATCTGTTTCTTTCTAATCTTCAGGTGTTGTTGGTCTGTTGCTTTGCTTTGGAACATAGTAAGACCCCAGTATTTTCCACTGTGGCCAGCAAACATTCCTTATGCCCTGAATGTGCCTCTTGTGCATGACACACTTTGCTATTTTGCCATTTGAGCAATTGATCCATTTGGATTCTCTGCCTCGTGCACTTTCACAGACTTTTTGTATTGGGATGGACATTACATTTAGTTACTTTGTAATAAATAAAATAAAATTTGGATATGTAAGCAATACTTGAAATACTAATATGGATGCCTCACAGCTGATATCACAGTAAACCATTATATCTTTTCACAATATTACTATATTATCTCTCAACTTTTCACAATATTACTATATTATCTCTCAACTTTTCACAATATTACTATATTATCTCTCAACTGTTCACAGTATTACTTTGTTATCTCTCAACTTTTCACAGTATTACTTTATTATATCTCAACTTTTCACAGTATTACTTTATTATCTTCTACTTTTTACAATATTACTTTGTTATCTCTCAACTTTTCATGGTATTAATTTCTTTATTTCCAACTTTTCATGGTATTAATTTATTTATCTCTCAACTTTTCATGGTATTAATTTGTTTATCTCTCAACTTTTCATGGTATTAATTTATTTATCTCTCAACTTTTCATGGTATTAATTTATTTATCTCTCAACTTTTCATGGTATTAATTTATTTATCTCTCAACTTTTCATGGTATTAATTTGTTTATCTCTCAACTTTTCATGGTATTAATTTATTTATCTCTCAACTTTTCATGGTATTAATTTATTTATCTCTCAACTTTTCATGGTATTAATTTATTTATCTCTTAACTTTTCATGGTATTAATTTGTTTATCTCTCAACTTTTCATGGTATTAATTTATTTATCTCTCAACTTTTCATGGTATTAATTTATTTATCTCTCAACTATACTATTCATACTAAGACACCACCTGTATGTTCTGAGGCCACAAAGGGAGGTAATAAATAAAAATAATGTCACTTGTAGTGTATGCCATAAGAAGATGACAGGAAATTTAAGGATGATTATTCTGTTTTACACTTAATACCAAATTCTTCAAATATCATCCTAGATGTGTCATCAATAGGTGTCCACATATAAGTAGGAGCTCATGAAGTATTTTCAGAATGTTAATGTAATCCATTATCAGCTCATTGTAGTATTCCCCTTTACCTGTTTTATATTCATTCTTTGGATTGAATTTGCAATCAACAGAACTATGAGAATAAACATAGAACAGATGAAGGAGAATAATAAAACATAGTTCTTTATAAATAAAGATTGGAGAAGGAGATAAGAGAATATGCATGTAAACTGAGCTATACACAGAGAGAAAAGTGAATATAGAATCAACAAACAGAGAACACCTAATCAATACAAGATCAATTAATGAAAGGACCATGACAAGTGGCACAGGAAATCATGCTTCTACATAACTCAATGTCTCGTGTGATATTAAAAAGTTCAGTCTGTGACTTTCTCCCATGTCATGATAACAACTCAACCAGCAACTTCTCTCTTCCTTTCTTATCTTTTCTCCTTGATCTTTCTGCTCTTCCTTTCTTATCTTTTCTCCTTGATCTTTCTGCTCTTCCTTTCTTATCTTTTCTCCTTGATCTTTCTGCTTCTACAATCTTAATTCTCAACCCCTGCAGATTAATAGCATGTAGCCTAGAAAACAGAATGCATTGTGTAATGGTTTACAGCTTGATTGCAATATCCTTCAACCTGAAATATCTGACTTTAGCATTACTTCTGAGTCACATTGACCTTATATGGAATGTGACAGCTAATTCAACCAAAGTACATCCTTAGTCATCTCATACGACATGCATGACAAGTAACAATGTTGTTATTCTTTGCTCCCTTCTAGGGCTCTAGCAACATAAGGCAAGATTATCACTAAGATCATGATGTTGTTGTTGTCGATATCCAATTGCTGCAGATTAGTTCTACTCTTGGCAGATCAATGACATTCTTAAAATAGAACAGGTCTTCTGAAGTTGACTTAGTTATCTATACAGAGAGTTCATGACTATTAGGGTTGTCTGTAAAAGTTTTTTTTCCTGGCAGTTGAGAGAGAAGGCAATAAATAAAGAGGTGTTCAGCTGTGTTTTGGGGGGATTTTAGCAGTGTCTACAAATGGGTAGTTTCTGGGGTCTGATACAGTTTAAATCACTACTAAATCTAGCATGGTCCTGTTCAAAACTGAAAAAGAAGGGATTAGTTTCTCCTCCAGCAGAGTTTGTTTATGTTGTTATTTTCATAAACATTGAAAATAAAACAGACATAAAAATGCATAAATTTACAAGCTTACCACAAAAAATGCATACTTAGCAACCTCATGATTAACTTCATCAAAACAGGGCTGATTTAAGTCACGGGTGGACCAAACTTTAACAACTCTTGGATTGAAAACAGATGTACATCTGTCCTTCTTAGCAATCTCATTGTGTGAAGAAGCTGTTTAGAAAAGCATGTTTTAGAACTCTAACAAACTAGACAAAAAAATTCATGTAAATCAAACTAGATCCATGTAAAGATCCATGAAGATCCATGTAAATCTATCAGGAAGCAGTAATAACTTAAATTAAATAATAATTAAATTACATAAACCTCACATTGGCTCACTAAAGCTACCAACAAAATTGGTAGGGGGTAGAACTTTTTGGAGGGGGTAGAAGAATAATGGTCAATCAGCAGAGGACTGTTACTGTCAGCAGAAGTGTAATGGCAGATACACTAAGGGAGAGATCGGAGCAACTATGGATGTGCCCAGTTTACAGTGATGATAATCCGACGACTAACTACTTAATAATGTCTAGCTGTTCAGCATACTTTTTTCTTGGTCTTCCCTATCCCCTCTTGCTCTTCAACTTACGTACTGTCATAATCTACTCCACATTACTTCTTCAGATGAACTGTATATAATATGTGACTAATTAACTCTTTTGAAATATTTTCATTAACTTTATATCTGTCCAAGGTATTCTTAATATTTTTCTATAAAACCACATCTCTACTACCTCTACATAAGTTTTTACTATATTGAGAACTGTCTCATATTCACTTCCATACATTAGAATTGGTTCTATATAACTAACTAGAACTCTATTCTATCACTTAAGCCTATCATTTGTTTTCATTTTTCTTGCTGGTTATGTAATTGTATATCTCTTGGTTACATCACTTCAACATTAAGACTCATATGTATTGTACACTGTTCAGTTACTGGTAAGTTACTACTATCATCCATTCTTCTTTTTTCTACTACTATTATCAATAATTCTACATTTGCTTTTGAGTTAACATTTTCCTTGTATGCTTTATCTTATTATGTAATTCTGCATAATTGTATTGCTTTTCCCTTTTGTTAATGCATTCTCATTTCTGATAGTTTCTGCAGACTACATAATACCATGTAGTCCTCAGCTTACTGTTCCTTCTTTGTATATGTGTGTCAATATCTTGATAAAGACCTTTTGGTTAAAATGTTGATTCGTTCTATCTTATTTTTATTCCTTGTAAAACTATCCTATTTTATATTTTGTTAATTATATATATTTGTAATGACAGTGTTGCCATTATGCGGACATGACTGAACCACATCTCAATAAAATGCAACTATTTTATTCAGATCGACAAAGGACAAATCTCAATTATATTACTTATCATCTTTCTGTATATTTAGTGATCTTAACAAGGATAAGTAATTCTATGTTACCAATAATAAAATTGTAACAAAAAATTATAAATTGTAAGAAACATAAATGATATTAACAAGGACAATTGTGTCTATGTGGCCAAAGAACCTCTATTAAGTAACAATAACACACAACAAATATATAGAGACTACATGGATTAATATTTACCTGAAATCTTTCCAGATTTAAAATCTAAACTGTTATTTTTACCTCCAACCATATATGAATCATATGGTAGTAATTTCTCTGCCTGCAAGCTATCCCAAATATAATTTAGACATACAACTGGACATCCATGTTTGATGGCCATGTGACACTTTGTTGATGCATAACATTTCTCTGGATTACTTGTAGCAACAAAATGGCACTGGGAACACACAAGAGAACACTTCACACACACAACATGAGAACCATTAATTAGACATTAAGAATTATGACATTCTAGAGTATAGATTCCCAAATTGGGTAGTACACCCCCCCCACCCAGTGGGCGCTGAAGCCCACAGAAGTAATTAATAAAAAAATATATTTAATTATTTATTAATTATTTTCGTAATTTTGCAATTGGATAGTCTATTCATTTAAAATTTAAATTCTGCATTTTAATTAATCTTATGCCCATCTTATATAATCAACTTTTTTTATCAATTTTCTATTTAAATTATTTAATAATTTTAAAATTGACAATGTCTGACCAAAATAAATGTCATTTCTCTATGTCAGTGAGAAAATAGAGCTTGTATATGTGTGTATAATAGGTTATGTTTACAATAACAAATATATTTGTTATATTTGATTATATTACATTATATTTTCATTATATTACAACTGTTTATAATGAAAGTAGAACCTGATATTAACATACTTTTAAAAATGCTTCACATTAATTTCTGATTTTTTTTTGTTTTGTATTTTACTTTATAAGTTCAAAATAAACAATTTTGTAATATATTTTATGGTGTTTTAATTATTGCAATAAGATTCTTACTAATGTAATGCAATCTCTTAATATGTATTCCATATTTTCATATTTAAACCATTGTATGAAACTGTACATATTGTTATTCAAGCATACCCTTTACAATGTTTACATATGGGCTAAACATTGGTATGGCAATAACTGTTCAAGATGAAGCACATATTGACCCATACTTTTTCAATAATATAACTAATTTCATTAGTTGCTTTTAAATGTCAAAAATATCAAACTGCTTGAACACAGAAAACTGTTATAATGGGGGAGGGGGGGGGGAAGTTACAAAATGTATGTCCTGCAAGGTGGGCGGTGGCCCGAAAAAGTTTGGGAACCAATGCTCTAGAGAACTGGTGTTTGTTTATCTATCAATCTATACATTTATCTATACTTCTAAAGTCATTTCTACTTGTGCTATTAAGCATTGTGGGATGAAGTTGGAGTTGTCTGTCTTTGACCATTTGGGTCGTATTGGCCATGGTCAGCTCGTCTCTTTACAGTTTCTTTTATTGTCTCCACCCATCTAGTTCTTGGTCTTTCTTGTGCCTTGTAGCTAAATCTTCTGCTGGTGTATACACGAAGGGCTGGTTGTGTTCATTCTCATGATGTGGCAAAAAAACCTGGTTTGCTATCTTTTGATGTAGTCTTAACTAGAGAAAGTCTTTATTTCTTTCCTGAAATCTTCATTTGACATTTATAGCTTTCTTCAAACATCTCATTGCAAACACTGTGATCTTTTTCGCTAGTGTCTTTGTCAATGGCCATGTTTGACATTGGAAACCAGAGTTGATATAAAATACTGTTTATCAATTGTTGTTTTGTCACCATGCAGATTGATGGCTACAAAACAACAATTGATAAACAGTGTTTTTATAAATGGTGTTTGTCTATCTTGCACAAAACATTAGTAAAGAATATGATAAGTGTGACAGAAAATAGACTTCAATGTAGACCTACACAGAGAGATGGCATTTAATGAGAGTAAAGCTGATGAATGAAGCCAGACTCATCATCAGGTTCTGTGCCGACTGGCATAGGCGATCATGGATTTTCCCAATTCTCTATTTTCAGCATCTTTTATTTATCTAATACTTTCTCACATTGTTATCCTCAATCTCTCTTGCCTACTATCTGTCCTGTTGTAACTATGTTTCCCAGACCTTCATGTCTCATAATGTGTGCAAAACAATGAAGATTGTCTCTTTCTTATATTACTAGAAATTTCTCTTGCATTTGACTCTTTCAGCACCTCTTCATTAGCCTTTCCATGATACTCTCAGCATCCTTCTATAGAAACCATCTCTGTTGCCTCCAATTGTCTACTATCTTGTTTATTTATTGTCCAAGGCATCCATATGTTAGAATCAGTGTTATATAGTTTTGAAGAATTCTTCCTTTCCTTTAATTATAGGGACATATTACACATTATATTCTTCATTTTTAGGAATGTTGCCTTTGCCTACCTTATGTTTCTTATCTCTGTTGAATATTTTCCATCTTTTGTCATTGTTGCTCGTAAAAATTTGGATTGGTGGAACTGCTTGAATATTGAGTCATTCATTTTGATCTTGCACACTGATGGATTTTGTTTCTTACAAACAACCATCACTTCTGACTTGTTATTTCAGAAATGGCTTTTGTCTTTACTGACTGCTACTTCTACTCGTATATTGATTATTTCTTGCAGACATTTCTCACTTGTGGCAATGAGAACAGTGACAGAAACCAGACTAAACTAGGTAAAATAGTTCCCATTTCTACAGTAGTTAGAATAAAGACAATATTTAGCTATAAAAGGAAGTGGGAGTTGTAGGTTAACATCCCCCTCCCCTTAGGAAAATAAAACATGATATTTAGTACTAAGAAACAAGTGGAAAATAGGTAACACCTTTACACCTTAATGTTCCCCAAAAAATACCGTGACAGAAGGGAAGTGGTGGACATATTTTAAAATATTTTCTTAGAAATCCTCACCCACAGCAAAGTCATATCTATGGCCCTGAGTAGAATCATACACATACCCTGGTAACAATGCAGAAAGAAAAAAGAAAGAGAAGAATAAGAATACAATAGGCATAATAAAATTTGATTGTATTGGAAAACACAGTTTAGTCCATTAATAATTACCCATATATACTACAATACACTTCATGTCAGCATAGTGCACTTGTTGTTCAATATAACTTCTATATATTGTTTTTTTATAGCTGCTTATTCTGCAGAATAAAACATTCTAGAAAGATAGTGTTGTCTGTGGTAAATCAATGCTTACTCAATGTATATGATGGCATACAGAAGAAGCAGCAACAAGATTTGATTGCATACTCTTAATGTATGCCTGATAATCTTACCTTTTTTGTGACAATATAACTTATGGTGCCACCATTTTCTACTATCTTTTTTTTTAATTCTGACTTTTTCTTGAAGTTGAGGCTGCTACCAATATCCAGAGCAATCTGCAAACCTTCAAACAGCTGCATCCTGTGATACAAAAAAAGTCAGATTTTATTGTTGCACAGACATTTTATTGTATAATTTGTTACACCCTCACACATGCAATGCTTCTCAGCATCACTGGGAAGGTTTTTGCAGGTATCCTTCAACTCCAATACAACTGCTTGCTGAACGTGTCCTGCCAGAGTCACAGTGTGGTTCCAGAGCCAAATGATCCTCTACCAACATCATCTTTACTTTTCATCAACTACAGGAAAAATGTAGTGAACAGGGGAAGCCACTCTTTATGGCTTTTACGGATCTAACTAAGACTTTTGACACCGTTAGCAGACCAGCTCTATATATAAATTCTACAATTTTACTGGTTGTCCACAGAAACTACTAGACTTATTTACTTCCTTTATTGAAGACGTGTGCAAACGTATTGTTCGAGGACAATAAATCTGATATCTTTGCAGTAAAGACTAGAGAAAAGCAGGTGTGTGTTCTAGCCCCCACCCTCTTCAGAATCTTTTTTGCAGTGCTTCTGAAACATGCTCTTGCAGATGCAGCAGATGGCGTTTTCACCAGCACCTGTTATGATGGATCACTCTTCAACTTAGTGCATCTCAGAGCAAAGACAAAAACATCAGAATACTCATCAGATAACTTCTCTTCACTGATAATGCTGCACTAGTGCCACATACTTGCAGTCCCAAATTGACAACATGGCAAAGTGTGTGAGCTGTTCTTTATGACAATAAGCATCATTAAAACTGTGGCAATGTGTCAAGGATCTACAGTACCAAAAAAAAACACCTTAAACAACACTCACATAAAACAAGTTGACAACTTCTGTTACCTAAGATCCACAGTAACATCCACCCTTTCCCTAGATAGTGAAATAAATGTTTGTATAGAGAAAGCAGCTTCCATTTTTAGTGGACTGTCAAAGACAGCTTGGATAAACCATAAGCTAAATTTGAAAACAAAGATACAGATTTATCAAACATGCATACTGAGTACACTATATTACGGATCTGAAACATGGACTACCTACACAAAACATGAGAGGAGACTTAACATCTTTCATCTCAGATGTCTCCGCACGATTAAAAAACATTAAATGGCAAAATAAAATCACCAACATGGAAGTTTACGCTGCACTCAGCTACAATCTGCCATGGAAACACTTAATATAAATAGATTGAGTTGGCTCTGTCACGTCAGCAGAATGTAAAATTTCCACATCCCATAACAAGTACAGTTCTGAGAACTGGCTGAAGGCCAGCAAGCATGCAGTAGACCAATGCTGGGGTATTAAGACATCTGTAAATCCTTTATGAAAGACTTTTACAAATCTTTGACCTGAAATCTTATCTCAAAACTTACTACATACCTGCTCACATTGCAACAAGTTTTTTCAAAGCCCAGATTGGATTCATCTGTGGCCGTCAACAATATAAGATCTATTTGCTCATTGGAAAACAATCCTTCTTCATGGCTCTTTTGACTATTCCTTTGATTTTCATTGGTCGCTATGATTATAATTTATGTGACAGCTAATGGAAATCAATAGTCACAAATAAGTAATTTTAGAAAACTTGTTTTCTCATTATCCAATAGGTTTTATATTGCCGATGGTCATGACTTGTCAGCATCTGAGGACTCACAAACAATTAACCCTAATGACCTTTTTAAGTACCAGGCTCATCATCACTTAACGAAGGAGGAACTTCATTCATTGTTCTAAACTATAGCACTGTTAAGTGTTCAGCATAATTTTTGTAAACCTACTCTAAACAAATGTTAAAGGATATGCATGATTGTGCCCCTTGTGATTTACTGGTTAAGCACACCTAACTATCTGGCATATGTTCAGACCACTTAGGACCTATGCTACTCTTAATACTGATTTCCATCACACACATCCTCATTCAACAGGCAGTTACTAGGCTACTTCAATAAGCTTTCCTTATACATCAGAAATTGTCCAACTATAAATGGCTAATTACAGGCATGTCTGCTCATTAGCATGAGTTCTTCTGGATCTTTTTTATGCTAATCACCCTATATTTATGAGATGGCACAGATTTTTTCTTTCTTGATAAAGGCCATAGGTTACAATATCAAAATAGTCCTTGCTCATACCATTTATATTTATTGCTATTTATGCTTTTTTTCTAATTAGATTATATTAATGGTATGGCCTAACACATTTTAATACATATGGACTTCTTAGTAAAAAGGTGGGAGGGAAAATTAGTCAGGCCTACGCCCATTTTCTTTTTCCCTTAATCATTTTATGTGAAGAGGGGGTGGGGGCTACTACCGACAAACACATATTTGTATTTCACATAGGCCCTATTACAACACAGTTAGGCCCTAACAGCACTTTATATTGTTGCCCTAGAATATATAATATAGATTTTTTGGGGATGGGGAGAAGGGTTAGAATCAGTGTTTAGAATTAATAATTAATTCTATAAGAATTCTCGTCTAAGGCATGAATCGATATGATTGGTTTTTCAAGGGAAAAGTGTGCTATTTATAACACAACTGTGGACAAAACAGCATTTTTATCAGACAAACACAACTCATGAAATTGACATGCATTTTATGTAAAACGCAACTTCAATCCAGTTCTAATGTATTTTATACTGATGTAATTATGTTACTTTGGGGTCTTCATTACCTCTAATATTTTATGGTAGTATGTCCTGATATAACCTAACTGGACTTTGTTGTCTGCTGGTTGAAAGGGGCACGCTTCTCCAAAAGAGAGGCAAACTCATTAACTAGCTACCTACCAGTTCTAATGTATTCTACTATAATTTCTAGTTAGTTTTGTTTTCATAATTATTAGTAGTTAAAGCATATAATGACATTCCCGTATTTTCTGGATTAATCAACTTACTTTCCAGCAAGTCTGGGTCCTGCAATTAAATTATTTAATTTAAACTATAAATAGTTAATATAGGGTCTACTAAGTCACAATCACAATAATTAATTGTTGCACCAGTACTGCTGTTTATAAGAAATTGCCAAGTGCACATTACATGTAAACTGCTGATTAGAGAAAGTGTTTCAGTAACAGTATTTTGTCTTGGTGTTGCTATGTTTGGCGAATTATATGTAATAGATGTTACATATATATATGTATTATTATATAGTAGTGATGTGCCACAGGCGTCGTTACCGACAAGAATACTAAATTTAGTAACTTACTATTTCTCTGTACACCGGCATACGTTCATGTTTCGCAACTTTTCTTTCATTACACCGCCTATCG